>CM044398.1:51067500-51715000 GCA_024322285.1 Musa beccarii | reverse complement strand
TTGAAGGTTCAGCTACGTGGAGGCGTAGGGTTTGTGGCAGCGCTTGGGTGAGGAATCTAAGCTAGAGCTTGAGATCAATTACCAGATGTAGCGAGGAGGATAAGACTCGGGAAGAAGTCGATCTTTCAGTGCTGGCAATATACATTGGTAGAAAGAACAGAGAGGTTAAGCATCACAAGCATAACAAGAAGTCTGGATATGAGAGCAAAACTAACCTTTATCCATATATGACCGGTACGTAGCTCCTTCACCTCATGACTAAAGCCTGTGAAGGAATACAACAAACTATCTTGTGCATAAAACGGGGTCTACCTGGATAGTAGGAAAAATAAGACTTCATATCAACTCAATGGTCTAATTCGTGGCGAGACACCTTAACTGCAAGAGAACAAAGTAGCATCATCGATGAATAGGGGAATTAAAATATAAGTTCTTAAAAGAAAACAAAAACAGTAATATAAGCAATTTCATGAATCAAGTCTTCTGATCTTTCCTGACTAATAATTCATGACACACAAACAGCACGCATTTGCATGCATCAACAACCCATCACCGCACAGTTGTAAACAAAAGCACCAGCTCTTTCTCTGATGGAAAGTACATCCCACTCTGCTCCACCCGTGTTTCCATCTTCAGGACGCCAAATGTGCAGAACAATTACTTCACCTTGAGGCCCACGATGACCACCGACCACCAATAACTTGTCACCGCATGACCTGAATGCAAGACCCCAACCATTGGAAGAGTCAGCTCTCACGGGCAATGATCTTACCACATTCCAAGTGTTGTTTGACTTGTCATACTTCTTGACTTCGTTTGTAGATTGATCTGCGGCATAGAGCTGATTATTTACTACAGCAACAAGAGGGGGAGACTGAGTAGCCCTGTTTCCACCAGGATACATGTTCCTAATTCTTCTCCATGTCCTGGATTCGAGGTTGTACTCCTCGCCACAAGTCAAAGGATCTGTATGGTTTGACATGCCCCCTATAACATAAAATTTTCCATCCATAAAGAAGCCGGAACATAATCTCCTCGGCACATTCATATCTGGTAAAGTCTCCCAAGTACCACACTCTGAATTGTACAACTCTGCACTACTCAAAACGTGGCCAGCCATATCACTTCCCCCAGCAATAATAGCAATGTGCCCAGAGCTTCCAGATCCAAAAAGACAACGATGCAGCTTCATAGGTGGGCATCTAGACCAATCATGCCTCACCAAACTGTACATCCAGATAGCAAAACCAATTACTTCCCGTCCAAACACAAGAAGCTGGGTCCCCACAGCAAGAGACTCCTTGTCCGCGCAAGAGAAGCAATCATCACATGGCATCCGTGGTAACCTCATCCATCTACGCCTGAATGGATCAAATGCTTCCCAAGGCATCAAACTACATGCCAGATAAACCCAGTGCTCGATAACACCAAGCTGTCTCCTTAATTTGTAAAGGTATCCACTACGAATCAGTGAGTTAAATCTTTTGTTCAGACAGGCAAGTGAAGGGTACTCAGACCTACATGTTAAGGCCAGACAATCTAGCGCGATATCATCATGAAGTCCAGGAAGAAGACAGTCATTTGATCTTCGATCAGTATAACTACCTCCAGGCTGTGTCTTAACCACAGATCTTTTCTTCTTTAATCCTCTATGATATCCATTATCAACAATGAAATCTGTGTCAAATGTATCCCTTTTGACCTTTGATAGCTTGCAAGTTTTAGCCAAGAGCAAGTAACCAATTAAATGTTTCTGAGATGAATCACATTCCCGATCAAAAGATCTGAAAAGCTGCAAAAGATAACAATGTGGAGCAACAACCATGATTTCTGGCTTGCTATGTTGCAGTTCTTTTTCTCTGTAAGCTCCTAAAACAAGTAACTCAAAATAATCAGTCGTTATGCAATTGTCCATGTGCTACTAGAAAGAAAAAGAAGAGAACAGGCAGTTAGCTCCAAAAACTACATTATATACATACCCATTAATAGAATTTTAAGATCTAATGCAAACTAATATTTTTATCATAAAAGGACAACCAGAATACAAGACGAAACAAATCCACATGGCATTTGACTTCATCTAAAAGAGTAATAACAGAGTTACTTACCATTAGCAAAGCAATTTGTATAGATATAAGTAGATACAGGCATAACAAACATAACATACAATCAATACAAAGAACACGTAACTGAACCAGTGCCATGATAAGATTGCTCCTCTGAAACCTGAATGAGTAGGGTCAGAACCACCAAAACAGCCTCTCTACTTGCATGGGTAAGGTTTCCTACATTAACCATTCTTAAACCCCATACTGGTAAGAGTTATGTGTACCGGGCATTCCTTTTTTATAGTTAGTACTGCAGATTGCATTGTCGATTAGCACATTTTAGCAAAAGCTGACATACACACATTAAGCCAATTTTTTTATATTTACCATTAGTGATTGTTGTGTCAATTAGTACTTGTCAACACAATTTAAAACAAACAATGCCAGAAAGTAATTGAACTGTATCATACCAACCTATATTGAGATAACCAATGTATTAATAGATCAACTTAAGGCCTTTGTCGGATGGCATTAAGGTGCTTTAACTAGCATGCATCTTTGCCACAGAAACATCAGGAGCTATCATAGTTGAACAACAAAGAAGCCTGTCCTCCATTGTTTTTAGGTTAAAAATACAACTTTATACTCATAAAATGGTTAATGAACAGTCAATATTGGGGGACAATACAATTTTACAAAAATAAACAATCACTAGTGGCTGGCATGCACTCATGGTTGGTACATGATGTGATGGGTAGCGCATTTTGGTTTCTTGACAAGTAATGGGTGCAAACACTGGGAAAGCAAGATAAAGAGAAACAATTATTTGCAGAAGGATGATATTGGTGACCTCAGGTTGGCAGTGAGGACAAAAATTACTGGTAATTGGGGGTTGGAAACATCCAGAATGGCAATAAACAACCAAAGGTGACAGCAAATATATGCAATGGATAACAACATGTGTTGTGGTGATTATAATGATGACCAGCAATGGTGCATAGTCAATGACAACAAGATGCGATTGGCAATGACAGATGTAGCAAACAATTATGATCAGGGGTTTGACAATAAAGGCAGGAGAGTGTCCCATTTGGTTCAATTCAATTCATTCATTGACAAAAATGTAACCCTAAAGGAAATAATTTCTCTTTACATCCCAATATGAAACCCAATCAAAGAGGTAGCAAAACGAACAAGCCTAAATACTTTGTTCATTTGGTTTTGTTGCAATGTAAACTCCTACAGGCTAAAAAATACTATTTGCATCAACACCAAGGAGGCTAAGCTACTCAAGCCAAACCAAATTACAGTTGGATCAACATTTACCTGAAGAGGTGACACATAAATGTCCAAATCAGCCTGAAACCTCTCCATCTATGTGTCAACCATTTTAGATAGTACTTTGACAGATAATGGTGGTGGTTTCTCACTCTGTATTGAACTAAAATCACCACTTACACAAAATTCCACCATGTTTTTTAATAACTGGATCTGGTTCACCTGTGGGTCGGCCTTCTGCAACGATCTTAGGGCCATCAGGAGGAGAAAAGATTTTACATCATCCCAGTATAGTAAATAAAAAATTCCTTTTTTAGTTATTGTTGAAAAAAAATCCTTATTTTTAGTAACTAATTATTATGGGATTTTTTTAATGTCATAGAGTCCCTATATGAGCATAGTATATGTTAAGCTGTTATCTTACTATTTTTGTTCATGTTTGTAGCATCTCAGGAGGTTATTATCCTTATTTCTAATCATAGTTGGATCAGCATTTACCTGAGGATATTTGGCCTCTAGGTACAGCCCTAAGGTTGAAACGGTCCCATTTGGTGACACACAAATGGCCAAATCAGCATGAAACCTCTCCATCTATTTGACAACCAGCTTAGGTAATGGTGGTGGTTTCTTACTCCGAAATGAACTAGATTTACAACTTATACGAAATTCCAACATGTTTTCTAATCAGAACCAGATTTGGTTCACCTGAGGTTTGATCTTCTGCAACAATCTTAGCACCATCAGGAGGAGAAAAGATTTTACATCATCCCTAGTATAACAAAAAAAAAACAACTTATCCTTTTTTGTGATGAACATTGCGTATAATATTGCAATTAATTGAAATGAAAATAATTGAACATGTCTTTCAGAAGCAAATAGTTCCCTTCACCTTTTTTATTTTTGCAGTTTCTGGGTTAAAGTTTTCAAGAACTTAACTAAAAATCCCTCCTGGAATAGCTGATTCTTATTATTTTTGTTTTTCTCAAACTAATTACTCTTATTAGCAGATTAAGAGACAGATCCATTCATGCATCTGAGATTTTCTATTTTATCACAATTCCAATATAAGTAACCCTTTTTTTTTAGCTTTTGCAGTACACACCTTTCTGCCTTTCTTTTCAGGTAAGATATTTTGAACAAGCCCCTATCACATTAAAACATATGCACAACAAATCTGAATACAAGACATATGATAAGTTGTGTAAAAACTAGACTAGTATCTATTGCCGTTGACACAACTAGGGGTGTAAGTTTGATTTCATGCTTGCGAACAGCTTGTGACAAACCCATACGTGAGAATCCTAAGCCAAGCTCAAATCAGATATCAGTTTCTGATGAATTGAATACGAACTTTGCTATATTCATTAATGTTTGCCTTATTAAGAGCTTGACCAAAAAATATTAGATAATGTAATATTTATTACATTATCATCATTGTTAGGTTGCAACTTGGTGACTTGGTTGGTCAAGGTTATAGTCATGGAAAACATCAAAGGGAGCATCATGTATTGGACCATCCTTTTAAAAATGCTAAATCAAATATATTCTAGCTGTTCAGTTAGATCTGTATCTAATAGCTAAAATTGTGTGCCTTATTTTTTTATAGGCAAGTGCTATTGGGGTTTCTAGACCCAGCTTGTTGGTCCCTTGCCTTTTCCCAACTCTTCATTCGCATTTCTTTCTCTCCCCCCATCCCTCCCCCGCTCTGCATGCTCATCTAATCCTATTCCCAAGTTTTTGAGTTGGGTGTTCCTCCCCTTCCAACAATTTTTTTCAGATCCACTTCAACCACAACACATATCAACTCTGCTGCCATGACCCATGCCATCTTTATTAGAGTCTCTATTGACAGCCACCTCCAGCCACCACCTGGATTGCCCTTGACTCAAGGCCCTTGACGATAACTTCCTCACGGAGTGCTTCTTTTCTCACTCATGAATCTGAGAGCAATCACAATGTGCCATGGGAGCTCGGTTCAAACAATCTTTGAGCTCAGCTGAAGCTCGATTTGGGCTTCATGAGTCTGGCTCAAGCAAGCTCATCTGGAGCTTGTGCAGAGCTTAAACCATGCCTTTGTTTGTTTAAGTCAAAGAGGGACAAAACTCTGTTTATTCATGTTTGGTTTGTTTACAGACCTAAATGCAATGTAGAAAAGTGGCACTAATACAAGAACAGTAATCAATTAGATCAAACCAACAAAATAGGCCTCGCAAACATAAGACAACATTTGAGAACAGTATATCCAGAAAGTATCATTTCGCATGATACTTTCTCCACAGGCCTTGAAAACATCATATTCCACCACTGGTAAAGAAAACCCGACGAAAGACCATTATATCGTTATTTCTTGTAAGAAACGTGCCTCAGCTTATCCAGAATTGATCTGTTACTTGATTGAAGTAGAAGAAACCACAAATCAATACAGATAATTATTCTCAAATAAATGGGCAATTAAACTGAAGGAAACGCTCAAAAAATCATCAAGTAAATGATTAAACTAGAGATTTCACCTCATACGAACGATGGTCACCGAGCACCAGAATATCACCAAGAGATCGCAAAGATCAGATCGTTCATTCCCGGAATCACCGCGAAAGAATATTGTGTGTGCATCTAAATCAACAGTACCGCCAGATCACCATATACAACCACGCGCTTCAGCATCACAAGAACATCTACAATCAGAAACCACACTAAATCAGAATATCATCTACGACCTACTAATCACAAACCAAAATATCATTATTTCGCCTCCTTCCACATGAAATCCGCAAAAGGGAAACAAACTGCAACATCCACATCTAAATCACCAAGCGAATCCGACAGCGGAGTACCTCCACGGGGATCGATCACCGGCGTCGTCTATGAATCAAGATCGGGCGAATCCATCCGATCGACGGGATCCGAGCATAACGCTGCGGACGACGGACGGAGGCCTCGCCGGGGACGCGGGTCGAGCGGCCGGCACCACCGGATCGGCCTCAGGTGGCTGAAACCTCCATCCGCGATGGCGAGATGCGATCGCCGCCAGAGAGCGAGCGAGAGGGGGAAAAACAAAGGGAAGGAGAGCATAAGAGTAGTATTTATAAGTGGAAAGCCCGATTTCAGAAACCATCTCTTCCGTTTCCTTCGCTGTGTAACCGGCGTTTTTGGGGTAAAGAAGTAAATACACAGTACAGACACTAGGAAGGAATCTAATTCGAGGAAAACAGTATATCAGCCGTTCGTTTCGATGGGGACCCGCTGATGAACGATGGATTTATGCGGGCAGTGAACTGAACCCTACGGGCATCATCAGGATAAATCGTCAAGCGCCCACCCGGACCACCGACGTCACTTGGCGTCACAAAATCGGGGCCCGCACTTTCCTTTTGGCTCGGGTTCGCGGCGCGGGTGGGTCCGTTTGGGTAGACGGTAGTATCTCAGTAAGATTTATAACGACACTCTTCTCCGTAGAGTTTGCACCACTGCGGGGTGTGTGGTCGTGTGCGTATAGGGGGAGGACGCGGAGAAGCAGAACGGCGTTCGTGGGGTAATGATTTCGGATATGGGCATTCTTTACAGCCTGTCACTCTACTCTCATTGGGGTAAACTTTTTACTCAAACGGTAAACGGGGGTGAGGAACGATTTTTTACCACAAACGGCAAAAAGCAGGCGACAAATGACCCATCTTCGTCGAAATAACGATACCACCACCGAAGCCCCTTCTCTATGATGGCCTTTTTCGGCACCGCCGAATCCACCCGTCCCTTGACCCACCACTAACTCCGTCTACCCACCTGAACCTACTCGAGCGTTGCGGGTGAGACGCCGATTTGACGCGGCCACGGACACGATCCAAGGCACAAATGACCGGGTGGTGTCGCATGCATCGCGTCCACAGTCAACGGCTCAAGTCGTGGCCGCCGGGAGGCCCGACGGTTATTCCCACCCTTCTGATCATGATGAACCATCGGGAGCCGTCCGATGCTTTTATCAGAACAGTCCCTGGAACTCCTTTCCTACGAATAATCCAATAATCAAATAATAAAAATTTTAAATATAAACTAAAATTGTGGCATAAATACAAAGAAGTTATTTGAAACTCCTCAATACGAAAATAATCTGCCAACCAAATCTATTAATCATTGACTCATATTTTTAATTGAGCACTATTTAATCAAATATAAATGAAAATAATGATAAATCATTCATAACTAACCTATTTATTACACCCTTTTTTTCTTGTGTTCTAACAAAATCTTTCTCAGATGGTTCCTTACCTACGCGTTTTGCCTAACATTAAAAAATAATAATATTAGTATCAGAAATAATAACGATAAAATAAATGAGATATTTTAAAAATATATCTCTTCATCTTTCAATTGTTTAGAACTTTTGGCTCCAGCAATGTGATCTATATGGGGAGTTCCTTGAACTCATCATTTCCTACAAATGATTCATTGAACTAATTGAGTGTGATTTGTGGTTTAACTACGTTTTGAGTTACGCAGGTCTACTATCAATTAGGATTAGACAGTTAACGCTGGAGGAATTGACATTGCGTCGGAGGTGATCACGTCAGGATATTGGATGTCGAGCCGAAGATTCGGTCGACTATCGGCAAGAGGCTTCGTACGTCGGGCCAAGAAGTGCGGAGTTGCGCCATGGATATCGAGGTTGCGGAGGTCAACCGTTGATTGGGCAACAAGCCGCTAGAGAGGGCGATGTCTTGAAGGATCGGACGAAGCAGGACCAATGATGTGCTGGGCAACTGAATGTCAATTAGTGTTGTAATAACTATCTAGATCGAAGTAGAGTTTTTGGTGTTTGTTTGTGCAGGAGTAACTACGATAAGAATGAATACGTAAAGCGAAACAAAGGGTCGAAGTCAAGTGTGATGGATCATTGTGAGTTCGAGTGTTCGATGGAAGTCTGAAGATTCGTTGGGAGTCTTCTTGGAATCGACCCAGAACGAGTAGGGAGCTTCTTAGAGTTTTGGAAGTTCGCCAGGGAGGTTCGTCGGAAGTTCGGAGCTTACCAAGAAAGATCAAAACTTGCCAAAGAAGCTCGGGAACTCACCAAAATCATCGTGGAGTCAGAGAGCTTGCTTGAGGAGTCCGTAGGATGGTTTCCAGAGGATCGTCGGAAGATCAGCGGAAGCTTCGCCGGATGCTTTCCTTGGAAGAAGACTTGACTTGCGGACTTTGTAATAGCTTAGGAATGTCTTTAATTTTGTAGTTAGCACATCAATTTGGGTTAGGATTATGGGTTAATCCTTTAACCCAAGTATGGGCCCATTGGGCCTTGTTCGGAACCGATTTGGGCCAAGTTTTCAGCCCAAACCAAATGTAGATTTGTGCTAGGCGGTGGAGCCCAAAGCAGACCAATGTGCCCGAAGATGTGTGTGCATGCATGCATGCATGCTTTGGGCTACGTGCATGTCTTTGGCGTATCACCGCTTGAAAGACACCAGAAGGCATGCATGCATGCTACGTGCATGGTCTTTATGCAGAGTCTTGTAGCATCAGAGTCTGCATGAATCGGATTCTTATGTGAGCGGCGTAGCACCGCCGCTTTACTGAAGCGGTAGCACCGCCCGACATCTTATGCAGGCGGTAGCACCGCTTTGCTGAAGCGATAGTACCACCTGGTGTGTCAATCTGCCAGGACTAACAGCACCGAGAAACTCAAATTTTGGCTCCAAGTTTTGGCTCCAAATTTGAGTCCTCTTGAGCTCTATAAATTTCCCTCTTTTGCAGGTTCAAAGTGCAGCAATAAGAGTGAAAATCTTAAGGAAAAACTCTACTCAAATAGTGTCAAAAACTTCCCTCTTACTCTTAAGTGTTTTCTTGTTCAAGAGAGGGGTGAGAGCTTTGTAAGGGTTATCTTCTAAGTCCGTCAAAAGAAGAGGTGTTGCAAGGGAGTTCTTCCTCGCCCATTGAAAGGAGGAAAGCTAGTGGAAAGCCGGTATCCTCAAGCGAAGAGGAATCGGAAGTGGATGTAGGTCGGATGATCGAACCACTATAAAAATCTAGTTTGCATTTACGTTCTTGCTATTTACTTTGCTGCAAACCATTTTTACTTGCTGCCTTATTTACTCAACTTCCTTATCATCTTATTACGTATGCTTTAAAGTTAAAACGTAATCTTTCCGGGTTCAAACGAAATGTTACTTTCATCGTACGAAGTTTCCGAAGCTTGTTTTAAATCGCTGAAAAATCTATCATTTTATCCGCTGCACTAATTCACCCCCCTGTTAGTGTCGCTCGATCCCTAACAATATATATATATATATATATATAATTACATAATATGAAAAGATATATCTTGTTTATGACTCTCCACTAAGGTAAATTTTACCTATACATAGAATATGAACATCGGGGATCAAATTATGCAGCGATAACATTAAAACTTCACGCACAAAATGATACTTCAACTTTTATATCTTATCCTTCTTATCAAGCAAACTTTTGATTCATTAGAGAGTTCAAATGCAGAGTATAGTGTGATAGTCACTTTTCTAGAATTGTATAATGAGTGAATCACTGATTTGGTTGCTCTCCAAGAACTATCTAAGATTGTTTTGGAGGACACACACAAAACCAAAAAAAAAAAAAACCATTATCTCTTGTAGAAGATGTTAAAGCTGATGTTACCACTTTTCCAGAAGATACTGAAACTTGTAACAATTGTTTTATCTTATCTTGTTTCATGTGAGTCCAATTCTTAATATTTAAATGAGGATAAGGATTCTTCAAGATAACTCTTATTTAATCGATTAAGTATTGGGTTACCACTGGAAAATTCACAATGCTGTAACTTAATATTTATGTGTTTCTCCTTTTCCTTTCTTTCACTAGAATAAAATTTAACAAAGAATTTATAACATTGAATGAATTAACAGATGGAATTATAACATTAAATCTATATCATTAAACAACAAAAATATCAAAAGAGGAAGACATCTTGCTAACAGTATTGGGCAGTAAGCATCATAATTTGACTCCTAAGTGCATGCTTTACCATGTTTTCTTCACGCTTAGCGATGATACTTCCCCTTAGAACCTTTTGGGAGAAAACCTGTGTTGTTGCCTATCTCTACTAGCAATGTTTGATAAGTTGCTACGACAATATGACTATAATGTCGAATCAATAACTATCAATAAAAATAAATTAAACAACATTAACTACATCATGAGTACTATTTAATCAAATATAAATGAAAACAATGATAAATCATTCATACCATAGTTTCTTATGTGTGATCATTAACCCATTTGTTACTCTTTTTTGTTCTTTTGTGTTATAATCAGATCAGAAAATATCTATTCATCTTGCAATCGTTCATAACTTTTGGATCCAAAGGGTGACCCATTTTGTGATATGATCTGTTAGGAAAGTTGCTCGAACTCATTTTCTACAAATAATATGATAATTAAATAATAAAAAAATTTATTATAAACTAAAATCGTTACATGAATACGAAGAAGTTACTTGAAACTATTCAGAACTAAAATAATCTACCAACCACTTCTATACATCATGTGGAATTGTATCGACAATTTTTTATATTTTTCTTAATATGTGACATTCGCCTTGAAGTACCTGATTTTGATCTTATACTTAATTTTCATTTACAATTATGTAACTTGTCCAATACACATTATCTATGAACTCTCCACTAAGGTAAATTTTTCCTACACTTATAATATGAACATCAGGAATCAAGTACACTTAAAATAATTTTAAGACCATGCACACAAAGATACTTTTAACATGCAGAAGTTTCAATATCTTATCCTTCTTATCTTATTGAAACTAATGCGATACCAATTCTTAATATTCAAAGGAGCAGGATAAGGATTCTTTAAGATAACTCATATTTTGGGGATGAGTATATTGAGGATGTGATCCTCAATTTATCCCTAATTAGTTATGAATAATTTGAAGAAATAGACACAAGTGAGAGTATATGGAAAAAAATATCATTATAAAATATAAAATAACATTAATACTTTGAGTTTTTTAAAAACACAATTAAATTTTAATATCATCCCTATTACCTTTGGGCGAAATATAAATATATCCAACATTCACTAAAAACTAATATCATATTATTATCTTTGAGCTTAAAAATAGGATATAATATAAAATATAATTTAAAATATCTTATAAATAATAAAATATTTATTATAATTTATATCTTGTAAGTTTGTTATCCTAAACAAATTTGGTAGTTACTGGTCAAATAAAACTTAAAGATATAAGTTACAAATAATATCCATCAAATATTCTTTAATCTAATTTATACAAAAATACTTCAATAATAATAAAATAATAATTAAAATATTTATTAAATATTAATTAGTGTTAACAAACTCATATGATAATTATAATCATGATAGAACATAAATCATATCTTTATATAAAAATAGATATTATTTTATAATTTTAAGCATATGTATGTGAATAACTAAATAAATATCTAGGAATGATAATTAAAATTTAATTATCATAAGCAAAAATATTATCAATATGTTATATAAAAAAATTATAAAATAAAATCATAATATATATATACATATATATATATATATAATGTCATTGCAGCGGCATTGCTGTAGGCATCAATCAAAGGCAGTGATGCAGTGCCAATCTAAGGTAACGACACTGTTGTGTTTGTAGCTACTTATGACCAAGGTAGGCCGGTTGTTATAGTGATGTTTGGGCAACTACACACAAGTAGTTGCATATGACCATCACTGATTGTTGCACCCTCCCATTATCTCTAGTAGCATTGTACGCAATCGTTGCTCATGATTAGATCGATAATTATTAAAGGCCGTTGCTCTCAACAATGCTATAACCGACAATAAACGATTGATGATAGTTCATGGATCAAATATGAAGAGTCTTACATTACACATAAGCAGGTGATAAGACAAACGAGACAAGATAGCAAGCTGACAATATAGATAAATCGTTCAAGTAACATATAGTTGAAACCAAATAATATCTTTTTACAAGTGAAGAGTGCTAACAAGCATATATAAATATAAAATAGATATAATATACTTTCATGATCTACGATATTTGATTTCAAAGCTTCGCTCTAATACCAATTATAATCATAAAAACTATAATTATATTATTATTATGAGAAAAACTTTAATACCAGAATTGAAATCAAATACCAGATTATATATATTTTGATATCATTTATCTGATTTGTAAATATACCATTGTAGTATCCAAAAACTACAACGATATCAATATACAAGGACAACTAAACTCACATTCTTTTTTTTTCATATCGTTCATAGGACAACTATATTATGGAATAAGAACTTAGGGAATTGAAAATAGATATATAATCCCAATTTTTGATATTTTATCACTAGGAGATCCTATCCCTTTACAATGAAATAGAAGAATCACTTCCATTCTATCATATATAAATTTTTTTATTGATTATGATCATAATCTGAATTAATCAAATTTATAATATATCTTATCTAATTATTAAATAATCTAATATTGAGTTCTGAGTGCTGTAAACTGTACGTGGCTTGGACCTCCAACTTTGTTGCATCAAGGACGAAGGGTTCTTTTCTTTATGAAGTAACAACCATCAGATTCATAAGAAGTTTGTGTTGTCTGGTCTTCATAGCTTGATAGTGTTTTGTTTCATGTAGAATATGAGATTGCAATTCCTTTCAACCGAGAAGTGGAGTCTTGTCTATCTCCTAATATGATTATCTTTAGCTCCTTAAGAACGATATATATATATATATATATATATATATATATATATATATATATATATATATATGTATATATGTATGTACATATATATATATGTATGTATATATGTATGTACATATATATATATATGTATATATATACATGTATATATATGTATATATATACATGTATATATATAAACATATATATACATGTATATATATATATATATACATATATATATACATGTATATATATACATATATATATATATATACAGTTACATTAGAGAGAGAGAGAGAGAGAAAGAGAGAGAGAGAGAGAGAGAGAGAGAGAGAGAAAAGAGGGAAGAGGCGGATAAAGACGAACAAGAAAAATGCTTGGCGTCGCTCGGCACTCAACCGACCCAAGGAAAAGAGAGAATAAAGAGTGCCATCTCAAAAGCGGACGGCTTCAAGAGTCCCACGAGAGACGCCGCTGGAGTAAGAGTTCTTCCGGAGCCCTTGTTTATTTGAGGGCGTCGCCGGGTTACAACTTCCTCAAAGCTCTCTCCGTTTCTCGCCCAAACACACGCAACATGGAGTCATCTCCTCATTACAACGCCCAAGATGAGCTAACTGACGAGAAAGTAAAACGAGAAGCCATTGAGGTCATCAACAATTTACGTGACACGTGTTTTCTACCTACTGCAAAGAAGCTAAATCATGTTTGTGATTACTATTCTTTGCCGCTTTGATAGATACCTGAAGACAAGTCCACAGCGAAAATCGATCCGGTTGCACTCGACGTCACTTGGGGCAACGATCCCCGCTACTGGTCCATCAACAAAAACAAACTGTAAGATCCTTCCTCCCTCTCTCTCATTCTCATCGATGTGGAGAGACAACAGCAGAAGCCTTTCATAACTACAGTATGTGTTGTTGGAGTATTAATAAGAATAATAAACTTAATTAGAGAGAGAATTGAAGTCTAATAGAAGTGGCGTAACCTCCGTCAAGACTTAAAGGATTGAACTTAAATATATGTACTCTTCAAAACAAAAGAAATAAAGTTTCTTCTTTACCTCTTGCATTAAATTTACGTCATTCTTTTTCCCCGTCTCTTTTCTCTTATCTTATCACGAGAACCGAACCGCAGGGGTTCAATCACCTTGCTCCAGGTATCGTGGCTCGAGGTAGTCGGCAAGCTAGACGGGAGTCGATTGGTGGCCGGCGAGAAGTACAAGGTGAAGTTCCTAGTGAAGATGAGGGCAGACGCATTCGGGTGGAGCGGCTGCCCGGTCTACCTGATGGCCAAGGATGCCAGCGGAAAGTTCGTGTGGAAGAAGGCGGATCTCAGCCTGCTTCCCTCTGATACAGAGCTCCCAATACCAGATATCCAGAGCCAGGTCCTCATCTTTACTGCCCCACGAGATGAGGTCGTCTGCGGCTTGTTCGAGATTTGGAGAGGTAGCTGGAAGGGAGGGCTGGAGATCGTTCGAGTCATCATCGACAAGGTCCCACCCGATAATTTTAGGCGACGATAATACATCGGATCTGACCGACACCTGCTTCACATTGATTTCCATAAGGTGGTTTCCTTGAGTGTCATGTAATCATTTCACTATAACTCCTCCGTTTGTATTAATAATATAATGTTACACTGACTTGGTTGGTGGGATCCGAGGTAAACATGATTATATGTATGATGATGGGTTGAATTGTGCCCGTTTAGTCACTGTATCCATACGTAAATCCAACTGGCTACTTCAACATCCAAATGTGACAAACCCGATCCGGTATCCATGTTTTTAAACTATACCAGTCTTAGGTACCCTAATTTTCTTTCATGTTCTATGCTTTCTTGGTATCAAAGATGGGGGCGGTCGCATTCACTCAACACTTTTAGCCTCAGAAGAATCATATACTGCAACTTTGGAAGGAAGACCGAAGCAATCTACTATTCTTAAAGCTACTGATCTTATTCGTTCCTTGTTCTGACGGATCAGTGTGTGTTGCTGCGACGCTGAAGTCCTATTCACTGACGAGCAGAAGTAGAAACACTCACCGGTGAGAAGAATACCTTTTAGTGGTGATGTGCGGTATCAGCATCCTTCCCTGGTTTCTTAACAGTGGACTCCTCTGCAGATGATTACCATGCAACATCAAGTAATGTGTTTAGTTGGGTTACCGCTTACCTCAAAAGCCACGTGCAACTCGCATGAACAAATTCCATTGTTTCAGCTCCGGGGACTCGAACCTGAAACCCACCAATTGGTCAATTAGGCAACAATGAATACGTTTCGTATCTCAATATCAATTCATCTGCATTATAACCTGAAACCTATCTAATTAGTTAATTCGGCAGCAACGAATATATTTGGTATCTCGGTATCAATACATCTGCATTATAAGCTAAAATATGAATCAGATACGAAGTGATAGTATCTTAATGAGAGCTTATGTGACTTCACGCAAATCCTGGGCGACTTTGTCGCCCGCAGAAGAACGGGAGCAGGTTGCTCTTGCTCCTGCTCGGACATTTGCCTAGTTAAATAGAGACCTCTCTCTTGATATTCATGAAAGATTCATCTATTCAAATTCAGTAGTGTACGAAAGGGAATTGGTGACAGGAAAAATACCTTGCCTTTTCATATCGAGCTTTGATATACTATGAACACTTTGTTTAGAGCTCACCAGCAGTCTCCAAGCTTAGCGATAGCAACACTTCACCGTATGGAGGACCTGAACTTTCAGGTCAGCATAATCATTAGACCCAAACCAAGATTTTGATAATACATCACGAGGCCATTTCACCTCCTGCAAGTGCATTTTGACCTAATGACACTTATAGCAAAGCAAATTGAAAGCTACTTTTAGAAAATGAAAGAAATACAATCTAAATAAGTCTGCAAGAAAGGGATATCACTAAACTCAAAATACGTTCATACACAAAATTGCAAAACAAATGCCTGTTTTAACACTCCAGAACATTTTTCCTTTAGTTATTCTCAAGAAAATTATGGTTTTATTTTGATTAATAGCTGAATAATTACTAATGTAAACATCAAACGGCTTCTACTATACTTCGTGCACATATATCTGATAGGTAAGGTGCATCGACCCAGTAACTATTTACATTGTACATTGTTTGTTCTAGAATGTTAGCTCAAGTTTTATATACAAGGCATTTTATATTACAATGCACCCATGGTTACACTGACTGCTCTGACTTCAACATGCTGTCTGCCTTTGCTTTGAGGGTGCACAAGAACAGTAGCCTCGGCCTTCTCCATTGATTGCACATTGTTGCCGCAAGACACTGATAATGAGCCCACCATAGGTGGAAGATCAGCTGGTTTATTATCTTCGTCGGTGTCGGTTGATATGATCTCCCATTCTTCCTTCAGAGCAGTTACCTGCATGCTTTTCTCTGTGTGCCTCTCGATCTCGAAAGCTGTGGGCAAAATTACATAATCATTGAGAGGATTGTAGAAAGGATCTGGCTCTCCTGCCTTCAGCCAGTGCTTCAATATTCTGAAAACATGTCGGTCGCATATTATTCCTCGATGATCAGCAGGAACTCCAACTCTTGCTGCTGCATTGAGCCCATCGGCCTGCAAGATAGCAGCACTCATGATCAGATTTTACCAAATAAACATATCTGTATTGTCACATAGTAAGCAAACAAGTCTGATCCCAGTATCTGGTTTCAGCATCGTGCTTCAATTTGACATTCTAGCATTAGCTTGATTTTTGCATACAAATAAGAATCCATGTCACAATGGCATTCAAAAGTTCAGTGCTCATATGACAGAAAAATAAAATTACTATGTATAATAATTTTATTTATGCAACTACAGTATAAACTGGACACTTATGCCTGCATAAAATCGTATATCTTACCCTTTCAGTACACCCGGCGTAATGCTTCGAGACGCCGCGTCTCCAGAGGTACTGGACTTATGCCTGCAATCATCCTACCTGCTTGTATAATGTTTTATGCTATTTGCTTGTTTGACACAATAAAATAGTCATGAAATTTGTGATGATTCTTAGAAATACAACTTGCCATACCTTTGCTGATTCAGCAGGAACTGTTCCATCACCATTAACGCAAATATACTTAGGCTGCAAATGATAAAATGAGACTTATAATGATTTTTCATACTGTTAGTTGCAGTAATATAACAAAAATTGTAAATAAGGTAGCTCAAGGAACAAATAAAACCATGTGCTTCAAAAAAGTCTAAAAAGATCAACCACATGGACATGATACAAATGAGTTAGAACAGATGCTCAAATAATGTGATGAATGGGTAAGATGTGTTTTAAATAATAGCGCAAAACTTAGAAGTTATCCATGAAGAAACAACACTGCCACCCGATTGATTTTTAACAAGAGCGAGAAATTATTTTGAAGTGATGGAGACAAGTTGAAGTTTGTGAGATTTTGAAGTCAAAATAGCAAATCTGTACAGAAACCGAAACTGCACCAGCAACTGTATGAGTCTCAAGATCAAGATGGGAAAGAACTTGTTATCCTAATATATTGGAGTCTGTTTGATTCAAAGAGTAGAAATGTGCTCAAGCAGATGAAAGCAATATAATTGATGCATGCCAAATCAAAGATGTTTCCAGAAAGAAAACATTCATTATATAATTCTTTTGCCAGATGATGAGAGTGCAACTGTAAATCATAACATATGTAAAAGTTAAGCATAAAGTCCATTTACATGATGAGTTACAACAACAACTGGAACAAATTAAACTTACAACGGTATTGAGTTAGCAAAGCTATAGTATATGTCAACCAGAAGTCCTAAAAGAAAGATCAGGTGTCACTTGTTCAGTGAATTACAATTAACAACCTTTATTATTGGATTGACAGGGAACTACATTTGCAATTCAGCACGGATAAGTATTGAAAATGGCTATGAATGGACTAAACACATAATGATGGATGAAGATCAACATCATGAGGATAACCACAGCATATTAATTACGTGAAATCCAAGTTAAAGAGATGAATGTAAAGCTACCAGCAGGGTAGAGAAAGACAGCATATGCATAGCAGCAGATGATGTTGTTAGAATACAACACAATGTAGAATTGTAGATTATCATGCAAATTAAAGGCAGATGACCACCTTTATTTCAAGAAATTGGCAAGCACATGACAAACATATTCTACTAAAATGTTCAAAATTTGACAGAGGCACAGCAAACATATCAAGGTGAGGAAAGCTGAAATAAAATGGATATGTGAAAGGGTAAAACCTAATGATCCAATGATTGTTATTCCTAAGAGGTATACATTAACAATGACCTCAAAATGAGGTTAGTCAGAAAGCATATTAAGAATTAAAATGAAACATTGAGTTGTAAAGACATTTACACATGATAATACACTGTGTCCAAAAATAAGGGTATGAGAGGCTCATATAGCTAGCCCAAGATAAGGTTTCACAAAACAGAAAGACCTTAAAGCTAATAAATGTGTCTACAGTACAGGATATTCTATGAGGCTGGAGGACAAGTCTAAATGATTTTAGCCACATATTTATTGGCTGAAGTGAGTATCATAACTGTCATCTATTTTTCAAGCTGCAAGCATCATAGCAGGTATTTACATAGGGACTTCTTTCTCTTTTAGTTTCTTTTTTGTTTTGATTTTTATAAGCGATTAGACTTGCAGTTGGTGATAATATATGGATTGCCACCAAGGACCAGCCAATTTCTCACCCAAGAACTTTCTCATGCACAAGTGAATTGAAACTATACATACACCTTATATGGGTCTTGATATACTCTCATCCTCTTAAGCCTGGTTTATTTTCAAAAGAAGGTCACAAACATCATTGTGCAAGGTAATCCTCAAAATTCTGTTCTTACATCTCATGATGAAATAGAAATTCTAATTTTAGTTCCTAGATTCTACAAGTAGTTGAGATCTTTACTTGAACACCTGATTTTGGACTTAACATGTCACGACTTGGCCCGAGGAAAACCGACCCATTAACTTGATCAATTTAAACAACTCCCAAAAATACTTCAACTCAAATTAGAAGTAGTAGGTTCATTTAGTCCTATATGCAATCACACTTATCCTCCAACTTCCAATGCAGGACTAGATGGGGATGTTATCATTTTAACATCCTTGTCAAAGCCCAATGTCCAATTCATAACTTGAAATTATAATTATTACATGGTTCACAAGGTGGTGGTTCACCTCATGATATGCCACCTCCAGCCCCACCATCAATAGCTAGTTCCTAGAATGTCATAATCCAACCCAATGAGAAACTGACCCATCATTTAATGAGGCTAAACCACTGGCTCAAATGCTTAACCTCTGATTAACAACAATAAGCTCATCTAGCCCTATATACAATCACATCCATCTTCCCACTTCCAAGGTGGGACTAGATTGAGGTGCCAGGAAATGTATATCAAAAGATGCCACGCAAGCAAAATCTATTAAACATGGATACTTGAATTGCTTGCCAAATCCATGTTTGCAACAAATATTTGTTAAATACATAAATTATAGGATACTTTTGAATAGTATCAAAAACTTTCTGACATATGTACTTATGTTCTAGTGAAATACCTAAATGATACATCAAGGGCACTTCATTCATGGATGTTATATGGAAAAAGCTTAATTGTTCTTGAATGATTATCTTGTGATCAAAGTCAAAATGATTATATAACAATTTTATGTAATATTAGATTGAAATAATCGAATATCATAAATGATTAATGAAATTAAAATAATGCTCTTGGTTCATTTACACTATTATTATCAGTGTGCTGCATCAATATTCGATGCAACTGGATCAGCATGCAGAAGAAGATTCTCAGTCAATAAGTGTTTCAGCCAAACTAGACAAAATGGCTATGTTTTCGGTCAAAACATACAAAAGTTCTCACTGGTAATGATTTAGTCACTGAATTGATCTAATCCTTCTATTATGTTGGCTCACTGTGCAACATGGGCAAAATGGTGATGCCCGTACCCTCTGTTTGCTCAGTCTTCCTCCACAGTTCACAATATCTGTATTCAGACTATCTCACATAGACTCCAAGAATCTCATCTCCAAATTCAAATTTCTTTTCTACCAAACTTGCATAAGCTGCTACCAACAATATCTAATTCCACCAGTTAATTGCATAGATCCCTGTTGTAATTTCATTAATTTCAAAATACTAAACAGCATATCATAGAAGTTGTGCATCATTGTTGAAATTTTTTATCATTAAACACATTTATCCTCAATTTCATGAAGCAAAAACATTAGTTACTCTGCACAAACTATTGGCAGACTCATGGTCATTGATTTCAGTTTAAATTGTGAATTAACATCCGGCAAGAGAAAATAACCTGCGCTGAAACAAGTTGCTCTGTGTCTGAAATTGGTGATTCCTGATTCCCATAACTGCAAGCAGAGCATAATATCAGTAACTTAAAGATGATGGTTAAGAAAACACATTTCCAGAATTTCCCATAAAAGTAGCTCCTGTGGCAGCAAGCTTATACTATTGTTGTAGGCATGGAGTATATGGCTATTATATACTGCCAATCTGCCATAATATCCAGAAAAGACTAACTTCAATATTGTTTTACAGAAAAGAAACATAGAGTAAGTACTTTGTTTTTTTTTTCACTGGTTTTATGCATATATTATCAAGATTGAGCATGATTTGTCTTAACAGTGAACACTAATACACTATTACATATTTACTTATATGTGTCTCGATTTAGCCTCATTTATATATTCACTTAAAATTCAGCTCAATTCTGGAAATAGTTATGGTTATAACCTATGTCAAGCCTTTGTTTCTCAAAATTGCTTCTTACATTGCTTAATTAGGTAATCAATCCGTCTCAACTGCAACATGAATATCTGACACAGGAGAATAATTCCAGGTCTCACAATATCAAACACAACAAAAGAATAATTCTGGGTCTCTGTTGAGCATGCTAAGACCCTTGGTTTAGGAGCTTATGTCTAGTACATGCAACTAGATGTGTACATATTTCAATTCCTAAGTTGGACTATGACAAGTAGAAGTTATAATTAGCAAAATCTAAAAACCAATCAATTAGCCAGGCAAAGTTAAGCTGTATATCCAAAATACAAACCCTAATAACTTTTAAAACAAGCCTTAACAACATGGAAAAAATCAAGGAATGTTAACAGGATATGAGAGAGCATACCAGATGCTATGTGGTGTGTCATAATGAATCCCATATATATTGTAAAATTTTACTGTTTTCGGAAGCTTAGCACATGATAAAATTTCACGAGTTTCATTGGCCCATTTCAGTATTTCTAAATTCAATGGTAAAGGAACCTGCAAGCTTCCATAAGCAACCTGCTAAACCCAAGGTCAAAATCAGAATATATAAGTGAATAAAGAAAGAACCTAATTGCTCATAGAAGTGACACTGACTTCATATGGTATTATAGAATTATTTTCTAGACTAGAAGTTATAAATTTCTTCTTACATCAATAACTTTGTGAAATAAATTTATCTTTCTATAAAATCAGTTAACGTCTGTCATTTAATTAAACTAGGAGCTTATTATAATTTTTTTTACTTACATCTAGCACTTGTAAAAATGAACCTAGCTATATAAGGCTTTGTTTGGATAATAATTCAAGGAAAGCAAAGAAGCAAAAGAGGAAGGAAAGAACAGAAAGGAAAGCTCACTTTCTGTCCTGTCTGGTGGAAGGAGAGAAGAGAAAGGAAATGCAATCACTACTCTTGTTTGGTTCAGTTTGTTAACAAAGAGAAGAGAATCTCTACCAAGTTAATTGCAACTTACTCTCTGCCAGTTTCATATTTCACATTCTTTCCAATCTTTTTCCTCATTAGGTAATGGTAAAAGAAGGAAATTTTATTTAACGGGCTCAAAGAGAAATCAATCATGCCCAGTTCCCTTCACCTCTTTCTAATTTTCTCCCACTTGTTGCATTAAAACAGGAGAATCCAATTCTCTCCATCCAATAAAGCTGTGAAGGAATTTAGTTGACACGTACTGCATCAAAATCTGAGTGATCAGTCATGCCTTACCGTATTTTTTGCAAGAGCCTCATTCATCAAAGTTATAGCTTCTAGTGGCTCATATGACTCCAGCAGAATACTGGATTTTCCAGAACCATCATGCTTCTCTCTCCACAATTGCAAAAGAGGAACATCTTCCCAACAAAAGTTGGGACAGGCCATCAACTCATAAATGGATGGGCATTCAATAAGCTGAAACAAAAGGCACATTAGCTCATAAAATCCAACCCAACTCCTTAAATCTCCTTAAATTTAGTTTGTAGTACAGGAGAGTAACATAACATATAATTGCATTCTTACAGACTTACACTTAATGATCTATACATTATCTACCTACAATATACTAGAAAAGTACAATGAATAATAAAATCAAGACTGAAAACCAAGAATAACATCCCAACAAAGCTGATCAGATAATATTAAAAGCAAAACTACAGGAGAAAAGATGATATAGAGTGAAAAGACCATGTATATCAATATTTGATAATAATAATTTACAAAGAAAAAGCCATTCAACTACTATCAGTAGCAAATACAAAAATGAACTTTTGCAGCGGATGCTGTTTATATGAATTTCAATTTGGCATCTCGAATTCTGGTGAAAATTTATATACATATGCACAAATGCTGCATCTCAAGCCAAGAATAGTAGCACAACACTTTTAATTTCTTTCTCCAATAAAATGCTGAGTCAGGCAGAACTGAAGGGTATACAATGAAGGTATTGTCTTGTTATAATAGACAATAAGAATAAGAGAATCAGGATCAATGATCTCGGTTAGGCTGCTTTTATGATTCTTAATTTTGTAAAGTCTGAATGTGTAACTTACAAAATTCAATTATTTTCATATTCAATGATTTTTAGTCCTACTCTGAGTGTTACACTGAGTCCTAATTCAGCTACAGTATGGTCTGTCGAGGCTGTATGAACATTATGATTCAAAATATAGGAATCAAACACAACTGTTAAAAGATTAAAAGGAATTATAAGTGCCGACATACTTGTTCTCTGGCGAAAACCAGGTACGGTGATCTTACCAGGCAAAACAGTCCCATAGTAGACTTCACCAAATGAAATCATCCACTACACATACTGATCAGTTTTCAGCTACTAAATACCGACCCACAACAACCAGTTCAGATATTTTAAACCTTAGTCTCTACCATCAATTTTAAACTTTATCCAACTAATATTAATTGACACTGATCCTTGTACAGATTTTTAATCTTATACCATGCCAACATAATACAACTCAGTCAAGGCTGCATGGTCCAACACATGCAGCACAATGTTCACTGCTACATTGTAAAACTAAATGACCAGCAAATAAAGACCAAACTGCCTTTTTTGAATGCACACTGTTAGGCATTTAATTCTGACTTTAAGGTTCAATTGGCATCCAAATTTGATTTAATTAGCCAAAGTTTTTGTTAAAAATCATGTATTAAAGTAGAAGCTAAATTGTCCTTGAAGCAATAAAAATTCATAATTACAGGAGAACATAACAGGAGATGTTGCCTCTAATCAACTATTCAAATATAAATGATGATCAACTAATCCAAGGAACAAAGATGACACAGAGTTAAATGGTTAAAGGAATAAACAAATGGAGTGGGAAAATATACCAGTTGTTGCATGCTCCATTTAGTGATGAAAAAGTTTCCCTCCCACCCTTCCACGAAGGACATACCATTCAACAGACCAGTTGTTATATATCCAGGTGCACCTGTCCATACAATAAATGAAGTATACCTAAATATACTCATAAATTTGTACAACAATGATGTCGATTAAACAAAAGCTGTTAGTGCCTTGATCAATAAGGCATGAGGAACTCCTTAAACCAAGTAACATGATAGTTCTGATGAAATGAAACATATGCTGGAAATAGTTGTATTACTAGAGTTTCATTCTTGAAAGAACATAAGACATTCCACTACGTTATGTTTACAACAAGATGAAAGCTTCTTTTGAAAGAATCTGATAATCGTGCAAGTTACATGAGCATTGGGTTCTTGTCATGTCAGACATGATAACACTGTGACACATCATAACAACCACAGTAAGAATATTCTCTAAATAATTTTGGTTGCAAACTGCAATTTATTTTAACCTAGAACAGTGCCACAGACATAAGTTCTCATCGAACTCACAACAATTTTTAATCATTTACCGATTTATCCATATTATATGGACTAAATTGTCACTGCAACAGAACTCAAAAGCTATCCAACACTTGAGGTGAAAAAAGATGAACATTTTAGGACTAATGACAAAAGGGCAGCCACCATCATATGCAATAAACATAGCTGGTCTCCCAAAGTTTAAATATGATTCACAGTGAACATATCAAGTTTTTGGGATACATCACATCCCTTCGTTTTGAGGCACCTCCTCCCTTAAAATCTTGAATATCCCTTTGAGGTAAGGATAATACATGAACACAATCTTTTTCCAACCATAGATGAGATCTCAAAATTGTGTTCCTTGCACAAAATCTCCTATCTAATCAGATCCACTTTTGTCAATAATCATAGTGGAAATGATTGGTTTACCTCTCAAATAGAACTACAGAAGATTATAAACAAAAGAAAATTAAGGAATGCACCAATCCTCTTAGTGATACTCTGCCACTTACAAGCACTAACTCATCTATTCCATAAGAAAATCATCAGATATCACTAGCATAAGGCAATTATTATAATACAAATAGCCTACAACCCAATAACTTGCAGTTCCAAGCCCTAACAACAATCCATGATGCATACATCCAAGTTATATCCACACAGAGATGCACCCTGTCATTATGTCTTTGTGACCATTGTGGTTTCACAATTTCTTCAAATTAAATCCCTATCATACTAGGAATTCTGAAATACAAATTACATAACATATAACCCAAAAATCCTCTTTTCAAATTCCAATGTGTGACATCCAAAAGAACAAACCTTACACATGTTGACTTGTCTCAGCACACATTAGTCTACACAAAGGGGTCCATATGGCAGTTAAGCTACCATTTCTCAAGGTCTAGGTAATTTATCAACCAAAAAACCTTTTGAAGAGGATCTTGCCAACGAATCATTCATACAGACGATCATTATTTCCTCATTTCTTGACATAAGACTACTAGAATTTTCTTTGCTTTCTATTTAGTCTGATGTTCAAGTTCACACTATTTCAGTCAAGGCATCTACAGGTTCAGTTTGCCTTGGGACTCACAAATTCAACAAGAAATGGTGCTGAAAGAACTTCTTAACTGAAGGCTAAATGTTAGGACTCTGGTCACTTCAAGGCAATCCATTGACAAGAACTTCAAGAAATCAACAATGAGATCCATAACATTGAAGGAGTCAACAAGAATCAACCAGCATTTGACATCACGTTTCAATAAAATAGTTGTTAGGTTAAGGTTCATGCCTATCAGGTTATACTTGCACTTCTTATAGCTGCTCTGCTGCAAATTCAGATTAAAAACAATGCAGCCACAAAATTTATATTAGAACATAATAGATGAGAATATGGGAAATTCTTCACAGGACTTATCATGTCCATGCCTCATTTATACAGGCCCAAAACACAAGAAGAATAATGACACGATGCGTGGAAATAACTTCCTGAAGGAGGTCGAGGAAAGGGTCCAGCATCTTTGCTAAAATATCTAAAGAGGAAGATTTTCAAGGTTTGCTCACACCATTTTACTAGGATCTCCTGTATAGAATGGGTCATTGCATGCGACATAATTATCTAAGCATCCAACAACAAGAAAGCACTGAGTATTATTTACTTTCAAATCCTATGCTACTAAAAACTCAAGATATGAGCACTAGAGAGAGTCATTCAAGTAATAAAATAAAAATATATAGTGCTTGGCCATGACAGAATACTCAAATTGTCTTGCAAGTATGAAGTCTTTTCTGAACTACACTTTTCCTTTATACAGGAAACATGAACAAGGAGCAATTAGAAAAGATATCTTCTCACATATTAACGATAAAGCAAATCTAACTAGAAAAAGTTAAATAGTTGGTCAAATAGATACTTCAAGAAGAAAAACAGTCATCATTCTCGATAACTACTAGTTCCTTTATACCACGAGATAACCTCAAATGGTACACTTCAACTTCCACATATAGTGTAGTGACTAATGCAAGCACTAAGACCACAGAGTTCAGAACTCATCTTATGTTTTCCCAGTCAAAGTAAAGCAGAATTTACAAATATGCTAAAGACTTGTACCTTGAAATGGTGCAGCAATTGCAATCCAGCTCTTCACATATTTCTCAAAAATCTAAGAAATGTCACATAATTGTAATTTGTAAATAATAGAATCTCTAAATAATTGCCACAAAGACAGAGCAAAGGGAAAAAGCTTATTTGCACAATAGAAGAATTACAAGGACTGTTGGCTTAATGGCAAGAGCATTCTTACATCACTGTGAAGGCACATGAAACACTTCACGAGCAGCCCTCCCATTGAGTGGGTTATAATATTCATCTTCTTTCCACCAGATGACATTATACCGATTCTAGCTTTGCAGATAACCTATCTAGAGTTTCTTGAAGCCTGAAAGAAAAGTATCTAAAATGTTAATAGTTATAATCCTCATAGTAGAATCAAGTAAATCAAATTTCCAAGATAAAATGAAAATTATTAGATCGGATTTTTTTTTCCTTGGAAAGCTATCATGCTGGTGAAGTGTTTTATTTTCATAGTTTCAGTGCATCCCATAACTAAAGTTAGTTGGGCTTCTTCATATTTGGCATTGGGTAAACACTTTCTTTTTGTGAAAACAGACCATAGAGCCCAAAAATATGAGCAGTATTTATGTAATCACAATTCTTTTTTGCCTCCTGCTAGATACGACATGGATAGAGTTATGATACATGGCATTTCCAACCTTTCAAATTTATGATTAGGATGCTCCAAGATTATTAAATTTCTTATCAATAACCATAAGTATACTGCAGCCTGGTCTAACTTAAGAAACAAAAGAGTCTCTACTAAAATGTTCTTTGCAACCAGGACTATGATTTGAAAGTCAGGATCCTGACTTATACGACACACTGTTCAATTAGTGGGTACCTATACTGATGAAGAACACATATCCTCATGATCTTGATCAAGTTCCAAGAAGCATGAAAGGAAGAATACATAAGAAAGAATGAAAAGAATCAAGCAAGAGATAGTGGAGCAGAACCATGAGAACATGCCAAAAAGAACAGTAAAGGTTGCAAACTATAGAGGAAGCAAGATAAATAGGCATCAGTATAATGATGGTGCAAAAGGAAAAATCTTGAAACCAAGAGGAAAAAATGGCCAATATCGGGCAATAACTAAGAGATGGTGTTGCGCACCAAAATTGGAGAATGGAAGGGTTAGCAAGTCAAATGGTACATGATGCTTTGTCTTCTTTCGACAGATAACTTAAAGATCAGAAAGAAAGGAGTTGAATCTGAACATAATCTGGAGTGTGCCAGAATTGCCTCTGGGATGACCCCTCTAAACAAAACCACCATCAACATTCAACTTACATCAGGAGGAACCTAAATTTAGCCAAGGCAAGGAAAAAGTGGAACATAGCTAGGAATCCTGGAAAGGGCTATGCTTAAGAGGGAGGAAGAGGTCTGCTAATGGAAATGAGGTTTCAAGCAACTTTCGTTGACAGGTGGTGTCCCCAAGCAACTTTTAAATCGACGGTGATGTCCTCGTCGATGAAGACCTAGATAAAGTATAGCAAGATCAGTGGATGACCTTTCACACAAGGAGGTAGGGATGATTAAGCTATAAAACAAAAGCATAATTCGCCTCATTCACTAGGTCCCTAGCAAATTGTGGATCCCACCCTGAGCCAAAGTGACATGAACCTTCTTCATGCACTTATGACAAGAAAAAGAACCAAGAATGAAGCATTTACAGTAAACATTATATGAGGGTTGTATGCAGCAAAAGATGAATTTATTCATAATCTCTAAGGATATGACTAAAACAAGAATTGATCCTATTAAGCCTCTTTGAGACCTTATTCCATTTTTTATCACATTGACATGACATAAGGATGAGGGATTTGGTCATTATTTAATAATGATATTGTTATTCTAATCCCATCTCTATGTTGGTATTGATGGAAGAGCTATTTCGCATCCCTATTCCATCATCGTGGAACAAAATGCATACTGCATACTACTAGCAAAAACCAAGAAAATAATCTCGAGCACTTACAAAACAATTTACTCAATCATAGCAACATTCACAAAAAAATATTTCAGCTAAGCAGCTGCTATCATGGTTTAGTATAGCCATTGTATTACATTCATAGAAGATGCTACAGCAACATGATGGGTGAATAATTTTCTAAATTGCTTGTGGTGGGTTATATGGTAGCCAAAAAAACAAGGTTTTAAGAAACAGCCAATGCAAAGTCTCGTTCAGCTTATGGATGGTACAATACCTGGACATGATACAGTATCCTTCAGTAGCTGATGGTAAAAAAATGAAGCATTCATATATGTCAGTCAAACTGGTAGATCATTAGAGTGGGGCATACCAGTCTGCATGGATCATATTTGACCTCATGCAAATAACTGCTATTTCAATTACAATATAGTTCTAGCCCCATTTTATTTACTGAAATGATTTGGAACAACTTGATGACTTTGGGGTTTGGATTTCCCCTAATTCAAATACTATTGCTTGAGAAATTAAAGAAAATAGATATAGCAGTCTTGCAATATGCTCATGAGGAAAAAAGGATTCTTTGAATATAATGTGATTGTCAAGATCTGTATCACCATTTAATTTCATCAATTACCATTGGTGTTTTGCGTAAGATTCAATCTTTTTTTCTTCATGTGATGTGTGAAATAGTGGCATCTATAATAAAATCACCTGCAAATTAACTTGCCACATTTTTTCAACTAAATTAGATGGGCTATCACAACCCAATCTAATGAGAGTAACTGAACTATTAACTTAGTTTGGCCTAAGCCACTAGCCAAAATGCTTTATCTAAAGTTGACAGTAGTACACCCATCAAACGGTTATAAGCTAATCTTAGTCTTGCCCACTTCTAATGTGAAACTAATCGAGGTATTACAAACTACCCCACTTAAGGGCTTAACGTCCTCGTCAAAGCCCAGCACAAGCCAGATCAAACCCTAGCATAGTGCTTGTGAGTTATAGCCCAATGGTGACTCCACACCATGAGATATCCATGCCCAATACTAGGTTAGCTTTAATACCAATTGTCATGACCCGATCCGATAGGATAACTAGTCTATTAACTTCGTTTGGCCCAAACCACTAACTGTAAGATGCTTAAGCTGAAGTTGACAATAGTACACCCATCAAGCGCTTATAAGCTAATTTTTACCTTGCCCACTTTTGATGTGAGACTAATCGGGATGTTGCATGGGATTTTTAAATTTTATAGTATAAAGAAACTCTTGGTCAAAGACTACAAATATTGATCAATCACTACTTAATGTCTTAATCATTATGCTATCTACATAAACTCACTGTTGTTATCTATTTCATTGTAGTAGTGACATAGACAATTCATTCAATAACTAAGAAAATCTATAGTGAGTGAATACAAGAAAAACTATGAGTTTCCATGTCTTATAGTGCTGCATAATGAATATCATAGAAGTAAAGATTATACAATATGCAAACCATGGTCTGCAATATCGTACCGTCAGGAGTTTCGACGTTTTCTGATACTGGTATGAATGCGAGTAATACTTAGAACGATGCGTTTTTCATGTACCATTCGGTATATATATTTTTATAATTATAAATATTATATATATATAGATATATATATATATATTTCTCTTAACGACGTCGCCCTCGACAACATCACCTGAGATGTCAAGCGAGCGACGATCGCTCTCCCGAAGCGACGTCGCTGTAAAAGGTAAAAAAAAATTCTGTTAAAAAATTGGCTTTGGTGACATCGCCGAGCATCGGACATCGGAGCGTCGCGTAGCAACTAACAGCGTCGCCGAGGCTTAATGGCGTCGCCAGCTTTTAAAAAACCCCAAAAATAATTTTTATTAAAAAATAATTTTTTATTTAAAATAAAAAATAAAAAAATTATACCACCGGTAGCGGTAGTCGGTCCGTGTATTGACCGGAGATCATCCTGCCCGGTATGTGTCAAGACTGGCGATGTCAGCAGTGCAAGATACCGACTTGATGCAAACAACACCTAAACAATGTAGTAACCAGTGTAAATTCCCATTTAACTTTCCATGCGACATGCATGCATACATACATGCATATGCTAATGTATATGCATACACATATCAATAAGTTTGTAACTATGTGCTTCTCTATTTACAAATATACTTTTGTGTATATGTATACTTTACATAGGTGTGTGTATATATATATATATATATATGCATGTAGGTGCAGAAGCATATACTTATGTATGTATATGCCAATAGACATATGAAGTCAAGCCTGATATATGGAAATCAGCAAATACATTTTCACGAGAATGTTCCAAGAGAACTTCAGAACATAAATGGAAAAACACACTTAAGACAAGTTGTTCGTAAAGCAATTTATGAGTCACTTGTGAGTGGAAGTTTTTAAACATGCATACATAATTTTTAAACAACAAAAGGGTTGTTTAAAAAGCAACTTCTGCATGACTGACCTATTACTCTGGCGAAAATCATATCCAAACCCAAAAGGGTTGTGCCCTCTTGGTAACCCCACTTTATCATCTGCTCTATCATGTCATGATAATAGCAAACCCCATCCCGGCCCACAATCTGCAATACATAAAAATTTAAATTGATTACACAACCAGAACAAGATATATTTATAAATGGAGATAAAATACTGATTTCACAGCAGACTGTCACATTCTCAGCTTATAGCTTATGCAATAAAAGCTGCAAGTCTTAAAGAAGAACACTCACATACCATGTCTGGGTCCAAACAATCAATTGCATATAGTCCATATCTATCTTCAGGAACCATAATTCTTGATTTTTCATCAAGTGAAATTGTCTTCCTGCATTGGAAATCAATTACATATTGCTTAGGTTCACCAGTAAAAAATGATGTGCTTGTAATAACTGGAAATGATTGTGTTTATGTTGCAAGTTGTAACCATTGTAATGCCTAAAACGATATTGATTCAGCTCCACAAAGGACACCAGAATAAGATTCAAGCTGCATATGGCCAGAGAATTACTTGGTCCACCCTAACAAAGTCTATCATAACTGGATCATACCATGCCAAGCAAGAAAAATGTATGCATGGGTGAACACCTGCAGATAGACAAAATTGTTGTCTGTGCAACTACATTATAGATGGCTTCTGGAGTCAGAAAAAAATGGTAAAGCACAACTAATAGGAAGAGAACATGGCATTTTTCCTCCAGTTGCACCTGTAAAGAGTAGTAGCCCCCAAACTGGGTGGACCGTACTATCTGAAATGTACCAGTTTGCTTTGAAAGTGGCATGCAAATTGCCTCTACGATCAGATTCAGACTGAGGCTCACCATCCGATTTGGATCAAAAACTGTAAGCCAGTTTTAATTATTAAGAGAACAGGAACCTGATGGTGAGCCTACCACATAGAACCCATGTCTTTTAAAAAATATATTTATTTCAACTTTTGATAGCATTTTTTTTCTTGTTTCCTCCCTCCCTCCTCCCTCCTCCCTATCACCCTTCTTTTCTTTGATATGCTCTCCCCTGTAAAGATACTAAAACTGGGTGTGGAATGAAATTAGCAGTTCACTTTGATGACTGCATTCATGGCAAAATATCAATCAGCTATAAAATGAAGACTCACACTGTGGCTTGATGATTGGTCAATTAGGCAACAATGAATACGTTTCGTATCTCAATATCAATTCATCTGCATTATAACCTGAAACCTATCTAATTAGTTAATTCGGCAGCAACGAATATATTTGGTATCTCGGTATCAATACATCTGCATTATAAGCTAAAATATGAATCAGATACGAAGTGATAGTATCTTAATGAGAGCTTATGTGACTTCACGCAAATCCTGGGCGACTTTGTCGCCCGCAGAAGAACATGACAGGTTGCTCTTGCTCCTGCTCGGACATTTGCCTAGTTAAATAGAGACATCTCTCTTGATATTCATGAAAGATTCATCTATTCAAATTCAGTAGTGTACGAAAGGGAATTGGTGACAGGAAAAATACCTTGCCTTTTCATATCGAGCTTTGATATACTATGAACACTTTGTTTAGAGCTCACCAGCAGTCTCCAAGCTTAGCGATAGCAACACTTCACCGTATGGAGGACCTGAACTTTCAGGTCAGCATAATCATTAGACCCAAACCAAGATTTTGATAATACATCACGAGGCCATTTCACCTCCTGCAAGTGCATTTTGACCTAATGACACTTATAGCAAAGCAAATTGAAAGCTACTTTTAGAAAATGAAAGAAATACAATCTAAATAAGTCTGCAAGAAAGGGATATCACTAAACTCAAAATACGTTCATACACAAAATTGCAAAACAAATGCCTGTTTTAACACTCCAGAACATTTTTCCTTTAGTTATTCTCAAGAAAATTATGGTTTTATTTTGATTAATAGCTGAATAATTACTAATGTAAACATCAAACGGCTTCTACTATACTTCGTGCACATATATCTGATAGGTAAGGTGCATCGACCCAGTAACTATTTACATTGTACATTGTTTGTTCTAGAATGTTAGCTCAAGTTTTATATACAAGGCATTTTATATTACAATGCACCCATGGTTACACTGACTGCTCTGACTTCAACATGCTGTCTGCCTTTGCTTTGAGGGTGCACAAGAACAGTAGCCTCGGCCTTCTCCATTGATTGCACATTGTTGCCGCAAGACACTGATAATGAGCCCACCATAGGTGGAAGATCAGCTGGTTTATTATCTTCGTCGGTGTCGGTTGATATGATCTCCCATTCTTCCTTCAGAGCAGTTACCTGCATGCTTTTCTCTGTGTGCCTCTCGATCTCGAAAGCTGTGGGCAAAATTACATAATCATTGAGAGGATTGTAGAAAGGATCTGGCTCTCCTGCCTTCAGCCAGTGCTTCAATATTCTGAAAACATGTCGGTCGATATTATTCCTCGATGATCAGCAGGAACTCCAACTCTTGCTGCTGCATTGAGCCCATCGGCCTGCAAGATAGCAGCACTCATGATCAGATTTTACCAAATAAACATATCTGTATTGTCACATAGTAAGCAAACAAGTCTGATCCCAGTATCTGGTTTCAGCATCGTGCTTCAATTTGACATTCTAGCATTAGCTTGATTTTTGCATACAAATAAGAATCCATGTCACAATGGCATTCAAAAGTTCAGTGCTCATATGACAGAAAAATAAAATTACTATGTAATAGGTATGCAGTTTCGAGTTGTACCGCCCGGTACGGGTGCAATGCACGGTCCGACAGGGTATGATCTCCGAGAAAATAAAAATTTCACTATGCCGCACACTTTCGGTAACGTTGATTTCGACTCGCTATCGATCAGTAAATTTGACCGTTGGAGCCCTTTCGCATTATGCAATGCTTTCGACAGCATAAACTGGACAAGCAACTCTCGCACAATCTGCACGGGTACGGTATTGCGGACCCTTATTATTTATTATTTAAATAAATAATAATTTTATTTATGCAACTACAGTATAAACTGGACACTTATGCCTGCATAAAATCGTATATCTTCGTCTCCAGAGGTACCTTGCAATCATCCTACCTGCTTGTATAATGTTTTATGCTATTTGCTTGTTTGACACAATAAAATAGTCATGAAATTTGTGATGATTCTTAGAAATACAACTTGCCATACCTTTGCTGATTCAGCAGGAACTGTTCCATCACCATTAACGCAAATATACTTAGGCTGCAAATGATAAAATGAGACTTATAATGATTTTTCATACTGTTAGTTGCAGTAATATAACAAAAATTGTAAATAAGGTAGCTCAAGGAACAAATAAAACCATGTGCTTCAAAAAAGTCTAAAAAGATCAACCACATGGACATGATACAAATGAGTTAGAACAGATGCTCAAATAATGTGATGAATGGGTAAGATGTGTTTAAATAATAGCGCAAAACTTAGAAGTTATCCATGAAGAAACAACACTGCCACCCGATTGATTTTTAACAAGAGCGAGAAATTATTTTGAAGTGATGGAGACAAGTTGAAGTTTGTGAGATTTTGAAGTCAAAATAGCAAATCTGTACAGAAACCGAAACTGCACCAGCAACTGTATGAGTCTCAAGATCAAGATGGGAAAGAACTTGTTATCCTAATATATTGGAGTCTGTTTGATTCAAAGAGTAGAAATGTGCTCAAGCAGATGAAAGCAATATAATTGATGCATGCCAAATCAAAGATGTTTCCAGAAAGAAAACATTCATTATATAATTCTTTTGCCAGATGATGAGAGTGCAACTGTAAATCATAACATATGTAAAAGTTAAGCATAAAGTCCATTTACATGATGAGTTACAACAACAACTGGAACAAATTAAACTTACAACGGTATTGAGTTAGCAAAGCTATAGTATATGTCAACCAGAAGTCCTAAAAGAAAGATCAGGTGTCACTTGTTCAGTGAATTACAATTAACAACCTTTATTATTGGATTGACAGGGAACTACATTTGCAATTCAGCACGGATAAGTATTGAAAATGGCTATGAATGGACTAAACACATAATGATGGATGAAGATCAACATCATGAGGATAACCACAGCATATTAATTACGTGAAATCCAAGTTAAAGAGATGAATGTAAAGCTACCAGCAGGGTAGAGAAAGACAGCATATGCATAGCAGCAGATGATGTTGTTAGAATACAACACAATGTAGAATTGTAGATTATCATGCAAATTAAAGGCAGATGACCACCTTTATTTCAAGAAATTGGCAAGCACATGACAAACATATTCTACTAAAATGTTCAAAATTTGACAGAGGCACAGCAAACATATCAAGGTGAGGAAAGCTGAAATAAAATGGATATGTGAAAGGGGTAAAACCTAATGATCCAATGATTGTTATTCCTAAGAGGTATACATTAACAATGACCTCAAAATGAGGTTAGTCAGAAAGCATATTAAGAATTAAAATGAAACATTGAGTTGTAAAGACATTTACACATGATAATACACTGTGTCCAAAAATAAGGGTATGAGAGGCTCATATAGCTAGCCCAAGATAAGGTTTCACAAAACAGAAAGACCTTAAAGCTAATAAATGTGTCTACAGTACAGGATATTCTATGAGGCTGGAGGACAAGTCTAAATGATTTTAGCCACATATTTATTGGCTGAAGTGAGTATCATAACTGTCATCTATTTTTTCAAGCTGCAAGCATCATAGCAGGTATTTACATAGGGACTTCTTTCTCTTTTAGTTTCTTTTTTGTTTTTGATTTTTTATAAACGATTAGACTTGCAGTTGGTGATAATATATGGATTGCCACCAAGGACCAGCCAATTTCTCACCCAAGAACTTTCTCATGCACAAGTGAATTGAAACTATACATACACCTTATATGGGTCTTGATATACTCTCATCCTCTTAAGCCTGGTTTATTTTCAAAAGAAGGTCACAAACATCATTGTGCAAGGTAATCCTCAAAATTCTGTTCTTACATCTCATGATGAAATAGAAATTCTAATTTTTAGTTCCTAGATTCTACAAGTAGTTGAGATCTTTACTTGAACACCTGATTTTGGACTTAACATGTCACGACTTGGCCCGAGGGAAAACCGACCCATTAACTTGATCAATTTAAACAACTCCCAAAAATACTTCAACTCAAATTAGAAGTAGTAGGTTCATTTAGTCCTATATGCAATCACACTTATCCTCCAACTTCCAATGCAGGACTAGATGGGGATGTTATCATTTTAACATCCTTGTCAAAGCCCAATGTCCAATTCATAACTTGAAATTATAATTATTACATGGTTCACAAGGTGGTGGTTCACCTCATGATATGCCACCTCCAGCCCCACCATCAATAGCTAGTTCCTAGAATGTCATAATCCAACCCAATGAGAAACTGACCCATCATTTAATGAGGCTAAACCACTGGCTCAAATGCTTAACCTCTGATTAACAACAATAAGCTCATCTAGCCCTATATACAATCACATCCATCTTCCCACTTCCAAGGTGGGACTAGATTGAGGTGCCAGGAAATGTATATCAAAAGATGCCACGCAAGCAAAATCTATTAAACATGGATACTTGAATTGCTTGCCAAATCCATGTTTGCAACAAATATTTGTTAAATACATAAATTATAGGATACTTTTGAATAGTATCAAAAACTTTCTGACATATGTACTTATGTTCTAGTGAAATACCTAAATGATACATCAAGGGCACTTCATTCATGGATGTTATATGGAAAAAGCTTAATTGTTCTTGAATGATTATCTTGTGATCAAAGTCAAAATGATTATATAACAATTTTATGTAATATTAGATTGAAATAATCGAATATCATAAATGATTAATAAAATTAAAATAATGCTCTTGGTTCATTTACACTATTATTATCAGTGTGCTGCATCAATATTCGATGCAACTGGATCAGCATGCAGAAGAAGATTCTCAGTCAATAAGTGTTTCAGCCAAACTAGACAAAATGGCTATGTTTTCGGTCAAAACATACAAAAGTTCTCACTGGTAATGATTTAGTCACTGAATTGATCTAATCCTTCTATTATGTTGGCTCACTGTGCAACATGGGCAAAATGGTGATGCCCGTACCCTCTGTTTGCTCAGTCTTCCTCCACAGTTCACAATATCTGTATTCAGACTATCTCACATAGACTCCAAGAATCTCATCTCCAAATTCAAATTTCTTTTCTACCAAACTTGCATAAGCTGCTACCAACAATATCTAATTCCACCAGTTAATTGCATAGATCCCTGTTGTAATTTCATTAATTTCAAAATACTAAACAGCATATCATAGAAGTTGTGCATCATTGTTGAAATTTTTTTATCACTTAAACACATTTATCCTCAATTTCATGAAGCAAAAAACATTAGTTACTCTGCACAAACTATTGGCAAACTCATGGTCATTGATTTCAGTTTAAATTGTGAATTAACATCCGGCAAGAGAAAATAACCTGCGCTGAAACAAGTTGCTCTGTGTCTGAAATTGGTGATTCCTGATTCCCATAACTGCAAGCAGAGCATAATATCAGTAACTTAAAGATGATGGTTAAGAAAACACATTTCCAGAATTTCCCATAAAAGTAGCTCCTGTGGCAGCAAGCTTATACTATTGTTGTAGGCATGGAGTATATGGCTATTATATACTGCCAATCTGCCATAATATCCAGAAAAAGACTAACTTCAATATTGTTTTACAGAAAAGAAACATAGAGTAAGTACTTTGTTTTTTTCACTGGTTTTTATGCATATATTATCAAGATTGAGCATGATTTGTCTTAACAGTGAACACTAATACACTATTACATATTTACTTATATGTGTCTCGATTTAGCCTCATTTATATATTCACTTAAAATTCAGCTCAATTCTGGAAATAGTTATGGTTATAACCTATGTCAAGCCTTTGTTTCTCAAAATTGCTTCTTACATTGCTTAATTAGGTAATCAACCCGTCTCAACTGCAACATGAATATCTGACACAGGAGAATAATTCCAGGTCTCACAATATCAAACACAACAAAAGAATAATTCTGGGTCTCTGTTGAGCATGCTAAGACCCTTGGTTTAGGAGCTTATGTCTAGTACATGCAACTAGATGTGTACATATTTCAATTCCTAAGTTGGACTATGACAAGTAGAAGTTATAATTAGCAAAATCTAAAACCAATCAATTAGCCAGGCAAAGTTAAGCTGTATATCCAAAATACAAACCCTAATAACTTTTAAAACAAGCCTTAACAACATGGAAAAAATCAAGGAATGTTAACAGGATATGAGAGAGCATACCAGATGCTATGTGGTGTGTCATAATGAATCCCATATATATTGTAAAATTTTACTGTTTTCGGAAGCTTAGCACATGATAAAATTTCACGAGTTTCATTGGCCCATTTCAGTATTTCTAAATTCAATGGTAAAGGAACCTGCAAGCTTCCATAAGCAACCTGCTAAACCCAAGGTCAAAATCAGAATATATAAGTGAATAAAGAAAGAACCTAATTGCTCATAGAAGTGACACTGACTTCATATGGTATTATAGAATTATTTTCTAGACTAGAAGTTATAAATTTCTTCTTACATCAATAACTTTGTGAAATAAATTTATCTTTCTATAAAATCAGTTAACGTCTGTCATTTAATTAAACTAGGAGCTTATTATAATTTTTTTTACTTACATCTAGCACTTGTAAAAATGAACCTAGCTATATAAGGCTTTGTTTGGATAATAATTCAAGGAAAGCAAAGAAGCAAAAGAGGAAGGAAAGAACAGAAAGGAAAGCTCACTTTCTGTCCTGTCTGGTGGAAGGAGAGAAGAGAAAGGAAATGCAATCACTACTCTTGTTTGGTTCAGTTTGTTAACAAAGAGAAGAGAATCTCTACCAAGTTAATTGCAACTTACTCTCTGCCAGTTTCATATTTCACATTCTTTCCAATCTTTTTCCTCATTAGGTAATGGTAAAAGAAGGAAATTTTATTTAACGGGCTCAAAGAGAAATCAATCATGCCCAGTTCTCTTCACCTCTTTCTAATTTTTCCCACTTGTTGCATTAAAACAGGAGAATCCAATTCTCTCCATCCAATAAAGCTGTGAAAGAATTTAGTTGACACGTACTGCATCAAAATCTGAGTGATCAGTCATGCCTTACCGTATTTTTTGCAAGAGCCTCATTCATCAAAGTTATAGCTTCTAGTGGCTCATATGACTCCAGCAGAATACTGGATTTTCCAGAACCATCATGCTTCTCTCTCCACAATTGCAAAAGAGGAACATCTTCCCAACAAAAGTTGGGACAGGCCATCAACTCATAAATGGATGGGCATTCAATAAGCTGAAACAAAAGGCACATTAGCTCATAAAATCCAACCCAACTCCTTAAATCTCCTTAAATTTAGTTTGTAGTACAGGAGAGTAACATAACATATAATTGCATTCTTACAGACTTACACTTAATGATCTATACATTATCTACCTACAATATACTAGAAAAGTACAATGAATAATAAAATCAAGACTGAAAACCAAGAATAACATCCCAACAAAGCTGATCAGATAATATTAAAAGCAAAACTACAGGAGAAAAGATGATATAGAGTGAAAAGACCATGTATATCAATATTTGATAATAATAATTTACAAAGAAAAAGCCATTCAACTACTATCAGTAGCAAATACAAAAATGAACTTTTGCAGCGGATGCTGTTTATATGAATTTCAATTTGGCATCTCGAATTCTGGTGAAAATTTATATACATATGCACAAATGCTGCATCTCAAGCCAAGAATAGTAGCACAACACTTTTAATTTCTTTCTCCAATAAAATGCTGAGTCAGGCAGAACTGAAGGGTATACAATGAAGGTATTGTCTTGTTATAATAGACAATAAGAATAAGAGAATCAGGATCAATGATCTCGTTAGGCTGCTTTTATGATTCTTAATTTTGTAAAGTCTGAATGTGTAACTTACAAAATTCAATTATTTTCATATTCAGTGATTTTTAGTCCTACTCTGAGTGTTACACTGAGTCCTAATTCAGCTACAGTATGGTCTGTCGAGGCTGTATGAACATTATGATTCAAAATATAGGAATCAAACACAACTGTTAAAAGATTAAAAGGAATTATAAGTGCCGACATACTTGTTCTCTGGCGAAAACCAGGTACGGTGATCTTACCAGGCAAAACAGTCCCATAGTAGACTTCACCAAATGAAATCATCCACTACACATACTGATCAGTTTTCAGCTACTAAATACCGACCCACAACAACCAGTTCAGATATTTTAAACCTTAGTCTCTACCATCAATTTTTAAACTTTATCCAACTAATATTAATTGACACTGATCCTTGTACAGATTTTTAATCTTATACCATGCCAACATAATACAACTCAGTCAAGGCTGCATGGTCCAACACATGCAGCACAATGTTCACTGCTACATTGTAAAACTAAATGACCAGCAAATAAAGACCAAACTGCCTTTTTTGAATGCACACTGTTAGGCATTTAATTCTGACTTTAAGGTTCAATTGGCATCCAAATTTGATTTAATTAGCCAAAGTTTTTGTTAAAAATCATGTATTAAAGTAGAAGCTAAATTGTCCTTGAAGCAATAAAAATTCATAATTACAGGGAGAACATAACAGGAGATGTTGCCTCTAATCAACTATTCAAATATAAATGATGATCAACTAATCCAAGGAACAAAGATGACACAGAGTTAAATGGTTAAAGGAATAAACAAATGGAGTGGGAAAATATACCAGTTGTTGCATGCTCCATTTAGTGATGAAAAAGTTTCCCTCCCACCCTTCCACGAAGGACATACCATTCAACAGACCAGTTGTTATATATCCAGGTGCACCTGTCCATACAATAAATGAAGTATACCTAAATATACTCATAAATTTGTACAACAATGATGTCGATTAAACAAAAGCTGTTAGTGCCTTGATCAATAAGGCATGAGGGGAACTCCTTAAACCAAGTAACATGATAGTTCTGATGAAATGAAACATATGCTGGAAATAGTTGTATTACTAGAGTTTCATTCTTGAAAGAACATAAGACATTCCACTACGTTATGTTTACAACAAGATGAAAGCTTCTTTTGAAAGAATCTGATAATCGTGCAAGTTACATGAGCATTGGGTTCTTGTCATGTCAGACATGATAACACTGTGACACATCATAACAACCACAGTAAGAATATTCTCTAAATAATTTTGGTTGCAAACTGCAATTTATTTTAACCTAGAACAGTGCCACAGACATAAGTTCTCATCGAACTCACAACAATTTTTAATCATTTACCGATTTATCCATATTATATGGACTAAATTGTCACTGCAACAGAACTCAAAAGCTATCCAACACTTGAGGTGAAAAAAGATGAACATTTTAGGACTAATGACAAAAGGGCAGCCACCATCATATGCAATAAACATAGCTGGTCTCCCAAAGTTTAAATATGATTCACAGTGAACATATCAAGTTTTTGGGATACATCACATCCCTTCGTTTTTGAGGCACCTCCCTCCCTTAAAATCTTGAATATCCCTTTGAGGTAAGGATAATACATGAACACAATCTTTTTCCAACCATAGATGAGATCTCAAAATTGTGTTCCTTGCACAAAATCTCCTATCTAATCAGATCCACTTTTGTCAATAATCATAGTGGAAATGATTGGTTTACCTCTCAAATAGAACTACAGAAGATTATAAACAAAAGAAAATTAAGGAATGCACCAATCCTCTTAGTGATACTCTGCCACTTACAAGCACTAACTCATCTATTCCATAAGAAAATCATCAGATATCACTAGCATAAGGCAATTATTATAATACAAATAGCCTACAACCCAATAACTTGCAGTTCCAAGCCCTAACAACAATCCATGATGCATACATCCAAGTTATATCCAAACAGAGATGCACCCTGTCATTATGTCTTTGTGACCATTGTGGTTTCACAATTTCTTCAAATTAAATCCCTATCATACTAGGAATTCTGAAATACAAATTACATAACATATAACCCAAAAATCCTCTTTTCAAATTCCAATGTGTGACATCCAAAAGAACAAACCTTACACATGTTGACTTGTCTCAGCACACATTAGTCTACACAAAGGGGTCCATATGGCAGTTAAGCTACCATTTCTCAAGGTCTAGGTAATTTATCAACCAAAAAACCTTTTGAAGAGGATCTTGCCAACGAATCATTCATACAGACGATCATTATTTCCTCATTTCTTGACATAAGACTACTAGAATTTTCTTTGCTTTCTATTTAGTCTGATGTTCAAGTTCACACTATTTCAGTCAAGGCATCTACAGGTTCAGTTTGCCTTGGGACTCACAAATTCAACAAGAAATGGTGCTGAAAGAACTTCTTAACTGAAGGCTAAATGTTAGGACTCTGGTCACTTCCAAGGCAATCCATTGACAAGAACTTCAAGAAATCAACAATGAGATCCATAACATTGAAGGGAGTCAACAAGAATCAACCAGCATTTGACATCACGTTTCAATAAAATAGTTGTTAGGTTAAGGTTCATGCCTATCAGGTTATACTTGCACTTCTTATAGCTGCTCTGCTGCAAATTCAGATTAAAAACAATGCAGCCACAAAATTTATATTAGAACATAATAGATGAGAATATGGGAAATTCTTCACAGGACTTATCATGTCCATGCCTCATTTATACAGGCCCAAAACACAAGAAGAATAATGACACAATGCGTGGAAATAACTTCCTGAAGGAGGTCGAGGAAAGGGTCCAGCATCTTTGCTAAAATATCTAAAGAGGAAGATTTTCAAGGTTTGCTCACACCATTTTACTAGGATCTCCTGTATAGAATGGGTCATTGCATGCGACATAATTATCTAACCATCCAACAACAAGAAAGCACTGAGTATTATTTACTTTCAAATCCTATGCTACTAAAAACTCAAGATATGAGCACTAGAGAGAGTCATTCAAGTAATAAAATAAAAATATATAGTGCTTGGCCATGACAGAATACTCAAATTGTCTTGCAAGTATGAAGTCTTTTCTGAACTACACTTTTCCTTTATACAGGAAACATGAACAAGGAGCAATTAGAAAAGATATCTTCACATATTAACGATAAAGCAAATCTAACTAGAAAAAGTTAAATAGTTGGTCAAATAGATACTTCAAGAAGAAAAACAGTCATCATTCTCGATAACTACTAGTTCCTTTATCGCAGATAACCTCAAATGGTACACTTCAACTTCCACATATAGTGTAGTGACTAATGCAAGCACTAAGACCACAGAGTTCAGAACTCATCTTATGTTTTCCCAGTCAAAGTAAAGCAGAATTTACAAATATGCTAAAGACTTGTACCTTGAAATGGTGCAGCAATTGCAATCCAGCTCTTCACATATTTCTCAAAAATCTAAGAAATGTCACATAATTGTAATTTGTAAATAATAGAATCTCTAAATAATTGCCACAAAGACAGAGCAAAGGGGAAAAAGCTTATTTGCACAATAGAAGAATTACAAGGACTGTTGGCTTAATGGCAAAGAGCATTCTTACATCACTGTGAAGGCACATGAAACACTTCACGAGCAGCCCTCCCATTGAGTGGGTTATAATATTCATCTTCTTTCCACCAGATGACACGTATACCGATTCTAGCTTTGCAGATAACCTATCTAGAGTTTCTTGAAGCCTGAAAGAAAAGTATGCGAAAATGTTAATAGTTATAATCCTCATAGTAGAATCAAGTAAATCAAATTTCCAAGATAAAATGGAAATTATTAGATCGGATTTTTTTTTCCTTGGAAAGCTATCATGCTGGTGAAGTGTTTTATTTTCATAGTTTCCAGTGCATCCCATAACTAAAGTTAGTTGGGCTTCTTCATATTTGGCATTGGGTAAACACTTTCTTTTTGTGAAAACAGACCATAGAGCCCAAAAATATGAGCAGTATTTATGTAATCACAATTCTTTTTTGCCTCCTGCTAGATACGACATGGATAGAGTTATGATACATGGCATTTCCAACCTTTCAAATTTATGATTAGGATGCTCCAAGATTATTAAATTTCTTATCAATAACCATAAGTATACTGCAGCCTGGTCTAACTTAAGAAACAAAAGAGTCTCTACTAAAATGTTCTTTGCAACCAGGACTATGATTTGAAAGTCAGGATCCTGACTTATACGACACACTGTTCAATTAGTGGGTACCTATACTGATGAAGAACACATATCCTCATGATCTTGATCAAGTTCCAAGAAGCATGAAAGGAAGAATACATAAGAAAGAATGAAAAAGAATCAAGCAAGAGATAGTGGAGCAGAACCATGAGAACATGCCAAAAAGAACAGTAAAGGTTGCAAACTAAAGATAAGAGGAAGCAAGATAAATAGGCATCAGTATAATGATGGTGCAAAAGGAAAAATCTTGAAACCAAGAGGAAAAAATGGCCAATATCGGGCAATAACTAAGAGATGGTGTTGCGCACCAAAATTGGAGAATGGAAGGGTTAGCAAGTCAAATGGTACATGATGCTTTGTCTTCTTTCGACAGATAACTTAAAGATCAGAAAGAAAGGAGTTGAATCTGAACATAATCTGGAGTGTGCCAGAATTGCCTCTGGGATGACCCCTCTAAACAAAACCACCATCAACATTCAACTTACATCAGGAGGAACCTAAATTTAGCCAAGGCAAGGAAAAAGTGGAACATAGCTAGGAATCCTGGAAAGGGCTATGCTTAAGAGGGAGGGAAGAGGTCTGCTAATGGAAATGAGGTTTCAAGCAACTTTCGTTGACAGGTGGTGTCCCCAAGCAACTTTCGTCGACAGGTGATGTCCTCGTCGATGAAGACCTAGATAAAGTATAGCAAGATCAGTGGATGACCTTTCACACAAGGGAGGTAGGGATGATTAAGCTATAAAACAAAAGCATAATTCGCCTCATTCACTAGGTCCCTAGCAAATTGTGGATCCCACCCTGAGCCAAAAGTGACATGAACCTTCTTCATGCACTTATGACAAGAAAAAGAACCAAGAATGAAGCATTTACAGTAAACATTATATGAGGGTTGTATGCAGCAAAAGATGAATTTATTCATAATCTCTAAGGATATGACTAAAACAAGAATTGATCCTATTAAGCCTCTTTGAGACCTTATTCCATTTTTTATCACATTGACATGACATAAGGATGAGGGATTTGGTCATTATTTAATAATGATATTGTTATTCTAATCCCATCTCTATGTTGGTATTGATGGAAGAGCTATTTCGCATCCCTATTCCATCATCGTGGAACAAAATGCATACTGCATACTACTAGCAAAAACCAAGAAAATAATCTCGAGCACTTACAAAACAATTTACTCAATCATAGCAACATTCACAAAAAAATATTTCAGCTAAGCAGCTGCTATCATGGTTTAGTATAGCCATTGTATTACATTCATAGAAGATGCTACAGCAACATGATGGGTGAATAATTTTCTAAATTGCTTGTGGTGGGTTATATGGTAGCCAAAAAAACAAGGTTTTAAGAAACAGCCAATGCAAAGTCTCGTTCAGCTTATGGATGGTACAATACCTGGACATGATACAGTATCCTTCAGTAGCTGATGGTAAAAAAATGAAGCATTCATATATGTCAGTCAAACTGGTAGATCATTAGAGTGGGGCATACCAGTCTGCATGGATCATATTTGACCTCATGCAAATAACTGCTATTTCAATTACAATATAGTTCTAGCCCCATTTTATTTACTGAAATGATTTGGAACAACTTGATGACTTTGGGGTTTGGATTTCCCCTAATTCAAATACTATTGCTTGAGAAATTAAAGAAAATAGATATAGCAGTCTTGCAATATGCTCATGAGGAAAAAAGGATTCTTTGAATATAATGTGATTGTCAAGATCTGTATCACCATTTAATTTCATCAATTACCATTGGTGTTTTGCGTAAGATTCAATCTTTTTTTTCTTCATGTGATGTGTGAAATAGTGGCATCTATAATAAAATCACCTGCAAATTAACTTGCCACATTTTTTTCAACTAAATTAGATGGGCTATCACAACCCAATCTAATGAGGTAACTGAACTATTAACTTCGTTTGGCCTAAGCCACTAGCCAAAATGCTTTATCTAAAGTTGACAGTAGTACACCCATCAAACGGTTATAAGCTAATCTTAGTCTTGCCCACTTCTAATGTGAAACTAATCGAGGTATTACAAACTACCCCACTTAAGGGCTTAACGTCCTCGTCAAAGCCCAGCACAAGCCAGATCAAACCCTAGCATAGTGCTTGTGAGTTATAGCCCAATGGTGACTCCACACCATGAGATATCCATGCCCAATACTAGGTTAGCTTTAATACCAATTGTCATGACCCGATCTGATAGGATAACTAGTCTATTAACTTCGTTTGGCCCAAACCACTAACGAAGATGCTTAAGCTGAAGTTGACAATAGTACACCCATCAAACGCTTATAAGCTAATTTTTACCTTGCCCACTTTTGATGTGAGACTAATCGGGATGTTGCATGGGATTTTTAAATTTTATAGTATAAAGAAACTCTTGGTCAAAGACTACAAATATTGATCAATCACTACTTAATGTCTTAATCATTATGCTATCTACATAAACTCACTGTTGTTATCTATTTCATTGTAGTAGTGACATAGACAATTCATTCAATAACTAAGAAAATCTATGGTGAGTGAATACAAGAAAAAACTACAGAGTTTCCATGTCTTATAGTGCTGCATAATGAATATCATAGAAGTAAAGATTATACAATATGCAAACCATGGTCTGCAATATCGTACCGTACCGGAGTTTCGACGTTTTTCTGGTACGGTATGGTACGGGTGTACCGAACAGTACGTTTCGATGTACCATTCGGTATATATATTTTTATAATTATAAATATTATATATATATAGATATATATATATATATTTCTCTTGACGACGTCGCCCTCGACAACATCACCCGAGATGTCAACGGGCGACATCGCTCCCGAGGCGACGTCGCCCGAAAGGTAAAAAAAAATTCTGTTAAAAAATTGGCTTCGGTGACATCGCCCGAGCATCGGGGACATCGCCCGAGCATCGGGGACGTCGCCCGTGGCTTTGGCAACGTCGCCCGAGGCTTCGGCGACGTCGCCGAGCTTTTAAAAAAACCCCAAAAAATAATTTTTTATTAAAAAATAATTTTTTTTATTTAAAAAATAAAAAATAAAAAAAAATTATACCGACTGGTAGCGGGCGGTCCGTGTACCGGTATCCTGTCGGACCGGTATGTACCGGTATCCTGTCGGACCGGTATGTACCGCCCGGTACGAGCGGTACAGGTCGGTATTACCGACCTTGATGCAAACAACACCTAAACAATGTAGTAACCCAGTGTAAATTCCCATTTAACTTTCCATGCGGACATGCATGCATACATACATGCATATGCTAATGTATATGCATACACATATCAATAAGTTTGTAACTATGTGCTTCTCTATTTACAAATATACTTTTGTGTATATGTATACTTTACATAGGTGTGTGTATATATATATATATATATATATGCATGTAGGTGCAGAAGCATATACTTATGTATGTATATGCCAATAGACATATGAAGTCAAGCCTGATATATGGAAATCAGCAAATACATTTTCACGAGAATGTTCCAAGAGAACTTCAGAACATAAATGGAAAAACACACTTAAGACAAGTTGTTCGTAAAGCAATTTATGAGTCACTTGTGAGTGGAAGTTTTTAAACATGCATACATAATTTTTAAACAACAAAAGGGTTGTTTAAAAAGCAACTTCTGCATGACTGACCTATTACTCTGGCGAAAATCATATCCAAACCCAAAAAGGGTTGTGCCCTCTTGGTAACCCCACTTTATCATCTGCTCTATCATGTCATGATAATAGCAAACCCCATCCCGGCCCACAATCTGCAATACATAAAAATTTAAATTGATTACACAACCAGAACAAGATATATTTATAAATGGAGATAAAATACTGATTTCACAGCAGACGAGGAGGAGAAAGGAAGCTGATGTCACATTCTCAGCTTATAGCTTATGCAATAAAAGCTGCAAGTCTTAAAGAAGAGACTCACATACCATGTCTGGGTCCAAACAATCAATTGCATATAGTCCATATCTATCTTCAGGAACCATAATTCTTGATTTTTCATCAAGTGAAATTGTCTTCCCTGCACATTGGAAATCAATTACATATTGCTTAGTTCACCAGTAAAAAAATGTGCTTGTAATAACTGGAAATGATTGTGTTTATGTTGCAAGTTGTAACCATTGTAATGCCTAAAACGATATTGATTCAGCTCCACAAAGGACACCAGAATAAGATTCAAGCTGCATATGGCCAGAGAATTACTTGGTCCACCCTAACAAAGTCTATCATAACTGGATCATACCATGCCAAGCAAGAAAATGTATGCGCATGGGTGAACACCTGCAGATAGACAAAATTGTGCAAAATCTGTGCAACTACATTATAGATGGCTTCTGGAGTCAGAAAAAAATGGTAAAGCACAACTAATAGGAAGAGAACATGGCATTTTTCCTCCAGTTGCACCTGTAAAGAGTAGTAGCCCCCAAACTGGGTGGACCGTGTACCAGTTTGCTTTGAAAGTGGCATGCAAATTGCCTCTACTGATCAGAAGGCTCACCATCCGTATCAAAAACAGTTTGCTTTTAAGAAACAGGCCTGATGGTGAGCAAAGCATTTTTTTCTTGTTTCCTCCCTCCCTCCTCCCTCCTCCCTATCACCCTTCTTTTCTTTGATATGCTCTCCCCTGTAGATTAGTAGCCCCAAACTGGGTGGACAGACTGAAATGTACCAGTTTGCTTTGAAAGTGGCATGCAAATTGCCTCTACGATCAGATTCAGACTGAGGCTCACCATCCGATTTGGATCAAAAACTGTAAGCCAGTTTTAATTATTAAGAGAACAGGAACCTGATGGTGAGCCTACCACATAGAACCCATGTCTTTTAAAAAATATATTTATTTCAACTTTTGATAGCATTTTTTTTCTTGTTTCCTCCCTCCCTCCTCCCTCCTCCCTATCACCCTTCTTTTCTTTGATCAAAGAGTAGTAGCCTGGGTGGACTTTTCTTCTGATATGCCAGTTTGCTTTGAAAGTGGCTCCTTGCCTCTAAAGACTGAGGCTCACCATCCGATTTGGATCAAAAACTGTAAGCCAGTTTTAATTATTAAGAGAACAGGAACCTGATGGTGAGCCTACCACATAGAACCCATGTCTTTTAAAAATGATAGCATTTTTTTTCTTGTTTCTCAGACATGGACTGCTCAGCATGGACTGGTGATGCTTAAAATGTTAAGTTCCAATACATGTAGAACATCACACTGTCTTCCCAAACTGGCTTAGTCATGCCGCATGAAGTACCAAGATAACTAAAGAAATTTAAAAAGGTAGTTGTTCCCAGAAAAAGAAAAGAAACTAAACAAGCAGCATCATTGTGCATATTCTTTTTAACTTTTTATTGTTTTTGACAGTGCCTTAATGAGATAACAATGTCACTTTCTAAGATATTGGATGAATAAAAATGGATATGCCATCATATTATTTGCATTAGAATATTGGATAACTAAAAACAAATGATAAACATAATTTTCCAGCATTTAGAAACTTCAGGACTTTCTTATTTCAAATTACTGCATTTAAAAACAGAAAAAATCCTAATGATTCTAGCATCATGACCAAGGCCTATATTTCTGGACTTCAATTCAAGCAAATAAAACATAGAAAACATCTGCCAATTTTACTTTCCGCCATCACTCTTAGTCCTTGACTCCTTGATACTCAAATTATTCATATTGTTTTAAGCAAACATGGTTTTCATGGTTCCTCGAAGAACTAATCATCAATTTACTAAAATTAGCAGGAGAAATAATTCAAGTAATACCAAACAACTACCAGGTCCTTTAACATGTAGGAGAACATTTTCAACCTAACCAGATGGCAAACTCGCAATAAAGAGATTTTCTGTGAGTAAAAGATTCAGAATTGAACCACATGAAGTAAGAGAAGAAATTTTCCCCCTTCATATCATAGGTGTCCAAGAAAAAAATAATAATTCTAGAATTGCATTCCAAGCTGCCTGAACAACTCACTTTTTCAAAACAAATTAGCAGTTTTTAGTGAGAGTATAGCAGCAGGTCTTATGTCCTCCGCAACATACAAGTTGGCAAAACTATGAAAACAACTAGCTTATCCTTCTCCTTTTTATTTGTATAATTGGAGAATGGTAAAGCCAAGTACACTAATTAATTGACCAAAACGAAACTACTAATGCATTTATTTTTCGTCAAAGTAATGTTCTCTATACATTTTAGGGTTTGTCAATCATGTCTTGAATTATTAAACTTAAAGAAAACAAGAACAAAGACCTCTCCGACCATAAGATTATTACAGTTGCGATCTTAATCGAGAGATGAGGAGAGCAAAACTTTACCAGAGGCGGGATCAAACTGCGACCAGACCTTCGCCCGGAACTCATGATCGGCACCAAGAATCCGCACCCACACCCGTTCCTCCTTACCATTATCATCAACGGCGTTCAGTATCGACCCGGCGATCCCGGGAACTAGCAGCACGGGATCAAGATTAGGGTCCACGAGCGGCTGCTGATTCTTGACCAACCTCAACCACAACTCAATCGACCGTATCAGGTCCTCCAGCATCGCCATCCGCGGAGAGGCCACACGAACCAGATCAACCTGAAAGGAGGGCGAGAACCCAAGAGGAAATCAATCGATCTGGTGGAGCTAATCCAGCACGGGGGATCGAAATCCCAGTATCTTAACAAGAGATCGGAGTCGATTTCACAAAAGTCCGGGCTGTGAAATGGGGGTGATGTTAGGGTTTCGTGAACAAGAGATGGGGGGGGCGCGGGGGGCGTTGGAGACGGGGAGGAAGGAGTGCAATAAAGGCTTCGTTCTCCCTCCCGGTGAGAGGGCGATGGAAGAAAAGGGTCGCGTGATAATTTAAAGAAGGTTATCAATTTATCGATTTATCGAATTGATCTGAGCCGTTGGATCGGTGGCCGTCGGTTAGTCCTCGTTGATTAAGATCGTTATACGGGCCCCTAAACAACGGTCCTAATCCGAGAGGTGCGGGAACCGCCAGTATCTTCACGGAAAAGGGCGGTAAGCTGGGGAAACGATAAACAGGGGGGACAGCTGGGCGGTAGGGCGGTGACCATAGACAAGTTCGATCACGCCAACGATTGGTTTAGGATACGTTTGGGCCACATCGGAGGGAGAAACCAAGAGAGGGAGGCCGTCGGTGAAATAATCGTACGGAATAGATATAGTGTATAAATAAGAATGAATAGTTAGGAATAAATGTCTTTGCCCAATCTTCATGTAAGGATGTTTAATTATAGATATGTTTGAAAGTTAAAGTAAGCTGATCACCAATTATATATAAATAATTAAGTAAAATTCAACCGTATATCCATTAATTTTTTTATAAAAAAGTGACGAATTCCCTTAAAATATGTTGTTGTTCGATTAGAATCTCATCATTTACCATAATTTGATGAATAAAATTATGTCATCATCTAATCATAATTAAATTATGTTAGTATTTAGTATTTCTATCATTATCATTTATCCATTTAGTTTTAGCATTGACCTATCATTTTATATGTATTTATTTAATTAAAGCTTAAAGATGTTTTTGAATACGGAACTCTTCACCATTGGATAAGTCATATGTGGAGTCCTTGTTTTTCTGGGAAAAAATTTGAATTTTCGTGTAGATTACCTAAACATTGCCGATTCCCTCAAGATAAAATTCTATGAAGATTACTAAGATTTTAGATATTATTTGCATAACAGATTCTAGATTATTAGTAATATTCTAAGTAACACTAAGTAAGTCTTTAACCTCTCTAATTCAGTCTAAGATTTTTGAAATATAAATAATGGTTTGCTATGTATTACATTCCCTCTATCAATCAACTCCAAAAGGACAATGATCAAAGAAAACATAACAAAGTTGGGAAATAGTTGAATGCCCAAATAAACTTACCTAATTAGTATTGACCAAAGCAATATCAATCATACCTTAACCCTAGTAAGTCCTTTTCCATTATTATTCCAAATATACGGTTCACCAATAAACTCTAAATCAAGCAATCTAGTAGAATTAATAAAGTTTCTAATATAAGTAATAGAAGAATTCGATTATCAAAGTGCTTCGTATCATATTATCTCGGACTTTCAAGTTTATCCATCCACTTCGACTAGGATAACAATAAGATATCATCATTAGTGATAGTAATGATATTTTTATCACTCTTACATGTTATCACTTTTAAATTAAATGATGTTTTATGCATATCTCACTTCAAAAAAAAATTATCTATCTTTCAATTCTACAAATAAAATAATACTTACAGTTCCTTTTAGATTTATTTCTTGTAACATATCTAAGCACGAGTACATCTTTGGTTTAGGCTGAAATAAATATAACATTTATAAGTGACTATCACTAACATTTTCATAATAATCTATTGCACCACATCACTTCTTCCTGGTGATATTTCCATTACATGACCTATCAAGACCTAGCAACATATTGAATTTACTATATACTTCAGTATCATTTAAATGTATTCTTCTCATTTTGAAGAGGAAGTCTTAATAACCCATCAAGGATGATCACGGATAGTCCATCATCTATATACAAGCTCTTACATAAGTATCAAATTTTTTGAGTTTATAATTCCCCTCACTTGTGTGAGTTTTGTATAACTTTTTTAGTCGCCAAGCAATCCATTGTATGATCTCATCCTTTGTTAAGTACTCTGATTGCCTTGAGTACCATCAAGTTTAGCAACTCATCCCTACTTGTATGATCTCATCCTTTGCTAAGTACTCTGCTTGCCTTGAGTACCATCAAGTTTAGTTGCCAATGTCAAGCTGTAGATCAAACTCAACCATCCTAATGTTTGTACACTACGTATTTTACCTAACTAGCTTATTCTCGTGGTGCTTATCGTGCAAAGAGTTAGTTTTTCCTCTGAATGTTAATGTTGAATATCTGCTCCTCTAAGCAACTCATTTCCCTGTATTTTTACTCTCGTTTTCTTCAGACAATCACGTATGCTAATTGTCCTTGACGTAGCCCCGCTAAGTCCCATATGTTTGTATGCTAAGTATTGTTAAATGTGTTTGTTCTACTTTGATATCATATATCACAAATTAAAGCTGATTTTGCCTAAATCATACAGCACCCTTGCATGTCCATTCACAAAGGATTAACCTCTTTGAAACCTCTTATAGTCTCTTAAAGATTTATAAAAAGAAGACGGGTTAAAAGAAACGTTTAACTTGGAATCTTACAAGCAAATATTTCACCAAATACTTAATAGGCTATGCAAATTATAAGTATATACTTCACAGTTTTGAATGGTCATAAAACTTAAGGTTTAAAGTAGTCTATCATGGTCAAAAATTCCAACAAGTGCCCATATGACACTACTGTAGAACAAAGTAGTGAATCAACCATAGACACTACCCAAAAGGCTCATCCAACCATGTGTCATTCGGGTAGCTATTGAGTGCTATGTTAGTTGATACTTCGTATTATTCTATAAAGCTAGAAAACTTTCAAAATAGTTACTTATATGATTTATTTTTAGATAATTTTATCTTTATGTGATGACTACATACAACCTATATTTACAAGATTATACGACCACTAAGTTTACTGTAAACTCTCTATATGTTGTGCAAAATACCAATAAAATAAAAAATTATGAACATACATAAATATTATATCAAACATCTTGAGATTTGTCTACAACAATATGTTAGCTTTGCGTGTCTTATATTCATACTTCTGACTAATTAGCCGACTCTCTTATAAAAGTACTCACTCACAACGTGTTTCACTCGTATGATTCTAAGTTTGGCATTAATGATGGAAGCTCAATCTTATATATACATAATAGAGAATCATTCGTAACAACACATCTAACGTAAAATGATTGATTAGGTGTAATCTTGATATATTGACCTATTATATTTTTATTATATCATAATCTTTAATCATGCGATTCAAAAGTAATCATCTTAATAATTAAGCTCCCCTCACCTCGAATAAATATACAAAACTATTCATTAAGCAACACACGACTTTTTACATCATAATTTTTCACTTACACATGGTATTTGTGAATTATTTATAATTAGCATTCCTACCATTAGGGAGATATTCTATAAATATTTTATAATTTGATGAATATTTATTATTTTAATTTGTGTTGATGCGACAAATGACCCATTATTATTTTTTAATCAGGTTGGTGTCTATGTGTCAAGTCCTAGTCCAGGATGAATATTACTCATATCAATGTCTAACCATATTTTTTAAATATTTTTATGAGTATAAAAACATATTTAATTGAGTTATTGATCATGACATGTTTTTTTTGTGATATATCGCTTTGCGTATCCAGTGGTTTTATTTTTATCTTCCTTTTCCAAATTAATCACGTGTGAAGCACATGAATGAAGATAGGTACATAACACGTGTCATCCGAAGGGCCGTTATTGTGACCCATGTGCGTCCATCACTCACCTAACCTAACTCAACTCAACTCGGGGTTGGTGAGACGGCTCATGTTGTCCTTGTCGAAACAAAACATGGGAAGACGAGCGAGTCATGACGATATTAAGTTTGGTGGGATAAAGCTAAATCTGATACCCGCAATTCGGTCCATGGATGCCATTGCGATGACGGTCCATAACAGCGCCTGACTCCACGATACGGCGCAAAATAAGCATTCGTTAAAACGGATCATATCAGATTTAAATGGGCTTTAATGATTACTAAAACTTTGGCTATAGTTAACTTTCATTTTGATTTCAACACGTCATAGTTCCACATGTTAAGCTCCAAGTGGTCCCAGCGAGTACGAAGAAAGAGAGCGAGAGGGAGAGAGAGAGAGAAGAGGTGCTGGGTTTGAACATGGCGTCCAGGGTAATGTGGGCGTCGAGAGTCGCCTCCTACCTGAGGATCTCTATCTTCCTCGGAGGCTTCTCCACTGGTAAGTCTGTAATCTTCATACTCTTTGATTAATTTTGGGATTTTTCGGGTTTGTGGGTGGAAATATCTTATGTGCGAATGGTGAATATGCGTGGTCCTGTTTCTTTCTGTTTTTTCTATGCGAATGGTCGGATTTCTCTTGACGGGTTTTGTTCGATGCTTCTCGTTGTTTTTGTTGATGATTGGATCATCGTGTACCTGCAAAACTGAGATATATTCCGGTGACGTTAGGGTTGTGGTAATATTCGATGATAGTTTCATGATGTTTTCGTTTGTTTTAGTCTTCGTTTCCACTCGATTTGAGCGCTTTTATTTTGTCGGTGTTGGCTGATATATATCTCAGGGGTGAAGGTGATGGATGATTTGGCTTCTTGTGCGTTGGTTAATTGTTCTTGCCATTTCCCGCTGTGCGTGTTGTGAAAGGATGAGCAGAAGGGATTAAGACAACTGGCTTATGGTGGCAGTGCAGTTGTCACTGTTATAAATTGTTTAAATTAAAAAAAAAAGTTTTCTTTTGAAAAGAGTTATTTGAAAAGATGATTTTGTTTGTAGTTATTTTTTAATGATTGTGTAAAATATTTATAAATAGGTATGTAAGAATAAATTATGAAGCATAACTATTTTGAGATTCTTTTTCTTTCTGGATAACTGTCCAAGTGATTGAATTAGACATTCTCCAATTTTTTTTTTGAAGATTTTTTATTGTTTGCTCAATACAGATCTTCTAAAGCTTGTCATATCTACTAAACCTATTTGCATCAAACCCATAGTAATCTTGTTGAGAAGAGGGTGCAAATATTATTTTTAGGAAAGTATTTATACACGTTTCAAGCCTAAATATTTTTTCTATAGTGTTCTTGATCTTATGTTTGTTATTGGTTTCTATTCCTTTCTTTTATTGTGTTTTATTTGTGAGTTTATACAAATTCATCATGGAGGCCATAAATATCATCAAATTGCTGAATCAAGATTTTGTTCGTTTGGATCGCTTTGATGGAACAAACTTCACTCGTTGGCAAGACAAGATGAAGTTCATGTTGACTGCTTTGAAGATTTTCTATGTGCTTGATCCAAATCTTCAACCAATTCCTGATCCAACCGACAATGACACTGATGAAGTCAAGGCTGAACGAAAAAAGAGAAATGAAGATGAAGTTATGTGTAGAGGACACATTCTCAATGCTCTTTCGGACCGACTTTATGATCTTTATACTGTAGAACCATCTGCAAAAGCAATTTGGAATGTCTTAGAATTCAAGTATCAAGCCGAAGAGGAAGGTACAAAAAAAATTTTAATTTTTAAATATTTTGATTACAAGTTTGTGGATGACAAGCCAATCTTGGCACAAGTGCATGAGTTGCAAGTCATTGTTAATCAATTGAAGGCTAAAAAATTCGAACTTCCTGAACCTTTTCAAGTAGGGACTATAATAACCAAGTTGCCTTCATCTTAGAAAGGGTATAGGAAGAAGATTTTACATGACTCCAAGGATATCACCTTGGAGCAAATTTAAAAACATCTTCGAATCGAGGAGGAATCGAGGATGAGAGATAAGAGTGAGAACTCTTTTAGTAATACAAAAGCAAATGTTCTGAAGCAGCCTAAGAATTCCAACAAAGGCAAGCAAAACAAGGAGAATCATCTTGGCCCTAAAAGGGATCAAGGAAAATTTAAAAAGCCAAAGAGTAGAGGTTGTTTTGCTTGTGGAAAACCTGATTATTTTGTAAGGGATTACAAATTTAAGAGAGGCCAAAAATCTAAAGTCAACTCTATCGAGGGAGATGATAATATAATCACTACGGTGAGCGAAGTGAATGCCATATTTGGCAAGGTTTCTGGTTGGTGGTATGATACTTATGTTATCGTCCATGTTTGCTATGATAAGACACTCTTCAAGACTTATAGGGAAGTCACAGATGGGCAAGAAATTCAAATGGGAAATGAAGTTTGTTCTAAGGTGATTGGCAAGGGAAATGTGGAACTCACTTTCACTTCGGGAAAGAAAGTCACTCTTACGAATGTTCTTCATATACTAGACAGTGATTTAAAAAGCATTGGGCGCCAAGGTCTAAAATCGCCCGAGGCCCTAGGCGCTCGTCTAGGCGCTAGCCCGAGTGAAGCGAGGCGCTAAAATATAAAAATATATAAATATAATTAAAAATATAATTATTTAAATAAAAAATATACTATTAAATGAAGAAAATCTAAGGTACAAACTCACAATGTCATATTATTAAAAAGTCTCAAAAACCAAAACAATAAAATTTACAGCAAAGTCATTCATCATAATCAATATTATCGTCATTTTCATATAAATCATCTTCATTGAATTCATCCTCTTCATCTTGTCCTTCTTCTTCACCAAAATATGTTTCATTCTCGATGTCTTCAACAATAGCATGAGTCGAGCTTGATACTTTTGCACTCATTTTTCTCTTTGTCATCTGTCTTGTATATGTTTGTATTTCTCCAGCACCTGAAGCTCTTACCACATCTCCCCATGTCAATCTATCATCTTCAAATACAAGCTCGTCTTCGGCATCTTGTAAGTCGGCACCTATTTCTCCTATCAACCACTCATTTGAATCATCAATATCTTGTAATGAGATTGGATCAATTGTATTTCGTAAATTATGACGAGCCTTCAAAGCTTGATTATACTTTATGTAAACAAGATCATGTAATCGCTGATGTTCTAACCGATTCCTTCTCTTTGAGTGAATCTGTCATGCCATATAATTTAAAAACATATTAATATATCTATCTAAATAAATTAATTAATTGAAACAAAAATATTTATTGATTCTTATATGCTCAAAGACACTTTAGTTTCGCTCACAACCCGAAGCACTACATGTCAAACTAAATACTTTAATAGCAAATTATTGTAAGTTCGGGGTAGAATTTCCAAATAGACTCCACCATTTAGCTGTAAAATTTATATTATTATTAGCAATAACATAATAACATACTATTGATTAAATTAATTATCTCAAATTATTAATACTTGGAGACGTAGTCGTCTTGGATAGAACTGCTATTAGAATTCCAAAAAGACCTTCGGCATTTTTATACAGAGATAATTTATGAATAATCTTATCTTGCACCTCAAAGCTTAGAACTAATCTTGTAACGCACTGATATAACCCATTCAAAACTTCTACATCAAACCCAACAGATTTAATCGTATAAAAGAATTCAAGGTTCAAATAATATCCTACTGTATGTAAGGGACGATGAAGTTGACAATTCCATCTTTCGTCAATGATTGTAAAAATTTTCTCATATTTTTTTTATTTTCATTAAAAGATCTTTTAATCATCTCCTTTGCTCTATCCATAGCCTCATAAATATATCTCATTGTAGGTTTAATTTCATTATCCACCAATCAAATAACTTGAACAAGAGGGCCCATTACCTTTAATATATAAACCACATGATTTCAAAAGGATGGCATTAAGATGATATTAGTAGGTCTCTTGCCTTTTGTTTCTTTTGCCCATTTGCTTGTCACCCATTTCTCAGAAGTAAACATGTTTCTCAGATTATGTTTTTGACGATGCACACTCTGTAATGTCAAGAATGAAGTAGCAAATCGGGTGATATCATATCTCACTAATTCTTTATTGCTTGTGAATTCTCTCATTATATTCAAAGCCCCAATATGATTATAATGAAATTCAACAATAAAAATTATCCTTTCTAAAGTTTTCTTGATGTCTGGGATCTTTTCAATATCTTCCAACATTAAATCAATACAATGTGCCGCACATGCAGTCCAATATAAGTACTGTCTTTTTGTTTCAAGTAATTTATCTAAGACAAAAATGATAAGACTTACGAGTTTAATATATTTAATTGAAGATAAAATAATAAAAAAATTCAAAAATTCAAAAGATGAATATTATCAGCTAATACATAGTTGCTTCCATTGTCGGTTATGACTTGAACGATATTTTGTTCTCCAATTTCTTCCACAAACTTGTCAAGTAAATCATATATCTTATCTCCAGATTTTACAAAAGATGAAGCATCTATTGACTTCACAAACATAGTCCCTAAAGAACAATTAATTAAAAAATTAATTATACTCCTGCGTCTCCTATCAGTCCAAGCATCTGACATAATAGAGCAACCATGTATTGCCCATGATTCTTTATGGCCCTTTAGTAAGTCATTTGTATAATTCAACTCTTTTTGCAATAATGGAACTCGCATCTCATAATAACTTGGAGGTTTTAATCCCGCACCAAATCTTCTAATAACTTCAATCATTTCCTTAAAACTGTCTAAACGAGTAGTACTAAGAGGAAGATCAGCCTGATAGAAGAAGCGAGCAATGTGCCGAATTGTTCTTCCTCTTATTTCTTTATCACAAACATCACTTATATTTGTTTGTCTAAATTTTGAACCCCCTGCTTGCCCTTATTGCTTCTGTGATTCTTGAAACATATACAGATCCATCGGTCCTTTTTTAGCCTTCTTAGTACTCAACTTCTTTTTCTTTTTTGTCATATATTTTTTTTCCACTTGGGTTAATACTCATAGAATAATCTTCTTCTTCGTCCCTAAGATGTTCAACATCATCTTCTAGTAAATTCCCGTAAGATTCATTCTTTTATATCTTCTTTTCATTCATATAACTCAGCAACTCTTCTTTAACCTCAAGTGGACACTTTTTGCAAGTTGTTGTATTCTTGTAATTTCCTACTAGATGTTGTTTTGCACGAAAAATGCCACATTTAGTAGTCTTGTCGCAGAACATACAAGTCACTGCATTAGGATCTTTTGGATTCTTTAAATAATTATACTTCCATGCAGGATCTTTTTTTGATGTCATCGTAGAATCAATTGAGTTGCTCTGAACACGTGCCATTTATCCTGAAACTTAACAATAATTTTAAATAAATAAAAAATTCTATTATTAGTATATCGTAATAAAGATATCGTTAATATATCTTAATAACGATATCGTTAACACTTAACAAAGATATCGCTCGGCTCAAGTAGAAAGAAACTATGACTGAGAAGGACGACCGAGCCTATCGACAGTGGTAGTAGGCGACAGTAGGTGACAGTGGTGGGAGCGGTGAGCGACGGCGACAGCGGCAGTAGGCGATAGTTGGAGCGGGTGCTGCGTGCGACGACAACAGTTGGAGCGGCAGCGAGCGATGGCAGCAGTTGGAGCGGGAGCGACGAGCGACGGTGGGTGCGGGAACGACGAGTGACGACGGGAGCGGGAGCGGGAGCAGCGAGCGATGGCGGGAGCAAAAGCGGCAAGCGACGGCAAGAGCAGGAAGCAGCAGCGGGAGTGAGAGCAACGAGCGACAACGGCAGCGGCAGCAGAGGCCAATCGCAGAGTTAGGGTTAGGGAAAAAGGCTATTATCGGTGATTTAGTTGGTTCAATCGAATCAACTAAATCATCAGAGACTAAACCAGAACTAAAATTCTGGTTCGGTCGCCCGGTTTAACCCGGGTGCTCGCCCGAAGCGCCCAACGCCTGGGCTCGGGCGAGCGCCCAAGCGGCACCCTCTTTGAAGCACGCTGCCTGGAAGTCAACTGAGGCGTTTGGGCCTCGCCTCGCCTCGGGCGAGCGCCCGAGCGCTTTTTTAAATCACTGGCACTAGATATAAGTAAAAATTTAGTGAGTGAGAATCTTCTTGGCAAACCTGGAATTAAATCTGTATTTGAATCCGGAAAGTTAATTCTATCCCGTAATGGAACTTTTGTTGGAAAATGCTATTCCACTGAGGGAATAATTAAATTATCTATTGTTGACAATGATTCTGAATTTAATAAAGATGTTGCTTCTATTTATGTTGTTGATTCTTGTTCATTATGACATGATAGATTAGCACATATTGGAACTAGCACCATTAAAAGAATGGTTAAGTGTGGTTTAATAAATTATCATTTTAATGATTTTCATAAATATGAAATTTGTGTTAAATCAAAGATGATGAAGAAACCCTTCAAAAGTATGGAGAGACATACTAATTTGTTAGATTTAATACATTCTGATATATGTAAATTAAATGGCATGATAACAAGAGGAGGCAATAGATATTTCATTACTTTTATAGATGATATGTCTAAGTTCACATATGTTTACTTATTGAAACATAAAAATGATGCTTTTAATGCTTTTAAGGCATATAAAGTAGAAGTTGAAAATCAATTAGGGAAGAAAATTAAAATTTTTAGAAGTGATAGAAGAGGAGAATACTTTTCTAATGAATTTAACATGTTTTGTGAACAACATGGCATAATTCATGAATGTTCAGCACCTAGAACACCTGAGCAAAATGGATTGGCAGAAAGAAAAAATAGAACTTATCTAGAGATGATAAATGCAATGTTGTTATATGCTAAATTATCTTATAATTTGTGGGGAGAAGCTTTATTGACTACATGTCATATTTCATATAGAATTCCTTATAAAAAAAACAAAATCTCTCCATATAAGTTATGGAAAGGAAGACAACCTAACATTGGTTATTTTAAAGTGTGGGGTTGTCTTGCATATTGCAAGAATAATGATCCTCAAAGGATAAAGTTGGGACCAAGAGGAATCAAATGTGCATTTGTAGGCTATGCCTTAAATTGTAAAACTTATAGGCTTCTTAATTTGGAGTCTAATATCATAATAAAATCTAGAGATGTGGAGTTCTTTGAACACTTATTGACTTCAAATAATAATATTCATCCTCCAACTAGCGAAGAGTCACTAGTGGAGACATCTCAAAATGTTGGTGAGCAACTTAATATTCCTATGATTGGACATTAATCAAATTCATAAATTGGAGAGCAATCTCATGAATTAAGGAGATGGCACTCGTGTATGGAAAGCAAAAACGTTAGGATCAAATGAGATTGATTCTTAAAGTATTTCTTTTTACCTTGTAGAAGGAACTATTGAGAGAGTCTTAAAAACAATTCCTCTTGTTTTACAAGTGGAAGATGATCCTAAAATGTTTAAAGAAGCTATGGCCTCTTGTGATGCTGCTTTTTAGAAAGATGCTATTAATGATGAGATGGATTCTATTATGTCAAACCACACTTGGGAACTTGTCGATTTACCTTCTGTATCTAAACCTATTGGTTATAAACGGGCATTTCGTAAAAAGTATCATGCAGATGATACTCTCCAAACATTCAAAGCAAGGTTAGTTGCTAAAGGATTTCGACAAAAGGAAGGAATAGATTATTTTGACACATATGCTCTTGTGGCTAGGATCACATCTATTAGAATTATTTTTGCTTTAGCATCAATTTTTTATCTTTATGTTCATCAAATGGATACCAAAATGGTATTTCTAAATGGAGATCTCGATGAGGAGGTATATATAGAACAACCCGAAGGTTTTGTTCTACCAAAAAATGAACATAGAGTGTGAAACTTATTAAATCATTATATGGTTTAAAACAGGCTCCAAAACAGTGGCATGAGAAATTTGATACAACAATTCTTTCTAATGGATTTGTTCATATTGTTGCAGATAAATGTGTTTATCTTAAAACTTATGATGACTATATGGTGATAGTTTGCCTTTATGTAGATGACATGCTAATAGTGAGCAACAAAATGAAAAATGTTATCGAAACAAATAGATTTCTACCTTCAACATTTAAGATGAAAGATATTGGACAAGTTGATACCATACTAGGTATCAAGATAAAAAGAAATAGTGGGGGATATGCTTTGAGTCAAACTCATTATATAGAGAAAGTACTAAAGAAATTCAGTCACTTAAGAATTAAAGAAGCAAATACCCCGTTTGACCCAAGTATTAAATTAGTCAAGAATGTTGGAAGAATAGTTGCTCAATTAGAATATTTAAGTACTATAGGAAGTCTTATGTATGCAACGCAGTGCACAAGATCTGATATAGCATTTGCAGTTAGTAAATTGAGTAGATTTACTAGCAATCCAAATATTGAGCATTGGAAGGCTATTGAAAGAGTTCTTGGGTACCTTAAACAGACCAAAGATTATGGCCTACAATACTCAAAATTTCTTGCTATTTTAGAAGGATATACTGACGCAAGTTGAATATCGAGTTTAGGAAATAACAAATCTACTACTGGTTGGGTATTTACCTTGGGAGGTGGTGCTGTTTCTTGGAAGAGCAAGAAACAAACATGTATAACTCACTCAACTATGGAATCAGAATTTGTTGCTCTCGCAGAAGCAGGAAAGGAGGCTGAATGGTTGAGGGACTTTCTATTAGAAATTCCATTGACTTTTAAGAGTATGAATTCAATTTCTATACTTTATCATAGTCAAGCCACTTTAGCTCATGCATATAGTGAAATATACAATGGAAAATCAAGACATATAAGTCTTAGACATGATTATGTGAGAAAATTAATCAAGAGTGGGATTATTTCACTCACATTTGTGAAAACAAGTGAGAATTTAGCTGATCCGTTCACTAAACCTTTTACAAGAAAAGTTGTAAAATCAACATCAAAATGGATGGGGCTGAAGCTCCTTGAATAGAAGATCCACCAATGATAGCAACCCTACTCAACATTATGAAATGAGTAATGAAGAGTTCAAAGGGTAAGAACAAGTCATTGACATGTGGAGTGGTTCAGCACTTTATAATATTTTATTATTCCCATCCAAAGATATTAAAGTGCTGGTTGTCACCGAATGAGGGTTGAGTTAATTATACTATTAATGAAGTTTAGTTAAGTTATGATAAGTATCTTAAAGAGTGACAAAGATACTATATAAACTTCACCTATATGAACTTAGAAGTGGTGCCGCTTCGATTGAGAGTTGGAGTTTCTCTCATAAAAGTTCATGAACTTGGATGAGCCCAAGATCATATTAGGGCTGAGTAAGAATTTATGAGGAATACGAGAATATAGTATTTATATGTGTGGTATCACCGGTGTTGTCATTAGGAATAACAAATTTAAAGTTTTTATGCTATTTGGGTTTTCGACTTCACTTTGTGATGCTTACACTAAGGTAATATTCAAATCGAAAGATACATTATTTTATTCATAAATACTATTTAATCACTTGGAGAATTTTTTTTTAATTTGAACAAGTGGAGGATTGTTATAAATTGTTCAAATTAAAAAAAAAAGATTTTCTTTTGAAAAGAGTTATTTGGAAAGGTGATTTTCTTTGTAGTTATTTTGGTAGTTATTTTTCAAAGGTTGTGTCTTTGTGAAAATATCTATAAATAGGTATGTAAGAGTAAATTATGAAGCATAACTATTTTGAGATTCTTCTTCTTTCTTGATAACTCTCCAAGTGATTGAATTAGATCTTCTCCAATTTCTCTTTGAAGATTCTTTATTGTTTGCTAAATACAGATCTTCTAAAGGCTTGTCATATCCACTGAAACTATTTGCATCAAACCCATAGCAATCTTATTGAGAAGAGGATACAAATATCGTTTTTAGGAATGTTATTGGTTTCCATTCCCTTCTTTTATTGTGTTTTCCTACAGTCAATTGTTTTCAATGCTGGAGTTCGCAGATCGAGAAGCATCAAGTTGATATGAGTCTAAGAGTCCTAGTAAATTGGACTTATGGACCAATGCAAAGATTATTGGAGCACTTACTCTGCCCCTTACTTCATCATGGTTTCCTAGTATAACATTTGCTAATGCTTCGGATCCTATCTCCCTCGCTAGGACATAACGCAATTCATATTGCATAACTTCATAGTGCAGGGGCACGGAATGCTGAATTTAAGAGATCTAGATTTTGAAGTTTCATCAGTATCTTTTGGTATTACTAATGAATATCCCCGGAAGTATAGCAAGCTAATCGTAACTTGATCATTTTCTGTACAGTTATTAAGGATTTGAAATATTCCGACACTCATGAGTGGGTTAAAGTTGATGGATCTTGTGCAACGATAGGAATTACTGACCATGCTCAGGTGATTTTTATTTTCTGGATTAGTTCCATTTTCGGGTATCTGGTGATTAATTGTCTTAACTTCATGGCAGCTCCTGGCCAAGATATAATTATCTAGCTTTTCGACTCAACATTTTGATTAGGAGCGCAATACTGTGATGGTGTCTTTTTCATTTCAACAGATTAAAAAAAATTTCCTGTAGACTTGGTTATTTTGATGTTGTTTAGTTTTATGTATGTGTATACAATTTCTATGTTTGATCTTTTACCGAGTTCTTTATGTTTTTTTCCTTCCAGGACCACTAAGGCGAGGTTGTGTATGTTGAATTGCCAGAAGTCAGCGCAACTGTAGCACAGGGAAAGGGTTTTGGTGCAGTTGAGAGTGTCAAGGCAACCAGTGATGTCAATTCTCCTGTCTCTGGAGAGGTGGTTGAAGTTAATTCTGAGCTAACTGGTTCTCCTGGATTGGTGAGTTTTCAAATAACTTGTTTTCTACCACTATTTTTTTTTAAGAAATAGAGTTTCTCCTGGTTGTCACAGTATTATTTTAGCCATATACACAAAATGCAAGCATTAAAAACACTAGCCTTGCTGTCAGGTTTTCAAGGCTGTTTCTTGCTTTAGATTATATACGTGGTTATCTTAGCAATAAATGAAGAATAGCCATTCAAAGGAATCCCCATTGCTGAACAGTCTTAGCAGATTTTTAGGTATCAGAATCTGCCAAATGCTGTCATTATTAAAATAGCTTGGGTTGGCTAAAATCTACAGACTTGTTTCAAATTGTGCCGTTATCAACAATGGCAGAGAGTGTCAATCTCTTTGGCAATGGATGAGGCAGATGACTTGATGCTTGGTAGAAAATAACTCGACTTATTCTGAAGACGCAAATTGTCTTGGACATGTAACTGGTAGAAAATGTTTGGTGTTGTTTTTCTTGTACAGGAAGCAATTTGCTGCTCATTTTGATCTTCTGGATTATAGATTTGGCACTTATGTTTTTTAAACTTAGATTCAATTTTCATAATTTGATGCCTCTTTGAACGAGTAACAAATAATTTCCCAATTCTCTGATACATGATAGGTTCAAAACAATACTCTCTTTCTATGCATATATATACACACACATCCTTGTTGCCTCTATTTAGATTCAATCTAGGAAAATCTCGTGCAAATAATATTTTTCAGAGGTAATAAATGTGTAAATTAGTCTATACAATAGCTCTGGTGATCTTAAGAATATGGACTGGTTTATGGTCCCTTAACAAATGGCCCATCATTTGCAAGCCCAAAGAATAGGGCGACCTTGGAGTGATTAATATTTGTGTACTTCAATCTTTTCATCTTGGAAAATAATGGTGGAAAGCAATTATGGTCACACAGTCGAGCATGAGGGGTCTAGCCTAGTCACCTCAGCAAGGAGAACTTTCTCCCCCAACTGAGGAGGCATTGTCTTCATCAAAGCAGCCTTGGGGCTTATCTCTATCTTTGTTGTGGGTGATGGTCATACTTTTCTGCTTTCGTAGGACAGTTAGTTGCATCCTTTCCTCCGGAGCATGCCTTCTTCAGCCTTGTCACTCTCATTCGCACACCCTTGTCTCTGTGAGTACAACACACCAGTGTGACAGTTCAGGCCTAAGAAATTACTCTAACCTTGTTATTTGTCCTATTTGACAGTTCTAGCTTTTTGTTCTTTTATTTATCATACACCAAATAGAGCATACTAATTTATACACCTCCCATGACTCCATCTCTTGGGGATGGACCTCTTCCAAACTATTTTCTGTTTCTATATGTTCTCAACAACAATGGCACTATTTCTAGAATTCAGAAGATGATCTGAGTGGCTCCCTGTATCATGATGGCCAAAGTGTTTCATGTGGTTGGTCCTAAAAAACAGAGTACATTATAAAGTGGTCCTCTTGAGGTAGGGATCGATTCATGATGACTTGTGCCAATCTGCCCATCAGCAGCAGAGTCCACAGGCCATGTATCTATTATTCCTTGCATTATTTACTTGGGTACCCTTTTCTTAGAGCTGGAATCTAGTAACTGAAGTAAGAAATCCTTTTGACCTATTTAGGTCAGTATTGCAGCACTGAGTCTAAATACTTGAAACATTTCCACATGGCATTCCACGGAAGAGGAAGGAATGCATCGATAATATATCAGCATTTTGAAATAAAAGATAAAAAGGGAGATAAGGCGAAGTTGGATGTCTTGGATCCAATGTGTCATGTTAAAAGAAAGGCCCAAGGCTTTTCTGAAGATAGTCATTTTTTCTCATCACTGCAGGAAGAATATAACCCACCTAGTTGTACAGTAAAATTTGTCACATTTGATTATTTAAAGATGATGGTGATATAGCAAAATGGATGGAAAACGAGCGTGTATACTAAGTGTGGGCTCCTTGAAATTTCTGCATGAAACATAAGGACAGAGGGGACTGATTTGCTTGGTGATTGCTAATTTAGATACAAAGTAACTAAACTGTTCAGATTTAAAAGGGTATTAAATCACGGTGCAGGTCTCATCGCAAGTTCAATTCTGTGTCAAAGCCCGCCGAACTGGTTGGTATTTCATGAAATGATATTGCTACTTGATTGGCACTACTAACACTGTGTTTCATCTCAGAAAAAATTATCAGTTTTTAATTTGTTGGTCCACCAACTTCAGCTCTAGATGCGTGTTTATTTGCTTTCACTATGACATCTGCTGTTATAGAGCTGCTTTTGGTTGCATTCTCCCAAACTCATCTATTTTGCATGTCATCCTGCAAGTGCAACATATATTGTCTTTGATATTCCAACCCCTGAGGTGAACATGCAGATGATTGGAGTAGATAACTAAATCAAACTGATTTCCTACCATCTTTTCTTGCGAATTGCACAATTCTGATGTCATACTATCGAAGACACGTCTTGGCATTTGTTTGCTTGCAATATTCGAAAAGTTAGAATTTTGGTTATTGTTTACTTGTTGACGTCTTGGCATTTGTTTGCTTGCAATATTCGAAAAGTTAGAATTTTGGTTATTGTTTACTTGTTGCTGTTCCCTTACATATTCAAAATCATGTGTATATATTTGTTAATATTCGTGTCTTGTAATTGACAATGTCCATATACTTGGCTGCGCTAAAGCTGTTTCTCCTTCGAGGGTTCTATGGAACCAATGAGATGTCATTTGTCTTTGGTAACTTACTCAGATTAATGCGAGTCCATGCATGTTAGAAAAAAATGTTAAAGTGGAATAATTTTTTTTCCTCTATATGTATGAAAATGAGTTTTTCATCCAAATATCAATTTATATCAAAAGTAAATATTAATCAGAACAGTATAAATAGCAAAACAATAAATCGTTCACAAGTGAGATTGAATTTTTAACGTGGAAAGTCCAATATGAGAAAAATCATAAGACCGTAGCCCACTTACTTCAAACTTTCACTATCATCAATAATGATAATAGGTTTACAATAAGTCTTCTCTAAAATAACAAGAGGATCATAATAACATCAAGATCATATATCTTGGCTTAAGAATAACATATCATGATCACATAGATGAATCTCATTAAAGAAAAGGTTTGGGTCTCACCAAGTAGGTATAGCAGAAAAGCACTTTAGAGAGGATAAACTGCAGATCAGCACTGTTAGGATTGTAGAGCTTGTTACAAGGATTCTTCATATAAAATTTAGGCCAAAACTGATAAAGTTTGGATATTGATCGTCAAGCAGAAAACTCAATATCCTAATTTTCTCTTTTCTCTTTCTGTTCTTTCTCTCTGCCATAGTTTCCTTTTGTATGCATAAAACCTTCGTTGCCCTCAATTGAGCGCATGTCTCCTTTTTTTTGTTTTCTTTTCCTTTTTCTTTTTTTTATTGATTTGGGCTTAATGGCCCAATTCTTCCGTCCAAACTCACATATGGGCTAGACCCAATAATTCTTCCCCTCCAGCTTATATGGTGGGTTGTACTAAGCTCGTTCTTCGCTTACATGCTTCAAGTTTTTCCTTATGCAAAGACTTTATCAATATATCTGATCCATTCTCGTTGGTATGCACTTTTTCAAACTATAATTCTTTCACCTCAAGCACGTCACGAATCCAGTAATATCTCACATCAATATGTTTGGATCTAGAATGATATGTTGAATTCTTAGAGAGGTGTATGGTACTCTAATTGTCACAGTAAATAGTATATCATTCCTGTTTCAAGCCCAATTCATATAGAAACTTTTTCATCCATAAAGCTTCCTTACAGGCTTCAATAATGGCTATGTATTCTGCTTTTGTAGTTAATAGAGCAACATAATTCTGTAACTTAGACTGCCAAGAGACTGCTCCCCCTACAAATGTCGTCAAGAACCTTGAAGTGGACTTCTTCGAATCAGTATCACCTGCCATGTCTACATTTGTGTACCATTCTAACATATGTTTATCATTGCCAAAACATAAATACAACATGAAAGTACCTTTTCTATATCTTAATATCTATTTTACTGCTACCCAATGTTCTTTTCTAGATTAGAGAGAAATCGACTAACAACTCCAACTGCATGAGCTATATCTGGCCTAGTACAAACCATAACATACATCAAACTATCTACCACAGATAAGTAAGGCACTCTGGACATTTCTTCTTTTTCTTTCTCACTTGTCGGATATTATTTCAAGCTGAGCTTAAAATGACCTATAATTGGAGAACAAACTACTTTGGTTTTACTCATATTGAATCTTTCAAAAACCTTTTTAATGTAGGTCTTCTAAGATAACCAAATCTTCCCTTTCTTTCTATCATAAAGAATCTTCATGCCAAGTATTTGTTTCGTCGATCCCAAGTCTTTCATTGCAAAAGACTTACTTAGCTCTCTTTTAAGCTTTTCAATTTTACTAGCATCATGGCCAACAATCAGTATATCATCAACATATAGCAGAAGAATAATGAAATCATCATCTGAAAACTTCTTTGTAAACACACAATGATCAGATGTGGTTCTATTATACCCTTAGCTCATTATAAATGAATCAAACTTCTTGTATCATTGTCTAGGTACTTGTTTGAGACCATATAAGCTTTTCCTTAATTTGCACACTAGATTTTCTTTTCGCTTGACTTTGAAACCTTCTGGTTGCTCCATGTAAATTTCTTCTTCTAGGTCACTATGAAAAAATATAGTTTTCACATCAAGTTGCTCAACTTCTAAATTCAAACAAGCAGCCAAACCAAGAACAACTCGGATAAAGGATATTTTCACCACAGGAGAAAATATTTCTTTAAAATCAATACATTTCTTCTGATTGAATCATTTCACAATTAATCGTGCATTGTATCTTTGTTGTGAGCTATTATTTTCAGTCTTCAATCTGTAAACTCGTTTATTCTTGAGAGATTTCTTCTCTTTAGATAATTTTACCAAGTCACAGGTGTGGTTCTCAAGCAATGATCTCATTTTTTATTGCATGGCTTTAATCCACTCATTCTTGAGCTCATGTAGAATAGTTTCTTAGTAAGTTTCTAGCTCTCCACAATCAGTAAGCATAACATACTTATGCGGAGGATATCTTGTAGATGGTTGTCGCTCTCTTGTAGATCTTCTCAATGGAATCTTAATTAATGGTGGAGGTACCTGCTCAATTGGTTCAACTTCATCAATTATAGGAGCAACATCACTGACATTCTCACCACATTTTTCTTCATCCACCCTATGATTATCATGAACTACAGGTAAAGGAACTGGACCTAAACTCCAAGAAAAATAAACAAAGGTTTTTGGCTTCTCAATTGTGTTACCATCATTAAACAATTGATCTTCAAGAAACACAACATCCCTATTTCTAGTAATCTTCTTGTTCACTAGATCGTATAATCTGTACCCAAACTCTTCATGATCATATCCCAAGAAAATGCATGCCTTTGCCTTATTATCAAGCTTGGATCTCTCATCTTTGAGAATATGTATAAATGCTTTATACCCAAAGACTCTTAAATGATCATAAGATACATCTTTTCCTTTCCATACTCTCTCTAGAACATCACCTTACAAAGGAACTAATGGAGAAAGATTTATCAGGTCAACTGTAGTTCTTATAGCCTCGCCCTAAAATGACTTGGGTAACTTGGCGTGGGAAAGCATACACCTAATACTTTCTTGAATGGTTATGTTCATCCTTTATGTTACACCGCTTTGCTGAAGAGTTTTTTGAACTGTTTTCTCAAGCCTGATACTATGAAATCTGTAATAATTCTTAAAAGGACCCTTATACTCACCATCATTATATGCTCGAATACTCTTTAGCTTTCTGTCAGTTTTTCTTTTAATATTAATATGAAATTTTTTGAAAACATTAAGTACATGGTCTTTAGATTTCAAAGCAAAAGCTCAAACTTTTCTAAAATGGTCATCAATGAAAGTAACAAAATAAAAAGCACCTCCAAGAGTTCTAGTTTGCATAGTATAAACATCAGTATGAACTAAATCAATAATATTTGATCTTCTAGATGGCAGATAAGTATGAAATTCAACTTTATGTGTTTTTCCAACTAAGCAATGATCACAAGATTTAAGAGATGTACCTTGTAACTCTGGTAAGAACTGTTTTCTAATAAGAGTTTGAAGTCCCTTCCTCTTATGCCAAAGATCTATGCTTTTACCCTTTTGAATTGCATTAATCTCTCCTTTATATAGCTTAGCTTTCATAATATAAAAAAAGTTTAACTTCTTTCCTCTCGCCACTAGAGAACCTTTAGTGAGCTTCCATTTGTTTTTACCCAAATAGTATGTAAATCCCTTATCATCAAGTTTGTCTGTAGATATCAAATTCAGACGAATATCTGGAACATGTCTAACATCTTTGAGTATCAATTTGCTCATAGTATTAGTCTTCAAGCAAATATCTCCAATACCCACAATCTTAAATATACCATCGTTTTCCATTCTAACATTGCCAAAATCACCAGCAGTGTAGGATCTGAAGAAATTATCATGAGAAGTAATATGGAATGAAGCACTAGAGTCAATTACCCAGTTACTGTCCTGAGCTACAAGACTGACACATCCACCATCACAAACAATAATGATATCACCTTCAACAACAATTGTATTGATCTCTTTCTCAATTTTCTTCCTTTCATTATGTTCTCGCTTCCAAACTCTATACTCTTTCTTCATATGACTTGGCCTATTGCAGTGAAAACACTTGATATCTCTTCTAGACTTGGATCTTCCTTTATAACCATATGTGGATTTCTTTGTAACTTATTTCATGTCTTTCCTGCTTTTCAGTAACAAGTGCACTAGAAGAAGATTCTCCTTGTTCTTTCCTTCTTGTATCTTCATTAGTAAATTATCTTTAACCATGTCTATGGTTAGAGTTTCCTCTAGCGTGGAGTTACAAATTGTCACCACATACGTTTTCCAACTTTCTAGTAAAGAGCTGAGAAGTAACAATCCCTGCATTTCATCATCTATATTCATTTTAATAGCAACCAACTTGTTTGCAAGACTCTGAAACAGATTTATGTGCTCAACAATATTACCACCATCTTTATACTTCAAATTAACAAGTCTTTTTTGGAGAGAAATTCTATTTCTCACTGTCTTTTTCGTAAAGAGATTTTCTAACCTTTGTCAAACAATATCAATTTTAGTTTCATCAGAAATATACTCATGCAAATTTATATCCATCCATCTTCTAATATAAGCAATAGATTTTTTTATGTTGGATCTCTCATTCCTCATCTTCCAAAGTAGAAGGTTTTTCTTTAACTTTAATATGCTTATACAAATCTTTGCAATAGAGCAAATCTTTCATCATACGCCTCCAAGTGGAATAATTTGATGAGTTCAATTTAATCATACCATCTAACTCTTCCATTTCAATCATATAAGAAAAACTAGTAGCAAATAACCTGGCTCTCTGATACCACTTGTTGGGAAAAACCTATGAAAGTGGAATAATTTTTTTCCTCTTTTGTGTATCAAAATGGGTTCCTCATCAAAATACTAACTTGATATCAAAAACAAATATTAACCAGAACAATATAAACAGCAAAACAATGAATCAATCACAAGTGAGATCAAATTTTTAACGTGGAAAACCCAATGCGAAAAAAACCACAGGATCATAGTCTACTTCAAACTTCCACTATCACCAATAATGATAATATGTTTATAATAATTTTTTTTAAAAATAACAAGAAGATCATAATTATATCAAGACCACATATCTTAGCTCAAGAATAGCATATCATTGGGTGGATCTCATCAAAAAAAATGTTTAGGTCTCACCAAGTAGGTAAAGTAGAAAAGCACTTCAGAGAGGATAAACTGTAGATAAGCATCGTTAGGACTATAGAGCTTGCTACAAGGATTCTCCACATAAAATTTGGATCAAAATTAATGAATTTCTACGTCACCACAGTTTCCTTTCGCATGCACAGAATCTTCACTGCCCTCAACTATGCATACGTCTCTTTTTTTTATATTTTTTTATTAATTTAGATTCAATAGTCCAATTCTTCGATCCAAGCCCACGTGTGTCGACTGTACCCAACAATACACGAATGGTTGGATTGTAAAAGTTAAAATGGGTGACACGGGCGAGTTGAATTCGCTGATGGACTCGGAGCAATACTCCCAAGTTCTACGAGGAAGAAGATGCGAAGCACTGAGGATTTCTGGATCACAAATGGTTCTAAGTTTCTAAAGCCTTGGTGAGGATTTCTGGATCACAAATGGTTCCAAGTTTCTAAAGCCTTGGTTGCACGTGCCAGTTCTTGCAACACTCGACCCGTGCAATAATCATTGGTGTCTCCGTCTTTTTTGCCTTTGTGTAGGACAATATTTTCAGTGCTTCTCATCAGTTTTCCATCCAACTTTCCTTTACAGCAGACTATGGTTTACTGCTGAACTACTCATTTTGGTGCTCAACATTTATAAATGTCCCTTAAAGACCACCCTCGTTGCATTGAACTTTGACCATGTGGAGTCTTCCTTATGACATGAGTTACTGACCACGATGGACTTCTGAGCTTAGTGGCTAAGAGGTAGGATTCGAATGACCAGTCTTAGGTAAGCTAAATTACCATATTGCTGGTGCTAACGGGCTATGCTTTTTATCTACTTTAGGATCTTCTGACTTGCACAAGTTTATCTGTAAATGCTACCCTGGCATGTTATTACGAGTAAATCGATTTTGTTATTACTATTATAAATGAATTTGATGGACGCTACGCATCCCTTTTGGGTATGTCTTTTAGGGGGCGTCCTTCATGGGTTCAAAAGCGTTTCTGGATCCGACCCGATAACATTTCCAACGATGAGAGCGCAGGAGTGAGACCTTGAGACTGGGAGTTGGTGAACGATGACACGGCGCGCTGGAGTCGGCACTTGGCATTTCGATCGGCGTGAACGAGCTGCATACCCACGTGTGGACAGCAGAGGCTGCTACGTAGAGCCCTGCATGTCTCGCCACCCCGATGCATGCATTCCGACAACGTGAGCTACCTTCCCCCGTTCACATGTCTGTGCGTGGATATTCTCGGCGCGCCATCGTCGTCGTTAGCTGGTTAACTCGGGAGTTGGAAGCAGCATGGCGGTGAAGGCAACAGCATGTGGTCTCCTCCTGTTTCTGCTGCTCTCTGCCTCTCGTAAGTAGTGTTATCTGGATGGTGATGTCCATGTTCAAATATTTTATGATGAATGTTTTAGCTTCATCCATTCTGATCTGGTACTGATTAGCTATGAAGATGACGATGGTAATAACGTATATCTGGAAATGAAAACTGGTTGCAGAGCTGATGATGCCGGGAGTGGAAGCAAGAGTGTGCAGGTACGCGAGCCGCTCCTTCCGGGGGCTATGCTTCTCCGACACCAACTGCGCTCATGTCTGCCAGACTGAGGGCTTCATCGGTGGGCATTGCCACGGTCTCCGGCGCCGGTGTATGTGCCTGAGGAGAGGCTGCTGAAGCGGGCCCTGTCATAAGATGAAGAGTTAGTCTTGTTCTGCATGCATAGTAATCCAGTTCTCCTGGCTTGCCTTTCTCTCCCAGTGGTTCTGGAAGATTACGCCAAAATAAACTGTGTTCTTGGTACGTGTTTGTAGTTTAGATCGAGTCAAATACAATCCCTGTTAACGAGAGTGCACCGTTACTCGCATGAGATCATTGATTTCGGGCGAGATTAGTATGAATGACGACCCAGCAACGCACTGCCTGTCGGACGAGGTTTGGTGGGAAATCTGGCAAATGTAGCATCACACGTCCTGCCGCGTTACTTTCACCGCCTATCTGATTGACTCGATCGGATAGATGGATGCGGCGTTGAAGAATCAACTCGTTCAGGATCACTAATTTCAACCCGTTTCATAAAATATCTTCAGCGTCTGCTACTAATGTAACGGAAGTCGAATATTTTCTTTTACGTGAATAATGGACATGATCTGATTCCACATTTATAGGGAAAGATAGAAGGACTGTTATTCTTGGATGGATCTATCGGCATGGTCGACGTGTGCTTAACATGAGGATGATGAGCTGCTGTAACAAGAAGGTCAATGATGCGAGTTCCTGTTCCAAATTTGCACGATAAAATCGAGATTTTAACGTAGAAGGAATTGTTACGAATGGACCAATAAAAAGAAGCTGGTGGGATTTGTGCTTGAACTTTGGAGCATCGTCGACATTGCAGTAGCTTCGGTGTGGTTCCACGTAGGAATTAACTTGGTCAACTGTTGACTGACGCGAACGCAGTGAAGCGGTGGCGTCAAAGTCGCTATTCATCAAACAGGGCCACAGCTTTAACATGGCGTCTTAACCAGGGGAAGAAGAAGGGTTGGTTGAACCGAGACGGCATCGCACATGTTTACACATCCCAAGCCAGCCAGCACGAGTCATAGCCGCCACACCCCACCCAATCATGTCCCTGCAATCACCACCCCAGGAAGAAGGGATGCTTCCTCGAACCTGCGTCTTTGGTCCCTCCGGGCTCCACCACCGTCGGCGTGGCGTCATCAGGACCGTCCGCTGAATTAAATCGATGGCTGTCATAGCATCTCGGTCAGCCTTGGTCACTGCAATCTTTCGCCGCAGCTATATAAACACGCCGCCGCGGCCCGTTTGCCTACTCCTTGCTTCCCTCGCTTCGACTGTCCATGGCAACCAGTGACGCCACCGGAAGCTCGGCGGTGTTCGGTTCTTTGTCGGGGCCGGCAGCCTTCACGGCCGCATCCGACCTTACCATCGACTGGTCGGCTAGCAGCGGCGGCCGCGTGGCGAGGCCGTCGTCCCGACGGCGGCCGAGGGCCTCCAGAAGGCCCCCCGTTACCATGCTGAACACCGACGCCGCCAATTTCCGGGCGATGGTGCAGCAGTTCACCGGCGTCCCGTCCGGTCCCTATTCCTCGGATTATCGGCGCGGCGGTGGGCCGGTCGTCACCTTTGGTCGCAGTTCCAGCGATCCGGTTAGCGAGACGGTGACGGTGTTCCCGGAGCAACGCTACCGACCTCCGCAGCAGCAGCGATATCAGTATTCGGAGACAGCGTTTAGCGCTGGCAGCAACTACAGCGATGCATTTCTTCAAGAGCTCACCACAAATCCGCGATGAGTTCGGCGACGGCTGAAAGATTCTTGTTTGAAGGCCTGTCGAGTCAAAGCACGGTGAGGCCAACCTCTGCGAACAGCAGGCTCGATGGTTACTTCTTGTGAGAAGACAAGGGATCAAGAGAAGAGAAGCTTCACTATCATTTAGCTTTTTCGGTATCAAAGGGATTGATGGTCAATGGTCAAAAATGAAAGAAGGAACTGAAAAAAAAAGAAAAAGAAAAAAAAGTTCATGCTCATCCTCGGTCTTTTTTGTCCAATCACTCTTTGAATACTCATTCAAATAACTAAACTTGAGAAAGCAAGTGCCTCTTTTTTATTTTCCCATAATATATCATTATGTTAAGCATATTCTAAGAGATTAATTATATATTATCTTAGATTCTTATATTTACAAAAGTGAAATATTTACCTCTGTTCCAATAATTTTTTTATTTTTAATTTTATATAGAGATCTTAATATTTTACTTTCGTAAGTATGTGGATCATAATATAATATTTAAAAATATAAAGATCGAAGATATAAAAATAATTAATTATAAAGAATAATATGCAATTAGTCCTATTCTAAAATATGCACTTTTGAGCACCTAACCATGTTTATATCAAACAACGTGTTTCAATCAAATGGTCTTATGCGCTGAGAGGGGAACCTAATTAAGATTTAAGAAAAGTTTAAGATAAAACTATAACACTGGCGGTTGCTTTTCATAAATGGAAAGTTTATGTGCATGATACCAACAAAATTCACATGACTTGCAAGTACCATGCAAATGAAACATAGTCTTGGTTTACATTCTTCCTCTTTCCCACAAAATATATAGCTTTGCTAAAAATATATTTCAAGATAAAATATTATTAGAATAATAATCAAAATAATTATTGTTTTTGGAGAAGTATGTGAACTCTGTAATCTTGAGGAAATAATTAGAAGAAAATTTGGTTACTGTGATGGATGGCTGTTCTGTTGATTCACGATATAATAAAAATCAAATATTAAGAATCGCTTAACTTAAACTCAAGTTCACACCTCTCGTATGTTCTCTTACGAGAGAACTCTTATTTCAACTCTCTATCGATCTACTAGAGAATACCCATGATCAATCAAATGTATCTTCATCTATATATTTCTCTTATACGAGACTCATGGTTTATTTATTGGAACAAATTCTAATTCACTAAACACTTTCTCTTCTTGTTTAGATCCCTAATCCAAATTCAAATCCTGATTGAACCTAATGAAGACTCTGCCATGTAGTTAGAGTGTAAATAGTGACCAATCCTAATAGAAATTATAAAGCTCATTTAAAAAACATGAATTATTATGGTGACAAAGGTAAAAATTTACTTATATCAGTAATTTAAACTCGAAAACTTTCTTTCTTTCTTTCTTCTTGGCAGGGCATCAGAGCTATGGTCACAAATGAAATGAATTTAATTGAATGTTAAGATATGCTTGGCTCTGAAATGAAATGCATCCATAGGGAACAGTATCAAATGGAGCATGCCTTAGATTATTAACCACATGTGGCAGTATTCCAGGTTCTAAATAGTGATCCAACTGACATGAATCAGACCTGCATTCCATTTGGGCCTCACTATGCTTGCAGGCCCATCAGTACACAGACTTTACCACCGCAGAAGCAGAGCTATAGCACCATAGCAACTAAAAGCTACCAAATGTGATAAGGTGGCAGGAGAAACTGCTGCAAGTGAGGTCTTGTGCCCAAGAAGTAGATTATACAATTGAGTCTGAGTCACCTGAACTTGATTTTACATATAGCTTAGCTGCTAGCTGCTTATAAAGAATGCTTACGTAGTAGGGATAAAAAATTCAAAGATGAAAGGTAAAGTAAAAAAAAAAAAAGAAGTTGGACCATTGGATTATCATCATTAAGCTCACATTGCCTTTGGAAAAAGGTTCAAATAAAGGGATTAGTTTATTCCTATGTTTGCTAGTTTGTCTGACCATGACGAAGGGATCATTGGCTGCTGGTTTTGTGAATGTTCACACTTCTTTGATGACTGCAAGGCCATGGGCAGTTCAAGGTGAATTGGTGGAAGATGATCTTGAGTAGGTACCAGTGAAGATGATCACATCAGCCACTGATCATGAAACGATAGAGTTGGCGGAAAGAAGGATCCATCATTGAGAGATTAGAAGCCAAATGCAGGTGGCAGAAGCATGCTAATAACTCGTAGAAACATTTCAGCTGACAACAAAAGCATCATATCTGAAAACTTCGTATCATTAAAAAAAAATACAATGATCGGAAAAAGAAGGTTGAAGTATCTCTTTATTGGAAAGGAAGAAAAAAAACTTTGAAATAAAAAAAAAATATATATATATATATATATATATATATATATATATATATATATATATATATATATATATATATATATATATATATATATGCAATAGACGCAAGATTATCATAGTTCGATAATTCTTTACCTACACCAAATGCAATTCCTTTTATATGCTCTCTCACGTAAATCTCAAAGAATTCACACCTTTTCTCTCACGTTCTCAGGACACCCTAAAAAGAAACCTAGAAGTATCCAAAAATATTTCATCACATCTTACTTTCCCCTTATACATATGATACTTATAGAACAATAAAACTCTAATTTTCAGAGATTTCTTCCTTCATAAGGAGTCTTTCCATACTATAATTTGTTATCCTCCTGGTATCATTGGCTTTAGGAATTCCAAGATACTTTTCAAACCTAGCACACTTGAAACTATGGTTTCATTAATGTTTAATTAGCGATGTTGTGTGTTTTGAATCTTTTTGAATTGTTGGAGTTCATAACTAGCTAGATTCAGATTATGCATGTAATTTTGTGGTGATCTCATCTTAAATAATTCCATCAACTGTGTTTTTGGGTACAGATATTATTGCATCAACATTCTTGTATATATAGTTCATCGAATTGCTCCAGCCATAAGAACTAAGAAAGCCATATTTCAGTGGCTTAGACTGTGAACACCAAAATTGTGACTTTGGAGATGAGCTATAGCTGTTACCAGTTCACTACTTAACCAAGTTAGGGGTTTGCCTGGAAGACAAATACTCACACAGAACTAGGGTTACCTAGAAGAAGTATAGGTCGTGGCGTGAAGCTTCTAAAAAGAGAGTGGTTCCCTAGACAGGGAATCAGTCAAAAGAGCATCTCTAACTGTGTGCTTGAGATCTAAGCTAACATGGTTTGTGGATATGATTTGGAGCTTGATGAACTAAAGGTTAAAAGACTGCTTTGCAAAGTATGTGGTTAAGTGGGACAGCTCCAATTGCACGTGGATTTCATTAGGAATCTTTTGTTGCTAAAGAGGCCGAAGCTTCCTTGTCGATCGAATGTGTTGGATGGAGAGAGAGAGAGAGAGAGAGAGAGAGAGAGAGAGAGAGAGAGAGAGAGAGAGAGAGATTGTAGCTTTCCTAAACCATGATTTGGTTAATGTATTTCTTGCTAAAATCGAGGAATAATGCATGATGAGTACTATATATGTTCATCCAGCAATTTAGTCGACCTAACTAACCGATTAGGGTTTTCGATGAGTCAAAAGTAGTGGTTTGTTCTCAAGTTTGATAACTCGTTTGATTGAGTTGAAAGTTCTCTTAACTGGTTCAGTTTTACCCTGTTATCTTTCTTATCCAAATCGCAAAAATATGATAAATAAGATATTTCATAAGATATTTCATAAGATAGTAACCGGTGGACATGTTTGATGCCAAAGTGAGGATGGTGAGTGCAGAAACCCTGTCCTTTGATGAGAATCTTAGCTTTGAACAGCACTTTATTTTTTAGAATACCCAGGAAAAGTATATGTCCGTATGACACAAGCAAAGTCACAATCTTGGTATTTCAAGAATGAAACACAATCTTGGTATTTCTGAGTTCCATATTTTAAGTTCCTTGGAAACAGTTGAATTTACAGTGTTTGAATCTACTGACGTTTATGGATGTCATCAGATTCTGAGGGATAGTAATTACATGAATATTGTGATGCCTAAATACCAAAAGAATACATCTTTAAGAGATATTGCAAGAATTGCTGAAGAATCTCTGTTAAATTGTCAAAGAAGAAAGCATCTATTCCCTTGTGGCGTATGTAATTAAGTGGCATAGGTTTTAGGATCAAGATAAAGAAAGGGAATGATAGAAGAGGAAGAAGAAACCTTTTGTTGTCCTCACTCCTCCTGCCTACCTTTTATGTCAACTTGGTGGGTTTGACATCTTAAATTTTGCATCAGTGACACACATCTATGTCTAAGTAAATCTTTTGTTCCACCAATTAAGCAGCCGATGGGCTATCCACTGGAGAGCTCCATGCATGAAATGATGCTGTTCTTTGTGCCTTTTGCGCTATTCAACTATCCTATCGCTTGCAATTACAATGATCATGCTGGCTAATTACAAACAACACACACCATGGGAGGCTCAAGCTTCCTGCTTCGATTGTTCTTGATGCATGCAACGCAGCCACGAAGTTACACATACGAATGGCATCCATGCTTGTTGGAGAGAAGATTCAGAACGAAATGCAAGGTTTGACCAATAAAGATATTGGAGAGTAAAGTAGGAAGGAAGTGGTAGACATGGATGTTTGTATCATGTTCTAACCAATTATCTGGCTATTTTAACTCTCAGACTGGTAGAAGCAATAGAGTTGATGAGGAGATTGTTTGAAGATGGTTCTGCATCTTACGATTAACCCAAAAACCTTTTCTTTGCGACGTAAAGAGGGTTTCGGGGCGGCGCGGCGCGGCGCGGCGCAGGGAGTGGGGGGTGGGTGGTGTGTGTGTGTGGTAGGGGTGAGGGGGACAGAGATTGATTGCTCTCAAGGATAATTGTGAGGGGGTAGTAGGGCTGCATGCGAGGGGCCAATATATGATTGCACTGTTCCTTGTTTTGAGAAAGGCTCCGTGGTGACGAGAAGAATAATGACCTAATTAAGTCATTCTCTTTCTCGCGCTCTCTCTCTCTCTCCCACTAGCACACGTCTTTTGGCAAAGGGGGGCTTCGAGTCGGTGGCTTTTGTGCAGGAAGTAGAATAACAATAAGCCATGGCTTCTGAGGAGAGAGTGAGAGAGGAGAGGAGGGAGTGTCTCAGGCCATCTCTCCAGGAACGGAACCCTATTCCGCCATATATGCCACGCTTTTGTTCTTGAATCTAGCCCAATTCTACACAGCAGGGGAGATAGAAAATTAGAGAAAGAGAAAGAGAAGAAAGAATGTTCCCGTCCAAGAAGGCAACTGTGAGCTCACATGATCGGGCTATGTGCGTCCAAGGGGACTCTGGCCTTGTCCTCACCACCGATCCCAAGCCCCGGCTTCGGTGGACTGTGGAACTCCATGATCGCTTCGTCGACGCCGTTACTCAACTCGGAGGACCTGACAGTACACTCAAATCTCTCTCTCTCTCTCTCTCTCTCTCTCTCTCTCTCTCTCTCTCTCTCTCTCTCTCTCTCTCTTCCCCCCCATCATATGTGAATGATATGAACTGTGTTTGGTTTTGTAGAGGCCACACCGAAAACCATCATGAGAGTTATGGGTGTCAAAGGTCTTACTCTCTACCATCTCAAGAGCCATCTCCAGGTAGGTTTTCCTCAAGCTGATCCCTTTGCGTGACCTTGTCCAAATTCCTTGTCAAACATCAGTCATGTATCTTCTATTGATGCTTGCAATTGTAGAAGTTCAGGCTGGGAAAGCAACCCCACAAGGAACTCAATGATCACTCTTTTAAGAATGGTGAGAAGTAACATTCGTTTTCCCAAGTTTTACTGACTCACTCGTGCTCAAACCATATGCACATACGCTATGTATCTTTGTATCTCTTCAACATCTTTCTTTCTGCCTCATGTTTCTTCTCTGGTGCTTCAACCTTGATACCAGCTGCTGCCCTCGAGCTACAAAGAAACGCAGCCTCTTCATCGGCAATGATGGGTCGTCACATGAACGAGTAAGTCACCACCATCTTCTTGAAACTTAATCCTCAGATGGTTTTGGTTGTGGATCTGAAATTATGGTAGCAGGAACGTGCACGCTGAAGCAATTCGGATGCAGATGGAAGTCCATAGGCGACTGCACGAGCAATTAGAGGCAAGAAGCCCTCTTACCCTCTTAGACACCAAACACGTACTCGTAGCTCACATCTTCTCACACTGACACTCGAACAGGTGCAGAAACACCTCCAGCTGAGGATCGAAGCGCACGGGAAGTACATGCAGAGTATCTTGGAGAGAGCATGCCAAACACTGGAAGCTGAAAGCTTGGTTTCAGGAAGCTATAAAGGCCACGGGGACCAAGGAGTCGCTGATATGGGTGCCATCAAAGAAATCGGTTCTCCCATGAGCTTCCCTTCGCTCCAAGATCTCCACTTGTGCGGTGGAGACCAACTCGATCTGCAGTCACAGGTCGATGGGCCTCTCGACGGGTTTTATCCGATCAACGACAGCATTCTGGGGAAGAAGAGAATGATCTGGGCTGATGATCTGCGTCTACAGGAACTTGGATCAACCTCGGCGTGCGTTGGACCGAAGGAAGAGCCATGCTGCAAGAGTGAGCAGCTTCAGATTGTACCATCAGTGATCGACGCGGCCATCAGCGCCGATCCGATGGCAAATGTTTACGAGGGAAAGCCTGTGCTCTCGATGGAGAGGCCCGGGGAGAAGCAGTACGAAGGATCATTGAAGCTCGACAGGCCATCTCCGAGAAGAGCTTCTCTTCCCATGGAAAGGATTAATCCCATGATGGCAGGTGGTGCAGTGCCCCAAGCAAGCAACCGGTCCTATGGCTGAGGTTTCCTATGATCGCTTGCAAGAGATTAACCATGTCACCTTTAAATAAGAGACCGAGATGGGGTTGTCTGCCTAACCACTAAACTTGGATTAGCTATAAGTGGAGTACTTGTATGATGGTTAAAGCTACTGTTATGACATTTATGTTCGTCATTATCTTTCTGTTTCTTGTGGGTGAGATAGAATGCTTCCTCCTGTAAGGAAGTGTACTGTGACAATGCAATGCAATACAGAATACAACTTATTTCCCTCATGCTTCCTTTCTTGCATCAAGGTTTCTATATATGGAATCAAGGGGCTAATTTCTTAGAAGAAACAAAGCTTCAAAGAGCGGAGAAGGAACAAAAAGAGTGACTGCAACATTGTCGCATTTCAATAATATTATAGGTGTTGGGAACCGAGTGCAATCGCGAAAGCTTCTGGTCTTGGGATTTTGGAGCGCTCTTCTTCCCAGCATCCTCTCGCTGGATATGTAATTTGGACTGTGCCACCTAGGAGATGCTGCGGCACTTTGCAGTGCTATTCGATCACTGCGGGCCATAACCTGCGGAAACAGGCATGAGCGGTCATTGCACCTACACAACAAAGTGGTGGTATCCGCAAATGTAAGCAGGAGACCGAGTCGTGATTGGAAGGTGTTTCTTTTGAGCTGGGTCAGACAGTGAGTGTCGTAGTATCCTCTTGTTCCTTCTTTTCTTTCTTTTCCTTTTCATTAGAAGAATACTAGCTAACATATTTAAAATATTAGTATATGGGTACATATATCTTCAGAGCTCAAAAAAGACTCTTCGAACATATTATATTATATATATATATATATATTGTATTTTACTCTTTTTCGTTCAAATTTTGATGAAAGCATCTACAGAATTGTTTATGGGTATCTATTAAAATAATCATATATATATGTAATATTAAAATTTGAAGGATCAAATATGTTATTTGAAACCAGAGAAAGAATATGTATGTAAAAGCCCCCAAAACAACTCAACGCCATCTTAATTATTATTTGTTTCCACTCTTTGCGTCATTGGAGAGGAGAAGAGAGAGAAGGTGGTGCAGTTGCCTTTATTGGTCTCAGCAATGAAGTTGAATGGCGGTGCAAGTTCGTAGGAGAAACATCTGCAACTCAAAGAGAAAGGGAGGGAGGGAGAAGGGGATAAAGGCTAAAGAGAGAAGACAACCCAGGAAGCTTCTGTGAGCGAGCAAGCGAGAGCTTTGGACGGAGGCAAGAAGGTGGTGGGGTTGGCATGTCAAATGCCAAAAGCTGAGAGGTCGCGGAGGCCATAAGAGGAGGCATATGAGGCTTTTGCTCCCAAAGGAAATTGGGAAGAAATTGCCTCGGATACTGCACCGTCGCAGTCTCCAATGGAGGAGGAACAGCTTCGAGTCCTGGAAAAGCTGGCGAGAGACGTCCAAAATAAAAGGAACCTTCGACTTCTTCTGCACAGAACAGAAATTACGAGCTATTGTTTAATTTTTTATTTATGATTTTTATATTATTCTCGATCTCTTCTCGTATTTTTAAAACTAGTTGTTTATAGTATCTTGAATTATTCTTCCTCGTTTTGAATTTATCGAAGTTACATATAAATATTTATTATCCATATTTTTTTTGGTTTTCTAATAACTCATCTCGGCATTCCTAATAATCCACACAAATATTTTTTTTATATATATTACCAACTATCCTATGAATTTTTTTAATTTAAAAGATACAGTATAATCACATAATAAATCATGATATTTTTTTTATTTTTAATCATTTAATTTTTCAACATGAATAATAACTTCATTCATATCGCTTGTTCGATGCAATGACCGTGAGACTTCCCTCCTCCTGGAACGCGTTGATCGCCGGTTACACGAGGGTCGGAGCCTTTGCAGCTGCCGAGAATCTCTTCGCCGAGATGCCGGACAAGATCATTATTTCTTGGACCGCGATGATCTCCGGGTACTGCCAGAACGGGCTCGACGACCGCGCGCTGAGTTTGTTCGAGGATATGCGGCGAGACGATTCTGAGGTGAAGCCCAACCGAGTGACGGTCGTGAGCGTGCTCCCGGCGTGCTCCCGGGGTGCGCACACTCGGCTGCGCTCGGGCATGGGGAGAGGATTCACCGTTACGCGAGTGCCATGGGCTTAGACAGACACCCGACCGTGCAGGTTGCGCTCATTGGAATGTACGCAAAGTGCGGAAACCTTGTCAAAGCTCGTCATCCTTTTGATAGGATTCCAGAGAATGATAAGGATGTCATTGCATGGAACCCCATGATCGCAGCACACGCTTCGCACGGTCATAAAGCTGTATCGACATTCGAGGACATGTTGAGGTCAGGCGTTCGACCTGATCCGTTCACATTCACCGGCTTACTCTCCAGGTGCAGCCACTCCGGGTTGATCGATGAAGGTCTGGCATGTTTTGATTGCATGAAGACGGTTTACTCCGTGGAACCACAGTCCGAGCATTGTGCTTGCAGCGTCGATCTCTACGGTCGAGCAGGTCGTTTGGTCGAGGCGATGTAGATGATCGATGAGATGGAAATGGAGGCTGGGCCTAGTGTTTGGGGGGGGCGGGCGGGGGCGGGCGGGGTGGGGGGTGGGGTGGTGGTGGGGAGCTTGTCGCACTCAACGCAATGTGGAGTCAGTAGACATTGCAGCGAATAGATTGTTTGAACTGGAGCCTGAGAACGGTGCCAACTATGTTTTGCTCTGGAACATGTACTCAGAGCTTGGCAGATGGGAGGACGTGAAGCGGGTAAAAGCTCTAATGAGAGAGAGAGAGAGAGAGAGAGAGAGAGAGAGAGAGAGAGAGAGAGAGGAACAAGGAAGAACCCTGGTTGCAGTTGGACGGCGACCAACATAAAAGCTCATGCGTCATTGGGCCGTGACAAGTCTCCTCCATAAACAGTAGACATGTACATGTTTTTGGAAGATTTTGCCGCTTGAAGATTAAAGGCAGATATGAGAGATGAGTAGGGGCTCGTAATTTCACGATCCAGAGGGCGAAATCTGCAGTTGCGTTTGGGGCACTTAAAAAGGTTCACACGTAGAGACCGTCGCAATGCCTTTGGTTCATTTTTAAGCTGCAATCATGAACAACAGTAAGTGGATTGATTTCACGGTCTTATAGATGGTCAGTGATCGTATGACAATGCCAGTGATCTTTTCAGAATGTAATATGGATCAGAGGAACAACTAAATGTCGAACCAGGCTTAGCAAGAAGAAAATAGAGAATTTTCCCCTCTAAGGTTAAGTATTTCATATGGCAGGTGCAAGGCATATGTTTTCTATATTAAGACTTTATAATTCCTCGCTTCGTCATTGGGGGTGTAGCTCATATGGTAGAGCGCTCGCTTCGCATGCGAGAGGCACGGGGTTCGATTCCCCGCACCTCCAAAATTTTCTTTTATACACTACCCCACGATTTCTGTCTTCGGTGTTTTTTGATTAGATGTGTTTTGGTGAATGATTTGCGTGCAAATAGCTGCACCTGTTGATTTGTATGAAGAATTGCAGCAAGCTTCTTTAACACAACTATGGAATCCCAAGCTCTCTTTGTTTCGCACTATGCTTCTTGGCGTAACTCTTATTATTTGTTCTCGAGCTGCCATGGAATACTCATCATCATCCGCGAAACGCCTTCACGCCGTCGTCACGAATCGCTGAACCCACCAGAGCGGCACTCTGCCGTTCTCTGACCGTGCCCTCCGATCCGATCAAGTGCAACCGGAGCCGTTCCCATTCTCGGCACGCGTGGAAGACCTGCGGCCGGTCGAGCCGCACCTCGGTCAAGATCAGCCACCTCAGCGGCGGCAGGAACTCCTCCTCCGCCTTGCTCCCACACCCCTCCGCGGCTCCACCTCCTCCCCTTCCGTAGCGGCGTTCATCTCCATTGCGACGCCTCCTCCTCCGCGCCCGCCCCCCACCCATGTCACCGTCGCCCCAGTTTAAGATACTGTGTATGGATGTTCACGTGGGATTCGATGAGAGTCAATGTATGCGATCTTTACATTTATAAATAGAAGACAATAGAAGAGAGATGCGAAGCTTTATGGTTTGCCAAACCTGTTGTCGCGCCCACAATTTTTCGCTCTTCCTTCCGATCATTGTTTTGTCTTCCGTTACGCGTGAATGGATGCACCTGCCTCTTTCCTGTGAACCAAACTACTACTGCAGGGGCATTAGATGCGTTGAACTTTTGACAGACCCTTTTGCTTAAGGTTATCCCAAATATATGAAAAGGGCCTCGGAGAGAGTCTGATGGTCATCGTCATGATTTGGTCCCAGCCAGGACAATGGAAGGCGGCGCAAGGCACCTGACGTACCGCTACCAAGTGCCGTTGCTGTGGCGCGCGTCCTTTTTACTTTTTTTCTCTTTTGCTATCCCCTAGCTATATATATATTTTTTTTATGAGGTCGAGTCCTTAGTAATCAATTTTTTTAAGGAGGTCGTGTCCCTTATAACTCTTTTTATCTTAAGATTTTTTTTATAAATATTAATATCCTTGTAAATTCTTTGAATTGATTAGGATTAATGAGTCATATTAAACTCTCCCTGTTAGATAATGTGGCCATATTTAATTAGATAAGATATATTAAAGATATGATTGGATTTTGATTATGATTATTGGCTAATAAAAAGGAAGTCCAATCAAAGTGGGATTCTTTAGAAGAGGCCCTTGATGGGAGGAAATCTTCTAATATCTTATCCTAGACCCTCGCTCTCGCCTATAAATGACAGGACCTCGGGGACTTAGTGTGTCGTGTCATTAATCATGTGTGTTAGAAGCAACACGTAGCATCTAAGAGTTGCGTAAAGATTAGCAACACAGATGCATCTAAGAGTTGCGTAAAAGAAATATTTCATGAGACAGATGATTCGAGAGATTACGCTTTTCCTCTCAATCTCCCTGAGCCATCAATTCAAAGTGTGTCTGTGAAAGGATAGGAAGAGAGGAGAAGGAGTCTAGTTCTCTTGCAGATTGACGAGAGCGCTTGGATCTAATAAAGGTATTGAGATCTTTTCTCCTTTCTTTGCGGATGGCATAAAGGTGCGCGTCGTAAACACAGATCCATGTTTTGATTTCGATCCTAGCATTAAAGTTTTTCGCAATTATAGAAGCATGATTAAAGTTATTTTATGCTTACAATTGGTATCGAGCTGGTTCTTGAAATCAAAATTTTAGATCATTGTTTTCGATTTACGATGTTTGATCCGAATTCTGTCAAATCTGTATTCCTATCGATTTTGGTTTATTGTCGTGGTTTAACGTCTGCTTGTCGACGATATTAAGGAAACAACGACGATCTGCCGACCTCGCCATTGCGTCTGGCCGTAAGGGCGCGCGATCGCGATCCAGATTGGCTGCGGGACGCGGTCGCACCGGCGGCAGCCGCGCGAGCACTGGCCGCGCGAGAACAGGCCGCACCGGCGGCAGCCGCGCGAGAACAGGCCGCACCGGCGGCAGCCGCGCGGGCACCGCGCACACGCAGGCCGCCACGCGCACCCGCGGGCGGCCGTTGCGGGCGGCAGCTGCGCGCACCCGCGGACGGCTGTTGCGGGCGGCCGCTGCGGCGGCAGTCGCGCCACGCGCGTGCAGCGAGGGAAGCCGCAACCGCCGCCGGCCGTTTCGGCGGCAGTCTCGCGCAGGCGGCGACCTCGCGCGGCAGAGGCGCCGCGCGTGGGCAGGCCGCGCCTAGGCGGCGACCTCGCGCGGGCAGAGGCGCCGCGCGCCGGCGCAGGCAGCGCCGGCCCATGCGCAGCCGGCGCAGGCCGCGCACACACGGGCCGCCAGCTGCGCAGGCGGCGGCGGCGCAGGGAAGGGAGAAAGGGTTTTGGCAAAGGTTAGGGTTTTGCCAAATTACAGTTTTGCCCTTTTGTATTTTATTAATACTTTTAGTATTTTGACAGTTTTGTCCTTATGAAATTGAGAATTTTTTATTTATATCCTCAATTATTAAAATTGATCGAAAATAATTAAATTTGATCATATTTTGAATTTGATTTTGATCAAATTTAGAAAGGATTAAAATTTTTGATCAATATTTGATTTTGATCGACTAATTTAATTGGGCTAATAGTTAACCCAATTATGGGCTTACCCAATTAAACTAGATTGATTGGCATAATAGTTCTTTTATAATTTTCTCATATAAATTATTGATTGTATTTTATAAATAAAATCCAATTATTGTTTTTGGATATTTATTTAGTTATTCATATGTATTTATTTGAAATTGTGAAATGACAGTTATCTTTCACATAAAAGTTTTCATGATTTATGTGTTATCATGATTATGGTTTTTCTTATACTTGATCAATATATATGAATTATTGATTATAAGTTATAAATAATATCCAATTATTGTTCTTGGATATTTGTTTGATTATTCATATGTATATATTTGAAATTGTGAAATGATAGTTAATTTTCACATAAAGGCTTTTCATGATTTATGTGTTATCATGATTATAGTTGTCATATGAATTTTATTTATGCTCATTAATATTCAATAATCATTATGGTTGTTGTATTATTGAATTGTTTAGCATAAATTGAATTAAAGAAATTTAGTGAATATTATTTGTAATTCATCTTCCTAAGTTTTATCGTACCTAAGTCGAGCCAAAGTGGCCTGGGATGATAAACTTATGGGATATGAATTACAATAAAAGTCTTATCATTTATAGGATATTTTAGATTGTATTTTATATTTTGGTATTGGTCTTGCGACCACCAAAGTGACCTGACCAATAATTTATAAAATACATTATGGAATTGATCTAAATGATATTAAAGAAATTTGATAAGTATTTGTAATTTATTTTCTTAAGTTTTATCGATCGATGCATTGCCAGTAGCACTGGGATGATAGACTTATGGGATATAAATTACATTAAAGTCTTATCATCCATAGGATATTTTTGTATTTTATATTTTTGTATTGGTCTTGTAGTCACCAAAGTGACCTAGACCAATAATCTATAAAATACATTATGGGATTGGTCCTAAATGACATTAAAGAAAAAAAATAATATTCACAATAACACACATAATTAGTAGATTTAGATAATCCCAAAGGAGAATCTATTTTGAATAATTATGTGATGGGGTTGATGATCTTATTTTGGATATTCTTAACGTTTAGTGTTTTTATACCCAAAGGTATTAACACTATTCCACAAGGATGGTATCGATCCTCCATAATGATTATATGTGTGAACAATAGATATGTCAATATTAAAAGTAAAATATTGATGATATCAATAGTACAACATAAAACTCAAAGCATTGATGTTATATTATTACAATTACTTCATTCATTGTATTTTTATAAATGTCCTATATTTTATAGAATAAATGGCTTGGCATATATAAGTTATATTGAATGAGTGAGACCTTGATCGATTATTTGAAGGAACATGACTTATTTATTGAAAGTTACTGTGGAATAAATAATTAAGGTTCTTGATCGAAAAGGTCTAAAAACTCAAATTAATGATACTTAGACTTGATGCATGATGCGCGTGAGAATATTTAAGGATCAATATAAATTTTACGATAAGTCATGAGTTGACACATCAATGAAAGAATTGACTAAAAATGAAAGTATTTGAGGAATTAAAGATTATCTCCTCAATATAATTGACAAAGTTGTAAGCTCAAGACTTAAAATATTTGAGTTCTACTCAAGGAGTGGAGTAACAATAAAATAAGGATGAAGTATAAGCCACCGAGTTTATAATTATTATATAAACTCATAAAAGAATTTCTTCATAATAAAGCGTTACTTATGTAACAATGAAAGTTATATGAAGAAGAATTATAAGATTTGATTTGAAATGAAAAGTTATGTGATTCAAATCAAATATTATAGAAATTATTAATTGGATTAATTTGATGCTTCATGTATGTTACCAATAATAGAGATTTATTTTAATATTTAAAAGGAAAAGGAATAATCAAAGGAGATTGAAATATTCATCATTACAGGGAATCATCTTAAAGTGAAAGCGATAGTAATTTGTATTTATCGCCTATGCCCAAAGATGATTTATTTGATGAATCTTGAGGATTTATGTTATATTCTTATAATTACGAGAATCTGGATTCTTTACTTAGAATTATTAGAATATTGTTTCTCCTTTGATAGTTGTGAACTCAATATGATTCAATAAAAGTTAACATTTGGATTACGTATAATGGTCTCTGAGAATTAATATGAATCTTGAGTTTACAATGATCTTGTAAGTAAATATTAAAATAAAATAAAAGTTTATAAACTCCTTGAGATTATGCTTACATCTACGAGTCATTCTATATTTTTGTCTCATTAAAGAGAGATATTTTATCATCATATAGATAACTATTGAGATATGATTCTATATATCTAATTCATGTAAAAATCTCGGGCCATTGACACTTTTAAAGTGTGCATAAAAGAGGTCGAGAGACAATTAGATAGAAAAGTTAAAATCATCATATCGATAGGGGTGATGGATTTTATGGTATTCATGATTTACGGATGTGTCGTAGCAAAACATAATTCTTTGAAAGGTATAATCGTACATTTATAAATATGATTAGGAGCATGATGTATTATTCTTTTATACCCAAATTTATGTGAGAAGAAGCTCATGACAAATATGTATATCTTAAATGAGGTTTCTAGGAATCTAACTTAAGATATTTACATATTTCGGATTGTTCTGTAGAGATAAGGATCTTCAACTCACATAAAAGAAAATTAAAGTTAATAACTATTTCTGAATATTTTGTTATTTATTCAGAAAAGTTTAAAAAAAAGGGTATATGTCTTATTGCTCTAATCATAAAATGCGAGGATGGTTAAATCTGGTAATATAAGGTTCTATAAAATAGCGAATCGATGGGAGTAAAAATCTCAAAATTTAATTTTGATATAGAGGAGATACATGTTGATACTCCTTTATTATTTGAGATATTGTTGTTACTCAAATTATTAAATAATTTGATAAAGGTGAACAACAAAACAATATTACCAAACTCTCACATTATATTGATATCGCTGATAATGGTCTTATAGAATAACCACATTTGATAGCATTGAAAATTTTTCAATGGGAAAGGAATCTGTCATTTATGATTATGTGGTATATCTATAAGAATTATATTTTGATATAGGAATCAGAATAGATCCCTTATTGTTTTCATAGGTCATGAAAGGTAATGATTCTGAAAAGTAATATGATACAATATAAGAAGAGTTAAAATCAATAACCAGAATAGTGTCTGATGAATTCATCGAATTGTCCAATAATTGTAAAAGAGTCTATTATATAAATATGACTGAAAGGACAATGTCGAACGATATAATAGTCAGACTTTTAGTTTTTATATGGTTATTGATTTTTACTCATAAAGAATGTATCAATTATAATGAGATATTTAATTTTTTAAATGAGCTCGTTAAGAATCGTCATGACATTAGTGATTCATTATGAATTTGAGTTATATCATAATGATATGAAAACAAATTTTTGATTAAGGATCTAGTTTTATATGGGTTACTCTGAATGACTCGCAGAGAAAATGAAAGAAATATATAATTTGGTATGCAAATTTAGGAATCTATTTATGATCTTAAACAAGCTTCTAGATAATGATATATAAAGTTTCTTAATATCATTGATTTCTTCATATTTAAGAAAAATACTGTTAATCGGTATTTATATCTGAAGATAAGTGGGAGCAAGTTTATATTGATCATATATGTGGATAATATTTTGCATTGCCAATAGTGACTTGGTTTATTATACTAAACCAAGAAATTATCACTAAGAATTTAAGATGGTTGATATGAATAAGACATCTTATATTATTAGTATTGAGATATTCAGGGATATATCTCAATGATTATTAAGACTGTCTCAGAAAGGATATATTAACCAGGTCTTGAGATGATATACAACTTTGTTCAATAAATCATAAAAGTAAAATTTTAGTCAAAATTGAGTGCTTTAAAATGACTTGAAACGAATCAGATAAAGGAAATATTCTTTATATATGCGCAGTTGAAAGTCTATGCTCAAGCCTATGTCAGAACAGATATCAGTTTTTGCAATTAAAATACTGGATAGATATTTGAGTTATCCAGAAGTGAAAAAATATTAAAGGACTGCAAAGAAAAGTTATAAGATATCTGGAAGGGACGAAGGATTATATGCTCACATGTATGAAATTATATCAGCTTGAAATGATGGTGTTTTTCAAATGCTGATTTTATAAATTGCCTCAATAATAGGAAGTCCACCTTATGGTTAAGATCTATATCAATTAGAGAGGCAATTTATTATAAAAGTTGATTTTGTGGTGTGCTTTGAGGCCACTAATCAAACTTTATAAAAATTTTATCTCGAGGACTTGGTGTGGTCGGACTCAATTGTCAAGTCAAAGATATTTTGTGATATCGCATGAGTTTTCTTCTCTAAGAATGACAAGAACTATTGCATTTTTATGCATTATGGTAGAAAGTACTTGATGGTTAGAGAAGACGAGTCCAGAAACATCTAATGTCAATTAATTACTTGAGTTCCACTGTACTGATTGCTGATCCATTTACTTAGGACTTACGACCTAAGGTGTTTTGAAAGAACATGTTCTTATGATTGGGTTTGTGAGCAACCCATAAAGGATATGGTGATGCATATTTGAGTGGACAACTTTGTAATTGATATTTTTACTTACGTGCTTAAAGTTATTTGTTTCGCTATCCTGTTCACAATTATGTATGTACATATTATGGTTGAATGTGATAACAAGATTGTCTTGACAAGACAAATTACAGGGGTCATTATGGACTGCATTAGGAAAGGCTAATAGTGTTGTAGTACATAGAAGGAAGTGTGACATTGATGACATACAACCGCTATGACTCGCATTACTAGTCAGACTTAATGTAGTATTATTATATTCATTGGACTTATTAGCCTGTTTTTTAAATTCGCGCGCGTATAAATAGTTTTCAAAATTTCAGAATCCAATTATGCAAAATTGTTTTCAAATAAATTTTGTTTATTTATTTTGATTTTGAATATCTTTTGTATCTTATCAATTAATGGGCCAAGTGGGAGAATGTTAGATAATGTGGCCATATTTAATTAGATAAGATATATTAAAGATATGATTGGATTCTGATTATGGTTATTGGCTAATAGAAAGGAAGTCCAATCAAAGTGGGATTCTTTAGAAGAGGCCCTTGATGGAAGGAAATCTTCTAATATCTTATCCTAGACCCTCTGCTCTCTTTATAAATAGACGAGGACCTCGGGGACTTAGTGTGTCGTGTCGTGTCATGTGTTAGAAGCAACACGAAGCATCTAAGAGTTGCGTAAAGATTAGCAACACGAGATGCATCTAAGAGTTGCGTAAAAGAAATATTTCCATGATACATCGATTGGGAGAGATTACAGCTTTTCCTCTCAATCTCCCGAGCCATCAATTACATGTGGTCTGTGAAAGGATAGGAAGAGAGGAGAAGGAGTCTAGTTCTCCTTGCAGATTGATTTGAGGCGTTGGATCTAATAAAGGTATTCAGATCTTTTCTCCTTTCTTTGCGGATGGCATAAAGGTACGCATCGTAAACACAGATCTATTCATGTTTTGATTTCGATCCTAGCATTAAAGTTTTTCCGCAATTATAGAAGCATGATTAAAGTTATTTTATGCTTACACTCCCTTCCATCCTTCTCATATGCCTCTTCCTCCTCTTATCTTTCTTAATTGCCTCCTTTTCTATTTCTTATCCTTGTCACTCTCCTCCATCTTCTCCATCTCACCGTTATTCGTTTGTTATCTCATTATTCTATTTTTCCTGTTACTCTTCCTCTTATTTTTTATAATTTACCTATAAAAACTACTGTTATACTAAAAAATGAAATATACTTGTTCACAAAAAATATATCAAAAAATAAAATAATTTATTGTCCTAGAATTATGAAAGTTTGAGAAGATAAGTTGACCTGTTATACTCCCTTGAATTACATTTATACGCAACACCTATCTAAGAAAATAATAATTTTGATGCAAAAAATTCTCAAATTTCATAACAAAATAAAAAGAATAGTATATTTCTTATCAGGGTTATGTTTTAGTAGAGTATGAAAGTTTGAGATAGATTGATCCAAGTTGGCATTGTGATACTTGAAAAAAAAAATTATACTTGTTCATTTAATCTACTCAAAAGTATATTAAATTTAATGATTAATTTTAAAAAATTAAAAAAATCCACTAAAATCCCTATGAGAACCATGTTCTGGTAGAGTCATGAAAGTTCATGAATATTTGGTGGAAGTTGATATTGTTATACCTGATAATAAACTAAAATACATTTGCTCATAGAGTCCACTAAAATAATACCAAATTAAATAATTAATTATCTTAAATTTATCATAAAATAAAAATTAATAAAATCTTTGTTAGAATCATATTCTCCTACAAATGTGAACATTTGAGATAGTATGATCGAAGTTCATCCCATTACACTTGAAGATATATTGAATTATACTTGTTCATAAAATCTATCTATAAATATATGAAATAAATTATATTCACCCGTAAAATCTATTAAATTAAATAATTAATTATAAAAAAATATCATAAAAAGAAATTTCTAATAAAATACATGTTGAAATCATGTTTTAATATAATTGTGAAAGTTTGAGGTCGTTTCATGAAAGTTGATTACATTATACTTGAAGATGAACTAAAATACACTTGGTCGTAAAACTTATCCAAACACATATCAAATTTGATAATTAACTATCCTAAACTGATCATAAAATAAAAAAAATCAGCGAAACACATGTTACAATCGTGTTCTATTATAATTATTAAAGCTTAAGATGGCTTGAACGAAGTTGACCCATTACACTCAAAAAAGAATTGAACTGCACTAGTTCACAAAAAATCTATCTAAAAACATATCAAATTTAACATTTAATTTTCCTAAGATCATAAAAAATCTAATTAAATCTTTATTAAAATGACAATATAATAGAATTATGAAAGTTTAAGATTGTTTTGTGAAAGTTAAATATTATTAAAAAAATGAACTAAAATATACGCCTTCACAAAACCTCTCTATTACAAGATTCTATAATCGAGTGTATTTCCATTCAAAATTAAACATATTTCAGTAACTTCATCTCAAATATCTAAACCTGCAGGCACCCACTTATAATTGCAATGCTCACTTATATTTTCTATTTTTGGAGGTTTTTAATAATATTTAAAACTTTAAAAGTATTTTAAGATAAGAGAATGAGGGAACAAAAGGACACTAGAATGAGAAAAGAGAGAGAGAGAGAGAGAGAGAGAGAGAGAGAGAGAGAGAGGGAGAAGTAAAAGACTAAAGAGGTGAGGTAAAGAATTATGAGGAAAAGAATGAGAATAAGGAAGATAAAAAGCTGGATTAGAAGTTTAGAAATTTTGACGGTTTAATAAAAAATTTATTAATTTTATTCTATAATAATCATATCATGTCATTAATGAAAATGATCAAAAGAATATTTTATCAACTAAAAAAAATTCCAAGTAAAAATAATTATGAGGGGCATCATCTACTAAAAAATAAACTGCACTAGGAATTTGGGAAGGGGGTAATTCAAAATTCTCATTTGACACTTCCTATTCATTAGCAGTGAATTACTCCTGTTCGTCCGATCGCAGGGGCCCAGCATGATCGCAACCGCTCGGTTCCACCCGCGCATTCAAATTTCGAAACAGCCCCGTCCTTTTTCTCTGCGCGGCCTCGCCTCTCTCGTTAGGAACACAGTCCATGGAAGGCTCATCGCACTGTCCGGTGGGTCCCAGCGCAACGTAGGAAGGCTTTGATTTGTGATTAACCATTGCCCTGTTTGTATACGACAGCCGATCCTCTACATACCTACACACCTTCCCTCGATTCCCAACGTCCCATTTCGTCCCCTCTTCGGCCATATAAAGTCCAAAACAGCCCCCTTCGATCCTCAAACCCTAAGCCTCCGGCCCTTCTTTCTGGGACGATGGCCAGGAAGAAGACCTACGCGACGGCGCCGCTACCCAAACAGCCGTCGTCCGATATGTTGGATAACCTCAAGGAGCTGAACCGGCTCCTCGTCAAGGAGACGATGGAGCGGCGGGAGCAAGTGAACACGCTCCGGTCGGGCCTCCACCAACTCTCCCACGATAGCTCCCTCTCCTCCGACCTCGAGCGTCGCGTCACCGGCCTCGTCGTCGCCTCCCGCCTCTCCGAGGTTGCCGCGGAGATGGCGGCAGCGGAGGTAGCTGTGGTAACTGCGGGGGAGCGGTTGGAGTCGGTCTGCGAGGAGAAAGATGCCCTCAAGAAGGCTTTAGATGTTGTTGTTTTGGAGAGAGATTCCGCTGTGGCGGATCTCGATGAAAACAAACGTCAGGCTGAGGCGCGAGTGGCCACCGTCATTGAGGAAGCCGATCGAACGAAGTCCGATCTCGAACAGAGGAAGGCTTATATCCGATCGCTGGAAGACGAGAAGACCACCTTGGAGGAGAAGATTAGATCAACGGAAGAATATCTGAGAAGCGCTAGTGACCAGTTGCAGTCGATTAGAGACGAGCAGGGTGAGATCGAGATAAATTTGCGGCAAGCAATCCAGGATAGGAACGCGTGCAAAAAGGATCTCGATGTCCTGTCAGTGGCACTTCAGACGGCTCAGGAGAAGGTGGAGAATTCTCAAGCAGCTAATATTGCTCTCAATGAGGAGATTGCGATCATGCAGCGTGACTTTGACGAAGACAAGACAAAGTTTGTTAAGGAGATAGATGGGCTTAAGGAAAGGGCTCACAGCATTGACTGCAAGAAGGAAGAGCTCGAGCAAGAAAAAACTATTCTTCAGACCGAGGTTGCTGGTCTGAGGGGGAGGGTTTCAGAGCTTGGGGCCATTGTGGAGCAAAGGATAGCATTGGAAGAGAAGTTGAGTTTGGCAGAGGAAGCTCTCGGGAGAACCAATGAGCGTTTGGACTTCATCACCACAGAGACGGATGATATCAAGAAGGCTTTGAAACAAGCAATCTCGGAAAGAGATTTGAGCCAGGTAAAGCTTGCTGAGGAGGAGAGGTTGAAAGCTACGGCTAGGAAGGAGACTGAGAGATTAACAATGGAGATTGGCTTTCTTGAAAAAGAGAAGGAAAGACTGCAACTTGACATTGAGGCACAAAAAAGGGACCATGTAAAGGAGCGTGATGGTCTGAGGGACACGGTGAAAAAGATTGAAGAGGAGAAGGATGAGATCCACAAATTGAGAACCGAACAGAAGGTCCAGATTGCTAATCTTCAGATGGAGGTGGCGAAGCTTCTATCCAGTGTGTCTGAGCTTCAAGAGTTGTGCAGGACCAACACCGAGAACTATTTACAGCTGCAAACTGAGAAAGAATCAGCCTTGAGAGACCTTGATCTCGAGAAGGCAGGAGTCAATGGCCTAAGGCTGCAGATCGATGAGCTAAAGAATAGCAAGGATGATGCCCATATTGAGGTCTCGGAAATTAAGGCATCACTTGATTGCCTTATAGCAGAGAATAAGAATATGAAATTGGAATTTGATTCATTGGCTAAAGAAAAGGCTTCGCTGGAAGAGAAACTGGACAGCACCTTACATGTGGTCGAGGAAATGGAGGCAAAGGCCAGAACTGCTGATGAAAACTTTAACAGGGTCCTGTTCCTCTTGAAGGATAACTCAGATGTTATCAATGGCTTGGAGGAAGGTGAAGAGAATGGTGTTGGACAGGAAATTGGCAGTGAAAGGGAGTTGGATGCCATCGTGATGACTCTCAAGAGCAAGGTGGCAAAGACCGAGGACATGGACAGAGAGATCAAGGTCTTGCGTGGTGCCATTGCTGAGGCCAAGAAGAAGGGTGGAGGAGTGTGGACTTGGCTTTATCCAACTGTTGCTACTTGTATTGCTGCTATTTCCTTTGCCTATGCAACCAAGAGCAGTTGACATCCGATCTTACAGATTATCATCTAACATCGGAAACAATAATGCATTTTGTTGTTCCCCAATATCTGTCATGGAGGAAAAAACTTCTAGCTGAATCTTCAACAATGTTAAGCATTGTTTCCAACCTTTGCTACTTTTCTTGCTGCCATATGTTTTGCCCTACTAATCTCTGTTGTCAAACATTATCTTCTATGGTGAAACCGCTGGTTATCTTGTTTTAACGATATGATTGATGACTGTTTGAACTTCAATAGTATTGATATGCAGGAAGAACAATATGAACCGCTGTTTTGATTTGCAAGAACGAAGATTTTTCCTTTCTGCGCTTCAACATGATATGAATGGATGGTTGAACTGTTCTTATACTTTGGAATTAATCATTGTTCAGTGGAGAATCTGCACAGCTCTTTTCACATCCTTCGTCTAGATCAGGAACTATGGTTGTCCGATAAATCCACTATGTGCCACGATTGAGCAATAGTTATCTAATTACAACTGAGAATCACAACCAAAATGCTCTCTCTTCCATTATCTGTTTTTCAGGTATCTGTTGTTGTTTGTTTTGTAAATTATAAGGTAATTATAGATTATCTTTTATAATTAATCATGCTTAGTAATCAGGTTTTTATATTTTAAAAAATAGCATGAGGATCTTTACACTTATAAAAATAAAATATTTAATCTCAATTCTTTTTATGTCGTTAATTTGAAAAATTATATGTGTTATGATATGTAAAAATATATATATAAAAATGAAAATAAAAATATAATTTTATTATTTTTTAAATTATTAATTTTATATAAACTTTTCGCCCCTAATCGATTGCCTCTTCTCCTCTTTCTGAACTGCTCGCCCGTCGCTTATTGCAACTTTATGCTCTCGCTCTTGTCGTCGTCTTCATCTTCTCTTTCTTCTTCAAGTGGCACCACCACTATCGCCTTGTTAGGTCGGGAGTTGATCGCATCGGTAAGGGGCTTGCCCAGAAGGCGTTGCACGCGTTGTGTGTTAGCCTCGCCTACCTCGTGATACTTACAGTCATGTTGTTCAACGGTGACATGTTGATTGTTGTCATTGCCTGGAATGCCCTTGGGTTCTTGCTCTTTGATAGTGCAACGTGTTGAAAGATGTCGTTGTAGTCGGTTGGCAGTGACAAGGATAAGTGAGCAAGTGCGATGAGCGAGCAGCGAGTGAGCAAATATGATCGGCAAGCGATAAGCGACAAGTGTGGTGGGCGAGCGAGTACGGTGGATGAGTAATTTGGAAATCGAGTTGGGGCAAAAATTTATATAAAATTGATAATTTAAAATATAATAAAATTATATATTTTTTATCTTTCTATTTATAATTTTTTCCATGTGATAACATATGTAATTACCCCTGCAAATTATAGACATATCAATGAAAAAGCTACATCCTTTATTCTCTCGAGTGTAGTTAATAATACATTCTGATAGTTTTTATATATAGGGTTAAGGTTCATTTTAGCTTAAGTGATTTTGATCATAGACCACTTAAGCCCTTATGGTTTACTCGTGTCTAAAATAATCCTTATATTTTTTAAAACATAGCATATAAGCCCTTCCCATTAAGTCTGAGTTAATAGACATTAGAGTTTGCTTAAGTGGAATACCGACTCATAATAAACTATTAATATAATAATATATATAATTTAAGTTTTTTTTTAAAAATATTTTAGCCAATGTAGTTTTGGTCATGGACCACTTAAGCCCTTATGGTTTTGTTTGTGTCTAAAATAACCCATACATTTTTAAAAACGTAGCATATAAGCCACTCATGTCAAGTTTGAGTTGATAGACATTAGAGTCTACTTATGTGATATGTTAACTCATAATAAATTATTAATATAATGATATTTATATTTTAAATTAAAAAAATTTATCTTGTCAATGAAGAGGAAGTGACGAATAAAGACGGAGAAGCAAAGGTAGGAGAGACCGGAGGTGGAGGTGAGGGAGAGCTGGATTACTGTGTCAAAGGCGCGAAGTGAGAGGCGGTGGGAATGAAGACGCATAGGAGGAGGAAGAGGGACCAAAAGACCATTGCATATTTAGTGTCGGATTGGTTAACACACATCCACCCGAGGTAAGACTGAAAGCTACTGAGTTTATCATCAGCACGAGAGAGGTTGCATGTGTATGACGCTTGCTAAGCAACGATGGCTCGGTGCTGCTAGTTATAGGTGCCCTACAAGCTAATAATGTGAGTGATGACACTTGTAACATGTTGTGTCAATCTCTTTACTTATGATTATTGATATTTTCTCATATTATTTGGATGTTTATTATGATGTCCTTGGATCTGGGCAATGGGAATCAGATCGTCATGAAATCACGATAATGAGACCGATTCACCTTTAAACAGACCCTGAATAATCCTAATCATAGGTTACTCGAGAGGGACATCAAGATAATCGGACAGACTGATGTGTTATATACCCATCCATATGATGGAGGTGACTAGTTTCATAGCTACTCATGTAGGGACACTAAGGGTACATTGCAGGTGCTCATTAGAGAATGAGTTCACTGATTGATCCGCTTATAGAATATTGGATGGTTAATGATACCTGTTGTCAGACAACGATTCCGTAGTCCCAGTAGTATATTTGGTCTTTAGACTTGAGACACTAAGGATGTCTCGTATGAGTACTCCACTCTTTGATACCGGACTTATAGGTTTAGAAGTTCCAGATCTAGTACCACCGATTATTGGGAGTGACAGTCAACCTTACGAGGGCTATTGAGTATCAATAGAGGATCATCCACTCTCAGTATCATGAGAGGAATATCTCATGTGTTCTTGCTCAAGCAAATCCCTGGCCAGAGTCATTCGGATTGAGAAAGAAAGAGTTCTCCGGGAGAATCCGATTAAAGCGAGACTCGATTAGAAACCGTATGAGTTTGACAGCACCATGCCCGATATACGGCCTCTGGGATATTAGATGAATGAGGGACTATAGGTATATAGTAACCAAGGACAGATAGGTATAAAGGATTGGATTCCCCTGTATCGTCTGGGGACTACCGTAGTGGCCTAGTACGTCCATAGTCGATGAGTCGAGTGAATTATTATGGAGATAATAATTCACTGAGTCAGAAGGACTTCTGACAGGTATAACTCACGGCCAACTCGATATTGGACCTAGAGGGTCATACACATATAGTAGGTGTTACGACGCGTAGAGATTCAGATATGAGATATCCGCCAGACCCTCTATCTTATTGGATATCCAATAAGCCTCTGTATTATTGGATCCCATGGATGAGATCCAATAAGAGCTAGATTATTGGGTAAAGACCTATTAATCTAAGAGGCTTGGGTAATTGGATGAAGATCTAATACCCAATAGGGTAGGATCCATTAGAGTTTATAGGGGGCTTCTATAAATAGGAGGAAATCAAAGGTCCATAGACTAAGGTCTTTTTGTGGCCACCTCATATTCTCCTCTCCCTAGAGAGGAGCATTATCGTAGCTCTTGCCGTGTGGATCACTGCTAGAGAGGAGGACGCTTGACCTCCTTCATCTATCCCACAAATCTGTAGGAATTCAGGGATAGATAATTTCCCTAGGTACTATATATTTTCTTGCATACGTAGTTTTCTGATTCGCGGATTTGTTTTACGCATCGATCTTCGCACAATGACGAAACTTTTTCATGAAAATCTAGGAGTTTTATTTTTTTTCTTATGTTGTGCATGTGATGTCACCCTTGGATTTTCCAACAGTGGTATTATAACTAGATTGTTTGTGTGAAAATCAGATTTTAAATTGTGTTGTGATTTAGAATGACTTTTGTCATCAAAATTATTTACGCAAAAGGTGAGGAATGGTAGCAACTTACTATGCTCGCACAATGGCCGAGAGGTTGCTTGCAGCGTTGTTGCCTATAACAGCGACGACTGTTGGCAAGGGGCCTGCAGGCAGGCTACGGGCTGCGGCAGGTGGCCGACGGCCCACCCCAACGCGACCCTGCGGTGGCTGCCGCCGCAAGCGGTGGCGCCGGACATAGGCGACACTGCTTTCATATGGCGGCGGCACCGCGATAATAGCGCTGCTTGTGGGGGTAGCACCGCCTGTGTAGTGGCTATCGCTGGTAGGGGTGGCGACGGCCGCAACGTAGCAAAGCAGGGAATAGGGTTTGGGTTTTCAACCAAAAGACAGTTCTACCTCTCGAAATTTTAGAAATTTTAATTTCTGTACCTTCTAACCGAATGACCAAATTACCCTTCTTAATTTATAAAAATTCTCTGCATATCCCTAATTTCAGAAAAATATTAGTTTATTAAAAGGTTTAATTAACTATTATTATTTATCTAGTAGTCCTAAATAATGATATGTATATGTGATGTATGATATGGACAAATGATCATGAACTTGTGTGATGTGTATATATGTGATTATTATTATTGGGGCTTGTGAGCCTCTATTTTTCTCATTTTATTGTCGGGCTTGCGTGTCTACAATTATATTATAATTGTACGAGGAGGCACAACGGGAGCGTGGAAGTGATAGTGGGACCCATGAGGTCGAGACGGACAATCGAGATACATGAAAATGCATTGAGATACTAACGGAACCGACGAGGACGAGATGGACGATCATAGGGCATGGAGATGCACCACTGCACACATAGATCTTGATGTGAGTGATTGGGCACACTAGCTTGGGCTTGATTATATTAGAATGTGGTTCATGATCATTTGGTGTGATTGCTCATATGATATGTAATTGCTTATACACCTACTCGATATATAGTTGCATGCGATGTAGATATATATTAAATATATATGTGTGTGACATATCATATTAGGAGATCGAATCAGAAATCTCCTCTCTCTATAATATTAAATCGATAAACGTGAGACAGTTAGATTGACCTACGTGGTCTTCCATCGTTATAGATAGAAATAGATTCCTGGTGTATGTCGAGTTGGTTGAGTCCCTTGAGACTCACCTATATTGTGATTCACTATCTTACCTATGATATAGAGATTAATCAGTGACCTAAGGACATAGTATGCTTGGTCGAGTCCCTTGAGGGTATATCATCGAATCAGACTCATCTTGTAATAATGGTGATGACTTAACCGAACATCATGGATGGTCGAGTCCCTCGAGGCCATGATGGTTCGGAGGCTGAACAGGACGGGAATCACAACGAGTTATGATTGGCAAAAGTTGTCTACCTTTTAGGCTTAGTATGATTGGTCGAGTCCCTCAAAGTTACACTAAGATGCTGATTGGATATTGATCCCTACTAGAAATCTGTCGAAGACTTTCGTTTCACGTGTTAAGGTTATCGTGTGACTCGTTAGAAAAATAGTGTGAGCGCGTCAAGATAGAAGATCATATCTTAATTATTTATATTTCTATAAAATCTGCATGTTATTTATTTCTGCTGCATCTTTATTTTTTTGTCATTAGACTCTATGTTGCATACTTGATGTCAACCACCTCATTAGTCTAAATTATACAGATTAGCTCTGCAAACTGACAATCGTTCTCATGACGGAGAAAATCATGTATGTCCTTGATACAGTGATACTTACGCCCAAAGAAGGGGTAAGCGAGGATGAGATCGCTCACTACGTAAAGTACACAAATGATTCCACTCTTACTTAATGTTACATGTTGGATACAGAGACAACATAAAAAGATGGATAACAGATCTATACTCCTGCATCTCTGTAAATTGTTTGAGGAATACGGAAGAACTCAACGATATGAGATATCAAAGAGTCTCTTCCACAACAAGATGACTGAGGGGACATTGGCTTAGAACCATAGCCTTAAGATGATTAAGTGAATAGAGAAACTCACAGGACTAGGAATCGTCCTAGAGGATAACCTGTGTGTGGATCTTATGTTTCAGTTCCTACTAGATTCCTTTTCACAGTTCTTTATACTAGTAATACCATAAAGAAAAGGAAGACAGAGAAGTCCCTGAAAAAGGGCAAGGGCAAGGGCAGACTAGGTAAAGTAAAGGATGCTAAGAAAATCCGGTAAAGACGAGTACTGGAAGAGGAACTGCAAAGAGTACATTGCAGAGAAGACGAAACAGAAGCTTAGAGAAGCTTCAGATATGCATTCATGATTAGTCTCTATTTGTTAGACTCATTTGATAACACATAGGTATTGGAAACCGGTAGTGCTTATTATATCTGTAATTTATTACAGATTTTGGCAAGAGTTAGGAGATTGACAAGAGGTAAGATGAACCTCAAAATGGGCAATGGGGCAAGAGTTGCTACTGTTGCTATTGGCGAAGTCACCCTATATTTGTATGGTGGAGCTATTTTTGCATTGGATGCATGTTATTTTGTTCTCACTATTATCAAAAATGTTATTTCTATTTCATGTCTGACATTGAATGGCTATAAAGTAATTTTTAAGAATAATAGTTGTTCAATTATTAAGGATGATGAAATTATCACGAGAGAAACATTGCATAATGGTTTGATTATGCTAGACACTATTCCACATATTATAAATGTAAGTGAGTCCAAGAGAAAATGAGATGAGGTGAATAGTGCATACCTATGGCATTATAAGCTAGGTCATATCCGTGAAGGAATGATTCAAAAGTTGTTGATGGATGGATACCTAGATCCATTTGACTATAAGTCATATGCGACTTACGAACCTTACATTCGTAGAAAGATGGTCAACTCTCCATTTAGTAAACCTAGAGAGAGAGACAATGAGTTGTTAGAACTCATACATAGTAATGTATATGGTCTAATGTCAACTCAGATCATCGATGGTTATTCCTACTTCATTATTTTCACTGACGATTTCTCTAGATGCGGATATATGTACTTAATGAAGTATGAGTCTGAAGCCTTCGAGAAATTCAGGGAATATAAGAATAAAGTAGAGAACCAAACTAGAAAGAATATCAAGACTTTTCGATCAGTTCAAGAAGATGAGTACTTGAGTACAAAGTTCACCCAGTTCCTTAAGGACTATGAGATTTTATCCCAATGGACACCTCCTTATACATCTTAGCTCAATGGTATATCCAAAAGGAGGAATCACACACTATTAGATATAGTGCAGTCTATGATGAGTTTCGCCGACCTACTTATCTTATTCTAGGGATATATCCTAGAGTCCGCAGCTTACCTTCTAAACAGAGTTCCAACTAAGTTAGTAGTGTCTACACCATATAAGATATAGAAAGGGAAGCTTGATCTTAAGGTTGTTAAGATTTAGGGCTACCCATATTAAGAGACACAAGCCCGATAAGTTGGAATCCAGGATGAAATGATGTAAGTTCGTGGGATACCCCAAGGAAACTTGTGGGTATTATTTCTATTACCCTAATGACCAAAAGGTCTTTGTAACTAAGAGAGTAGTGTTCCTTGAGAAGGAACACATTTTTGGTGGAGATAGTATGAGAGTGATAGAGTTAAGCAAGGTTGGAGTGTTGGGAAATCCAAGGGGGCGACATCTCATGCGCAACGGAAGAACAGAAAACAAAAATCTTAGATTTCCACGAAAGGTTCCATCGTCGTGCAAAGATCGGTGCGCTTCAAAAAATAAATCCGTGAAAACTGCATGTGTAAAATAAAATACCTAGGGAGATCGCATATCCATGAATCCTATAGATTTGTAGGAGAGGATGAAGAAGGTCAAGTGTCCTCCTTTCTAGCGGTATCCACACGGTAGAGACTATGACGATGCTTCTCTCTTGGGCAGAGGAGAATAGAATGTGGCTACTGAGAGAACCCTAGCCTATGGGCCTTCAATTCCCTCCTATTTATAGAGGCCCCTTGTAAACCCTAATAGATCCTACCCTATTGGGTATTGGATCTCTATCCAATTACCCAAGCCTCTTAGATTAATGGGTCTCTACCAAATAATCTCTTATTAGCTTTTATTGTATCTCATCTTAGGATCCAATAATTCAGTGGCTTATTGGATATCCAACAAGACAGGGGCTTCGACGGATATCTCATATCTGAACCTCTACTCGTCACAACACCTACCATATGTGTGTGACCCTCTAGGCCCAATATCGAGTTGGCTATAAGTCATACTTTTCAGAACTTCTTCTAACTTAATGACTCATTATCTCCATAATAATTTACCCGACTCATCGATTACGGACGTACTAGATCACTACGCCGCAGTCACCATATGATACAGGAGAATCTAATCCTTTGGACCTATCTGTCCTCAGTTACCATGTATCTATAGTCCCTCATCAATCTAATATCCCAAAGACTATATCGGGCATGGTGCTGTTAGGCCCATACGGTTTCTCCTCGAGTCTCGCTCTTATCAGATTCTCCGAGAGAACTCTTTCTCTCTTAATCCGAATAGCCTTGGCCAAGGATTTGTTCGAGCAAGAATACATGGAATATTCCTCTCATGATACCAAGAGCGGATGATCCTCTGTTGATATTCAATAGCCCTCGTAAGGTTGGCTACCACTCTCAATAATCGGTTGTACTAGATCTGAAACTTTCAAACCTATAAGTCCGGTATCAAAGAGTGGAGTACTCATACAGGACATCCTTGATGTCTCAAGTCTAAGGACCAGATACACTACTGGGACTACGAAATCATTGTCTGACGTGAGGTATCAATAACCATCCAGCATTCCGTAAGTGGATCAATCAGTGAACTTATTCTCCAATGAGCACCTGTACTATATCCTTAGTGTCTCAACACGAGTAGCTATGAGACCAGCCACCTCCATCATATGGATAAGTATGCAGCACACCAGTCTATCCGGTTATCTCGATGTCCCTTTCAAGTAACCTATGACTAGGATTATTTAGGGTCTATGTTTAAAAGTGAATTGGTCTTATTATCGTGATCTCATCACGATCCGATTCCCATTGCACAGATCCAAGGATATCACAATATATATAACACGCAAGATAAAGTGATAAAATACATAATAATAATAAGCAAAAAAAAAAGTGCATATCAAGTCACAAGTATCATCACTCATGTGATTGGCTTGTAGGGCACATATGACTAGCATAAAGAACCTAACTAAAGCATAATTCCATAGCCAAAGTCTGTTCAGGTACCTAGCATACAAGTTTTGACTTTATGTAGGTTTGGTACAGTATCCCATCCTCCTGAGAGATATGTGAGATATATCATAGGAGAGGATGTTGAGAATATTGATCCTCATACCTATGAGGAGGCTATTACGAGTATAGATTCTGGAAAGTGGCAAGAAGCCATGAATTTACAGATGGATTCCATGTACTTTAACAAGGTTTGGAACCTAGTTGATACATCCAAGGGTATCATACCCATTGGCTGCAAGTGGATCTTCAAAAAGAAGATTAAAATAGATGAAAATGTAGAGATCTACAAAGCAAGACTAGTGGCTAAAGGGTATCGTCAAAGCCAAGATGTTGACTATGACGAAACCTTCTCACTTGTAGCTATGCTAAAATTCATCCAAATTCTATTAGCTATTACAATATTCTATGAGATCTGATAGATGGATATGAAAATTACATTCCTCAACGATAGTCCAAATAAGCTGTATATAATACAGCTTGAGGAATTTGTGTTCAATGACAGTCCAAATAAGGTGTATAGGTTGCTTAGGTCTATCTATGGACTAAAGTAAGCTTCCTAAAGTTGGAACATAAGATCTTATGGTTTCGTTAAAAATGAAGATGAGCTTTGTATGTACAGGAAGATAAGTGGGAGCACTATCACCTTTTTGGTACTGCATGCGGATAATATCCTGATTATTAGAAATGATGTAGGAATGCTCTCCACCGTAAAAGCTTGGTTATCTCGACACTTCTTCATGAATGACTTAAGAGAGACATCCTACATATTGGGGATTTGGATCTATAGAGATAGATCTATGAAGATGCTTGGCCTGTCATAATCCAGGTACATAGGTACTATTGTCAAAAGGTTTAGCATGAAAAATTTCAAGAGAGGTTTTATACCGATGAGACATAGGCTATCACTTTCTAGGAGTATGTCCCCAAAGACTCCTGAAGAAAGGGCACACTATTGAATCTCAGATTTTGATGATGAAATCAATTGGTGAAATATTTGTTCTGATCTATATTATTGAGATAAGTGTGCAGGATTAACTATGATGGGATGGAAACATAAAGCAATTTACCGTAGTCAAGTCCGTCGGGAGTTCAAGAGTTCATCGGAAGTCCGAAGGATCGTCGGAAGTGTTGTCGGAACCAACCGAGAAGGTTCGGAAGTTTTCGGAAGTTCACCGCAAAGATCGTCGAAGGTTCACGGAGTTTACCGAGAAGGTTCGGAAGCTTGCCGAAGACTCGTTGAGCTCGCCATACAATCCAAGAGCATGCTGGGAGTCCACCGAAAAAAATCCGAAGGAAGTGTCGGAAGTCCACCGGAATCTCGTTGTAAAGCTCACCGGAAGTAGACTTGAAAAATGTCGGTTTAAATCACTTAGAATTATGTTTCATTTTTGTAGTTGGCACGTAATCAGGGTAAGAATTTGAAACTAATCCTGTAGGGGCCAACCAGGCTCTTATTGGGTCAACTTGGGCCAAAAACAAGGCTCATTCAGCTTTGCTGAATGGGCCAAGCGGTGGAACCGCCCACCAGCTGAGCACCAAGCGATGGAACCGCCCACCAGCCGAGCACCAAGCGGTGGTACCGCCCAGCCTGGGGCGATGGCACCGCCCAGCGCTAGAAGGCAGCGGCGATAGCACCGCTGCCTTGGGCGGTGGAACCGCTTGTGCACTGTCAGTCTGACGACTGACAGGCAGTGGCATCGCCAGCATCGGGAAGCCTGAAAAAAATTCAAATTTAGAGCTCAAATTTGAATCCTCTTTGGATCTATAAATACCCCCCCTTTCTCAGCTAAAAGGGCACCCTTTTGAGAGTTAGAAATTGAGCAAGAGTCTTGGCAAAAGTCTTATTTTTGATAGCTTGTGTTCACCTCCTTTTTCCTCTTTAAAAAATTTGTAAGAGTGTGAACTTCTTGTAAAAGGGTTGTAAGAGGGGTGTTTGATCCTTCCCCTTCAAAAGGATTGCTAGTGGAAGTTGGGAGCCTTATCGGAGAAGGCTTTGGAAGTGGATGTAGATCACTTGACCGAACCACTATATATCGTGGCGTTCTTGAATGCTTGAGTGTTTAAATTTCTGAATCATTCATTTTACTTAGTTTTTGAATGCAAATCATTTAGTTTTTCATCATCTTTACTCAAGAAACTTCAACCAAGTCATCTTTCGTCGAATCAAAATTTTCATACGAACTAGCTATTTATGAAATTGGTTTCAAACTTATGTTCTTAATCCACTGCACTAATTCATCCCCCCTCTTAGTGCCTTTCCGATCCTAATAATTGGTATCAGAGCAAGGTTCACTCTCATATTTGGTTTAAAACCCAAGAGAGATGGCCTATTCCGGCATGCAAGAGGGTCACTCCATTACTCCTCCGCCTATGTTTAATGGGTCAGTTATACGTATTGGAAGACTCGTATGAGGATCTTTCTTATTTCTATGGATTTTGAGCTTTGGAATATCGTTGAGAATAGTTTTAAAAAAATCTTCTCTTCCGATGAGTGAATGGAATGAGTCGGAGAAAAAGGTTTTTGCTTTAAACGCAAAGGCTATGAATGCCTTATTTTGTGCACTAGACAAAAACGAATTTAATCGCGTATCGATTTGTGAATCGGCTTTTGATATTTGGTGTACTCTTGAGATCACTCATGAAGGCACTAGCCAAGTGAAAGAGTCCAAAATCAATATTCTTGTGCATTCTTATGAACTTTTCCGAATGAAACCAAGTGAGTCCATCGGAGACATGTACACTCGCTTTACAGATGTCATCAATTGACTCAAAGCACTTGGTAAAGGTTTTTCTAAATTTGAACTTGTAACTAGGATTTTAAGATCCCTTCCAAAGAATTAGGATCCAAAAGTTACAGCCATTCAAGAAGCCAAGGACCTTAAGACCTTTCCTCTCGAAGAACTTATTGGGTCTCTAATGACCTATGAAATGACATGTCATGCTCATGAAGAGCTTGAGAACTCCCTTCCAAAGAATAAGAATGATATGACACTAAGAACATAAGAAGACCACTTGAAAGAAACATCAAGTGATGAAGACAGTGACAATGACATTGCACTTTTAACTCGAAAATTTAAAAAATTTATAAGAAAGAACAAATTTAAAAATGACACAAAATAAACTTGAATATAAAAGGACTAAGTCATTTGCTACGAGTGCAAGAAGCCGGGGCACTTCAAATATGAATGCCCCCAAGCCAAGAAGAAGCAACCAAAGAAGAAGAAAGCATTGAAGGCTACATAGGATGATTCAAGTGATTCCGAGGTTGAAGAAGTAAGCAACAAAGAGGAGGCTAACTTTGCGCTAATGGCCTTAGGAGAAGAGACACATTCACCATCACAAGCTAGGAGCAAGAGATGATATCTTGATAGTGGATGCTCAAGGCACATGACCGGAGATCCATCTCAATTCTCTATGCTCACTAGTAAAGAAGAAGAGTATGTCACCTTCGGAGACAACAACAAGGGTAAAATCATTAGCAAAGGAACCATAGGTAACAAATCAAATTTTTCAATAGATGATGTGTTATTAGTTGATGGATTAAAACATAATCTCTTGAGCATTAGTCAATTATGCGATAAAGGTTATGTTGTTAGATTTGAATCTAATGTTTGCATCATTGAAAAACCAAACAATGATATATGCATGATTGCTTTAAAACAAAATAATATCTACACCATTAATATTAATGAACTAAGTAATGAAATGTATTTTTCAGTTTTGAATGATGATGCTTGACTTTGGCATAGGAGATTAAGCCATGCAAGCATGAAACTAATATCTAAGATTTCATCTAGAGAGTTAGTACGAGGGATTCCCAATATGAAGTTTGTAAAGGACAAACTATGTGATGTGTGTCAACTAGAAAAACAAATAAAAACTAGTTTCAAACCAAAAAATCAAATTAGCACCACTAGACCATTGCAATTAATCCATTTGGATGTATTTGGACCAATTGACATAACAAGCCTAGGAAGTAGCAAATATGCCTTCGTAATTGTGGATGACTATAGTAGATACACTTGGACCTATTTCTTAGCTCACAAAAGTGATTGTTTCAAATGTTTCTCTAAATTTTGTAAACTTACTCAAAATGAAAAAGGTTTCATGATTTCATCAATTCGGAGTGATCACAGTGATGAATTTCAAAATCATGACTTCCAAAATTTTTGTGAAATAAACGGATATAACCATAACTTCTCTACTCCAAGGAATCCTCAACAAAATGGAGTAGTGAAAAAAATAGAAATTTGTAAGAAATGGCTAGAAGCATATTAAATGAATATAATTTACCCAAATATTTTTGGGCCGAAGCTGTGAATACGGCTTGCTATGTCATGAATAGAGTTCTAGTAAGACCATCTCTATCTAAGACTCCATATGAATTATGGAATAATAAAAAACCTAATGTCTCTTACTTTAAAGTTTTCGGTTGCAAATGCTTTATCTTGAATGAAAAAGATGTCATAGGAAAATTCGATGCTAAATCCGATGAAGGAATCTTTCTTGGTTACTCTTCTATTTCTAAAGTTTTTCGAGTTTTCAATAAAAGAACTTTAGTTATAGAAGAATCTATTCATGTGGTTTTTAATGAATTTTTCGAATTTAAGAAAAAGATTTTGATGATGATATTGGTTTTGATGATTTGAATTTGAATGAACCCTCTTCTCAAAATGGCAACTTGGATGCATCTTCTTCCCAAATTTCCTTACTCAAGGAATGGAAGTACGTAGATGCCTATCCCAAGGAGTTAATTATAGGAGATACATCTAAAGGGGTTCAAACTCGTTCTTCATTTAAAATTTTTGTGCCCATGCCGCTTTTTTTTCTCAAATTAAACCAAAGTGCATTGATGATGCCTTGAAAGATGATTCTTGGGTCATCGCAATATAAGAAGAGTTAAATCAATTTGAGAGGAATGATGTATGGAAGCTTGTTCCTAGACCTAATGACCATTTAGTTATTGGTACTAAATGGGTCTTTAGAAATAAGCAAGATGAATACGGTATCGTGGTTAGAAACAAGGCTAGATTAGTGGTCAAAGGTTTCAACCAAGAAGAAGGTATTGATTATGAAGAGACTTTCGCTCCTGTGGCAAGATTAGAAGCCATCAGGATGCTCCTTGCCTATGCTAGTAGTAATGATTTTAAACTATTTCAAATGGATGTCAAAAGTGTTTTTTCTAAATTGCTTTATGTCCGAAGAAGTATATGTTGAACAACCTCTTGGATTCGAAAATTTTATTCTTCTTAATCATGTGTTTAAATTAACTAAGACTCTCTATGGATTAAAACAAGCTTCTAGAGCTTGGTATGAAAGGCTTAGCTCCTTTCTTATCTCAATTAATTTTACAAAAGGCAAGGTTGATACTACATTGTTTATCAAACATTTTGAAAATAATTTTCTTATTGTTCAAATTTATGTTGATGACATTATTTTTGGTTCTTCGGATGAATCACTATGTAAATCTTTTGCCAAGTGTATGAGTCATGAATTTAAAATGAGTCTAATGGGAGAATTAACTTTCTTTCTTGGATTACAAATTAAACAACTTGGTAATGGCATATTCTTTAATCTATCCAAATATACATTAGAATTGTTAAAAAGATTTAACATGGATGGTTCAAAAGCCATAAATACTCCTATGAGTACTTCCACTAAGTTAGATTTGGATGAAAGCGGAGAAAATTTTGATCAAAAGGCATATAGGGGAATGATAGATAGCTTGCTCTATCTTACCATGACTAGATCGGATATCATGTTTAGTGTAGGACTTTGTGCGAGATTTCAAGCTGATCCTAAACTGTCTCATCTTAAAGCCGTTAAAAGAATTCTTAGATATCTTAAAGGTACTCCTAATCTAGGATTATGGTATCCAAAATCCGATAACATTGATTTAATAGCTTATGCGGATGCCGATTTTGACAAATCGGCGGATGTAGAATAGACAGAAAAAGTACATCCAGAATATATTAATTCTTAGGATATGCACTTGTTTCTTGGACTTCTAAAAAATAAAACTCGGTTGCTTTATCTATAATTGAAGCTGAATACATAGCTGCAAGTGCATGTTGTGCTCAAGTCATTTGGATAAAAAATATATTAGAAGATTATGAAATTCATTTAAATAACATTCCCATAAAATATGATAATACGAGTGCTATTTGTCTAACCAAAAATCCTATTCAACACTCTAAAACTAAGCATATCGACATAAGACATCATTTTATACGTGATCATGTCAATAATAATAATGTCATTCTAGAATTTGTTGATACAAAATACCAATTAGCGGATATCTTCACAAACCCCTAAATGAAGAACAATTTGACTTCATTAGAAGAGAATTAGGCATGCTAAATTGTTCTAATACATGATTTTGTATGTTTCTTTTCCGAAATTTTTTAACTTTGATTTTGATTATATCATCTTAATATCACCTCTTCATTTTTGAATGACATCTTTACAATATCATCTTGGCACTTTGATCTTCCTATTGGTGAATTTTTTTTTAGTTATGACTTTTGATGAAATGATTAAATTTTCAGCTTTATAGTTTCACATTGATATTATATTTTCACATTTTGATGACATCTTTATATCATAGAGCTCTCATTTTTATCTTTTGATCTTAATCTTGATGAAAGCTATCATGATGTTGTTTTTTCCTCCCTCTTTAAATAGTGGTATTCTTAAATGTTCATTTTTGATTTTTTTTTTCTTGTGCTAATCGGTATGATTCAAGGTTTTATGACTTCCTCCTTATGAATCACTATAAGAATATTTCATTCGTTAAAACTTTTTCTTCAAATTTTTGATATTGATATATTTCATTCGTTGAAGTTTTATGAGTTTGGACATCTCATTATTATGAAGTTTACCTTAAAACATGAAATTCTTGATGAATGACTTTAATGATCTATCCTTTCACAATTCTATGAATTCTCAATCAAAAAATGAGTCTTATATTCTTCATGTATGAATTTTTCATGAGCATTTTGACACTCTAATGTTTTCTTTCGGATCTCATCAATATGAATAAAAATGATCCAAACATTTTTCAGATTTCTCCGTCAAGGATGACATATTTTGCATTATGTTCAACTCATTTATCATATGTTTGATAATTGACCACTCATTTTTGTAGTATAATACCTTGTGGTGGCTAATTCACCTCCTTTTTGTTGATGACAAAGGGGGAGAAAAATGTAAAATTGCTATGATGGAGTAAATGTTGCTATGATGAAGTAAATGCTTAAAATGAATTAATTGTATCGCATCGCAAATGCTTAAAATGTAAATTTCCTTGAGATAAGCGATTTCTTCATTTGATATCATACCTTAATATTGAACACTCTTTTGGATATCACTTGATCCTTGAATTAATAATTCTTGTCATTATAGGTGTAATACCTTGATATTGTTTAAAATATGAAGTTTTCGTATTTATGCTTAAGCTTGCTTATTAAGCTTGATGTTAGATGAAATTTATCGGTTTTGGCTTGAATTCAAAAGATTGAATTCAAGTATTTTTACTTTCTCATGATATGACATATAGATAGGGGGAGTTAAGAGTAACTCCATCATCAATTGATTGTCATCATCAAAAAGGGGGAGATTATTGAATCTCAGATTTTGATGATGAAATCAATTGGTGAAATATTTGTTCTGATCTATATTGTCGAGATAAGTGTGCAGGATTAACTATGATGGGATGGAAACATAAAGTGATTTACCAAAGTCAAGTCCGTTGGGAGTTCAAGAGTTCATCGGAAGTCCGAAGGATCATCGGAAGTGTTGCCGGAACCAACCGAGATCGAATCAAGGACTTACTGAAGTTTTCGGAAGTTCGCCGCAAAGATCGTCGAAGGTTTGCGGAGTTTACTGAGATGGTTCGGAAGCTTTCTAAAGACTCGTTGAGCTCGCCATACAATCCGAGAGCATGCTAGGAGTCCACTGGAAAAAATCCGAAGGAAGTGTCGGAAGTCCACCGGAATCTCGTCGTAAAGCTCGCCGGAAGTAGACTTAAAAAATGTCGGTTTAAATCACTTAGAATTATGTTTCATTTTCATAGTTGGCACGTAATTAGGGTAAGAATTTGAAAATAATCTTGTAGGGGCCAACCGGGCTCTGATTGGGTCAACCTGGGCCTAAAACAGGGCCCATTCAACTTTGCTGAATGGGCCAGGTGGTAAAACCGCTTGTGGAACCACCCACCAACCGAGCACCAGGCGGTGGTACCGCCCAGCCTGGGGCGATGGCACCGCCCAGTGCTAGAAGGCAGCGGTGGTAGTACCGTTGCCTTGGGCGGTGGAACCACCTGTGCACTATCAGTCTGACGACTGACAAGCGGTGGCACCACCCTTGACAGGCGGTGGCACCGCCAGCACCGGGAAGCCCAAAAAAAATTTAAATTTGGAGCTCAAATTTGAATCCTCTTTGGATCTATAAATACCCCCCCTTTCTTAGCTGAAAGAGTACCCTTTTGAGAGGTAGAAATTAAGCAAGAGTCTTGGCAAAAGTCTTATTTTTGATAGCTTATGTTCACCTCCTTCTTCCTCTTTGAAAAATCTGTAAGAGTGTGAACTTCTTGTAAAAGGGTTGTAAGAGGGGTGTCTGGTCCTTCCCCTTCAAAAGGATTGCTAGTGGAAGTTGGGAGCCTTATCAGAGAAGGCTTCGGAAGTGGATGTAGGTCACTTGACCGAACTACTATACATCGTGGCATTCTTGAATGCGTGAGTGTATAAATTTTTGAATCATTCATTTTACTTAGCTACAAATCATTTAGTTTTTCATCATCTTTACTCAAGCAACTTTAACCAAGTCATCTTTCGTTGAATCGAAATTTTTGTACGAACTAGCTATTTATGAAATTGGTTTCAAACTTGCATTCTTAATCCGCTGCACTAATTCACCCCCCCCCCCTCTTACCCTCTTAGTGCCTCTCCGATCCTAACACACATATGGATAAAATACCCTATGCTTCAGTGATAGGGTCTATCATATATACTATGCTATATACTAGGCCTAATATTGCATATGCTTTGAGTGTCATAAGCAAGTATCAAGCGAATCCAGACTTAGAGTACTGGAAAGAAGTAAAGTGTATCCTTAAGTACTTGAGAAGGACTAAGGATCTTTTACTAGTATATGGAGAATGTAGTATCAGGATTGAGGACTACACGGACTTGAGCTTTCAATCCGATGACGATGATGATAAGTCTAATTTAGGATATGTACTCTGAATAGAGGAGCAATATGCTGAAAGAGTTCCAAGCAAGATACTACTACTGACTCGACCATAGAGGTAGAGTACATTGCTACGGTAGAGACAATAAAGGAGGAAGTCTGGATGAAGTAGTTCATCACAGATCTGAGAGTTGTGCCAAGCAGTAAGGAGTTAATTCTCTTATATTGCGACAACTGCGGGGTGATTACTCAAATAAGGGAACTCAGGTCTTATCAGAAGTATTCTGAGGAGTTTTCAACTTATTAGAGAGATTATGGCCCGAAGAGATATAGAAGTGGAAAAAGTTCCATCCGAAGATAACATTGTAGGTCGATTGATAAAGCCATTGACTAAGATTGTCTTTGAGCGTCACAAAGGTCTGATGGGGATCAGACATGTAGGTGATTGACTTTAGGTCAATTGGGAGATTGCTAGTTATAGGTGCCCTATAAGCTAATCACGTGAGTGATGGCACTTGTAACACGCTGCGTCAATCTCTTTGCTTATGATTATTGGTATTTTTTCACATTATTTGGATGTATATTGTGATATCCTTGGATCTATGCAATGGGTATCGGATCGTGATGAGATCATGATAATAAGATCGATTTACCTTTAAACATAAACCCTAAATAACCTTGGTTATAGGTTACTCGAGAGAGATATCAAGATAACCAGATAGACTGGTGTGCTATATACCTATCCATATGATGGAGGTGGCTAGTCTCATAACTACTCATATAAGAACACTAAGGGTAAAGTGCAGGTGCTCATTGGAGAATGAGTTTACTGATTGATCCGCTTATGAAATGCTGGATGGTTAGTGATACCTGTTATCAGATAGCGATTTCATAGTCCAAATAGTGTACTGGTCCTTAGACTTGAGACACCAAGAATTTTCTGTATGAGTACTCCACTCTTTGATACTGAAGCTATAGGTTTGAAAATTTCAGATCTAGTACAACTGGTTATTGGGAATGACAGTCAATCTTACGAGGGCTATTGAGTGTTAATAGAGGATCATCCACTCTCAGTATCATGAGAGAAATATCTCATGTGTTCTTGCTCAGGCAAATCGCTAGCTAAGTTCATTCTAATTAAGAGAGAGAGTTCTTCAGGAGAATTCGATTAGAGCAAAACTCGAGTGGAAATCGTATGGGTCTGATAGCACCATGCATGATATACGGTCTCTGGGATATTAGATGGATGAGGAACTATAAGTACATGATAACTGAGAACAGATAGGTCCAAATGATTGGATTTTCCTGTATTGTCTGGGGACTACGACGTAGTGGCCTAGTACGTCCATAGTCGATGAGTCGAGTGAATTATTATAGAGATAATAATTCATTGAGTCAGAAAGAGTTTTGATAGGTATGACTCACGGCCAGCTCGATATTGGGCCTAGAGGATCACACACATATGGTAGGTGTTGCGACGAGTAGAGGTTCGGATATGAGATATTCGCCAGACCCTATATCTTATTGGATATCTAATAAACCCATATATTATTGGATCCCATGGATGAGATCCAATAAGAGTTAGATTATTAGGTAGAGACCTATTAATCTAAGAGGCTTAGATAATTGGATGGAGATCCAATACCCAATAGGACAAGATCCATTAGGGTTTACAGGGGGCCTCTATAAATAGGAGGGAACCAAAGGTCCATAGGCTAGGGTTTTTTGGTGGCTACCTCTTATTCTCCTCTTCTCAGAGAGGAGCATCATCGTAGCTCCTATCATGTGGATCACCGCTAGATAGGAGGATGCTTGACCTCCTTCATCCACCCCACGGATCTGTAGGAATTCAGGGATATATGATTTCCCTATGTACTATCTTTTCTTACGTAGTTTTCTGATTCGCAAATTTATTTTATGCATCGATCTTCGAACGATGATGAAACATTTTCATGGAAATCTAGGAGTTTTATTTTCTGTTCTTCCACTGCATATGTAATGTTTGTTAGTTATATGTGCCCTACAAGCCAATCACGTGAGTGATGATACCTGTGACACACTCGTCGATCTCTTCGTATATTATTACTGGCATTTTCTCATATTATCCGGATGAATATTGTGATGTCCATGGATCTGTGCAATGAGAATCGGTTCATGATGAGATCACGATAATGAGATTGATATACCTTTTAAACATAGATCCTAAATCATCCTGGTCATAGGTTATTCAATGAGGATATCGAGATAATCGGATAGACTGGTTTGCTGTATACTCATCTATATGATGGAGGTAACTGGTCTTATAGTCGCTTGTGTGAGGATACTAGAGGTATAGTACAGGTGCTCAATGGAGAATGAGTGCACTTATTGATCCGCTTATAGAATGTTGTATGGTTAATGATACCTAATGTCAGACAACGATTCCGTAGTCCCAGTAGTGTGTCTAATCCTTAGACTTGATGTTAGTTATATGAGCCCTACAAGCTAATCACGTGAGTGATGACACCTGCGACACACTGCGTCGATCTCTTCGCATATTATTACAGATATTTTCTCACATTATCTGGATGAATATTGTGATATCCATGGATCTGTGCAATAAAAATTGGATCGTGATGAGATCACGATAATGAGACCGATATACATTTTAAACACAAATCCTAAATCATCCTGGTTATAGGTTACTCGATGAGGACATTGAGATAACCTGATAGACTAGTGTGCTGTATACTCATCTATATAATGGAGGTGATTAGTCCCATAGTCGCTTGTATGGGGACACTAGAGGTACAGTAAAGGTGCTCATTGGAGAATGAGTTCACTGATTGATCCGATTACAAAATGTTGTATGGTTAATGATACCTAATGTTAAACAACGATTCCGTAGTCCTAATACTGTATCTAGTTCTTAGACTTGAGACATCAAAGATGTCTTGTGTGACTACTCCATTCTTTGACACCAGACTTATAGGTTTAGAAAGCTCCAGATTTGGTACAATTGGTTCTCGAGGATGGTAGCTAACCATATGAAGGCAATTGTGTATCAATAGAGGATCATTCACTCTCGATATCATGAGATGAATATCTCGCGTGTGCTCACTCAAGCAAAATCCATAGCTAGGGTCATTTGGATTGAGATACAAGTTCTCCGGGAGAATCCGATTAGAGCGAAACTTGAATAGGATTCCGTATGGGCTGACTCTACCATGCCCAATATACGGTCTTTAGGATATAGATGAATGAGGGACTATAGATACATGGTAACTGAGGACATACAGGTCCGATGGATCAGATCCCCTTATACCGTTTGAGGACTATGGCGTAGTGGCCTAGTATAACCATAGTCGATGAGTCGAGTGAATTATTATGGAGATAATAATTCACTATATCAGAAGGAGTTCTAAGTCAGAAGGAGTTCTGACAGGAGCAACTCATGGCCAGCTCGGTATCGTGTCTAGAGGGTCACACACATTAGGTGGATATTGTGATGAGTAGAGGTGCGGATATAAGATATCTACGAAGCCCCTATTTTGGATCTTATGGATAAGATCCAATTGGATAATTGGATAGATATCCAATGTGAACTGGATGGAGATCTAGTGTGAACAGGATCCATTAAAGATATGCTTCCAGCACCTCTATAAATAGGAGGAACTTCCTGGTTCATAAGCTAGAGATCTTAATAGTCGCCCCTCTTATTCTTCTCAGCCTCCTCTCCTCCTCGACTCTGGCAACCTCGTGGTGTACGGGGAGAGGGAGATCCCGCGGTGATCTGAGGAGCATCGTCGCTACGTCCATTGTGTGGATTACCGCTAGAGAGTAGTATACTAGTGCTCCTTCATCCTCTTCATCGGATCTAGAAATTCGAGGATATACGATCTCCCCAGGTAATGCTTTTGACATGATACATGTGGTTTTTTGAATTTGTGATTTTTCATAAACCAATCATCGCACAACGGCCAAGTATGTAATTATGAAAAATCTGATCTTGTTTTTGTTGGGAAATCCGTCAAGGGAGCGACATCACATGCGCAGCGGAAGAATAGAAAACAAAACCCCAGATTTCCCGTAGAAAGTTTCCGTCATCGTGCAAAGATCGGTGCGTCAAAAATAAATCCGCAAAACTGCACGTGTAAAAGAAGATACCTAGGAAGATCATATATCTCTGAATTCCTACAGATATATGGGAGAGGATGAAGGAGGTCAAGCGTCCTCCTCTCAAGTGTCCTCCTCTCTAGCGGTATCCACACGGCAGGGATTGCGACAATACACCTTTCTCTCTCGGGAGAGGAGAACAAGAGGTGGCTACCAAAAGAAACCCTCAGCCTATAGAGCTTTGGTTCCCTCCTAATTATAGAGGTCCCCTGAAAATCCTAATGGATCTTTTGCCCTATTGGGTATTGGATCTCCATCCAATTACCCAAGCCTCTTGGATTAGTGGGTCTCTACCCAATAATCTCTTATTAGCAATTATTGGATCTCATCTCAAGATCCAATAATTCAGGGGCTTAATGGATATCCAATAAGATAGGGGTTCAATGGATATCTCATATCCGAACCTCTACTCATCGTAACACCTACCATATGTGTGTGACCCTCTAGGCCCAATATCGAGCTGGCTGTGAATTATACTTGTCAGAACTCCTTCTGACGTAGTAAATTATTATCTCTATAATAATTCACCCAACTCATCGACTACGGACGTACTAGGCCACTATGCCGCGGCCCCCAAATGATACAGGGGAATCCAATCCTTTAGACCTATCTATCCTTAGTTACTATGTATCTATAGTCCCTCATTTATCTAATATCCCAGAGACCCTATACCGGACATGGTGCTGTCAGGCCCATACGGTTTCTCCTCGAGTCTTGCTCTTATCGGATTCTCCTGGAGAACTCTTTCTCTCTCAATCTGAATAACCTTGGCCAAGGATTTGTTCGAGCAAGAACACATGGGATATTTCTCTCATGATACCGAGAGCAGATGATTCTCTATTGACACTCAATAGCCCTCGTAAGGTTGGCTACCACTCCCAATAACCGACTGTACTAGATCTGAAACGTTTCAAACCTATAAGTCTGGTATCAAAGAGTAGAGTACTCATACAGGACATCCTTGGGGTCTCAAGTCTAAGGACCAGATACACTACTGGGACTACGGAATCGCTGTCTGACGTGAGGTATCAATAACCATCCAGCATTCCGTAGGCGGATCAATCAGTGAACTTATTCCCCAATGAGCACCTGCATTGTACCCTTAGTGTCCCCACACGAGTAGCTATGAGACCAACTACCTCCATCATATGGACGGGTATACAGCACACCAGTCTATCCGGTTATCTCGATGTCCTTCTTGAGTAACCTATGACTAGGATAATTTAGGGTCTGTGTTTAAAGGTGAATCGGTCTCAATATCTTTGGATGGAACTCTTTCCACTACTACATCTCTTCGGGCCACGATATCTCTAATAAGTTGGAACCTCCTCAGAACACTTCTGATGAGACCCGGGTTCTCATATTTGAGTAATCACCCCGGAGTTATCGTAATATAAGAGAATCGACTCCTCGCTACTCGAGACGACTCCTAGATCTATGATGAACTTCTTCATCCAGACTCCCTCCTTTGCTGCCTCTGCCGCAGTAATGTATTCCGCCTCTGTGGTCGAGTCAACAGTAGTGTCTTGCTTGGAACTCTTCCAGCATACTACTCCTCCATTCAGGGTGAACACATACCCTGAATTAGACTTGCTATCATCGATGTCGGACTGGAAGCTCGAGTCCGTGTAGCCCTCAACCCTGAGGCTACTACCTTCATATACCAGTAAAAGATCCTTAGTCCTTCTCAAGTACTTAAGGATACTTTTTATTACTTTCCAATGCTCCAAGCCTGGATCTGCTTGATATCTGCTTGTGACACTCAGAGCATGCGCTATATCAGGCCTGGTACATAGCATAGCATACATGATAGATCCTATCACTGATGCATATGGTATCATATCTATGTGTGCCCTTTCTTTAGGAGTCTTTGGGAACATATTCTTAGAAAATGATATTTTATGTCTAATTGGTATAAGACATCTCTTGGAATTTTTCATGCTAAACTTTTTGACAATGGTGTCTATGTACCTGGACTGGGATAAGCCAAACATCCTCTTGGATCTAGCTCTATAGATCTGTATCCCCAATATGTAGGATGCTTCCCCTAAGTCCTTCATGGAGAAGTGCCTAGATAACCAAGTCTTTACTATGGAGAGCATTCCTACATTATTCCCAATGATCAGGATGTCATCTACATATAATACCAAAAAGGTGATAGTGCTCCCACTTACTTTCCTGTATACACAAGGCTCATCTTCGTTCTTAGTGAAGTCATAAGATCTGATCCCCTCATCAAATCTTATGTTCCAACTTTGGGAAGCTTGCTTCAATCCATAAATGGACCTAAGCAACCTGCACACCTTATCTGGGTTATCCCTGGACACGAATCTCTCAGGCTGTATCATATACACCTCCTCCTCGAGGTTACCATTGAGGAATGTGGTTTTGACGTTCATCTGCCATATCTCATAATCATAGTGTGCTGCAATAGCCAATAGAATTCGAATGGATTTTAGCATGGCTACAGGTGAGAAAGTTTCATCATTGTCAACACCTTACCTTTGACGATACCCCTTAACCACTAGCCTTGCTTTATAGGTCTCTACCTTTCTATCTACTCCAATCTTCTTTTTGAAGATCCACTTGCAACCAATGGGTACAATACCCTCGGGTGCATCAACTAAGTTCCAAATCTTATTGGAGTACATGGAATCCATTTCTGAATTCATGGCTTCTTGTCATTTCCCAGAGTCTATACTCATAATAGCCTCCTCGTAGGTTTGAGGATCAATATCCTCAACATGCTCTCTTCTTATATGTCCCACATATCTCTCAGGAGGATGAGATACTCTATCGAACCTATGTAAAGTTGGAACTTGTGTGTTAGGTATCTGAACAGATTCTGGAGTAGTGCTTGAGCTAGGTTCTCTAACCTCGCTCAACTCTATCATGCTCCCACTATCTCCACCAAGAATGTGTTCCTTCTCAAAGAACACTACTCTCTTGGCTACAAAGACCTTTCGGTCCTCAGGGTGATAGAAATAATACGCACAAGTTTCTTTGGGGTATCCCACGAACTTGCACTGTTCCGTCCTAGATTCCAACTTGTCAGGGTTGTGTCTCTTAATGTGGGCAGGGCAGCCCCAAATCTTAATAACTTTAAGATCGGGCTTCTTCCCATTTCATATCTCATATGGAGTAGACAACACTGACTTAGTTGGAATTCTGTTCAGAAGATAAGCTGCGGTCTCTAGGTCATATCCCCAGAATGAGATAGGTAGGTCAGCGAAACACATCATGGAACGCACCATGTCTAACAGTATGCGATTCCTCCTTTCTGATACACCATTAAGCTATGGTGTATAAGGAGGTGTCCATTGGGATAAAATCCTATAGTCTTTGAGGAACTAGGTGAACTCTGTGCTCAAGTACTCACCTCCTCGATCTGATCGAAGGGTTTTAATACTCTTTCCTATTTAGTTCTCCACTAAATTTTTATATTTCCTAAATTTCTCAAAAGCCTCAGACTTATACTTCATCAAGTACACATGTCCGTATCTTGAGAAATCATCAGTGAAGGTAATAAAGTAGGAGTATCCACCTATGGCATGAGTTGACATGGGACCACATACATCACTATGTATGAGTTCCAATAACTCAGTGACTCTCTCCAGTTCCACTAAATGGAGAGTTGGTCATCTTTCCCCGAAGGCAAGGTTTGTAAGTCGCATATGACTCATAGTCAAATGGATCTAGATATCCATTCTTCAGCAACTTTTGAATCCTTCTCTCATGGATGTGACCTAGCCTATAATGCCAAAGATATGCATTATTCACCTCTTCTCGTTTCCTCTTATACTTGCTTACACTCATGATATGTGAAGTTGTATTTAGCATATAAAAATCATTATGCAATGTTCCTCTCATGATGATCTTATCATATAATATTATTGAACAACCATTGTTCTCAAAAACTAATTTATATCTAATAACTGTCAAACATGAAATGAAAATAATGTTTTTGATAATAGAAGGAACATAATAGCATGCATCTAATGCAATAGTAGCTCCACCAGGCAGATGTAAGGTGACCTTGCCAACAGCCACTACAGCAACCTTTGCTCCATTGCCCATCTTAAGGTCCATCTCGCCTCTATTCAATCTCCTAAGTCCTGCCAGAACCTATAACGAATTATAAATATGATAAGCACTCCCGGTATCCAATACCCATGTGTTATCATAAGATTCTGACAAATGGAGACTGATCATGAATGTACTTGAAGCTTTTGCAAGTTTCTGTTTCGTCCTCTCTGCAAGGTACTCTTTGTAGTTCCTCTTCCAGTGCCCATCTTTGCCACAGTGGAAGCACTGGCCTTTGTCCTTTGTTGGGTCTTTCATGACAACCTTTGCCTTACCCATTTTGCCCTTGCCCTTCTTAAGGGACTTCTCAGCCTTCCTTTTCTTTCTGGTCTCACTAGTGTAGAGAACCAGCTTCTCTTTCTTGATGGTGCTCTCTGCTTCTCTCAACATATTGAGGAGCTCTGGAAGGATCACCTCAAGTTTGTTTATATTAAAATTCATTATGAACTAAGAAAAGAAATCTGGTAGGAACTGAAGCACAAGATCCATACACAGGTTATCCTCTAGGACTATTCCTAGACCTGTGAGTTTCTCGATCCACTCAATCATCTTAAGGATATGGTTCTGAACCGGTGTCCCCTCAGTCATCCTAGCATGGAAAAGACTCTTTGATATCTCATATTGCTGAGTTCTTCCCTGTTCCTCAAACAGTTTGCGGAGATGTAGGAGTATGGAATTAGCATCCATATTTTCATGCTGTCTCTGTAACTCAATAGTCATAGAGGCCAACATATAACACCGAGCAAGAGTGGAATCATCTAAGTGCTTCATATAACGAGCGATCTCATCCTCGTTTGCCCCTTCGTCGGGCATAGGGATCACTGTATCAAGGACATACGTGATTTTTTCCACCGTGAGAATGATTCTCAAATTGCGAAGCCAATCCATATAATTTGGACCAATGAGGCGGTTGGCATCAAGTATGCTAGGTAACCAATTTGAAAGTAATATTTTTCTAAAATAAAAGATGTAGCAGAAATAAATAACATGCAGACTTTGCAAAAATTTAAACAATTAAGATAAGGACTTATATCTTAATGTATTCCCACTAATTTTTCGTGAGACACACAACACCCTCCTGTATGTGAATCGGAAACCCCCGACGGATCTCTAGTGGGGATCAAGATCCAATCAGCGTCTTAACGTAACCTTGAGGGACTCGACCAATCATGTTAAGCCCGTAAATGTAGGCAACTCTTGCCAATCACAACTCCTTGTGATTCCCGTCCTGTTTGGCCTTCGAACCACCATGGCCTCGAGGGACTCGACCAACTATGATGTTCGATTAAGTCATCATCATCGTTACCAGATGAGTCTGATTCGGTGATATACTCTCGAGGGACTCGACTAAGCATACCATGTCCTCAGGTCACCAATGACATCTCTATGTCATAGATAAGATAGCGAAACACGATATAGGTGAATCTCGAGGGACTCGACCAACTCAACCTACACCGAAAATCGGTTCCTACTTATAACGATGGAAGGCCACGTTGGTTAATCTAATTGCCTCACGTTTACCGACTTAATATTATTAATATAGGAGATTTTGGTTTGGTCTCCTAATATAATGTGTCACACACATACATATATCTACATCGCATGTAAATATATATACATATATATATCTAGTAGGTGTATAACTAATCACACATCACATGAGCAATCACACCAGATGATCATGGACCACATTCTAATATGATCAAGCCCGAGCCAGTGGGCCCAATCACTCACATCAAGATCTATGTGTGCTTCGGCGCATCTCCATGTCTTGTGATCGTCCATCTCGTTTCGTCGGATCCGTCGACATCTCAACGCATCTTTATGCGTCGGATCGTCCGTCTCAGCCTCATGGGTCCCACTACCGCTGCGCCTGCTCATGTAATTATAACATAATTATAGGCACGCAGGCCCAATAATAAACGAGAAAAATAGAGGCTCGCAGACCCCAATAATAATAATCACAAGTACATATATCACATCACAAGTCCATGATCATCTGTCCACATCATACATCACATGTACATGTTACTTTATAGGACTACTAGATAAAAAAATAATAGTTAATTAAACTATTTAATTTTCTAAAATCAGGAACATAAAGGAAATTTTTTGAATTCCCAGGGGCATTCTGATCATTCGGCCATAAGGAGTATTTTGCTCATTCTGTCAAAGGGGACATAAATTGGAATTTCTAAAATTTTGAGAGGTAAAACTATCTTTTACCCCAAACCCTAATACCTTTCCCTTCTGCGGAGTTACGACCGTCGCCACCCTGCCGGTGGCGGCCACTTTGATCGAGCTGCCGCCCCTCGCTAGCGCGCAGCGCCCAGTGCGTGCTGTCATGGCGGCGGCCCCTTTTGCGCGTGCGCCCACATCTATGGGCAGATCACCCACAGGCGGCGCTGCCCCTTGCGGGTGTAGTGCTTGCGGCGCCCTGCCCATCATGCGCGCTTACGCGCGATGCGGCCTTCGCGTGCGACGCCGATTCTCGCGGCGGCCGTCGGCGCGGTAGCTGCAGTGCTTTTTGCTGGCGGTCCGCTGCCTGCCACATGTGCAGGCAGCAAGGCTACAAGCAGCCTTGCGGTTGCTGCACGAGCGGGCAGCAACAGTTGCTGCCCTTTCTCGCCTTTCGCGCTAATAATTTTGACGTCAAAAACAGATCTAAAACACAACACACGTTGTTTAAGATCCGATCTTCGCATGAATAACTTGGCTCTGATACCACTAATGGGAAATCCGTCAGGGAAGCGACATCACATGCGCAGCGAAAGAACAAAAATAAAACCCCAGATTTCCCGTAGAAAGTTTCCGTCGTCGTGCGAAGATCGGTGCGTCAAAAATAAATCCGCAAAACTACACGTGTAAAAGAAGATACCTAGGGAGATCATATATCCTTGAATTCCTGCAGATCTGTGAGAAAGGATGAAGGAGGTCAAGCGTCCTCCTCTCTAGCGGTATCCACATGGCAGGAATTGCGATGATGCACCTCTCTCTCTAAGGAGAGGAGAATAGAAGCTGGCTACCAAAAGAAACCCTCAGCCTATAGAGCTTTGGTTCCCTCCTATTTATAGAGCCCCCCCTGAAAACCCTAATAAACCTTTTGCCCTATTGGGTATTGGATCTCTATCCAATTACCCAAGCCTCTTAGATTAGTGGGTCTCTACCTAATAATCTCTTATTAGTAATTATTGGATCTCATCTCAAGATCCAATAATTCAGGGGCTTAATGGATATCCAATAAGATATGGGGTTCAGCGGATATCTCATATCCGAACCTCTACTCATCGCAACACCTACCATATGTGTGACCCTCTTGGCCCAATATCGAGCTAGTCTAAATCATACTTGTCAGAACTCCTTCTGACTTAGTGAATTATTATCTCTATAATAATTCACCAAACTCATCGATTATGGACGTACCAGGCCATTACGCCGCGACCCCCAAACGATACAGGGGAATCCAATCCTTTGGACCTATCTGTCCTCAGTTACCATGTATCTATAGTCCCTCATCCATCTAATATCCCAGAGATCCTATACCGGGCATAGTGCTGTCAGGCCCATACGGTCTCTCCTCGAGTCTTGCTCTTGTCGAATTCTCCCAGAGAACTCTTTCTCTCTCAATCCGAATAACCTTGGCCAAGGATTTATTCGAGCAAGAACATATGGGATATTCCTCTCATGATATCGAGAGTGAATGATCCTCTATTGATACTCAATAGCCCTCGTAAGGTTTGCTATCACTCCCAATAACCGGTTGTACTAGATCTGAAACTTTTAAAACCTATAAGTCCGGTATCAAAGAGTGGAGTACTCATACAGGACATCCTTGGTGTCTCATGTCTAAAGACCAGATACACTACTGGGACTATGGAATCATTGTCTGACGTGAGGTATCAATAACCATCTAGCATTCCATAGACGGATCAATCTGTGAACTCATTCCCCAATGAGCACCTGCATTGTACCCTTAGTGTCCCCACACGAGTAGCTATGAGACCAGCTACCTCCATCATATGGATGGGTATACAACACACCAGTCTATCCGGTTATCTCGATGTCCTTCTCGAGTAACCTATGACCAGGATAATTCAGGGTCTGTGTTTAAAGGTGAATCGGTCTCATTATCATGATCTCATCACGATCCGATTCCCATTGCACAGATCCAGGGACATCACAATATATGCAACACACAAGATAAAGTGATAAAACGCCTAATAATAAGCAAAGAGAAAAAGTGCATATCAAGTCACAAGTGTTATCACTCATGTGATTGACTTGCAGGGCACATATGACTAGCAGTTTTATTTGCCGCTGCGCATGAGATGTTGACTCCTCGCGATTTTCCAGCACTTGAGACACCAAATATGCATTATATGAGTACTCTATTCTTTGACGCCAGACTTACAGGTTTAGAAAGCCTTAGATCTGGTACAACCGATTCTCGAGGATGGTAGCCAACTATACGAAGGCAATTGTGTGTCAATAGAGGATCATCCACTTTTGGTATCGTGAGATGAATATCCCGCGTGTGCTCGCTCAGGCAAAATCCCTAGCCGGGGTCGTTTAGATTGAGAGAGGAGTTCTCTGGGAGAATCCGATTAGAGCAAGACTCAGATAGGATTCCGTATGGGCCTGACTCTACCATGCCCAATATATGGTCTATGGAATATAGATGGATGAGGGACTATAGATACATGGTAACTGAGAACATACAGGTTTGATAGATCAGATCCCCTGTACCGTTTGGGGACTATGGCGTAGTGGCCTAGTACGACCATAGTCGATGAGTCGAGTGAATTATTATGGAGATAATAATTCACTATATTGGAAAGAGTTCTGAGTCAGAAAGAGTTCTGACGGGAGCGACTCTTGACTAGCTCAATATCAAGCATAGAGCGTCACACATATTAGGTGGATATTGCGACGAGTAGAGGTGCAGATATAAGATATCTACGGAGCCCCTATTTTGGATCCTATGGATAAGATCCAATTGGATAGAGAACCAATGTGAATTGGATAGAGATCCAGTGTGAATAGGATCCGTTAAGGATATGCTTCCAGCACCTCTATAAATAGGAGAAACTCCCTAGTTTATAGGCTAGAGCTTTTGGTAGTCATCCCTCCTATTCTCCTCAGCCTCCTCTCCTCCTCCTTGGCTCCAGTAGCCTCATGGTGTACAGGGAGAAGGAGATCCCGCGATGATCTGAGGAGCATCATCATTGCGTCCGCTGTGTGGATTACCGCTAGAGAGGAGTACGCTAGTGCTCCTTTATCCTCTTCATCGGATCTGAAAATTCAGGGATATATGATCTTCCCAAGTAATGCTTCTAACATGATACGTGCGATTTTTTGGATTTATGATTTTTCACGCACTAATCGTCGCACAGCGGCCAAGTACGTAACTATAGAAAATCTTATCTTGTTTTGTTTTTCGCTACACATGAGATGTCGACTCCGCATGATTTCCCAGCAATGTTACCCCTGGATTTCCCAATAGATACTGTTGTTGGTGGTTACTTCCACGACGACACCTCCTCTCGCAATTGATGGTGGTCTTATTTTTTTAATTTAAATTATGTATATTATTATATTAATTATTTATTATGAGTCAACATACTACGTAAGCAGACTCTAACATTTGTTAACTTAGGCTTGATAGGAGGGGCTTTATGTTATATTTTTAAACATATAGATGTTATTTTAGATATAAGCAAAATCATAAGGGCTTGATGGGACATATATTAGCCCCACTCGCTCACAGACAGCAATCCATAACCACATCATTATTAGAGGACTCTCAGAGCCGAGGTGGCAAGCTACATCAACATAATAGGATGGACTCGAATCCACTCGCAATTGTACCAAGCCGAGCACAGTACACTGAGTGGTCTGATGTCGCCTCGGGAAGCTTGGCGTCGTCGTCCGGCATCATCCGCTCAGCGTACTATATGATCGACCTTGTGCATAGGTATAAAAAGCTCACTCCTTGTCAGCACCAGGGGAGGCACTTCGAACACTCAACTCTCTTATACACATAACGCTAATTTAAGATTCAGAGGGGTCGAGTCAGGAGATCCCCCTCTTGACCTCGACATATGTGCAGGACTCCGAGGAGCGCGTGACAAATCGACAGCCAAGGAAGGAGGTTGTTTTCAGGAGACGAGTCTCCAGCTCAACCCGATCCAACACTTGTTTCCACCACCTTAGCATCTGCCAAGGTAAACTTGTATATCCGAAGTCGGACTAAGCCGTGCTGATTCCACGACCATGACGTAAAGGTTCACCAACATGACTTAAGTGATTCATAATCAAAACTATAAGGGCTAAAATGAATCTTTTTTAAATTTAAATTATATGTATCATTATATTAATATTTTATTATGAGTTAGTATGGCAGGTAAGTAAACTTTAACGTTTGTTAACTCAGACTTTACAAAAGAGACTTATATATTATGTTTTAAAAAAATATAAGAGTTATTTTCTATATGAGTAAATCATAAGAGTTTAAATGGTTTACGGTAAAAATTACATAAGCCTAAAATAAATCTTAATCGTCTTATAAATATATATATATATATTTATCTATGTATGTATTTATATATATATATATAGCAACTTATTCTCGACATGTTCTTGTGAAAGAGCGAGAACTTGAAGAGGGAGTACCGGCGGGAGTGATCTGGTTCGGCCGAGCAGAAACCAAAATCTTACTGTCCATGCTCAAGAACTCTCCTCCTAAGGTTTTTCAATGCTTCTCCTCCCCACTTTTCTCCGCCCCCTTCCCGATTTTCCGTTGCGGGATCTAACTACGGTTTATGTTTATACGAATCGTTTGCGTTCCACGGTGATCTTCTTGCAACTCAAGATTCTTGTAAAATTGCTCGGCATCTTTGTCGTGGTTCGTTAGAGGAATTCTTGATTGGCGATGATCTTCTAGCAACTCAAGATTCTTGGGGCCTGCTTCGGTTCGTCCCCTGTAGTTCACCATAGGAAATTGCTTGTAAGAAACTTTTTTGGGCTCAAGAATTGATCGTAGTTCGTTAGAGGAAGTCTTGATCGCTATGTGCTGTTTCCTTCGAACTGATCAATAATGAGCTTCTTGCAATTAGAGATGCTTGGGCCTTGCTTCGGTTTCATCCGGTGTAGTTCGTTATAGGAATTTGCTTGTAAGAAAGTTTTAGGGCTCAAGAATTCTTGATCTTGTAATTAAAGAATCTTGGATTTCACTTGTGGAAGAGAAAATAAGGGTTTCGATGATTGTTATGCTTACCTTCCTCTGAGAAGTATATGTTGGATTACCTTCCTATAAGGTTTTGTTTATTCTTGCATCGCAATGGAAATAAAACAAGAACATTGGACTATATGAAATGTCATGGATTATGGTTTACTGAGATATATGAAAAACGCTTGTAAATTTTTGTGAGGATGAAGAAAGAAACAAAATATTGATTATGCCAGAATAAGTTCAACTGGGTTGAGCAATGCATCTTATAAGTGGAAGTAGACTTCGAGAACAATCACAGAAATGTGAAGATGGGCTTTTGTATCAAGAGACATATTGGCATTGATGTGACTTATTTGTGATGTTATTATGTGGCTTAAAATTCCTTTGACTGATTTGCAATAATAACAATTACAAACTAATTTCCATAAAGAGATTAAACTAGTCTTTAAGCTGTGCCTCTATTCAAGATTTAAGAGCATTGTGGTGTTGACTTCTTTATGTCTAATCCTATTCAAAAATTGATAGATCATTGTATACCCTATATTCATTTCGATAACCTCTGTAGTCGGAGGAAATGATTATTAAAACAAGAGACTTTATTTCAATGTCTCAATTAAAGAATGTCAATGTACTCATTCGTAAATCCTTTCTTTATGATATTATTTCTTTTCTCTTAAACATTGCACTGCATTTAAAATGCTTTAAAACTCATATAGGATCATTTAGTGTTTCAAGACAATTTTTTCTATTGTTCACCTTTCTGAAATCTGGCCTACTATCTATATGCATGCCCCAGTGGGTTTGCCAATCTTTTCTCGAACGCCTAAAACTCATATAAGATAGTTACCACTGTTCGTGTGGTGGGGCATGGTAATGACATTTTTCATTAGAACACTCTGCATATTCACAAATGCTCTCCTTTCTGTTTTAACTGGATTTTGTATGATAGCTTTTGCTAACGTTGGCTATATAAGTAACTTGAGTTCTGAAATGAATCAACAAGTTAATTCTATAAAATACTTTTTAACTATTTATAAAGGACTAATGATAAAAAAAGTTTTAACTTGTCTATTAAAAAATATTTTGAAAAAGCAAGCTGGTTAAGACTCAGTCAAAGTTTTATGATTACAAGAAGAGTCTAAAATGATCAACATAGTCACGAAGAGGAAAGAATAAATTTAAAAATAATATCTTGAAGAATAAAAGTTTATTCAGTCATGTTGGACAAAATTCATGAATTAAGAATATAAATACCATTTAATGCATTTATTCTCTTTATACTTAGCCTCATACTATATAAACGGGGCTGACTCCCATTGTAAAGATAAACAATTTGATAAGTATAATAATTCTTCAATACCGGTGAGTGTTTTGTTTTTAAGTTCTTGCATGAACTTTAGAACTTATCAGGCTGATGGCGTTCAAAACCAAATCTTTGTTTTTCCTTTCGATTTATCAAATTTATTAGTTTGTGATGTCTTAAGAGAATTCAAAGTGTTATTCTAATTAGTTTATCAATTTTCTATTGATAAGTGATTAGAATAGTTTCTCTTACTTAATTCTTGAATGATCCGTCTTGTTTTTAATTCGTTAGAGGATGTCAATTTGCATTTCATATGTATTATAGCTCTTTAGCTATCGGGGTGTATGGTTGCTAAGTTGATGATTTCCATCATTTGGTATCAGGGCTCAAGTTTGAGATTTGCTTATCCATTTATTTGTTATTTTTTAGCTTTTCCCTTTTTATTCTTCTTTTTCTTCTTTTATCACGATATTCATAATTGCTATTCTCCCTTCATCTTTATTGTCGTGCTTCTTGTGTTATTATCGTATTTTATTATTTTTCTTTCCCCTCACTTTATAGTATAAAAAAAGCAGAAAGTAAAAAAAAAAAGTCGACGAAAATCAGAAGAAAAAGAGAGAGAGAGAGAGAGAGAGAGAGAGAGAAAGAATCAAAACAAAAAAAAGCTAGAGAAAATCAAAGATTAAAAAAAAAGAGAGATGAGAAGATCAAAGGTTAAAAAAAAAAAGAAAGAAAGAAAGAGATCAAAATTTAAAAAAAATCGTGAATTCAGGGACTTCTTGCAAATTACAGAATTCTATCTTCATTATTTTGAATTCTTGTTTCAGGTTTGGAAATCATTTTTTTTCATTCCAGAAAATTTTCTTTATTCATTTGATACTTGAATTCAAATCTTTTCTTATGATTGAAGTGTATTACACACACCTTTAAAATTGACTTATCTTTTGTTTGCTTTTATGTCCAATTTCAATACTCTTGAATTGTCATAATTTGAATTATTTGTTTTAGTTTTTTAGTTAATCTAAGAACTTAAAAAAACAAAACAAGAGAGGTTAAAGGCAAAAGTGGTGAGATCAATATCAAGAAAATCCAAACATTATGTGAAAACATGAGTGGAGTGAATCAAATCTTGAATAAAACATGTGAGGGAGTATTGGTGAGGTTGTTCTAACTTTGTTTTTCAGGTTGCAAACATGTCTAAGATAAAGAAGTGAGTTCTTCATCAAATGATCTTTTGCTTCAAGTAATGCAATAATAATTTGAATGTATGTTCAAAGTGATAGGAGATGTAAGAGATCATCTAGAAAGATATGATGATGCAATTAATAGATAGCAAGGTGAACCATGACATAGGAGATAACCCGACTTTATCCACGATAAATATGATGGTAGAGATGACATCGATGATGACTAAGTCATTCTAATTGATCAAGATGTTAATCCTAGGAAACAAACTAGGAGAGGACATTTTGATGGTGTGGACAGAAACATAGGCAGCATCAAAATGAAAATTTCTTCTTTTCAAGGAAAGAATAATCCAGAATGAAAAGTGGAGCTGATCTTTGAATGTCACAACTATTCCGAAGAGAAAAAGATAAAATTAGCCGTTGTTGAATTTTATGATTATGTTATAATTTGGTGGGGTTAATTATGTAAAGATAGGCATAGAAATAGTGAAAGGCCCGTGGAGAGTTGGTTGGAGATGAAACAAATCATGAGGAGGAGATTCATCCCAAGCTATTACTATTGGGATTTGCATTAACGGCTGCAAACTTTGACACAAGGTTCCATGAGTATTGATGAATATCACAAGGAGATGGAGATAGCCATGATAAGGGCTAATATGGAGGAAGATCGTGAGGCTACTATAGCTCGATTTCTAAGTGGATTAAACAAGAACATTGCTGATCTTGTGGAGTTACAACATTATGTGGAGATTGAGGATATGGTGAATATAGCCATGAAGATTGAGAGGCAACTCAAAAGAAAAGGTGCAAGGTATGATTCAAAATCTTATTCGGGTTCTTCTTCTTCTTGGAAACTAAATTGGAGTAAAAAGGATGATAAACCCATTATTAAGCCTAAAATTGATGGAATTAATGGTAAAAATGAATTAAGCAATAAGAGTAAAGGTGAGAATCAACCTAATCAAAGTAGAGGTATTAAGTGTTTTAAGTGCCTTAGGCATGGACATGTAGCATGTGAATGTCCTAATAAGAGAGTTATGATCATAAGGGATGAAATTATAGAATCAGAAAGTAAAAGAGATGATAATGATGACATTCCAGAGGATGCTAGTGATGTAGAGTATGCTAAAGGTGAAATTTTAGTTATTCAATGCACACTTAGTTTGCAAAGTAAAAATGATGAATATGGTGAATAATATGAAAATCTGTTTTATACTCATTGTTTGATTACTAGCAAGTTGTGTAATGTGATTATTGATAGAAGTTGTACAAATGTGATAAGTACCTTGCTCATGGAGAAACTGAAATTGCCTATTATCAAACATCTAAAACCTTACAAGTTACGATGGTTGAATGATAGTGGTGTAGTAAAGGTAAATCAACAAGTGTTAGTTTCTTTTTCAATTGGTAGATATAAAGATAAAGTTTGGTGATATAAAGATGAAGTTCGGTGTGATGTGGTACCTATGTATGCTGGTCACATATTGTTGGGGAGACCAAGGCAATATGATTGTAGGGTAATACATGATGGGTTCAATAACCATTATTCTTTGATCATGGATGGACAAAAATATCAGCTTGGACCTTTGCCTCTGAAGATAATTCTTGAAGACCAGATGCACATAAAATAACAATATGAGGAGTTTGAGTCTTCATTAATCAAAACTTTGGGGAGGGAATAAGAAAGAGAAAAAAAAGAAAAGGATGAGATGAGTGATAAAAATGAGAGTGTTGGGAAACACAAGGGGAGAGAAAATAAGGAAAGCTTGAGTGAAAGAAAAATGAGTGTTTATGCCAAAATGAGTGATGTAAAAAAAGCCTTAACTATGAGGTAGCCCTTACTTATACTTATGTACAAGGACATTTTGATTTCTTCTAATAAAATTGACAAAAGTTTGCCTAGTGTTATTATTGATCTTTTGCAGGAAAATGAGGATATCTTTCCCGAAGAAGCTTCCAATGGTTTACCACCAATTAGAGGAATTAAGTATTAAATTGATTTCATTCCAAGTGCAAGCATACCAAATAGGCCAGCATATAGATGCAACCCTGAAGAGACTAAGAAAATTTAAAAATAAGTTAGTGAACTTATGAAAAGGGGGTATATGTGAGAAAACATGAGTCCATGTGCAGTTCTTGTTCTTTTGGTGCCTAAAAAGGATGGATTTTAGAGAATGTGTGTTGAATGCAGAGCCATCAACAAAATCACAATAAAGTATCGATATCCTATTCCTAGGCTAGATGACATGTTGGATGAATTACATGGTTCTTATCTATTTTTAAAAATTGATTTGAAATCTGGATATCATTAAATAAGAATGCGTGAGGGTAATGAATGGAAAATCACTTTCAAAACTAAATATGATTTATATGAATGGTTAGTAATACCTTTTGGCCTAACTAACACACCTAGCACTTTTATGAGATTGATGAACCATATTTTGTGTCCTTACATTGGAAAGTTTGTAGTGGTTTATTTTGATGATATACTTGTGTATAGAAAAAGTTTAGATGAGCATGTAATATATTTAAAAGCTATTTTTGATGTGGTTAGAAAAGAAAAGTTATATGCTAATCTATAGAAATATACTTTTTTACTAATGAAATTACTTTTTTTGGATATGTTGTAAATGATAAAGGAATACATGTTGATAAAAAAAAAGTAAAAGTAATTAAGGAGTGGCCAAAAACTCACTAGTGTTAGTGATGTTAGAAGTTTTCATGGCCTTGCTTGCTTTTATAGAAGATTCATTAAAGATTTTTCTATAATTGCTGCACCATTAACTGAATGCATAAAAAAGAATATGGGATTCAGATGGGGTAAACAACAAGATGATACTTTTAACTTGCTTAAAGATAAACTCAGTTGAGCATCTTTGCTTGCTTTACCTAACTTTGCTAAACCTTTTGAGATTGAGTGTGATGCGAGTGGAATAGGTATTGGAGGAGTCTTAATATAAGAAGACAAACCCATTGCATTCTTTAGTAAGAAGTTAAGTGGAGCAAGTCTTAACTATCCGACATATGATAAGGAATTTTATGCTCTGGTAAGAGTGTTAGAGACATGACAGCACTATCTTTGGTATAAGGAATTCATTATACACACCGATCATGAGTCTTTGAAATATCTTAAAGGACAAAGAAAGCTAAGTCGTAGGCATGCAAAATGAGTGGAGTTTATTGAATCCTTTCCATACATCATCAAGTATAAACAAGGTAAGGAAAATGTGGTTGCCGATGCTCTTTCTAGAAGGTATGCTCTAATTTCTAAACTTGATACAAAATTATTGGGTTTTAAATACATTAAAGATTTATATAATTCTGATCATGATTTTGCTAATGTTTATAGGGCATATAAGAAAATGGGTTTTGATAAGTTCTTTAGGCATGATGGTTTTCTTTTCAAAGAAAACAAACTGTGTGTTCCTGTTCAATGAGAGAATTACTTGTGAGAGAAGCACATAGTGGAGGTTTAATGAGATATTTTAGAGTTCAAAAAACTTTAGATGTGTTAAGTGATTATGTTTTTTTTGCCACACATGAAAAGAGATGTTGAAAGATTGTGTGAGAAATACATCACTTGTAAACAAGCTAAATCTAAAGTAATACCTCATGGGTTGTATACACCCCTTCCTATAGCTAGTGAGCCTTGGGTTGATATATCTATGGACTTTGTCTTACGTTTACCTAGATCAAAAGGAGGGAGAAATTCTATTTTTATTATTGTTGATAGGTTTAGCAAGATAGCACATTTCATTCCTTACCACAAAACAGATGATGCAACACATGTTGCGGGACTATTTTACAAAGAAATTGTGAGATTATATAGTATTCCAAAGACAATTGTGAGCAATAGAGATGTGAAGTTCCATAGCCACTTTTGGAAAACACTTTGAAGTAAGTTAGGTACAAGACTATTGTATTCAACCACTTATCATCCACAAACAGATGGACAAACAGATGTGATAAATTAAACTTTATCAACACTTTTGAGGGCCATAATTCAAAAGAATTTAAAAATTTTGGAGGAATATTTGCCACATGTGGAGTTTACTTATAATAGAAGTATGCATGCTACAACAAACCATTCCCCATTTGAAGTTGTGTATGGGTTCAATCCATTAACTCCTATGAATTTGCTACCTTTACCATTCGAAAAAATTAATTTGGATGGTAAGCAAAAAGTTGATTTTGTCAAAGCATTGCATGAAAAAGTCCAAACTCAAATTGCAAAGAAAACTCTGCCATATGAGAAACAACACAACAAAGGCCGAAAGCAAGTAGTATATGAACTTGGTGACTGGGTTTGGGTACACTTAAGGAAAGATTTCCTAGTCATAGGAAGTCTAAACTAATGCCAAGAGGAGATGGTCTATTTCAAATCCTTCAAAAAATTAATGACAATGCATACAAGTTGAAACTATCATGTGAGTATGGTAACATTAATGCAACATTCAATGTTTCTGATCTATCTTTGCTTAATATAGGTGATGGAGGCTTTGATTCGAGAACGAATCATTTCGAAGAAAAGGGGAATAATATGAACTAGCAAGTTGATCATAATTCTATAAAAGATCATTTAACTATTCATGGAGGACCAATGACAAGAGCTAAAGCTAAGAGGATAAAAGAAGCTTTAATTTATCTATTGGAAATCATTTTGAAGAAGCAAGCTGGTCAAGACTCAATCAAAGTTCTATGATTGCAAGATGAGTTTAAAATGGTCAACATGATCACGAAGAGAAAAGAACAAATTTAAAGACCACATCTTGAAGAATAAAAATCTATTCAGCCATGTTGAATAAAATTCATGAATTAGGAATATAAATATCATTTAATGCATTCATTTCCTTTGTACTTAGCCTCATACTATATAAATAAGGCTGACTCCCATTGTAAAGACAGACAATTTGAGAAGTATAATAATTCTTCAACACTAGTGAGTGTTTTATTTTTAAGTTCTTGCATGAACTTTAGAACTTATCAAACTTGCTAGTTTGTGGTGTCTTAAGGGAATTCAAAATGCTATTCTAATTATTTTATCAATTTTCTATTGATAAGTGATTAGAATAGTTTCTCTTACTTCATTCTTAAACGATCCGTTTTGTTTTCAATTCATTGAAGGGTGTCAATTTGTATTTTATATATATCATAGCTCTTTAGCTATTGGGGTGTATGGTTGTTAAGTTGATGATTTTCATCAAGTTCTATCACTTGTCATTCATTTACAATATCCTATTATTCATATTGCTTATATATTGCATAGCTCTTTAGCTATTGGGGTGTATGATTGTTAAATTGATAATTTTCATCAAGGTCTATCACTTGTCATTCATTTGCAGTATCCTATTATCCATATTGCTTATATATTGCATGCTATGGATTTACAGAATGGTAAAATTTAGAAGTCATCTCTTGCTATCTGCATCTTGGATGCGATATGATATGCATTTACTCAGCTCAATGAAGGTCACAAATTAAGCAGGTAATTCTCTGCCTGCAATTTGAATTGTGGTAATATGATTAAAATTTTTTTTCAAAAATGGTTGATTTATGGATTCCAAGAGACAATTTTAGCATGGATCTACCTATACATAATATTTACAAAAATACATCTCCTGTTCAGGAATATCAAAATTTTAGAAATATTTGTTTAAGAATTTGCACCTTCTTTTTATTTTCTTTGAACTAAAACATATCCTTCCTTTTTTTTTCTTGTTTCGTTTGTTTGTCAAGTATAATTGCTTTACGTGAAGTGACTATTAAAATTCATGCTTCATATTAGAGCTTTCAAGTATTACTTCAGATATTAAAATAAAGTAGGTGATCAGAGAACGTTCTGTTAGTATCAGTTTATGCTAATAAAGGAGCGTTAAGTATTAATGATTTGAAGTTCTAAATAAACACTAGATTTTTAGAATGCCATAGTAAGAAAAGTAATAAGCTTTGGTGACTGCAGATATGTTGTGCATTCGGTGATTGCTTTTATTTTCAAAATTGTTGTGCATTTCATTATTTAAATTTTCAATTTTGGAAATGCTGATATTGATGCAAATTGATTCAAAACCTAATATAAATTAATTTATATGTAAAAATATGATTTCAAAAATATATCCTTGTTGCTTTAAGAATAACAACAGTCAAATATAGATATTTCTATGTTGATTATAATTTTCTTTTAATAGGCTTATGGTCCTTTTGACACCTCCACCAAGACATTATAAGATTATTCAAAAAGTTTCGAGGCATATAGAGTCCAAAAAACCAATAAAAGCTAGCTCATCTACAAAATTAAGTTTTTAATAGGTATCCTTATTGGTTTACAAACAACAACAATCAAATAGGACACTTTTTATGTCAGACATAGTAGTTTTAAATAAGTTAATATTGTGTTTGACAACTTCACCAAGATATTATATGCCTATTTAAAAATGCTGAGGTAGATGCAAAACCCAATAAAACATAACTCATTTATAAAGATGGAGTTTAAATAAGTAATTTATTGGTTTAAGAATAACTAGATAGAGAGTGCGTTATGACACCTCAATCAAAACATTGCAAGTTTATTTAAAACCATTGTAATCGAAGAAAAGGGACTCAAAAACCAATAAAAATTAGCATATTCATCCTACTTGTTTTAATCTCAATCGTGCACTAGATTAGACCAAGTTGATTTTAAATTAATTGACTATTTAAGACATACGAAAGATTAATCTTTTTTTTTCACAGAGTAAGATGAATGATTTTCGATGAACCTTTTATAACTTTCCTATGTCGGATACCTTTGGTGGACATCTAAACTGATGAGACAATTGAAATAGAATTCTTATCGTTTAACAGTGTGGAGCTCCTATGTTAATTTCACCAATATTGATACTAGAAAAATCTGATTCAAGGTTACATAAAACATGTATTTATTATGGATGAAAATTTTTGTCCAAATGGAAGATAAATTGATGTAGAAAGAAGGCATCAGTTAACATGCCGAATGCTGCAGTGTAGAATGCATGAACTTTTCTTTTGTTGGTAAGAAGCGTTGGAAAGGCTATTTCGCCAAGAGGCGACGGTCACTGAAGTCATGAGCTTTGTTGATCTGCGGCCTCGAGCAGAAAGCAGAAAGCACGAATGCTGTCGCAAGGCCTCCCTCAGTAGATCAGCAGGAACTCCAAAGGAAATACGAACCCACGGCTGTTCAATCCAATTATAGACCCAATAAAATTTAATCAGTAAATGAATTAGGTGCACTATGACAAAGGATTCGATCACTGACAAAACCCTATCATATCATTCGAGAGTCCTAATTTAATTTTATTGAAGGGAGTAAGCATATAAATCTTAAGGGTATTCATATAAATCTTATCTAGCTAACCCCTATTAAAGAAATGAAGAGGTCGACTAGATTAGGATTAGTTTGGAGGTTGCAATTTAGAAAAGCATTAGGAGTTGATTAGAAGTAGGGGTCTTGAGTAGGAGTCCTATTAGGAATTGGGGTTTAGAAGCCCTATTAATAGCTATGTATTCATTCTTTTTTCTAGATGAATAGATCAATCCTTTTAGCAGCCTTTGAGCAGTAACTTAGAGGAATGAACCCCTATAGAGTTCCAAGGAGGTCGATCCCCTAAAGAGATCAACCCCAAGCTTAGAATCCGCAAGGGTTCTAACACTTGGTATCATAGTAGCATTCTTGGTATCTCGCAATCCTTCCACAGTCATCCATTAGCCCTCCACAAATTGCTTAAAAGATTATCGTTGAATTCCGTCGTCATCTCCACCACCACGGATCATCCTTTGATCTCCCCGTGAATTGCAATAGGTTTTGGTTTCCTACATTACTGATGCTGCAATTTAGTTATCCTTATTTAAAAATTTTTAAAAAATTATTCCTATATTGTTGCATAAACTTTTTGTCGCAAAGTTTTCATCTCTACGACGAAAGTTGCACTGTAGAATTCTAACTACATAGCACTATTTGTTTGATCTTGCTACTACGTTTTTTCTATCCAAATCTCTACGAAATTTTTATGACGACTTTGACACTTCCTAACAGTGGATTTTCCTTTGGTTTCGTTGAAAAATTCTCAATATAAGTCACTGATCTTTTACATCCAAACTACTACACTTTAGACGTAAAAAATCTACTATAGTACCTTTTCGTGATCCTCAATTTTGCCGAACCTTTTGTTGTCATTTCCTTCTATGAAATTTTTAATAGCATTACCTCTCCCTTACCACTAGATTCTCTTTGAATTTTACTTGAATCTTTATTGAGATTGCTGGAAAAATTATATCTTTACTATTGTAATTTTTTCGATGAAAAATCTGGTACTGCACCTTTGTCATTTTTCTTCTCCGTAACCTACCAAACCCTAACCACCTTATTGCCACCAACCAAGACGTCTTTAAGGCATCTCTCTAGTCTTAAGACACGGTCATCATAATCTATTTTCATAACCCTAATAGCATCAAAAATTGTAGCCCAAAACAATAAACCATTACCGCTGAACCCTTCTATCACCGATTTATTGTTCAAACCTTCCACCACCCCATGCCAATAACCCATCAACAAAAAAAAGACAAGGACATCTCTGATCTACAGGCATATGCTATGGCTTCCCAAGATCCAATTGATGCTAAATTTGAAGCATTGGAATCTCGGATTGAATCGCGGCTTGAATCGTGCTTGGAGGACAAATTACGCGCTTTGTTTGCAGAATTTAGAATTGGACAACCACCGAGTCCTACCAAATTTCAACAAGGAGAGAGTTTAGAGAGGCCTCCAGAGAAAGAGGGACAGCCCTCGAACATACTTCAGTCATGCATGAGGGTGGACTTCCCCCGATAGGAAGAAGGAGACCCGATTAGGTGGATTTCGCCCGTCGAACATTACTTTCGCTACTATCGAACTGTCACACACTTAGCTGGAATTGCCTAAGTGGTGAGGCACCCTTGTGGTAAGCACGGACTTAGTTGGAGTTGCCTAAGTCGAGAAGTACCCTTGTGCCCACTTCGATCAGACTTTGCTGGGATTGCCTAAATCTTGAGGTGCCCTTGCGACATACGCATCCGCAAAGGGTCAACCGAACTGTAACCTCATGTAGGTCCCGTAGGACCTGTAAAAATAAAAGTTGATTAGTTTTCGAAATGAGCAACGGACAAGTCCCGACATCTCACGAAGAGGGAAGCTTTACAAACAATTGAGCGAGCACTTGGAGTTCAAGAAAGCAGAGAAAGAAAGGAGAAAAACAAAGACTTTAAAAGGGTGAACGAGTAGTTGCAAGTCCACAAACAATTACTCCCTGGGTGTCGGGCGCGAAGACAAGTTCCTGTCAAGTTGACGTGCAAACTTGTGAAAGTGTTCAACGCCTGACACTACCCCGAAGCCCCATCCAGCCCTGTGCCACTCGAGGGGTTCTAGGGTGCTGAGATGGCTGATATTTTGGGGGCGGCCATGGGCTGCAGAAAACATGTCGTGGCACACAAAAACGAAGTCATTTTGGGGTAGTTTTGTCCGGTGCAATGAGCGATCATTCTGCAGCATTGCAAGCTGCAGTTTCTTACATTTTTCTAAGGAAAACACACCAAAACTATGGCAAAATAGGCTGCCAAGGATATGTACAAGCATGAACAAGCGATGAACGGTTCATTGAACGAAGTTACTATGAGAGTACGACGACCGTTCGTGACATTCTCCCCCACTTAGACTGTCGACGCTTGCTGGTAGGCTTTGATGGTTGTTTATTCATGTCAGAGGGAGTCTTCTGGCTCCTAACTGGCTTTAGTTATGGGAAGCTTCTGCCACTTCACCAAGTACTCAATCTGCTCAGCTCCGTTAGGTAGCTTTGTCTTGCGATCCGCTAAAATGGTCTCAACTCGCTTCTCGTAGGAGGCTCTGGTGGGGGGTTATCAAGTTGAAACACCTCGGGAAGTATCTTGCGGATCGGAGTGGTAGGCTTTCAAGTTGCTGGCATGAAAAACATTATGAATTTTGAGCTACACCGACAACTGCAACTTGTAGGAGACGTTGCCCACCCTACTGATAATTGGGAAGGGTCCATCATACATGCACATCAATCCTTTATGCACCTTGTTCCTAAAGAACTAGAGTGATATTGGTTGAAGTTTCACCAACATCAAATTGTCGACTTTGAATTCTTGCGGTCACCTTCCCAAGTCTGCCCACTTCTTTATCTTTTAGGTCGTCTTCTCCAAGTAAGCCCGTGCAATATCTGTATTTCGATGCCATTCTTTTGCAAGGTGATATGCGAACGGACTACTTCCAGTATAACCAATAGCCAAAGTGTGAGGAGTCGATGGTTGTTGTCCTGTGATGATCTCAAAGGGGCTCCTATTGGATACAGAGCTCCGCTGTAGGTTATAGGAGAATTGGGCTATGTCCAACATCTTCACCCAATCTCGTTGGTTGGCACTTACGTAGTACCGAAGATACTGCTCTAGGAGCAAGTTTATTCTCTCAGTTTGGCCATCCGTCTGGGGGTGGAGGCTTGTGGAGAAGTATATCTTAGACCCCAACAATTTGAATAGCTCGGTCCAAAATCGTCCCAGAAACCGAGTATCTCGATCACTTATGATATTGTGCGGGACTCCCCAATATTTCACCACATTCTTCATCATTAGCTTGGCCGCTTCCTCTGTTGAACAGTATAGGGGTGCAGCAATGAAGGTTGCATACTTCGGAAATTGGTCGACTACCACGAGTATCGATCCGAGTCCCTCTACTATCGGCAAGCTTGATACGAAGTCCAGAGAAATATTCTCCCACGGCCTTTCTGGTACGGGCAATGGCTCTAAAAGTCCCACTGGCTTCCGCTGCTCCACCTTGTCTTATTGACAAGTTAGGCACGTTCAAACATATTCCTCCACATCTGTACCCATCTTTGGCCAAGTTATTGACAAGTTAGGCACCTTCTCAGATCGAGATTTGTGTTGAGGACAGACAACATCGCTTTGAGTTACTTTCAGACTCAGAAGAAACTCTCTCCAAAGCAAGTATGATGGCAGGACTTCCTGGTGGAATTTGATATGGTAATGGAGTACAAGATCAGAAAATCAAATGTCATAGCTGATGCGTTGAGTCAGAAAGTGAAGCGAGTGAATGCTATGCAACTAGAGGGCAGAGGCCAAGCAAGTCAGTTGCACTCCAACTTCCTTTCCCAAATCAAGGATGGACTATACAGTGATCCCTAGGCAGTAACCTTGATGCAACTAATTCAAGAAGGCAAGGCACGATAATTTTGGGTCCAGGAGGGACTCGTCTACACCAAAGGCAATAGAGTTTATATTCCTCGAGTGGATAATTTGAGGCACCCTCCTGCATGAGTACTGCCCCAATAGCGAAGTCTGAAGCATCTGTATGGACTTCGAAGGGCTTCTCATAATCTGGTAATTCGAGCACTGGTTCTTTCAAAACGGTAGCCTTTAGGTCTTGGAATGCCGCTTCACATTTGTCGGACCATCTCTAAGGCTGCTCCTTTTTTAGCAACTCCATTAGTGGAGCTGCGTGCTTTGAATACCCCATTATGAAGCACCGATAGTAGTTCACAAAACCAAGGAAGGATCTCAACTCTGGTACCTTCCTTGGAGTACTCCATTCCGCCACAACTTGTACCTTTGATTTGTCCATTCGGATGGAACCATTACCGATTTGATGCCCCAAGAATAAGATCTCTGTCTGAGCAAAGTAGCACTTCTCTCTTTTCATGAACAAAGTATTCTCCCTGAGAACTTTAAAAATTGTTCGAAGGTGCTCAATATGCTCTTCAAGTGTTTGGCTGTAGATGATGATATCATCCAAGTAGATGACCACAAACTTGTCAAAATACTCTTTGAATAGTTGGTTCATAAGAGTGCAGAATGTGGCTGGAGCATTGGTTAAGCCAAAAGGTATCACCAAGAACTCAAACACTCCATACTTGGTCACACAGGTAGTCTTCGCTTCATCACCTTCAGCAATACACACTTGCCAATACCCCGACAAAAGGTCGAGTTTGGAGAAATACTTTATTTTGCCCAGTTGGTCGAACAAGTCCGCAATGAGCGGGATGAGATATTTGTTCTTTACAGTCACCTTGTTAAGGGCACGATAGTCGATGCATAGTCGGAGACTCCCATCTTACTTCTTCTAGAAGAGAACTAGAGCTCCGAATGGTGCTTTGGAACTGCGGATGAGACCATCGCTTAGCAGTTCATCTAACTGCTTTCTGAGCTCTGCCAACTCGAGAGGGGGCATGCGGTATGATGGTCTCACTAGAGGCTTCACTCTCGGCTCCAACTCAATAAGATGATCCATGCCTCTGCGTGGTGGCAGAGTTTTCAGCAACTTAGGTGGCATAACATCTGTGAACTCCTTCAGGACGTTCGCCACCATAGCAGGTTCTTTAATGGCCTTTCCATGAAGTGGTTCTAGCTTCATAACAGCCACGAAGGTTAACTCTCCCTTGCGCACCCCTTTCTTCAATTGCAATGCCAATAGTTGTTGGGGGTCCTTGGTTCCTCTTCGAGAGACGAGAACCACGTAGGGGTCGTCGCCCCCAATCAGACATAAGGAGTCTAAGAACAGCATTGGCACCAACGTCACTGCGTGCATGAACTCCATTTCGAGAATCACTTGGAAGTTGTCCAATGGCACTGCCATCATATTTATGCTCCCGCTCCATGATCCAATCTTAATGAGGACTCCCTTTACTAGTCCGGAGATCCGCTTGGCCTCCGAGTTGACCGCCTTTATCCGGCTTGGGTTCTTCTCCAAGGTCAGCCCAAGTCGCTTTGCTTCTCGGTCAGCAATAAAGTTGTGGGTAGCACCCGTGTCCACCATTTTACGGGTGGTTCGGCCATTGAGCTTAATATCCACATACATTAGCTCGCTGCTTCCTGCTTTTTGTTACTTTGTCTTCATGTTCTCCCCCACTTGACCCCGCAATGCATTCAATAAACGCATTGCTCCCATCCAAGGTCCTTGCGACACCTCATCATCGCTACCGGATTCTGAGTTACTTAAGCTAAGAGCGACCGCCTTGCCCTTGTATGGTTTGGGGGGGTTCATAGAAGTCGTCAAGGCATTGAGTGCCCATCTTTGTGGGCATTCACTCACTATGTGTGGCCCTCCACACAAGAAGCATCCTCTAGGTCTAGGGACAGTGCCTTTTGAGTTCGAGCCTTTATGGAAACTTTTCTTCCTCTGCTCGCCCCTAGGCTCCTTCCCTCGAGAATATTTTTTAGGGCGATTTCCTGAATGTTGTTTCTTCTTCTATGAGTCCTATGAAGAAATGAAGTCGGTGAACCTTTCTGCGGCTATAATGGCTGTGATCACATCGGTGATATTCCATCGATGTAGTTCCTCTTGAGCCCATGGCTTTAGGCCATCGAGAAAGCTGGACAGCTTATCTTTCTCGGACATGTGTTGGATGTCCAGCATCAGTGCAGAAAATTGCTTCACATAGTCCCGAATGGAAGTCGTTTGGTGGAGTTGTCTTAACTTCCTCCTTGCGACGAACTCAGTGTTCTCAGGTAGGAATTGAGTCCTCAACTATCGCTTCAAGTCTGCCCATGTGTCCACTCGGCACCGACCTTGTTGGATCTCCTCCCAATAGGTTCTCCATCAAAGTTTCACATCTCCATTCAGATATATGGTTGCTATTGAAACTTTGGTATCTTCAGAGTCAGGTCCCGTGGCCCGGAAATACTTCTCCATGTCGAACAAGAAATTCTTGAGTTCTTTGGCATCTCTAGCACCCCCATAACAATATGGCTCAGGTGCTCTCAAGCCTTGTGGCGGCGCAACGCGGGTGTTGCTCCCTCCCGCATTTAGCGCTCTTGTGAGCAAAGTCACTTTGGAAGTGAGTTCCACCATAACATACTACAAATGATGGACGGAGTCCTTGGTATCATCTGTTAGCTGGTCGACTAGGGTCTCAACCTTGTCGATCCAGGATTCAGTTTCTTCCTACGAGCTCCCTACCCCAAGAAGCCTTCGTTAGCTTTGGTAGAGTTCCTCCAAGCTCGCTTCAAGGACATCCGAGCGGGTCTCTGCCACTGTAATTCTCTCTTTTTTTTATCTTTTTTCCCGTTGGCGCTCCAGACTGCGCCTCCTCCGCTCGTGGCGAGCAACCAATGTCTCACTCATCATGCTCGTTGCCCTGCTTCTCTTGAGTGGCTCCAGTAGTGAGAGAGCGAGTTTGCACATGCAGCCCCCCTGCGATTGCTTGGGGCAACATTCCGACTTGCCCCGTTTTGCTCGATTCACCATGATATTTCGCCATGGCGAGATTGTGAAGTTTCTTCACTGCTTGCTCCAATTGCTTGCCTGCTCTGATACCACAATGTCACGCACTTAGTTCGAATTGCCTAAGTGGTGAGGCACCCTTGTGGTAAGCACGGACTTAGCTGAAGTTGCCTAAGTCGAGAAGCACCCTTGCGCCCACTTTGATCAGACTTAGCTAGGATTACCTAAGTCTTAAGGCGTCCTTATGACATACGCGTCCACAAAGGGTCAGTCGAGCTGTAACCTCATGCAAGTCCCGTAGGACCTATAAAAACAGAAGTTGATTAGTTTTTTAAATGAGCGACAGACAAGTCCCGACGTCTCGCGAAGAGGAAAGTTTTAGAAATAATTGAGCAAAGTGCAAGAAAGCAGAAAAAGAGATGAGGAAAACAAGAGTTTTAGAAGGGTGAACGAGTAGCTGCAAGTCCGCAAACTACTCCCCGGGTGCCGAGCGCGAAGGCAAGTTCTCGTCAAGTTGACATGCAAACTTGTAAAAGTGTTCAACGCCTGACACTACCCCGAAGCCCCATCCAACCCTGTGCCACCCAGGGGGTTCCAGGGTGCTGAGATGGCTGACGTTTTGGGGGCAGCCGCGGGCTGCAGAAAACAAGCCGCGACACATGAAAACGATGTCATTTTGGGGTAGTTTTGCCCGGTGCAGTGAGCGATCGTTCTATAGCGCTACAAGCTGCCGTTTCTTACATTTTTTCAAGGAAAACACACCAAAACTATGGTAAAATAGGCTGCCAAGGATATATACAAGCATGAACAAATGACGAACGGTTCATTGAATGAAGTTGTTGCGAGAGTACAACGACCGTTCGTGACAGAACATCGGATGATGCTATGGTGAAAATTGTTGTCATCTATCTTGAAGGAGATGTTATTCAATGGTACAATTGGTTGGAATACAATCATGGGGCTCTGACGTGGAATCAATTTAAGAATGCACTGTTGAACCATTTCGGACCTACGAAGTATGAAAATATCGACGGCCAACTCACAAAGATTCAACAAACCTCTACGATTCAAGAGTACTAAACCAAGTTTGAGAAGCTATCCTACCTTGCTTATGATTGGACTGACCGCCAATTGTTAGGACCAATCATCGAAAGACTAAAGCCAGAGATAAAAGGGGAGGTTAAGGCACGGTAGCCCCATACCATGACGGTTGCGATTTCTTTCACCCGAATACAAGAAGAACAGCTTAACCAGGATGCTCGAAGGATGAGAACCTCTCCTAGGCCCATGGCATATAAACCTCCTTCTGCTCTCAGCTGTCCTTCGTTGTCAAAAAAATTGACAATAGAAGAACTATGTGATCGATCAGCAAAGGGTCTTTGTTGGCATTGTAACGAGCCGTGGAACCGAGATCATCGCTGCAAAAGGGGCCACTTCCTACTAATTGAACCTCTTGAAGATATGGAGGAGGTCCAAGATTATAAGGAAGTGGTCGCAGATGAAGAACAGCAGTTGATTTATATTACGATGCATGCCCTTGCTGATTACGTGAACCCGCAAATGATGAAAGTGGGAGGACTTCCAAAGCAACAACCGATCACCATTCTTATTGACACTGGGAGCACTAATAATTTTATGAACAGTAAGGTTACTGTCTGGATGGCCTTACCTATTAAGAATTGTAGCAGGTTTGAAGTTAAGGTCGCCGACGGACGAATTTTGAAGTGTGATCGTAGGTGCCTGCGGGTGAAACTATTGTTGCAGGACCAAGAGATAATTGCATATTTCTTCCTCTTCCCTCTTGATGATTATGAGGCCGTGCTTGGCATCGAATGGTTGACGATATTGGGTGATGTTTCTTGAAATTTTTTGAAACTAATTATGAAATTTTACAATAAGGGGAAACATGTGATACTGCGCGGGAAACGTGGGGGCGACATAACGACGATTTGCACACAACGAATGGAGAAAATTTTGTACAAAGCATACAGTGGCTTTTTGGTACAACTTGAGCAGCAATCTAAGGGAAAGCCAACTGAATTTGAAGACCCAAACCTACTTCCCTTTCTTGCTGAATTTTTAGATATATTTGATGAATCGCACAGCCTACCTCCTACCCGCCGGCATGATCATCGTATACCGATTCTTCCGGGCAAACCTCCAACAAATACTCGGCCATATTGGTATCCACATCTCTAGAAGGATAAAATAGAAAGGATTGTAAAAGAGATGCTCGAAACAGGAGTTATTCAGCCAAGTTGTAGCCCTTACTCTTTACCGGTGCTCCTTGTACGAAAGAAGGATGGAACATGGCGAATGTGCATTGATTACCGAGCTCTCAACGGCATAACCGTCAAGGACAAGTACCCTATTCCAGTAGTAGATGAATTGCTTGATTAATTAAAGGGAGCATGAGTCTTCACAAAGCTAGACCTTCGATCCGGGTATCATCAAATACGAGTGTGCGAAGAAGACATACCGAAAACCGCATTTCGAACGCACAATGGCCACTATGAATTTCTGGTAATGCACTTTGGTCTCACTAATGCTCCCTCTACCTTCCAGAGCCTTATGAATGATATTTTCTAGAGTTATCTTCATAAGTTTATGCTGGTTTTCTTCGACGATATCCTTATTTATAGCTCTTCTCTTGAAAGTCATTTTCAGCACTTACGACTTGTTTTGACGATTTTGCGAGAACATGTTCTTTTTGTCAAAAAATCAAAGTGTAGTTTTCTTCAATAGAAGGTGGAATATCTTGGGCATATTATATCAGAGAAAGGTGTGGCGATGGATCCCTCCAAAATTGAAGCAATGCAGAACTGACCGACCCCGAGGAACATAAAATCGCTACGCGACTTTCTCGGTTTAATAGGCTACTACCGCAAGTTCGTGAAAAACTATGGAAAGATCAGTGCACCCATTACTTCCTTACTGAAAAAAGATACTTTCCAATGGTCAGACAAAGCCACCACCGTCTTCGATAAACTTAAAGCCGCAATGTCGATAATGCCCATACTAGCGCTACTCGACTTCGGCAAGACTTTTGTTATTGAAGCCGATGCCTCCGGAGTCAGAATTGGTGTTGTACTAATGTAAGATGGCCGCCCCTTTGCTTATACTAGTAAGGCGTTATCTCGTTCCCATCTCAAGATAACTATTTACGACAAGGAGATGCTCGCGATTGTGCATGCGATAGCCAAATGGAGACCGTACTTAATCAGGCGACGATTTCAAATCAAGACCGACCATAAAAGCCTAAAATATTTCTTGGAGCAGAAGATATCTTCCCCCGAGCAGCAAAAATGAGTAACAAAGCTTCTTGGATATGATTATGAAATAACTTACAAAAAAGAAAAAGAGAATGTTATTGCAGATGCGCTTTCGCGGCTACCCGAGCAAGCTGAATTTTCAGTCATTTCACTTCCGACCAGTGACTTTCTTGAGGATATTAGGAGGGAATGGCAAGATAATCCAAAGACCAGTAAGATCATAAAAAAATTGGAGGAAGCACCAAGCTCCATGGCTTGTGCCAAATTCTACTTGTATAAAAAGCACCCTTCAAGAGATGCATTCCACACCTGCACCTGGGCACTCTGGGTTCCTTAGAACCTATGAGAGAATTAAGCAAAACTTTTATTGGATAGGGATAAAAAATATTATTGCTGAATTTATAGTATAATGTGATGTATGTCAATGACATAAATGCAAGATAGTGGTAAGTCCCGAAAAGCTACAACCTTTACCCATCCTGGACTCAATATGGACTGATATATTAATAGACTTCATCGAAGGACTTCCCTCATCACAAGGAAAAGCTCAAGCAAGGATGAAATAGCAATATGATCAACACAAAAGCGAAAGAAAATTTTCAATAGGAGATTAGGTCTTCCTACGACTCTAGTCATACAAGCAAACATCAATATAGACCAGAGCATCCATGAAGCTTTCACCTCGGTTCTATGGACCCTACCAGATTTTGGAGCACATAGGAGTAGTAGTATACAGATTGGACTTACCCGCCAACTCCCGAATCCATCCAGTCTTCCATGTGTCATATTTGAAGCTCAAGTTAGGGCAAAACGAGATAGTCCAAAGCCACCTACCAAATATGACTACCCAAGGAGAGCTCCAAACTCAGCCGAGTGCCATTATTGATCGACGGATTGTGACTCGACGATGACGACCCACTACTGAAGTGCTAATACAATGGGCGAACTTACAGCAGAAGATGCCATTTGGGAGAACTATGACGACTTGAAGATCAAATTCTCAGAATTCATGGAGCGTCAGCCTCAAGGACAAGGCTGATTTGAAAAGAGCAGGTTTGTTAAGACTCTAACTAGGAGAGTCCTAATTTAGTTTCATTGAATATAAATTCTAAGGGCATTCATGTAAATCCTATATAGTCGACTCCTATTAAAGAGATGAAGAAGCCGGCTAGGTTAGGATTAGTTTGGAGGTTGCTATTTAGAGAAGCATTAGGAGTTAATTAGAAGTAGAGATCTTGAGTATGAGTCTTATTAGAAGTTGGGGTTTAGAAGTCATATAAATAGCTATGTATTCACCCTCTTTTTTGGATAAATAAATCAATCTTTTTAGCAGCCTTTCAGCAGCAACTTAGAGGAAGAAACTCCTATAGAGTTTCAAGGAGGCCGATCCCCTAAATAGATCAACCCCAAGCTTAGAATCCACATGTGTTCTAACACACACAAGAATTTGCCAATTAGGTTGACAAAAATATGTGTTGATTAAAGCACTGCCTAATTTGATCACGAGGAGGAGTCGCTAAGTACGCAAGAAATGGTACAGTTTCATGAGGCTCACCTCATGTTACGGTGGTGGACATTCTTATGTATTACTTCAATTCATTCTTCTTCTTTAAATGTCGTTATATCAGAATGAAGAGAGCGCTGAATGGAAATCTTACCTGGAAGCACTAGCACAGATGCTTCTCGCATCAGCTCTCAGGCAAAATCCACATCATTCTCAATGTCAAATAGAAGGGACGTCTCCACCTCAACCTACAATTGAATGGAACAGTCGAGCTAAACAAAAGCCACGCATCAATGGAGGATATAGACTAACATCGAACACTGAGGTCTGGAATGGCAATGGAGCACTTGGATTTGATCTATCCCTGTATAAATGGCATCCACTGAAGATTCCAGTTCTGTGAGGACATTTATATGGAATTCTTCATGGGCATCGGATCGAATAGCAGGAACTGCAGCCTGCTCCAAGATTTCACTGGCGAAAGGTGAGTACTGAGCTTGCTAACATGTTTGACGAAATGATCAGTGAGAGATCGGTTCTTACTTGAATCACAGAAGCTGAGCCTGCGGTAACAATCAAGAGCATCTCAGTTGCCATCCTAACCTGTCCCAGTGACAGGGAACCAAAGAACAAAGAGGTCAGTGACGCAATGTATAATACTGGGATTAATCTGTCGGTGTTTGAATCCCTTACCTGCATCAGAATCGCACATGGCTACCCATCCGAGACGCCAACAGGGAAGCAACCACCGGTTCGACAGTGATCCGATGGTGTTAACCGGCGACAAGTGAGCGAACGAGGCCATGGGAACGAAGCTGCTTCCGCCAAAGACTATGTGCCCGTAGATCTCGTCGGCTATGACGGGGATGTGCAAGTCCCTTGCAGTTTCATCAATCTGCAAAGGACTCCATTACGATATTCGAGTCCAAAGAACAAGATAGCGGAAGGAGTTAAGCTTCTGGAGGCGGAGAATCGTACCTGTTGGAGATGGGCGCCGAAGTAGATGGCGCCGCGGGGGTTGTTGGGATTGATGACGACCAGCCAAGCGGTGGCGGAGTCAGCTAGAGACCGCAGTTGCTGCAGGTCGGGCTCCCAGCCACGGCCGGGCACGAGGTCGTAGAACCTGACCTCGATGCTGGCGAGATCCGCGGCGGACTCGTAGGAGGAAAACCCAGGCCTCGGCAGGAGCAGGTTGCAGCCGGGGCTAGCCAACGTCGTGAAGCAGACGTGGATAGCCTGCATTCCGCAGACCGTGAGGTAGATGTCGTTCTCCCGGACGACATGCTTCACGCCCATGGACAGGTATTCCGCCACAGCCCTGTTCACGTTGCAGAAGAAGTATGCATGAGAGGGAAAGCTCGTAGCGTTATCGCCGGCATGGTGAAGATCTGATGTGCCATCAGCATTGCTTCATAATCGTCTGGTGATGTTACAGCCTTTGGATCATATACATAGTCTACAATTTTATGGGCTAATGATGGATTATTTTTTTTAATTAGATCTCTTTAACATCCTGATTTCTAGATTTAAAAAATTTATATTAAAATCTTTATAATTATGAAAGTGAAACATCTAGTTCTATTTATTTTTATATCGTCAATTTTATCGACGAAAACATGAAAATAAAAGGTAAAAAGATAATTTTAATATTTTAATTAGTGATAACAGATGATATTAGTAGTGACAAACGACGGTGCCACTAGGTGCTAGTTATAGGTGCCCTACAAATTAATTATTTGAGTGGTGACACTTATAATATACTGCGTCAATATCTTTGCTTATGATTACTAGTATTTTCTCACATTATTTGGATGTATATTGTGATGTCGTTAGATCAGTGCAATGGGAATTGGATCATGATGAGATCACAATAATAATCCTGGTCATAGGTTACTCGAGAGGGACATCGAGATAACCGAACAAACTGGTGTTCTGTATACCCGTCCATATGATGGAGATGGCTGGTCTCATAGCTACTCGTGTGGGAACACTATAAGGGTACAGTACAGGTGCTCATTGGAAAATGAGTTCACTGATTGATCCGTTTACGGAATGCTAGATGGTTATTGATACCTCACATCAGACAACAATTCCGTAGTCCCAGTAGTATATCTGGTTCTTAGACTTGAGACACCAAGGATGTCCTGTATAAGTACTCCACTCTTTGATACCAGACTTATAGGTTTGGAAGTTCCAGATATAGTACAACTGGTTATTAGGAGTGGCAGCCAATCTTACGATGGCTATTAAGTATCAATAAAGGATCATCCACTCTTAGTATCATGAGAGGAATATCTTATGTATTCTTACTCAGGCAAATCTTTGGCCAAGGTCATTTGGATTGAGAGAGAAAGAGTTTTCTAGGAGAATCCGATTAAAGCGAGACTCGACTAGAAATCATATGGGCCTGACTATACCTTGCTCGATGTACGGTCTCTAAGATAATAGATAGATGAGGGACTATAGGTACACAGTAACTGAGGACAGATAGGTCCAAAAGATTGGATTCCCTTGTATCGTTTGAGGACTACGACTTAGTGGCCTAATACATCCATAATCGATGAGTTGGGTGAATTATTATAAAGATAATAATTCACTGAGCCAAAAGGAGTTCTGATAAGTAAGACTCACGGTCAGCTCGATATTGGGCCTAGAGGGTCACACACATGGTAGATATTGCGACGAGCAGAGGTTCGGATATGAGATATCCACCAGAGGCCCTATTTTATTGGATTTCCAATGAGCCCATGAATTATTGGATCCCATGGATGAGATCCAATAAGAGCTAATAAGAGATTATTAGGTAGAGACCCATTAATCTAAGAGGCTTGGGTAATTGGATGGAGATTCAATACCTAATAGGACAGGATCCATTAGGATTGATATGGGGTCTTTATAAATAGGAGTGAACCAAGGGCTCATAGGCTGGGGGCTTCCTTGTGGCTACCTCTTATTCTCCTCTCCCTAGAGAGAGAGGAGCATCTTCGTAGTCCCTACCGTGTGGATCATCGCTAGAGAGGACGTCTGACCTCGTTCATCCTTTCCCATGGATCTGTAGGAATCTCAGGGATATACAATCTCCCTAGGTACTATCTTTCCTATATATGCAGTTTTCTGATTCACGGATTTGTTTTTATACACCGATCTTCGCACAACGACAGAACCTTTTCATGAAAATCTAGGATGTTTTGTTTTCTATTCTTTCGCTGCGCATGTGATGTCGCCCCTGGATTTTTCAATACTAAGGACCACGGGTGGTTATTGTGGATAAAGAGTGACAACGAGAGATGAGAGTTATTTTGTATCTGCATCGACATCGACACAACTGTCAAGTGACTCTTTTGTCGCTTTGCATCCACATGGGCAACAACAAAGATGCAAAGTGGCATCATCCAACAATTGCATTGGTACCGACGCAGATGTAAAGCAGTATAATTTTGCATCTATATCAACGGTCATTTTATTGCTTGACAATTATGTCGACACTAATGTAGATGCAGAGTGATGTAAGGGCGACTCGGGTGGCTGTTGTGGATGAGAAGAGTAGCGATGAGAGGTGAGAGCTACTCTATATTTGCATCGACGATCTTTTTGTCACTCGATAATTGTATTGACGTTGACACATATGCAGAGCGATGAAAGGGCGACTCTACATTTGCATCGACATCAATACAGATGCAAAGCGATCCTTATCTCTTGCTGCCACTCTTCTCATCCACAATAATCACCCGTGACCCCTAGCGGCATCGTTGTTTGCCACCATCAATAATGTCAATCACCACCAATTGAAATATTAAAATTATTTATTTACCCTTTATTTTTGTGCTTATCGATGATGTTAAGATAAATGAAGCTATATGTTTCATTTTTATAACTATAGGGATTTCAATATAAATTTTTTAAGTCTAACAACTAGAATACTAAAGAGGTCTAAGAACATAAATAATTAGCTCTGTATTACTACCAGCAAAATGGGTACAAAAACACAAATGTTTGAAATTCATGAACTATGCTTTTTAATAAATAAATTTTATTTATTAATTGAGATTGTGATTGTCCCCAACAAAAAAAAAATCATCACTTTACAAGCCACGAGGAGTACAAAATTTCTTACCGATTGATACTTGCCCAACCATTTGTATTTAGATAAAAGCTAATATGAAAATATCATTAAAAACCAAGGTTCCGAATTAATATGATTAAGTATATAAATCATCTCAACGGCATCAGATTTGGTCAAAAAACCTTTAGTTCGTTTATTGTTTTGCTCCTTATAGATCATCTCATATATAGCCAGCATTCAACATGCATGGGATTAGAGATGAAATGTGTATTGTCCAACAACAATGATAGTATCCAGAAACAAAAGTCATGTTACGTACAAGCGGAGAGTTGTCGGCAAATGAACCATCACATAATATCATTGGCCCTAAGGCCATGGAAGGCCGAATGGGATTGAGAAAACTTATAAAATCTTAATATAAAAAATTCTATTGCTATCTTTGAATAGGGCTAAAATCTTCATGGAGTAGAGTTAGAAACAACGATTGTTAAATTTAAAATCATTTTTATTCTTCCGTGAGATCATTAAAAATTAGGAATAATTTTCTTCTTTCAGCCAAGCACCATTGTGATGCTCATGCATGTAGTTGACAAAAAATTTAAATATAATTACATCAAGTCTCAAAAATCTCTTGTAAGATAATGGGAGAAAAAAAAAACGATTAGAGAAATCTTGGCCCCCTACACAAACCGGACAGAGCTTCACAGAACAATGAATATAAGCCTGATAAATGAATATGATTACAATTCACATGAACTATGTAAATTGATAAAAACACAAGACAATACTACATCCCTGGTTACTGAAAATATATTCCTTTTGTGTTTTCAACTGCATCTGCAACGCACATAATGTCGCATACATCGGTAATAATAGACACAAACTGTTAATAGTTCAGAGAGATTCAAAGCTTACAGTAAATCCTGTTCACTTTTAGTGCATCCTGTTACCTGCCATCCCACCACAATAAGCCTCGCTGAAATGTTGATTGATATGCCAAAATTTGCAATCCAAGCAGACTGCTAATTTTAGTCAGAGGAGAGTAATGATCAAAGACTAAAGCATGTCATAGATACGAGGGCTCATGCTATACCAACCGAACTTGTCAGTAATGTGAAAAGAAGCCATATAAAGCAGGCATATGCACAGGAAAGTCCAAAACTAGGAGCATGGCCGTAGCATCAGTGCAGAGGCTTCCCTCCAAAATTGTACAGAACAGCATTCCTGCCAACTATACAAAAAAGGAACGACCTGATGTATGAGCACGTACTAAAGTGGGGAACAAAATCATATTTGTTACAGTACTGGAACCTTCATCAGCACTTGAAGGCTTCCCTGGAAACTGCAGCAGGCAGCTTCAAGTTTGATCTCCTAGCTTTTCAGTAGAACATCAGGCACAGAAGCAGGATCGAGCTCCCAATAGCCACGAAGCTTTCCTCCATTTTCATCTGCTAGCCTGAATGCAGGTATTTGATGAGAGAATCTAATATATTCATTTGCTGGTATCTCCAATGCCATTGCTGCATTGGTATTTTCTTCAGGTTTAAAAACAGATGTATAGCCATTTACTTTTGTCAACGGCTTGACTTTCATGCTAGAACCACTACGGTCACAAATCTCCACCACATCATATTCACAGTTCTCCAGTTCTGGGAGGCCCCATCCAACACTCCAATTCTTGTACACTGCCCAAATTTCACCAATGCTAGGAAGGATTAGAAAATGGTTCTTTTTGCCAGTTTGTTCGGCCTGTACTAGATGAGAGAAAGTAGTAGTCTCCTTAATTATCGAGCTTTGAGGAACAACCTTAAATGTTCCGCAACCAATTGGGAAGCCTTCTCGAGACCACCGCCACTCCTCGTCTAGCACCGGGCAGGCCTCAAGCCATGTAACATGCACTCTAAGCCCTTTTGGTTCTGGTTCAGTCCTCTTTACCAAACCATAGTACTTGGGATATGTATCTACATCACTATAGAATGCCCAAATGTGACCACACTGGACGGTTTCAATCGTCTTGTGTTGTTCAAAATTATAAAATTCTGGATCAGGATAGTGATAGATGTCAGGGCTTAAAGATGGTACTGACGAGGAATCATCATCATCATTGTCATTGAACTTCTCTGCATCTGAGTCACCTCTCTCACTAATTTCTACTTTGGGTGTTTTTGCTTCATTCTGCACATGCTTCCAAGTTTTCATGCCCTGTCCTTCACTAATGTGATTTTGTTCCATATCATCAACTTGGTTTATCCCATTAGATAACATGTCTTGACTTGTCCTTTTCTCTCTTTCCTGCATTATACTGGTTACGGGTTCCTCTTTATCAATTGTGGCATTTAAAGATGAACTGCTGCTCCCACCCAACTTTCCAACTCTTGTTGTCTCATTGTCAAGATTAACAGAAGGAAACGTCTGTCTGAAGTTACTGGGAAGTGATGCACAATCAAGTTCCAAAGAACCTTCAGGAATACCTTCTCTTTCAGTTCCACTCAACCTGTATGAAGGAACATTATGTGAAAAACGAAGGATTTCATGGGGTGGTATCACAAACGGGGTCATTCCCTTTCCCGTTGCTCGCATAAACAAGCTCACAGATTGTTCTATCCTTACCAAGGGAATCACACTAATGCCAGTTCCCGATGCAAAATCTGAAAGGACTTCTACTACTTCATATTCATGGAACCTATGCTTGTCTGCATCTGTGCTCCACTGGATATTCCAGCCCTTGAAAAGAGCCCAAACCTCACCTTTTCTAGGATAAATAACATAGGAGTTTCTCTTTTCCCCTTTTGTCCATGAAACAACATGAGAGAACGTAAGACAATCTTTGGTGGATTCCGATTTGCCTAGTCTGAAGTTCCCACAAGCAACAGGCAACTCTGCATCAGACCATGCCAACTCAGTTTCATTTACAGGATCGTGCTCAAGCCAAGTAAAGCGCAGCATGAAACCAGGGTTGCAGACCTTCCTAATTCGAGCATAGAATCGAGGCATCCCATCCTGATCATCATACACAGCCCATATCTGATCAACAGCAAATTGACTTGCATCTCTGAGTTTATCAAAGTTGCCAAATTCAGGATCAGGGTAAACAAAACATCCCATAGGAGGAAAGGCCTTAGGAATTGACCCAACAATTGATTCAGCTCCATGCCTGAACTTCTGATGTTCGCTAGTCCCATGTTGACTTTCATATGCCTGTTCATTTCCATTTGGCAACTTATTTTCATACATGATGTAACCTTCATTATTCAGTCTGGTTTTAGCAACACCTGTCCCATCGTCTTCCAAATTAACACCTTCACCACTGGTTCTGCATGATGGTTCTTCAAACTTACCAGCTTTACATGATGACTCATCTTTACATCTTTTACTAGGGGCTACAAAGGAATTGTCACCATTACCATCTTCCCTTTCATCTTCATTATAAGAGACATACTGCTTCTGCCTACTCGATCTTCGTGGGCCAGATGTAGAAGCATTCTGCTTTACAGGAGGCCCATCATCCACATTTTTTGTGTCTTCACTATCACTGCTATCTGCATCACTAAACTCAACAACTTTTCTCCTCCTCTTCTTACTAGCATTAGTAGTTTTCGGCTTAGCAGCCTGCTGTCCCTTATCAATTTCAGTGACATTTACTGCATTAGCTGCCCCAACCTTAGCATCCACATGAATATTCTTTCCCATGTTTAAAGTTTCACCAACACAATCTTGGTTGAATACTGATCTTCCACAAGCATCCTCCTGAAACCTCATGTCAGAAGAGGTATTTCTAAATTGGCTTTGTTTATTTATATTATTAGCTTGCTCAACTGGAATCTTTTTCTCTAGATTTTTATGACTATTCCATGGGTTCCCAGTGGAAGGCACAACTTTGGCATTTAAATCATATGCAACAAAAGTATTCAAGCAATTCTGACACCGCAGGGCTCTGTTTAAAATGCTTCGATAATACTGGTATCTCATTCCACAAACGGGGCAAATTGTCCAGAATGTCTGGGTAGAACTGAAAGGAGATGGCTGATTAAACCCACTAGAATTCACCGTCCTAAGATTGTTTTGAGTATGAGGATTCATCCTTGAATACTGAAAAGGCTTCATTGCAGAGGCACTTTTAATGTTAGCATTTCTTTTGAAGTCATAAAGGTGCCGTTTTTCTTGATCAGACAATACCATATGTGCTTCTCCAATTAATTTGAAAGCGGCTTCAGTACCAGGAAACTTATTCTTATCAGGATGTAGCAAAAGAGCAAGTTTTCGATATTGTTTCTTAATAGATAAATCATCAGCTGTTGACTCCACTTGGAGAATTTTGTACCAATCCATTTCACCATTAACTCTAGCTCCAGCAGAGCAATGAACATCACAGACAGTTAACATCTGAGAGATGTTCTCAATGTCAGGAAAGAGCTGTTGGGCCTTAAGAGCAATCTTTTGTGCCCCCATAAAATCTTTGTTCTGCATCTTTTTCTCTGCAAGATGCTTGGCTCTAATAGCTTCTTCCTTGTTACAGTCCATTGTGATATAGGAATGAAAGAGTGCACTATAGATTCTTCATGCAAGAAGTTTGAACCAGATAAATTTATGCTTCTTGTTCATGTTTGCTTTTTTCCTTTCAGAAAGTGAGCTGAAATCTATCTGTATGTCTGAGCCTCTCTATTTCAAATAGTTTCTTCCAGCAAATTAGACCTCTGGATGCAATTGAGTGTTGCCCTTAACAATACTTAAAATTATGCAACAAAATTCATTCACCTGCATCATAGAAAAGTATTACTCAAAATTTATAACTTCAAAGGACAATTGCCAGCAGCAAAGATGCACAAAGAGAGTTGATTAAAGCAATGCATCAAAATAGATCTAATTGAACTCATTAAGGATACCAAAATTTCTATCAGTCAGAAGATCACTTACCTGCATCTTAAGCTTCAAAAGGACTACTGACCAACAAGCTTTTACACCAAACAGGTTATATTCTAATGCATGTTATGGATGTGACAGGAAAAAATAAACAGATTTCAACAGCAGTTATTTTTAATTAAAAAAAATCTGCCATCTTGATGACAAAAAGATTATCTACTGTGATAAGTTCTTCCAATCAACTGCAAGCAAGAAACAAAGCATATATAATAATTTCATTGTATATAGAATACAGATATTCAGGCTATATTAATGGTCTCAAGAGAGTTTACTGCTGCACAGTTTGTCAAGTGATACTACACTTCTTTTTCCATTAACTTTCTGTTAGCCAACTCTCAGTAGTCTGCACGGCATTCCAAGATGTTTCATCAAATCTTTGTCCCTTTTTATTTCACCATTAAGCTTTTATGCACCATCAAATAAAAGCTTGTTGCAGATGTCTCTTTATTATTAATCTCTATCATCCGTTGCAATCCAATGATTGGATAACCAAAATTTTCTGGACATAGATGTGAGTGTTACTATCCTAAATTTGATTCAAAAAAGAAATTTTCTCAAAATAAAACAGAAAGAAATTAGCTAATAATTCTTAGCAGAAGCTGGTAAAAATTACACAAACATGATAAAGAAAAGATGGTTCTAGTTAGAAACCAAAGATCATTTAAGATGATCAGGTTGAAAATACAGACTTCTATAGTATTGTGCAAATATAATATGCCTCATTTAGCGAAGGGTTACATACGAGGTCTACACTTTATAACAAAAAAGAAAGCAAAGATGACGTTGATATAGATGATAAGATAACAATACGATGGAGAGTCATAAACGAACGCTTCAAAATTAGCTAAAGGTAGTTGCAACTATGGATAAAATAAATTCTCAAGTGCACAATGAAAATACGCTTTATTTGTAAATTAAAGGATAACAAGGACAATTAGAATAAACAAAAAAGATCTAATGATTTTTGGAATAAGTATGTCGAACGGATTCATGTATATAAATCAGTGTTTTTAAAAGAGCTAGGCGCCAAAAGGTGCCAAGCTCCCAACACACCCGAGGTGCTAGGCGCTCGCCTGAGAAAAGTGACACTTTAAACTGTTAAAATATAAAAAAAATATATAATGCAATTGATAAATATGATTATATAAATAAAAATGCAACATTAAAGTGAATTTTTTTTATGAATCTTCTGTATTGCTTTGTACACTTGTCCATTAATCCAAAAACCCTAATAATAGTTCTAAATAAATAGAGATTAATAGTGCTAAATAGAGACTAATAACAATTTAAAATAGCAATAAACAGTGGTAAATAAGGATTACTAATTCTAAATAGGAATTAGTTCTAGATAGGCCAATAGTTCTAAGGATTAATATCAATTTCAGTTTATTATATGGTAACAATAGTTTTAATATCAATTAAAGATTAATAATCTACTGTTAATAGTATTTAATCCACTGTTAACAGCAATCATAATAATAGAGGGGGAAAAAGAAGTCACCAATGATGGAACGTGGAGAGGAAGAGGGCAACGATGACAGAGGAACCTTCGAACGGTGGCAGCGACGGCAGAGGAAGCTACGAACAGTGACAACAATGATGAAAAGAGTTACAAAGGCGGCAACGACAGCAGAGGAAGTTGCAGACAACGACGTCAAGGGTAAAGGAAGCTTCAGATGTGTTCATTGTTGGCGAAGGAAGCTACGACCTTGTCCTTCATCAATGGAAGGAACTATGCACAAGACCTCCAGCAACGAGAGCTTCAAGCCTATTTGTCGACAGTAAAGCGCTAGAACTGTGCGTGGATGACTTTGGCAATGGTGGGACCAGTGGTGAGTCGAGATGGTAAAGTACCTAGGGTTTATGGGTCGAGCGTCGCACACAAGGGAGAGGGGTTGTGTTACTGTTACTATTTACTGTGCTTAGTTGGTTCGATTGAATCAAATTACTATTCAACCAAACCAAAGTTGACCATCTTTTTCGATTGCTTGCCTTCAATCGGGCGCTTGCCTGAGGCACATGGGCTCAGGCGACAACCAATGCCTAGGATCAAACGAGCACCCTAACGATGCTTCACTGAAGCCCATCACCCAGCAACCATGCAATGCCTGGGTGCCTAGGCAAGCGCCTAAGCATCTTTTTAAAACACTAAGATAAACTCTAATGATTGGGGACTGAGAGCCATTCTCACAATTTATGTTGTTTGCTAATTTGTCTAAAAACAAAGAGTCAAGCCAAAAATAATGTCAAAGGTCATAAAAATACCCATAGATTTAGATCAAAAATCTGATAGCAGGAAATTCAAAAGTTTGTTATGGCTATTACATTTTCTTGGTAATATTTCACCAGTGATGGTTCAATAGTTTGCAATCTCATAGTTTCTCAGTATGAATCCCAAATAACCAATTAGAAAAAAGAGGAAGCTACTGACATTTAGTAGAGATGTAAAAAGCTATAGAGTCAGTAATATGAATGAAATTACCACAAACTCATATGGTCATGGCCTAACAAATTTATACACATCATAACTCTATAAGTCGTTTCCAACTGATTTTCTGGGTCACTTGAGAATTAAAAATTATTTTCCTCCACGAATCATCTTAACCATAATTGAAAACCTTCAATCTGCAAGTAAGTCCTCCCACCTAATTTTAGGTGTCATTAAGCATTCAAAACTATTTAATTTCATGAAGTCATCTCAAGTGAAATTGAAAAACATCAGCCCTTAGTTCTGCAGTCACAGCCCATAATAGCAAATAACCAAAAGGGGAGGTGACTTCCAATTAGTGCTTCTTTCTCCTGAAAATTAATGACATTGCAAAAGTTTGGGCCTCAGAAATTCAAAAATAAAAGATAGGAGGATGGAACAAATAAATTTGACAATCGAAGTGGATTAGTAGGTGACAGAATGTGGAGATAAAATAGGCAACTATTCATTGAATTCTACAGTACAGTCATTCAGGAATTGCCTAAAACAGCAATACCAAAGAGACAGAGAAAAAGTCAATTAATTAAAACGAAGGTTCAATAATCTGATGGTCAGGATCTTTCATGTCAAAACAACTATCTGAAAATCTGGAAAGTTTCACCAAGGATTGAGAGGAGCAGCATAAAAAGCTAGGAATTGGACATAGAATATATTGATGAGAGAGACACATAGCCCTGCAAAAGTTATTGCAAGAACTAGATCATACAAGGTCAACAATTTGCTTCCCAGGATACAATAAGAATGTTTATTAAAACCCTTGAAACCAGACTTGCACAAATTAAGGAGCCATGAAAGCAATAGGACTAATGAGAACAACTTACATGTCTACAATCAAAATCTCCTCTAAATGTACTATAAATTCATCACTACTGCAAATACAAACAGGAGAAAGCAAACAATGGTCAATCACAATGAGTTAAAGTCCTCAAAAACTAGAACCTTAAAATCTTAAATGACATCAACCAGAAAAATACTTCAATTCATTGAAAAAAAATCCATCAATTGCTATGCACAAGAAAACCCTCCAACAACCATAATACCTCATCTTGGTAAAGACAAATATACTACAGAATAGATTTGGCAGAATTGGATCGTTCTTTACAGATTACAACTTGATATGCCAGATTCCAACAACAAACCCAACTAGATAAATTCCACTTGATGGAAATTTTTCAACTGATAAGCTCTTTATAGAGCAAAATCCCTAGTTAAATCAAAAGCCATCAGTTTCTTGTAAAACATCTACCTTTACTTGTGCTACTAATCCTAATTGAGTCACCTTGTTTAACCATGGAATTTGTAAACCTCCCTTGAGCATTCTGTGATCTATTAATGTTTCACCTGATCAATTCACTTTTTTGTACATGTTACCTAACTACCTATTTTTCTGATCCATAACTAGCATATTGTTGTTTGTCATTAATTAGCATGATAGGTTCCTACAGCGTGTCTTCATCTTCTAGATTGGTTCAATAGAATTGCCACATAGATATCAGGTAAATATTAAAAGGCTCCCTGTAAAATTATCCATATGTCAATAAATCAATCAAATTATTCAGGGGAAAATCGGTTGTCTTCAGCAAAAGTTGGAATTAACTCCAGAGCACCAGACACTGCAAGTTCTATTAGCCTTTGGATAATTAAGTCTAAGATGCATATTACAGAAAGCCTAACAACCTTATTGACATTGGAACATATGAAAACATGACATTTTAAGATTTGACATGGTCAGGGAACTATATCATACAAACTATGCATTTCAGTGAAAATCCATTAAATCACTGTATACATGAACTTAAAGAATTATGCATCTTGTATGTTCCTTACATTCACAATCTAAATCTAACTTTTCATTATCTTTTGGGAGTATCAATAAACACCTTCTGGAAAATATAATATCTTAAATTTAGCATCCAAATCAAGAATAAGATGATAAAACCAAATATCACACACATATCAGGGAAGCGTACATTCTCAATATACACATGTCTCTTCGAGAGACATCCTAGGAAAGATGCATACACAAACAAATAATTACAATGGTAGTAGCCAAACAGCATATTAGCGCAAACACAAAAATAAAACTTGAAAACTTAATATTTATTTTTCTCATAAAAGTCATGATGTCTACATACATTAAATTTGCTGTTCTCTGACGTTGTACTTCAATTTTAGATGTCACATAAATTAGATAATGGTCATGCATAGACCTCAAGGTAGTATGTCTTCCTAAAATGTAAGAGGCTTACTAGCAGAAAAAAGTTAACAAGATAACTAGGGGCAGAGAAAGACTTTGCAAACCATTGTCTTATGGTTCTAAAAATTGTCGTTTCTGCCTGATCAAAGGTACCAAACAAAACAGCACAACCACCTTAAGGACTTTGGAAACCATTCAGCAAATAACTAATAACATGACGAATCCCCAAATTCACTTCTCGATGGTCCAAGCTTCATGATGCACAACTGAATATTGAAAATGTCAATGTAGCTCCTATTGCAAATTGGATGAAGTTACTCTGCAGAATGAATGCGTGCATATGCATATTTGGACACAAATAGCCATCAAGCATACAGTCGTGATTTCAACGGACCAGTCAAAAGAAGCAGAATATCTCTACGTAATGGGAAAAAACGGACTGCTCTAAGAACAACTATCTTCCCTAATTCGATGATGAAACAATAAGAGTAGCAAAGAAGAAAGGGGAAAACGCAATCAGACCAACGATCTCAGCTCCATCGAAGAAACGAGTGATGAAACCGAATCCCACCAAATGAAACGAGCGAACAACGAAACCCTAAATAAATTCTTTTTCTTCTTTTTCCAACCCTAAATAAATTCTTACCAAAGGGCCGAAATATCCAACCCCACGCACTAGCCGATCTGCACTGCAGCGAAGAAGGCCCTACTTCGCAGCCTGCTCAGTGACCAGGAGATGGAGACTAAAAGAAGGATGCGGCGAAGAGATCGCGAAAATCCTGACCGGAGACTTGCGGGAGTTCGGGGACGTCCACAAGGGTGAACTTCGGCGGTGGCTGGAGGCGCTGCAGCCGCCCTCACACGGAACCCTAAAGTGGGCAGCAGTGGCGAGGAGCGAGAGCGAGATATGTCGGGAGAGCCGAAAACAAAATTTGCCCGGCAATGGTGTGAGTAAACGCAGCGGAACCCAAAAAGGAGCGAGGAGTGGGGGGACAGCGTGGCCGCATCCTGTCGTAGTGCGGCGTGAAATTTGCACCGTCGGATGCGAGATTCGGTGCACGATACTGCGTTCGGATCCGCACGCGACTGCTGAGTCTGGCGGCAGAGCGTCTTCGATCGAGCCGTGTGTGACGTGTGTGGGCGGGGGAAGGCAAAATGACGATGGGTCGCACCGACGATGGACGGTCGGGATCCGCGCCGTCGAAACGACTCGGTTTCGTGGCACGTAGTATGTACATTGGACGATTTGGTGACGCAGAAGAAGATCAAAGTTCCCGTGACTGATATGCTGAGAAATAGAATGTGAAATATGGGATTGGTGGCTACTTTGATGTGCTTCAAATAGTTTTGAGAGCGAAAGGTTGTGTGTTATGATTTCGAGTCGAATTTGGTGAGGTGCTCCCTTTTTTTTTCTGTTTTTTTGGGACAACCTCCTGCATCAGCAAAGCTCTCATTGCTGCTTTGTCATTGCTTCTCTCCAAGGCTAGAAATGAGGTAATTTTCAACTGTGTGACACTAAGAACAATTTCCTTTTTCATAGATTGATATTCCATCTAGATCTTATGATGGATTCAAAAAACATATCGCCTCCTACAGAGAATTGAGAATTGAATTAAGCTCAACTATGAATTAGAGGCTGGTATGGATTTTGTCACCAGAAATATTTATTTATTTATTAGATTTTTTTGTGCCTATCAAAATATGTTTTATATATTTTTATTTTTATTTGTATTTACAGAGACTAAAATTAAAAATCCAGGGGTTACCATGCATTTGCATTTATAATTTAAAAACATAAATAATCTTTAAGTAAAATATATAATTATTATTAAAATAAATGATAATATGATAAAGTAAAAAAGGTAAATTTTTGAAAAAAAAATTATTTTTTGAAATTTTTGATAGCACACTCCTATTTTAAAAAATTCTAAAATAACGTGTCTAATCATATGAAAAATATTATTTTTACCTCTTCTTTTGTTGTGATTTTCAGAAAAACTAAATTTGACAGATACTCATTTGAAACATAAAAATTAATAATTTTAATTATGAGAATATGCTCTTTTGGGATTTATTATTGAATCTCGGATTTTGATGATGAAACTAATTGATTGTGTTTTATAATCTAACTGTGTGTTGAGTTACGCTGGTCTACTATCGATCAAGATTAGACAGTTGACGCTGGAGGAATTGACGTTGCGCCAGGTGATTACATCTGGATATTTGATGTGAAGCCGGAGGTTCGGTCGACAATCGACGGAAGGCTACATACGTCGGGCCAAGAAGAGCGTGTTGCATCAAGGATATCGGGGTTACGGAGGTTAACCGTCAATTGGGCAACGGATCGCTAGAGAGGATGATGTACTGAAGAATCATAAAAGCGCCGATAAGCCAATGACGTGCCGGGCAACTGAATGTCAATTCGCATTGTAATAGTTGTCTAGATCGAAGTAGAGTTTTGGTTTATGTGTGCAGGATTAATTACGATGACAATGAAGATGTAAAGCGAAACAAAGTGCCGAAAAACAAGTGGGATGGATCGTTGGGAGTTTGAGAGTTCGACGGAATTCCGAAAATTCATTGGGAGTGTTGCCGGAATCGACCGAGAACAAGTAGGGAGCTTGCCGAAGGGTTTTCAGAAGTTCACCGGAAGGTTTGTCGGAAGTTTACAGAGCTTGCCAAAAAAGATCGGAGCTTGCCAATGAAGCTCATTGGAACTCGCCAAGATCATCGTGAAGTCCGGGAGCTTACCGGGAGTCCGTAGAATGGTTTCCGAGGGTTCGTCGGAAGACCGTCGGAAGTTCGCCAAAGATCACCGAAAGAAGTCTTGTCTTATGGATTTTGTAATAGCTTAAAAATATCTTTAAAATTTATAGTTATCACATAATTTGGTTTAGGGTTAGGTGTTAATCCTATAAACCAAATTTGAGCCAATTCAGACTTCATTTGGACCGGTTTCGGTCGAGCTTTCGGCATAAACCAATGTGCTGAAATGACCTGGGCGGTGGAACCGCTCCAGGCTGGCGGTGGTATCACCCAGCACCCGAGGGCACCAGTGGTGGCACCGGCCAGTACCGCTAGAATGCGAAAACCAAGGTGATTCAAATTTTGTGGTTCAAATTTGGGCTCCAAATTTGAAACCTCTTGAGACCTATAAATACCTCTCTCATTCATGGATGAAAGAAAGTCTAGAACTGAAAAAAAGAAGGGGGAAACTCTCTTGAAAGTATTCAAAATCTTTCCTCTTAGTTTGAAGTGTGTTCTAGTCCAAGAGAGGGTGAAAGGCTTTGTAACGATTATCTCCTAAGCTCGTCAAAAGGAGAGGTGCTGTAAGGGAGTTCATCCTCACCAATTGGAAAGAGGATAGCTAGTGGAGAAGCCGGTGGCCTCAAGTGAAGAGGAATCGGGAGTGGACGTAGGTCGCATGATCGAACCACTATAAATCGGTTTGCATTTACTTTCTCATAACTTACTTTGCTACAAACCATCTTCATTTACTGCCTTACTCATCTTCTTCTTCATCTTCTTATGTATGCTTTAAAGTTAAAACGTAATCAAATCGGTTTCAAACGAAACATTGCTTTCATCGTACGAAGTTTTGAAGTTGGTTTAAATCGCCAAAAGTTTATCGTTCTTTATCGCTACACTAATTCACTCCCCCCCCCCTCTTAGTGCCGCTCGATCCCTAACAATTGGTATTAGAGCCACGTTCTTTCTCTTTCGGATTTACACCCGTGAGAAATGACTCTAAATGGCTTTCAAGAGGGCTTTTCGATTTTTCGTCTACCGTTCTTTAACGGTTCGAACTACGCATATTGGAAAACTCGAATGAGAGTTTTCTTGATTTCTCTTGATTTAAACTTATGGAACATCATTGAAAATGAATTTCAACTTTCCTATAAACCGACGAATGAATGGTCAGATTTGGAAAAAAGATCTTTTTCTTTAAATACAAAAGCTATGAATGTCTTATTTTGTGCTTTAGATAAAAATGAGTTCAATCGGATTTTTATATGCGAAACGGCTTTTGAAATTTGGCGAACACTTGAAATCATACACGAGAGAACTAGTAGAGTCAAAGACTCGAAAGTAAACCTCTTATTACATGATTTTGAGCTCTTCCGAATGACACCAAGTGAAACTATCGGCGATATGTACACTCGTTTCGCGGATATCATCAATAGCTTGAAAAGTCTTGGTAAATATTTTTTGAATTTTGAACTCACTAACAAGATCTTAAGATCCCTTCCAAAAAGATGAAATCCTAAAATAACGACAATACAAGAAACTAAAGATTTAAATGATTATTCTATTGAAGAACTCATTGGATCCTTAATGACATATGAAATGAGTTTCTTGGAACATGTTAAATATGATGAACATTTGAACCACCTTCTAAAAAACAAGAAGGTTTTAGAACTCCGAACTATGAAATACCACTTGAGTGATGACTCAAGTGATGAGGACAATGAGAACTTTGAACATTGAACACTAAATCTTAATAAGTTCATTAAACAAAAATCTAAAATAGACAATGAACTTGAACGAAGGAAGAGGCCAAAGAAGAAGAAGAAGGCTTGCAAAGAAGAATCAAGTAAAGAAGAGGCGAAATGGGCTTTGATGGTTTTCGACAATGAGGTAAGAAACTCACCCAAGTTGCTTTTACCTTATTTTGAAATTATATGATGCTTTTTCCATGAATGCTTAACTTAGTTAGTAGGAATTTTTTCATGCTTTTCTTGTATTTTTGGAAATTAAAAAAATATTTTAAAAAATTATATTATACTTTTCTTTCTAGTACTTTTGAAAAGTAAAATTTTTGAATGGTGTATGCAACATTATGAATGATGATTGAATGATTTATAATAATGATTGTATATCAACTATATGTTATTCTTGAAAATATTTTGATGATAATTTTATAAGTATCATGCTTATGATTTGAAAATCTCTATCTTAGATTAATGGCTCTTAAACATTTTTATGATGAAATTTTTAGATGATGTATACCTATATGAAACAAATGAAACACATAAAAAAGAAAGTATATGATCATGATGAATTCATGATATTGCTTTTAGTTTTAAACAAGGTGCATGTCTCAATTATGTCATGATGAAAATTATTTCTTGAATTTATATGATGCTTGGCCTTGTGAAAATGTGAACATGCTTAAACAAGATCAATCAACTTAAAGTGAAACACACTATCATGATGTTTTATAGTGAATATGTTTGGATTTGATAGTTTTGATGACAAAACTCAAGTTTTGGTGTTAAACATGATACTCATCTTTTAAAACTTGAGCTCACCTATATGAAACAAATAACTTAAAATTAAAAATTAAAAATGTGCTATCATGATAATACAATTCCATGCATATGCTTTCCGCATCAATTTTTGATTTGAAATATGATACATATCTATGTATGTTATTCTTAGAAGTGTCTTAATGAAAATGTTTGTATTATGCTTGACTTTAGAATTTGATATGCTATAATGTATTTTTGGCTTTGACGTAATTTGTTTCGTACTTATACGATAATGCATACAATGATTTATTTTACAAAATTTATCTTTCACTCTTGAATATGATACTAGTTTTTATTAAAGGGAAAGACATACTTATTTGAAGTAAATCATAAAAAGGAAATGCATGATCTTGGAAAATTTTCTACCTCTAAAGTTTTCGGTTTTGATGAATCCATGTGAATTTTTTGAATCGAATCTTTTGGAAAATGCCACATGCTTAATGGAATTCCACTTAATGACAATTTGCCTTTCCATCTTGAATGTTGACATTTTATTTTAAGGCAAAGGCATGCTTATAAGAAGCAAATTATATAAATAGAAATTTATAAAAATGAAATATAATCCTCTATCTTATCGATTTTTTTTAATAAATCTATGCTTGTCACATATGAATTTATTGAATGTAATTTTGAGGATGATTTCGGATTTGATAAATGCTTGATTCATATTTACGACATGAGATACATTTTAAAAATGAATCATACTTTAATTATGTTCTATCTCCCAAAATTCATTTTATTCTCCTATATATCTTCTTATTTACTAAAGAGGAGAACCTACCAAATGAATCATGAATTCAAATGAAATGATACAAATGAATCACTTATCAATATATCTTTTTGAAATATCCTTTATAATGTGATGTTGATAACTTGAGATATCTTTTGAAATTCATGACACGAGTTTTAGCCTTTATGTCTTAAACGTTCATGCTTGTTTCTATTCGACATAAAAAAGACAAAGACATATTCATACGAAATCAATGCAAATCACTAAAAGAGAAATGTATATTTCTTAAACATCTTTCTATCTCTAAAGTTTTTGATTTTTTATAAAAAACAAGTGATGAATTCATTACGATATTTTGTGAATCACTTGAATTATGAATGAGATTTTAATGAAGTGTTAAAATTTTAATCTAATCAAAGATTAAAGAACTCATTTATGTGAATCTCTTACTCTATGAAAATGGTTTTGATGATAAGTTGTGTTTAAGTATATCTATGTCATTTATGAATCTCGTAAAAATGATCTTGATGAAGTGAATAAGGTTTATAAATCATGACTTTGAATTCTTGACTTGAGATATATTTGAAAATTAAAATACTTTCCTCTATAATTGCTTCTTTTTATCATTTACCAAAGAGAAAAATAATTCAAATCTATGTCATTTATGCATCTCATAAACTATGTTAATGGTTTTGATGATTCGAACTTGAATGAGCTTTATCGCAATCTAAGTCTTGATATCTTGACATCTATATACTTGAAATTTTTTAAAAATATAATCTTGATAAAAACTATTATGCATGAATCAAGTTGTTTTACTATCTATTCGCAAATGAATCATAAATTATTTTCTCTTGACTTTTCAATACTCAATTTGAGAAAATGTGCTTTGGTGATTGAAACATTGCATGCATAATTTGATTTTTCTCCTACGTTTTAATGCATATGACTTGATGATTGAAATATTAATGCAAATATTTGATATATCACTTGTCATGGTTTGAATATCGATATAAAAGAAATATTGCTTTTCTTGATATCTTTTATAAATTTGAATAAGACTTGTTAAAGATTCTTGATTCATCTCTTAATCTCTTGAAATCATAACTTGACTTGTGTGAATCAAGATGCATGAAACAAATTGTTCTCTTTGCTATTTGCTATCCAGTGAATCATGATTGATATTATTGCTATTTTACCTCCTATGATTCATGCTGTAAAAATTTTATAAATCATGATGTAATAAAATTACTTATGCAATAATCAAGTTACTCTTTGTGCTATATTTTTTCAAATAAATCATGAGCCTTGATGTCATATATTTCATGATCCTAGAAGTGACATGATTTCTTTGCCTTGTGTGGTAAATTGAATATTTGATAAATAAAATTTACTTTATGATGAAGAATCATTGAATCATGACTTGATATATGAGAATGCTATGTTCTTATGCATCATAATTCTAGGTTGTATATCCTTTATCATGAATTGGAACTTGATGCTAAAGAAAATATTTGTTAATCATGATTTTGATTTCTCGAAATTCTATGCTTAGAACTTGTTTTAAAATCATGATCTTGATCTTGCTAAAATGAAAAGTTATGAATCATGAATGATATCTTTTGGTTTTGATTCTTGCTGAATTTATATATTGATATCCTTCATGACATGATTTCTCATGTTTCAATACTATCTTGTATGCATCATATGATGATTGATATATTGATTGATGTAAATTTATAATTGATCATTGGTTCCTCCCTTCTTTTCGATAATGATAAAGGGGGAGTTAAATTGCTAGCTTGTGCATCAAAAGAGAAAATTTTGCTAGCTTAAACATTGAGAAGCAAAATGTTGCTATCTCAAGTGAGGCAAAAATCTTGCTCAACTTTACTTTTTCAACAAAATTGCTTGCATCTTTGTTACAAATTATTGTTGAATCTCATGTAAAATTATTTGTAGTATTAATCCTCACTTTCTTTTTGACATTGATAAAGGGGGAGAAGACTTTTGCTAGATTACATATTACAATGAATGCAAAAGTCCTAGCATGCAAAGAAAGCAAAACTTACAAGCTTGCTCTTCTCAAAAGAGAAGAAAGAAATTATAAAATTGCATACATATCGTAAAAGAAGTCCAGAAAATGTACATCTTTGAATACAATTTGCTTGCACTTCTCAAAGGAACATAGAAAAACTTGCTATCATCATGACAAGTGCTATCTTGCCTATCATGATATGATTAATAGATAGTATGATTATAAAATTTGTATATTCTTTTAAACTAGCTATGATGCAACTTCTCCTTTTTGTTGATGACATAGGGGGAGAAGTAGATTGATGACTTCATACATTGTATTGAATATTTTATATATTTGCATGATGGTTTGATTATTCTCATATTATTGTGATGAATGTTGCTTGGATTTGGGATAATCCAAGTGTTCTATCAATGGCATATTGATAGGGGGAGTTTGGTTAAACTCCAAGGAGTTATGGTTAACTCCGTTAGTCATCAATTAGTTATCATCATCAAAAAGAGAGAGATTATTGAATCTCAGATTTTGATGATGAAACTAATTGATTGTGTTTTATGATCTAACTACGTGTTGAGTTACGCAGGTTTACTGTCGATCAGGATTAGACAGTTGACGCTGGAGGAATTGACGTTGCATCGGGTGATCACATCTGGATATTAGATGTCGAGCTAGAGGTTTGGTCGACAATCGGCGGAAGGCTTCATACGTTAAGCATCGGGCTAAGAAGAGCATGTTGCGCCAAGGATATCGAGGTTGTGGAGGTCAACCGTCGATTGGGCAACGGATCGCTAGAGAGGACGATGTGCTGAAGAATCGGACGAAGCGTCGATAAGCCAATGACGTGCCGGGCAACTGAATGTGGGCAACTGAATGTCAATTCTCATTGTAATAATTGTCTAGATCGAAGTAGAGTTTTGGTCTATGTGTGCAGGATTAACTACGATGACGATGAAGATGTAAAGCGAAACAAAGTGCCGGAAGACAAGTGGGATGGATCGTTGGGAGTTCGAGAGTTCGACGAAAGTCCAAAGATTCGTTGAGAGTGTTGCCGGAACCGGCTGAGAACGAGTAGGGAGCTTGCCGAAGGGTTTTCGAAAGTTCATCGGAAGGTTTGTCGGAAGTTCGTGGAGCTTGCCAAGAAAGATCGGAGCTTGCCAATGAAGCTTGTTGGAACTTGCCAAGATCATCGTGAAGTCCAGGAGCTTGTCGGGAGTCCACAAAATGATTTCCGAGGGTTCGTCGGAAGACCGCAGGAAGTTCGCCGAAAGCTCGCCGAAAGAAGTCATCTTATGGACTTTGTAATAGCTTAGAAAATATCTTTAAAATTCATAGTTAACACATAATTTAGTTTAGGATTAGGTGTTAATTCTATAAACCAAATTTGGGCCAATTCGGACTTCATTTGGACCGGTTTCGGTCGAGTTTTCGGCCTAAACCAAGTCTTTGAAATGACTGGCGGTGGCACTCGCCGCTGGTCGAACCTTGGGCGGTGGAACCGCCCCAGGCTGGCAGTGGCACCGCCCAGCACCCGAGGGCACCAGCGGTGGCACCGCCCAGTACCGCCAGAATGCGAAAACCAAGGTGATTCAAATTTGGGCTCCAAATTTGAATCCTCTTGAGGCCTATAAATTCCCATCTCATTTATGGATGAAAGGGAGTCTAGAACTTGAAAAAAGAAGGGGGAAACTCTCTTAAAAGTGTTCAAAATCTTTCCTCTTAGTTTAAAGTGTGTTCTAGTCCAAGAGAGAGTGAAAGGCTTTGTAAGAGTTATCTCCTAAGCCCATCAAAAAGAGAGGTATTATAAGGGAGTTCATCCTCACCCATTAAAAGGAAGATAGCTAGTGGAGAAGCCGGTGGCCTCAAGTGAAGAGGAATCGGGAGTGGACGTAGGTCGCATGACCAAACCACTATAAATCGGTTTGTATTTACTTTCTCGCAACTTACTTTGCTGTATACCATTTTTATTTGCTGCCTTATTCAACTTCTTCTTCATCTTCTTAAGTATACTTTAAATTTAAAACACAATCAAATCGGTTTCAAACGAAACGGTGCTTTCATCGTACAAAGTTTTCGAAGTTGGTTTAAATCGTCGAAAGTTTATCGTTCTTTACCGCTGTACTAATTCACCCCCCCTATTAGTGCCGCTCAATCTCTAACATTTATTCTATTATTTCTTACTATTAGCTGGTTAACATATTTCTCTTCTTTTTTATTGAATTATTTGAGTTGAAGTTTTGGACTCTCTTTACTCTTATATGAGATAGAGTAAGACATGTATCTCTTTTCTTCTTTTTTTTCTATAATAAAAAATAAGACCCATGGGCAAAAAAAGGAGTCGAGTCTATAAGTAATGATAAAGGTTACAGATGAGAAGAGAGCGATTGGCTTATGAGCACGATGAATATTTTAAGTGGTGACAAAAAAATATTTTCATAAGAATTATGAGTGGCTATTTGGGGTAAAGGGAGATACTTAATGGGGCGGAGGCACAACTAAGCGACGGGTGGAGGATAATGGTCGATAGGGGGTAAAAGGATCATTTTAAAAATGATATTATTTTAAAATTTTTTAAAGTACGAACGCTCTATGAGAAAATTTTAAAAATAAAGATATTTTTAGAAAATTCACCCAACTTAAAATATGCCAAGTTACTATGCATTTGTATTTATAATTTAAAAACATAAATAATCTTTACGGTAAAAATACATAATTGTTCTTAAAATAAATGATAAAACGAAAAGGCAGGAAAATGCTAATTGACCTTAAAATAAATGATAAAAATTATAATGTAGAAAAATGCGCATGTGGGAAACCAAACTTCGATCACTAACGTGTGAGGGTGCTATGATACCACTACACACCAAATACGCCATCATTAAAGGAGTTTGTAGAAGCATCTAAATAGCATAATAAGCCTTAGTTTTGAGGTCTAAAGAGCATCTAAATAAATTGGAACCTTTATCTCAATGAGATTTTATCTCAGAATTATGCTGAATTATTAAGTGAAACTTCGAGTCACTTAATAGCATAATAGGATCTTGGTTTAAGAGTCTTAAGTTAAGATAAAAATTTCTATCATAACTGGAGTCAAAATTTTAAATTTATTTTTTATAAATAAAAGACTTATGTAATGCTTTAGATATATAATTGAGAGAAAAGCTAAGAAACCAAAAATTAAGAGATTTATGAGGGATTATAAATTTTGATGTATAATTTAAGTTTTTAGTTTTGAGGTGTTTGTTTATTCTCTTTTTATTATTATTATTATTATTATTATTATTATTATTATTATTTCATTATTTTAACGAGAGATTTTTCAACAATATTATATTATGAAATCACCTGCATAATCACAAGCTGAAATCTCGAGGAGGAGCAAACATGAATGTTTACGTAGATATTGTATTGATAATTTTAGGATACATATCTATAGTCTACATTACATTGTATGACAAGACTCCTTTTAACTGTATCCTCCTCAAGTTTCCTGACTTTCCAAATTGATGGCTTTGTAGGTGTATCAGAAACATCAGATCGCGAAGAATCGACCCATTTTTGCCAGCCATGCTTTCCAGATATTGCCATCTTTTTCTTTACTTATTTGTATACTTTTATCACGTTAATTTGATCCAAAGAAAACGAAATTATAAGGTACTCCAAGATATCTAATTGGAAGAATAATTGATGCTTTGGCATATTTTATATTGCTAATCTTTTAGCTGCCGATCCAAATAACATCATTGCATGGTTCAGGAGAAGTTAGAATTGATATTAGTGTTGATCTATCTTAATGTGAGTTGCGCTAATCTGGTTCTGTTTGCTTTCATCTTCGATATTCCTTCGAACTTTTGATCTCAGAGTAATGATCCGAAAAACAAAAAAAGTTCTCTGGAACTGGTTGGAAAGTTTTAGCTGCGTAGCTTAACTTGACAGGACGCTAGAAAATGTGGTGTGGTCATTCTTCAAGATAAGATCAATTAGTTTGGACACCACGAGTCACTTTGACGAGACATATCTCTCTCGGTCGCTCTCACAGAGGGAGAGTGAAGTTTGATGTGATGCTTATGTCAGAAGCTACGTGCTTAAGCGAGAATAGGGTTGATAATGACGCTAGAGCTTACAGGGTAGGCGACAAGTCTCCATGACTCAACCCGCTCAGTTAAAAGCACTGTCATTTCACTTTTCATGCCTTCCTCTGCGACAGCAGTTAATGCACGAGAGACGAGAGAGAGAGAGAGAGAGAGAGAGAGAAGAGCTTCATGTGCCATGGAATTCCTTCAGAAACAGCTGATGGTAGCAGTTAACCTTGAGACAGCACTTGGACAGCAGCGACCAACGACGAGATCATCCACCATGGAAATTGATAGAAAATACGATATCGACTGATCGTTGAAATTCGAACATATATTTATGTAAACGAAGATTCAAAATAAATAAATATAATTTTTTTCTCGTAAGGAGATAATTATAAATTTTTAATTATTGACGACATAAACTTTTTTATTTTAAAAATATCTTAAAACATAATATAATTTTTTTAAACTATTCAAATCAACATTTGAAAATCACATATTGTTAACTTAAGCTTCCAACGATCAAATAAAAAAAAACTTTCCTCACCTCAATCTTTTTGCATAGATGATATTTGGAAAGTTCTATATTTATATTTCGGACATTACAGATGTGTACCACCTCAAATTGGTAAAAATGCTAACGATTTTCTTTTAACAGAAATAATTTTTTGATCCTTCTTGTGATCCAATCTCAAGTACAATTTCGAACGTCGAAGATTAGGCAAGAATCGTGCACGTAATGCACAGTGATTTTTATTAATATTCTTTTCGTTCGAGATAGAAAACAGAGGACTTAACTGCAGTTGGACTGTCAAGGGAGGGAGATTATGCTCTTGCTTTTGAGTGTTAATCTGATAGTAATAACATCAAAAACATCAGGTTGCGTGAAGAAGATATAATGACGTCCAGTACACATTTCATTTCCAAATAATCGCTTGCCGTAAAGCAATTGCCTTAGAATTTTTGTGATTTTGTTAAGGTGGTGATGTATGACAGTGACACGCCCAAAAGAACAGAAAAGGTAAAAGAAGAAGAAAGATATTAAGAGTACTTTGTATCCAAGAATCTATTATAAGCTTCATTGAAAACAGTGGTTTGATCTGTCCTCCGCTGTGTTCCTATGTGAAAACCATCGCATCCTCCAAACCTTCGGTCTTTTCTCTCTGTTCTCAGTCCCTTTTCCTTTGCTCTTCTCCAGCCTTGATTCCCCCCACCAGCCCAAGTATTGCTCCAACCCCTCATCTTCTCCGCTGTTGTTCCTCATGGCAGCGGCTGAAGAAGCTCCTGAACCACTGAAATACCAGGTACTTCATTGCTTCTAGTCCCTCGCCTTTGCTTGCTCAAAGAGACTGTCTCGAACTGGAACCAAGAAGTAAGGTTTTGGTTCATGTTGATGCTTGACTCTGGCCTTGAAGGTCTCCATCCACTGTGAAGGCTGCAAGAGGGAGGTCAAGAGAGTCCTCCAGCACATAGATTGGTTGCCCAGCGAGCCAATCCATGACGCTTGATCTCTGTTCCCTGTTAATCTCTTTCACCACTGCAATATGTGATGTTTCGATGTCTCTCAGGGGTTTACAAGATTAGCGTCGACTCCCAGCAGCACAAGGTTGTGGTAACTGGCAACGTCACGGTCGAGAGTCTTATAAGGAAGCTCACTAAGTTGGGGAAGCATGCTGAGCTCTGGCCGAAGCAGAAGCCGATCGAGAACGCTGGTGGACGTGGCGGTGGCGGCAAGAAGAAAAAGAAAAGAACAAGAATGACGGCAAACCAAATGAGTCACCGGACAACACTGAAAACAACGTGAACTACTCAGGCGACGACGGCTCTGCTGAAGCGTCGGACAAGGCCGACAGCGAAGCCCCTCCGGTGCCGGAGAAACAGAGTGGGACAGAGAAGGCTGCCACCTATGCAGGTTGTGGTAAGAAGAAGGGGAAGAAGGGTCAGAAGGAACACGACAGCAACAATGGAGGCAGTGGCAAGCCTGGTGGAGCTGACCCCCAAGTGGCTTCGCAAGAGGCCGGCAAGAAAGCGGCAGCCGGCAGTAGCCTTGCGATCCCACCGGCAATCGACGCAGTGAGCCACAGCTCGGTGCATCCGATGCCGATTCTGATGCAGCAGCAGAGCAACTGCATCTACTCCACGGCGCCTCCAGGCTCATACTACTTCAGCGAAGAGAATGCCAACGCTTGCTGCCTCATGTGATGAGGACAAACTCCAATGTTCTGCAGCTCTCCTTTTGGTTTTGTTGCTGCTGATGTATATCTCAAGTGGTTTAGCAGTGGCCTGGAAGTATGCCTGGGTAAATAGTGGAGTCAAGCTTATACTAGTGCAAGTGTAATGATGGAATGCAGGAGAAATTAAACTGGGGATATTGTTGCAGCTTTTTTATCTTGTATGATGCTGGATTTGACACCGAGAAGAAGGCATTGGGCATGTAGCTCAGGGATTCTCTCATAGAAAGAAAACCCCAGTTGATGGTGCTCTAGAATGGCTATACTTCAACAAAACTGATCCTTTTGTCTAAATTTTTGCTAGTGTTTTCCTCACTGCACTCATTTAAGCATAGTTACCACTGAACATAGACAAAGAAGATTTAGAAGCAGATAAATCCAAGTGATCAGAACTTGGAGTAAGATTGAACATAGCAATGTCAGCAACAATCTAACCTAATCTAGCGGTATTCTGACCTCTGTTAGTTGTTTCTGATACTATTTTCCAGAGGCTACTTTGTGTTCTAATGTCTTCTTAATTGAAATGCATGTTGAACACCTGTTGACTTTGGCGTGGTTGCAGTGCAACACTGCTGATGAGTCATTCATGTTTGACCTAGAGGAATTTGTAGTCCAACTTTAATAGCTAGGTTAACCTTTTAAGCAAGCAGAAATCACAACCAGGTGATTCTTTCCTCTATGCAGCCTAACTTCAATAGCTGGGTTGACCTTTATTAGCAAGCAGAAATCCCAATCAGGTGATTCTAGCTATATGCTGAGAGTCAACACATGAAAGATACAACTCGTAGGAAACTATGAACAGTTAAGAGGGTTTCTGTCTAATATGGTGTCAGCCTCATACAAACAAATAATTAATCCATATATATATATGTATTCATTGAGTATATTTTAATATATAATATCATCATAATCTTGTTATTGGTCAAGGGGGAATTCTTTCCCTGACAAGAGCACTCCTATTGATGCTGCTGCTTCTCTCTATCATGATAATGAGATCCTCCTGCGGCTGATGCCATTCCCATCCCACTGGTTTGTGCCATTCCTAGGGATAATGTTTGACCCAGGGAGGGCAGTGCGACTGGTGTTCCCATCATATATCCCTCGCATATGATCCACTGCTTATGAGACCATTTGAGCTATTCTTCTCTACACCCTTATTTCGTAAAGATCATGATATCCTCCTTGTGCAAGAGATAGATTACTAGGGTGAAACATACATTAAAGGAGAACTACGGCAGGCACTTGCGGAACTGAGATGAAATGTTTCGTAGCTCCATCAATCAGTAGTTATGCCTTGTGTCAAATTTCAAGACAAATGTGAACTTGTTTTGAGGAGAGAGAACACACGAGAACTTGTTGTAGGAATCATTCAAAATACTGATATTTCGTAATATAAGGATTCTTATTCTAAAGCAAATTGAAGGATGCAGTTATAATCCCCACAGAACCTAACACCTTTCCCTAGAAAAAGATTTCCTTTTAAGTTAGCCTGCTGTTTGGGCTTAGCCTAGTGCGAAAGAACTGCAATCTCAACTAAAATTCTTGATCCTCCTATAGCGAAACACTAAATCCAATTAAACGTTCACCAAGTTCTCCGGCTCACCTCGGAAACTGCTATCACTCCCGCATTAAACTGTACCCTATCTATAAATTACGATAGTTAATGATCATGCCCTAAAAGGTGAAGGATGCAGGATGGCGAGATGGCCCAATCAAAATCAGCATTAATCAGCAGACCTTGAAGACCAGAGTAGGGGGTTAAGGGGATGACCTGTAAGGCGTGGTGGAGACACTCCAGGTAGTCGTCGAGGAGGAGGGCGCAGCGATTGGGCTCCCGGCAACGGGACACGCAATCGCTGAAGTCGCAGAACCGGCCTTCGTTCCCTGTAACACCCCACCCGGACGCCATCTCTTCTCGTCCGACCCCGTCGATCAAAATCTCTTCCTCAATGGCGTTCCGGACGGGGAAAAGTGTTAGCCGGTGATGTTGATGATGCGGGTAGGATCGAGTCAACCTCACAGTTAAGACGAAATCTGACCGTCCAATGTTAAAGAACGTCCGATGAATCAAATCCATCGCAAGAATTATGAAGGAAGTGGAGCAAAGCGACCAGATCTGACTCAACCTGGTTATCGGGTGCGGATTGAACCGGACCGGATCCAATCTGACGCGATGGGCCTCGCGCCCGCCAAATCTCGCACGGAATCAATATGGGGTCAATATACATAATTTTATCTCTAAATATTATCTTTGTGATCCAAACTTTAACCTCTCATGTCACAGAGGCAATGTGACATGAGCCAAATTAATAAATATTGATAGGTACATCTCAATCAATGAATAAGTACTAATTAAATTCATTAAATAATAAAAGATTCACTTGATACTTATAAATCAACTCAAATCTCCTTTCACATGGGAATGTGGATCTAAATTATTTTATCCCATTTTTATATCTTATTGAAGTATATTTTTTGACAATTGGTCTTAATGTAAGCCTCTTCATAATCACCCATCAACTGCAATTTTGTTTTAAGTGAGTCCGTCCTTAAGAGCCGTGCAGATGACGAAAAGGCTAAATATTCAGAGTTATGCATCGATTCACTCTTTGGGCTAATGTAATTGCTTGAAGCTTTTGGATACTTTGTTATTCATATTTTTTTGTTGAGTGCCTTGTTATGTAAGGAAAACTCATGCAATTTTGTTGAGTGCATTGTTATGCATCGATTCTCTCTCTCTCTCTCTCTCTCTTGCTAGAAACATTTGCAATTTTGACGGTAATATTTACTTTCTCTCTTGAAAAAATATGTTATTGTGGAATATTTTTTTCCTTATCAAAATGAGTTTCTCATAAAAAATATCAACTTAATATCAAAAGTAAATATTATATAAACAACAAAATAATAAATCAATCACAAGTGAGATCAAACTTTTAATGTAAAAAATTCAATATAGAAAAAACTATGGAATCGTAGTCCATTTCAAATTTTTACTATCACCAATAATATAATATGTTTATAATAAGTCTTCTTTAAAATAACAAGAGGATCATACTAATATCAAGACCACATATCTTGGCTAAAAAATAGTATATCATCATCATATTGATGAATATCATCAAAGGAAAGATTTATATCTCACCAAGTAGGTATAACAGAAAAGTATTTTACAGAAGATAAACTATAGATCAGCACTGTTAGGATTGTAGAGCTTGCTGTAAGGATTCTTCACATAAAATTTGAGCTAAAACTAATCAAGTTTAGCCACTGGTCGTCAAGTAGAAAACTCAATATTCTAATTTTCTCTCTCCTCTTTCTCTCTTTGTTCTTTCTCTATGTGCTGCCACTATTTCCTTTCGCTGCATGCACAGGACCTTCGCTGCCCTTGACTGCATGCATGTCTCTTTTTTTTCTTTTTTTATTTAATAATTACTGATTTGGGCTCAATGGCCTAATTCTAAGCTCACATATGGGTTATGTTAGGGATCGAGCGGCACTAAGAGGGAGGTGAATTAGTGTAGCAGTAAGGAACGTAAAATTTTCAGCGATTTGAACAAGTTCGGAAACTTCGTATGAATGAATGCAACGTTTCATTTGAACCTGGAAAGATTACGTTTTAACTTTAAAGCATACATAATAAGATGAAGATGAAGTTGAGTAAATAAGATAGCAAGTGGAAAGGGTTTGCAGCAAAGTAAATAGCAAGAACGTAAATGCAAACCAGTTTATAGTGGTTCGGTCATCCGACTTACATCCACTTCCGAAGCCTTCTTCGATGAGACTCCCAACTTCCACTAGCAAATCCTTTTGAAGGGGAAGGACCAAATACCCCTCTTACAATCCTTTTACAAGAGGTTCACACTGTTACAAGTTTTCACAAAGAGAAGAAAATGAGGTGAACACTTAAGCAAATGAAGAACAAGACTTTCCCAAGACTTATTTGCTCAAAATCTAACTCTTAAGGGTTTTCTTTCAGCTGAAAAAGGAGAGATATTTATAGACTCAAAGAGGTTCAAATTTGGGCTCCAAATTTGAACTCAATTTGAGTTTTCCTAGGTCTTTGAAGCGTGCTACCACTGTCGAGGGCGGTGCTACACTTTGTTAGTCTAGCGATGACACAACAAGGGCGATACTACCGCCCACCAAACTGGCGAGGGCGGTACTACCGCCCACCAGGCCGTGCTACCGCTGGCCTCTCTTGGCTGGCGGTGGGCGGTGCCACCGCCAAAGACATATCAACTTTGGTTTGGGCTGAAAACTTCCCAAACCGGTCCCAAACAAGGCCCAATGGGTCCATACTTGGGTTAAAGGATTAACACCTAATCCTAATCTAAATTAATGTGCTAACTATGAAATTAAAGACATTCCTAAGCTATTACAAAGTCCGCAAGTCAAGTCTTCTTCCGGCGAGCTTAGGTGAACTTCTGGTGGTCTTCCGATGATCCCTCAGAAACCATCCTACGGACTCCCGGCAAGCTCTCGGACTCCACGATGATTTTGGCGAGTTCCCCCGAGCTTCTTTGGCAAGCTCCGATCTTTCTTGGTAAGCTCCGCGAACTTCCGACGAACCTTCCGGCGAACTTCCGAAAACCCTTCAGCAAGCTCCCTACTCGTTCTTGGTCGGTTCCCGCAGCACTCCCAATGAATCTTCGGACTTTCGTCAAACTCTCGAACTCCCAACAATCCATCCCACTTGACTTCCGGTACTCTGTTTCACTTTATGTCTTCATCCTTATCGTAGTTACTCCTGCATACAAACAACAAATACTCTACTTCGATCTAGACAATTATTACAACGCGAATTGATATCCAGTTGCCCGGCACGTCATTGGTCGGTGCTTCCTCCGATCCTTCGGCACATCGCCCTCTCTTACGGCTTGTTGCCCAATCGACGGTTGACCTCCGCAACCCCGATATCCATGGCGCAACTCCGCACTTCTTGGCCCGATGCCCGACGTCCGAAGCCTCCTGTCGATATTCGACCGAACCTCCGGCTCGACATCCAATATCCTGACGTGATCACCTCCGGCGCAATGTCAATTCCTCTAGCGTTAATTGTCTAATCCTGATCGATAGTAGACCTGCGTAACTCAAAACGCAATTATACCATAAATCACAATCAATTAGTTTCATCATCAAAATTCGAGATTCAACAATCTCCCCCTTTTTTATGATGACAACTAATTGATGACTAACAGAGTTAACCTTAACTTCCCAGAGTTTAACCAAACTCTCCCTATCAATATGCAATTGATAGAACCCTTGGATTATCCCAAATCCAAGTAACATGTATCATTCATGTAGTGAGAAATATAAATCCATCATGCAAATATATAAAATATTCAAGCATCATTACATTGCATGAAGTCATCAATCTACTTCTCCCCCTATGTCATCAACAAAAAGGAGAAGTAACATCATAGCTAGTTTTCAAAGATATACAAATATTACAAACATACTAGCTATTAATCACATCATACAACATTTAGGCATCGCAAGTTTATCATGATAGGCAAGATAGCACTTTTCGTAATGATAGCAAGTTTTTCTATGTTCCTTTGAGAAGTGCAAGCAAATTGTATTCAAAGATGTGCATTTTCTTGACTTCTTTTACGATATGCATGCAATTTTATAATTTCTTTCTTCTCTTTTGAGAAGAGCAAGCTTGCAACTTTTGCTTTCTTTGCATGCGAGGACTTTTGCATCATTTGTGATATGCAATCTAGCAAAGGCCTTCTCCCCTTTATCAATGTCAAAAGAAAGGGAGGATTAATACTACAAATAATCTTGCATGAGATTCAACAATAATTCGTAATAAAGATGCAAGCAATTTTGTTGAAAAAAGTTGAGCAAGATTTTTGCCTTTTTTGAGATAGCAACATTTTACTACTCAATGTTTAAGCTAGCAAAATTTTCTCTTTTGATACACAAGTTAGCAATTTAACTCCCCCTTTATTATTATCGAAAAGAAAGGAGGAACCAATGAAAAATTTGCATCAATCAATATATCAATCATCACATGATGCATACAAGATGGTATTGAAACATGAGAAATCATGTCATGAAGGATATCAATATATAAATTCAACAAGAATCAAAACCAAAAGATATCATCCATGATTCATGACTTTTCATTTTAGCAAGATCAAGATCATGATTGTAAAACAAATTCTAAGCATATAGTTCTGAGAAATCAAAATCATGATTCATAAATATTTTCTTTAGCATCAAGTTCCAATTCATGATAAAGGATATACAATCTAGAATCATGATGCATAAGAACATAGCATTCTCATAGATCAAGTCATGATTCAATGATTCTTCATCATAAAGTAAATTTTATTTATCAAATATTTAATTTATCACACAAGATAAAGAAATCATGTCACTTCTAGGATCATAAAATATATGACATCAAGGCTCATGATTCATTTGAAAAGATATAGCACAAAGAGCAACTTCATTCATGTATAAGAATTTTCATCAAGATCACATTTCATAAGAATCAAGATATTTTCTTTAGTAGAGAATCACATAAGCATTTCATTATTGTATAAGAGATCTCATTTCATCATGATTTATAAATTCTTTCTCTACAACATAAATCATGGGAGGTATAATAGCAATGATAAAAAGAAGCAATTAAGGAAGAAAGTATTTCAATTCATATAAAATATCTCAAGTCATGATTTCAAGAGATTAAGAGAGGAGTCATAAAATCATTCAAACTCATTTTGTTAACTTAAAACTCATAATCAAAATCATTTTAGAGATTTAAAATGTCAGCTATATGCATTAATCATGACAAGTGATATATCAAAAGTCTACATCAATATTTCAATTATCAAGTCATGAAGCATACAAAGTAGTATTGAAACATGAGAGAAAAGTTCAAATTGCACATATAATGTTTCAATCATCAAAACATATTTTCTCAAATTGAGTATCAATAAGTTAAGAGAAAATAATTTATATTTTTCTTCATATAACATGGGAGAAACATAAGAGAGTGTAGAGATAAAAACTTAAGTTATCAAGATGATGATCTCATAAAAGTAATTCAAAAACATAGTTTCGCAAAACAAGTGATAAGTTATATTTCATTTGGAAAATTCTCTTTTTAAGTAATTCTTTTCATCTAAATATGCCTTTGTCTTTATATGCTAAGATAAGCATGAAAGTTCAAGATGTAAATGCAAAATCTCATAAGGCATCATCAAGACAAAAATGTAACACATTATTTCAAGACATGAGTTTCAATATATCATGATAATGTGTTTCATTTTAAGTTATTTATTTCATGTAAGTGTACTCAAGTTTCAAAAGATGAGTATCAAATTTAAAACCAAAACATGAGTTTGTCATCAAGATATACCACCTTTAAATTCTCATGATAAAATCATCAAGCATGACAACAAACTTTTAATATTTTTATTTTATCATTATCAATGATGATTTCATAAGGTATATTCAAATATTTATTCGGAAGCCATCATTGTACAAATTTGTCGTTAAACCCATTAAGATCAAATGTATCACACATAAAATATCATGATAGTGCATTTTCTTATTTTTATGTGTTTCATTTAAAGTGATTTGATCCTTCATATGAGTATACTCATGTTTTTTTTGGTCCAAAAGCAAGTTTCAAGAGAAATCATTAGGACCGAAAACATGAGACATATATTTTTCATGAGATTCATCATGATTATTTTCAAGAAATTTACACGATTCATGAATCCATTTATCTCAATAGCATGGAAAATGCATTTTTATTTCATACAATTGTTTTCATGTGAGCATATTCAAATCTTTTTATGAAAACATGTATTAACAAAATATAAGTTTAGTCATAAACTCGTCAAGACTAAACACATCAAAAATAAAACATCATGATAACACATTTCAATTTTTATGTGTTTTATTTTATGTGGTTGGTCTTATTTAAGCATGTTTAAGCATCATATAAATTCAAAATCATTATCAAAGCCATATTCATATTTTTACCAAAATTATGCATCTATTTATAAATTCAAAAAATAAGTTTCATCATCACAATATGACACTTTATTACTTCAAAAGCTCATGCATGATATAAAATCGTCAAGCATCATGAAAAGCAATAAAAACATTAAGATACACATGCATGGATTAATCATAAGCATTATCACAAATCATGCATCATTCATATTTTTAATTTTTCAAAAAAATTACTAGAAAGGAAAAAGTAAAGAAAAAATCCTACCAACTATTTCAAGTAACTCATGAAAGGATCATGTAATTTCAAAGTAAGATAAGAACAACTTAGGTGAGTTTCTTACCTCATTGTCGAAAACCGTCAAAACCCATTTCGCCTCTTATTTACTTGATTCTTCTTTGCAACCCTTCTTCTTCTTCTTTGGTCTCTTTCTCCGTTCAAGTTCATTTATGCTTTTTAATTTTTATTTAATGAACTTGTTAACATTCATTGTTATGTGTTCAATGTCCTCTTCATTGTCCTCATCACTTGAGTCATCACTCAAGTGACATTCTCTTGTTCGAAGTTCAAAAACATTCTTGTTCTTTAGAAGGTGGTTCAAATGTTCATCATGTTCATCATGTTCCAAGAGTGTCATTTCATAGGTCATTAATGACCTGATTAGTTCTTCAAGTGAATAATCATTCAAGTTTTTAGATGCTTGAATAGCCATAATTTTTGGATCCCAACTCTTTGGGAGGGATCTTAAAATCTTGTTAGTGAGTTCAAAGTTAGAAAAATATTTACTAAGATTTTTTAAGCTATTGACAACATCCATGAACCGGGTGAACATATCGTCAATAGTTTCACTTGGTGTCATTCAGAAGAGCTCAAAATCATGCAATAAGAGGTTTACTTTCGAGTCTTTAACTCTACTAGTTCCCTCATGCGTGATTTCAAGAGTTCGCCAAATGTCAAAAGCCGTTTCACACATAGAAATCCGATTAAATTCGTTCTTGTCTAAGGCACAAAATAAGGCATTCATAGCCTTTGCATTCAAGGAAAAATATTTTCTCTCTAAGTCCGACCATTCGTTCGGGTTTAGAGGAAGTTGAAAATCGTTTTGAATAATGTTCCATAAATCTAAGTCCATTGAAAGTATGAAAACTCTAATTCGAGTTTTCCAATAAGTGTAGTCCGATCCAAAGAAAGAACGATGGACGAAAAACCGAAAAAGCCCTCTTGAAAACCATTTAGAGCCATTTCTCACGGGTGTAAATCCGAAAGAGAAAGAACGTGACTCTGATACCAATTGTTAGGGATCGAGTGACACTAAGAAGGGGGGGTGAATTAGTGCAGCGGTTGTTAGGATCGAAAATGCACTAAGAGGGGGGTGAATTAGTGCAGCGGATTAAAATCGTAATTTTGAAACCAATTTTACAAAAAGACAAGTTTGTAGGAAGATTTCGATTCGACAAAAGAGTACTTGAAAGAAATTGCTTGAGTAAAGGAAATAGCAAGGAACTAAGTAATTTGCAGCTAAGTAATGAAATGATTCAAAAATGTAAACACTCACACATTCATGAACACAATGATGTATAGTGGTTCGGTCAAATGACTTACATTCACTTTTGAAGCCTTCACGATGAGGCTCCGCACTTCCACTAGCAAATCCTTTGAAGGGAAGGACCAAATACCCCTTTTTACAACCCTTTACAAGAGGTTCACACTCTTACAAGATTTCTCAAGAAGAAGGAGGTGAACACTTAGCAAGAGACAAGGCTTTTCAAGACTATTCAAAGACTTAAACTCAAGATTCTAACTCTCAAAAGGGTGCCCTTTCAGCTAAGAAAGGGGGGGGGTATTTATAGGCTCAAAATGGATTCAAATTTGGGCTTCAAATTTGAATTTTATTTGAGTTTCCCGGTGTTAGCCTGTCAGAGGTGGTGGAACCGCTTGTCAGAGGCGGTGCCACCGCCTATATCAGTCTAGCAGACTGACACAGCAGGGGCGGTGCCACCGCCCCAGCCAGGCGGTGCTACCGCCCTAGTCTGGCGACAGGGGCGGTGCTACCGCCCACCCGAGTGGTGCTACGCTCGGTGGCGGTTCAACCGCTGGCCCATTCGAAAGAAGGGTTGAATGGGCCTGTTTAAGGCCCAATTTAGCGCAATAGGGCCCTGGTTGGCCCCTACCAAATTTAGAAAGGATTACTTCTAAATCCTTGCTCTAATCATGTACAAACTACGAAATTAAAATATAATTCTAAGTGATCGACCGACATTCTTCAAGTCAACTTCCGACGAGCTTTACGGCGAGATTAGCGGACTTCCGACACTTCCTCGGATATCTTCCAGTGAGACTCCCAAAGATACTCCCGGATTGTATGGCGAGCTCAACGAGTCTTCGGCTAGCTTTCGAATCTTCCTCAAGTTCTCGCAAACCTTCGATGATCTTTGCGGCGAACTTTGAAAACTTCGACAAGTCCTTGATTCGATCTTGGTTGGTTCTGGCAACACTTCCGACGATCTCTCGGACTTCCGATGAACTCTTGAACACCTAACAGACTTGACCATGGTAAATCGCTTTATGTTTTCATTCCATCGTAGTTATACCTGCACACTTATCTCGACAACATATATATTAGAACAAATATTTCACCAATTGACTTCATCATCAAAATTCGAGATTTAACAATCTCTCCCTTTTTGATGATGACAATCAATTGATGATGGACTTACTCTTAACTCCCCCTATCTATATGCCATAGATAGTAAAAACTTATCAACACGATAAGTTTAACTTATCATTCAACATATGAAAGTAAAACTTCATGGTTTACTTAATGATGACAATGTCGATGTATGGACATTCATCATTAAGTCAAAAGATGTTAAATAAATAGGTATCAAATGATATCATGAAGTATACACAATAAAAAAATGATATCAAGATCCTAAATAAGCATTTCAAGCATATAACTTGCAATAACTTGTAAAGCATGACAAATGCATATAACTTTCAACGCATGGCAATTACATTCACTTGTCACATATTTCTCCCCCTTTGTCATCAACAAAAAGGAAAATAGGGATTCATATACGAGTGAAAACCGAAAATATTATGAGTGCGTCATCCAAAGATATGTAAAAAAAGATATCCGAAAAAAAAATATCACAAATGAGGGAAAAGAAATCATTCAGAAAGCCGAATGTCATTCCACAGTGCCCAAGAAAATGTAGTAAAGATAATACAACATAGATGTCAAAGTTGCATAAAAGTTTACAACGTTCAAAAAGAAAATACAACAAACTACTCCTCTGGAGGAATGCCAAAGTGCATATACATGTGATCTATCTTTTGGTTCATCTTTTACATTTCTTTCAAAATTTTAATTTGCTGTAATTTAACTTCATTTAATTCTCTCATGATCGGATCGTTAGAAGGTGGAGCTGAAGCTGGCACTGATGGAGCTGTATCAATGGGATCAGGAGGAGGAGATTCACTTCCCCTAAAGACTGGTGTTTCAGGATGTTCTCTTTGGTGGGGATGTATATCACTTCTCCTAGGTTGTCTAACCCCTGCTCCATGCTCAAATGTACACCTAAGTCTCCTAAGTAGTTTCATGTCAATGATGTTAAATTTGTCCACTTGTACTACTTCTTCATCAGGTGAAATACTAATATTATGGGCATGCAACAATCTAGTTATCAATCCTCCATATGGTAATATTAACCCTTTAGAAATGACTTCTCATCATATTTGCGGATTAGGTAACCAAAACAATAATCTTTGTCTGGTCATGACCCAATATATGGTACCCAACTCGGCTAAACTGATCTCATCTTGATGAAACTGTTTAGGAATGATAATACTTATAAGAATGTGATGCAAAATTTTAGAGTTGAAAGGCAACAAATGTTCACAACTCTTGGGAATTATGCCTAAGCTCGGATTTGCAAAGACAGTTTCTAAGGCTTCGGAGTGGGTTGCTCCGATTGTGTCCATATCCCATTTCCCTCTAAAATAGCATCCTAACTCTTTTTCAACAATCCAATTAAGGAGCATATTGTACTATCAGATATTTGGATCTTATTTCCTAGAAGATAGATAGATAAGCCATATTCATTCACGCTTAAATTAGCATAAAATAATTTAATCAAGCGTGGATAGATAGGTTCAACAATTTACAAAATTGGTAAGACCTCTAAGTCAGTAAACCACATGATAGGTTTAAGGTTCCCTAATTGATTCAAATCAACATATTTCCCTTTATGAATGGTTCTAGAAACAAGTTCAGAAAACCTAAGGGATGCTTTTTTTGATTTGAACAAAGATTGGTCAAATGAATCTACCTCCACCCTTTTCCCTTTGTCTCTTGACGATCTTTTAGGAGCCATTTCTAGTAAGGATAGATCAATAATCAATTTAAAGGAAAGAACTAAACTTGGCAAGAAAAAGAGGAGAAAAATTTCATATTTTACCTTAGTTTTGTTCCCTTGAGAGGTAGAGGGTTGAATCAAGGAAAGAATCCCCTATTTAGGCTTCTAGAGGGAGAGAATAAGGCTTGAAAGTATTTTGAGGGGATTAGGGAGGTGAGGAAGAGGTCTCTCGGGTTAGGGGGCGGTTCTACCGCCGGCCCTAACTCACCCCTTTTATAAGGGGTGTTTGGGCGGTACTACCGCCCCAGCAGGCGGTTCTACCGCTTGGGGTCTGACTACCCAGGTGATGTTACCGTCGGATCTAGTGGTGCTACCGTCGATAGCACAATTTTTTTTTAAAATTTGTTTTGAATTTGTTTTTAGAGATGGGATGATGTCAAGAAGAAATCGACGAAAAGAAATCCGAGAGGAAAGCAAATCGACGAAAACCAAAATTTCAAGGAAAAATCTCATATAATAAAACTCACTTATTAGGACAATTTAACATACCTAATTCCCTTCTAATAAAATCAAATTGTTCCTCATTTAAAGGTTTTGTAAAAATGTCTGCTAATTGATGATTTGTATCAATAAATTCAAGGGTGACATCTTTACTACTGACATGATCACGTATAAAATGACGCCTAATGTCAATGTGCTTGGTTCGAGAGTGTTGAATCGGATTTTTAGTTAGATAGATAGCACTCGTGTTATCACATTTTATAGGAATGTTTTTTAAATAAATACCATAGTCTTTGATAGGACCCTAGCAGGGTTAGGTCCTACTCAACCATGTAGCAACTAATAAAAACCCTGTGAGAATGTAATAAATCCCACCTAGCCACCTCAGCAGTCGCCCCCACATTCTTGGGCCGGCCCGCTAAGGTTGAGGAGTAAATTGGGTAGTTCACTTAGGGAAGCAGCCCCTAGGGCTAGGGTTTGGAGCTCTATAAAACTTGTAGCCTCCACCTCTTTGGAATAAAAAAATCAAGAGTTATCTCCTAAGCCCATCAAAAAGAGAGGTATTATAAGGAGTTCATCCTCACCCATTAAAAGGAAGATAGCTAGTGGAGAAGCTTGGTGGCCTCAAGTGAAGAGGAATCGAGTGGACGTAGGTCGCATGACCAAACCACTATAAATCGGTTTGTATTTACTTTCTCAACTTACTTTGCAGATACCATTTTTATTTGCTGCCTTACTCAACTTCTTCTTCATCTTCTTAAGTATACTTTAAATTTAAAACACAATCAAATCGGTTTCAAACGAAACGGTGCTTTCATCGTACAAAGTTTTCAAGTTGGTTTAAATCGAAAAGTTTATCGCTTCTTTACCGCTGTACTAATTCACCCCCCCTATTAGTGCCGCTAATCTCTAACATTTATTCTATTATTTCTTACTATTAGCTGGTTAATATATTTCTCTTCTTTTTTATTGAATTATTTGAGTTGAAGTTTTGGACTCTCTTTACTCTTATATGAGATAGAGTAAGACATGTATCTCTTTTCTTCTTTTTTTTCTATAATAAAAAATAAGACCCATGGGCAAAAAGAGGAGTCGAGTCTATAAGTAATGATAAAGGTTACAGATGAGAAGAGAGCGATTGGCTTATGAGCACGATGAATATTTTAAGTGGTGACAAAAAAATATTTTCATAAGAATTATGAGTGGCTATTTGGGGTAAAGGGAGATACTTAATGGGGCGGAGGCACAACTAAGCGACGGGTGGAGGATAATGGTCGATAGGGGGTAAAAGGATCATTTTAAAAATGATATTATTTTAAAATTTTTTAAAGTACGAACGCTCTATGAGAAAATTTTAAAAATAAAGATATTTTTAGAAAATTCACCCAACTTAAAATATGCCAAGTTACTATGCATTTGTATTTATAATTTAAAAACATAAATAATCTTTACGGTAAAAATGCATAATTGTTCTTAAAATAAATGATAAAACGAAAAGGCAGGAAAATGCTAATTGACCTTAAAATAAATGATAAAAATTATAATGTAGAAAAATGCGCATGTGGGAAACCAAACTTCGATCACTAACGTGTGAGGTGCTATGATACCACTACACACCAAATACGCCATCATTAAAGGAGTTTGTAGAAGCATCTAAATAGCATAATAAGCCTTAGTTTTGAGGTCTAAAGAGCATCTAAATAAATTGGAACCTTTATCTCAATGAGATTTTATCTCAGAATTATGCTGAATTATTAAGTGAAACTTCGAGTCACTTAATAGCATAATAGGATCTTGGTTTAAGAGTCTTAAGTTAAGATAAAAATTTCTATCATAACTGGAGTCAAAATTTTAAATTTATTTTTTATAAATAAAAGACTTATGTAATGCTTTAGATATATAATTGAGAGAAAAGCTAAGAAACCAAAAAATTAAGAGATTTATGAGGGATTATAAATTTTGATGTATAATTTAAGTTTTTAGTTTTGAGGTGTTTGTTTATTCTCTTTTATTATTATTATTATTATTATTATTATTATTATTATTTCATTATTTTAACGAGAGATTTTTCAACAATATTATATTATGAAATCACCTGCATAATCACAAGCTGAAATCTCGAGGAGGAGCAAACATGAATGTTTACGTAGATATTGTATTGATAATTTTAGGATACATATCTATAGTCTACATTACATTGTATGACAAGACTCCCTTTTAACTGTATCCTCCTCAAGTTTCCTGACTTTCCAAATTGATGGCTTTGTAGGTGTATCAGAAACATCAGATCGCGAAGAATCGACCCATTTTTGCCAGCCATGCTTTCCAGATATTGCCATCTTTTTCTTTACTTATTTGTATACTTTTATCACGTTAATTTGATCCAAAGAAAACGAAATTATAAGGTACTCCAAGATATCTAATTGGAAGAATAATTGATGCTTTGGCATATTTTATATTGCTAATCTTTTAGCTGCCGATCCAAATAACATCATTGCATGGTTCAGGAGAAGTTAGAATTGATATTAGTGTTGATCTATCTTAATGTGAGTTGCGCTAATCTGGTTCTGTTTGCTTTCATCTTCGATATTCCTTCGAACTTTTGATCTCAGAGTAATGATCCGAAAAACAAAAAAAGTTCTCTGGAACTGGTTGGAAAGTTTTAGCTGCGTAGCTTAACTTGACAGGACGCTAGAAAATGTGGTGTGGTCATTCTTCAAGATAAGATCAATTAGTTTGGACACCACGAGTCACTTTGACGAGACATATCTCTCTCGGTCGCTCTCACAGAGGGAGAGTGAAGTTTGATGTGATGCTTATGTCAGAAGCTACGTGCTTAAGCGAGAATAGGGTTGATAATGACGCTAGAGCTTACAGGGTAGGCGACAAGTCTCCATGACTCAACCCGCTCAGTTAAAAGCACTGTCATTTCACTTTTCATGCCTTCCTCTGCGACAGCAGTTAATGCACGAGAGAGAGAGAGAGAGAGAGAGAGAGAGAAGAGCTTCATGTGCCATGGAATTCCTTCAGAAACAGCTGATGGTAGCAGTTAACCTTGAGACAGCACTTGGACAGCAGCGACCAACGACGAGATCATCCACCATGGAAATTGATAGAAAATACGATATCGACTGATCGTTGAAATTCGAACATATATTTATGTAAACGAAGATTCAAAATAAATAAATATAATTTTTTTTCTCGTAAGGGAGATAATTATAAATTTTTTTAATTATTGACGACATAAACTTTTTTATTTTAAAAATATCTTAAAACATAATATAATTTTTTTAAACTATTCAAATCAACATTTGAAAATCACATATTGTTAACTTAAGCTTCCAACGATCAAATAAAAAAAAACTTTCCTCACCTCAATCTTTTTGCATAGATGATATTTGGAAAGTTCTATATTTATATTTCGGACATTACAGATGTGTACCACCTCAAATTGGTAAAAATGCTAACGATTTTCTTTTAACAGAAATAATTTTTTGATCCTTCTTGTGATCCAATCTCAAGTACAATTTCGAACGTCGAAGATTAGGCAAGAATCGTGCACGTAATGCACAGTGATTTTTATTAATATTCTTTTCGTTCGAGATAGAAAACAGAGGACTTAACTGCAGTTGGACTGTCAAGGAGGGAGATTATGCTCTTGCTTTTGAGTGTTAATCTGATAGTAATAACATCAAAACATCAGGTTGCGTGAAGAAGATATAATGACGTCCAGTACACATTTCATTTCCAAATAATCGCTTGCCGTAAAGCAATTGCCTTAGAATTTTTGTGATTTTGTTAAGGTGGTGATGTATGACAGTGACACGCCCAAAAGAACAGAAAAGGTAAAAGAAGAAGAAAGATATTAAGAGTACTTTGTATCCAAGAATCTATTATAAGCTTCATTGAAAACAGTGGTTTGATCTGTCCTCCGCTGTGTTCCTATGTGAAAACCATCGCATCCTCCAAACCTTCGGTTTTTTCTCTCTGTTCTCAGTCCCTTTTCCTTTGCTCTTCTCCAGCCTTGATTCCCCCCACCAGCCCAAGTATTGCTCCAACCCCTCATCTTCTCCGCTGTTGTTCCTCATGGCAGCGGCTGAAGAAGCTCCTGAACCACTGAAATACCAGGTACTTCATTGCTTCTAGTCCCTCGCCTTTGCTTGCTCAAAGAGACTGTCTCGAACTGGAACCAAGAAGTAAGGTTTTGGTTCATGTTGATGCTTGACTCTGGCCTTGAAGGTCTCCATCCACTGTGAAGGCTGCAAGAGGGAGGTCAAGAGAGTCCTCCAGCACATAGATTGGTTGCCCAGCGAGCCAATCCATGACGCTTGATCTCTGTTCCCTGTTAATCTCTTTCACCACTGCAATATGTGATGTTTCGATGTCTCTCAGGGGTTTACAAGATTAGCGTCGACTCCCAGCAGCACAAGGTTGTGGTAACTGGCAACGTCACGGTCGAGAGTCTTATAAGGAAGCTCACTAAGTTGGGGAAGCATGCTGAGCTCTGGCCGAAGCAGAAGCCGATCGAGAACGCTGGTGGACGTGGCGGTGGCGGCAAGAAGAAAAAGAAAAAGAACAAGAATGACGGCAAACCAAATGAGTCACCGGACAACACTGAAAACAACGTGAACTACTCAGGCGACGACGGCTCTGCTGAAGCGTCGGACAAGGCCGACAGCGAAGCCCCTCCGGTGCCGGAGAAACAGAGTGGGACAGAGAAGGCTGCCACCTATGCAGGTTGTGGTAAGAAGAAGGGGAAGAAGGGTCAGAAGGAACACGACAGCAACAATGGAGGCAGTGGCAAGCCTGGTGGAGCTGACCCCCAAGTGGCTTCGCAAGAGGCCGGCAAGAAAGCGGCAGCCGGCAGTAGCCTTGCGATCCCACCGGCAATCGACGCAGTGAGCCACAGCTCGGTGCATCCGATGCCGATTCTGATGCAGCAGCAGAGCAACTGCATCTACTCCACGGCGCCTCCAGGCTCATACTACTTCAGCGAAGAGAATGCCAACGCTTGCTGCCTCATGTGATGAGGACAAACTCCAATGTTCTGCAGCTCTCCTTTTGGTTTTGTTGCTGCTGATGTATATCTCAAGTGGTTTAGCAGTGGCCTGGAAGTATGCCTGGGTAAATAGTGGAGTCAAGCTTATACTAGTGCAAGTGTAATGATGGAATGCAGGAGAAATTAAACTGGGGATATTGTTGCAGCTTTTTTATCTTGTATGATGCTGGATTTGACACCGAGAAGAAGGCATTGGGCATGTAGCTCAGGGATTCTCTCATAGAAAGAAAACCCCAGTTGATGGTGCTCTAGAATGGCTATACTTCAACAAAACTGATCCTTTTGTCTAAATTTTTGCTAGTGTTTTCCTCACTGCACTCATTTAAGCATAGTTACCACTGAACATAGACAAAGAAGATTTAGAAGCAGATAAATCCAAGTGATCAGAACTTGGAGTAAGATTGAACATAGCAATGTCAGCAACAATCTAACCTAATCTAGCGGTATTCTGACCTCTGTTAGTTGTTTCTGATACTATTTTCCAGAGGCTACTTTGTGTTCTAATGTCTTCTTAATTGAAATGCATGTTGAACACCTGTTGACTTTGGCGTGGTTGCAGTGCAACACTGCTGATGAGTCATTCATGTTTGACCTAGAGGAATTTGTAGTCCAACTTTAATAGCTAGGTTAACCTTTTTAAGCAAGCAGAAATCACAACCAGGTGATTCTTTCCTCTATGCAGCCTAACTTCAATAGCTGGGTTGACCTTTATTAGCAAGCAGAAATCCCAATCAGGTGATTCTAGCTATATGCTGAGAGTCAACACATGAAAGATACAACTCGTAGGAAACTATGAACAGTTAAGAGGGTTTCTGTCTAATATGGTGTCAGCCTCATACAAACAAATAATTAATCCATATATATATATGTATTCATTGAGTATATTTTAATATATAATATCATCATAATCTTGTTATTGGTCAAGGGGGAATTCTTTCCCTGACAAGAGCACTCCTATTGATGCTGCTGCTTCTCTCTATCATGATAATGAGATCCTCCTGCGGCTGATGCCATTCCCATCCCACTGGTTTGTGCCATTCCTAGGGATAATGTTTGACCCAGGGAGGGCAGTGCGACTGGTGTTCCCATCATATATCCCTCGCATATGATCCACTGCTTATGAGACCATTTGAGCTATTCTTCTCTACACCCTTATTTCGTAAAGATCATGATATCCTCCTTGTGCAAGAGATAGATTACTAGGGTGAAACATACATTAAAGGAGAACTACGGCAGGCACTTGCGGAACTGAGATGAAATGTTTCGTAGCTCCATCAATCAGTAGTTATGCCTTGTGTCAAATTTCAAGACAAATGTGAACTTGTTTTGAGGAGAGAGAACACACGAGAACTTGTTGTAGGAATCATTCAAAATACTGATATTTCGTAATATAAGGATTCTTATTCTAAAGCAAATTGAAGGATGCAGTTATAATCCCCACAGAACCTAACACCTTTCCCTAGAAAAGATTTCCTTTTAAGTTAGCCTGCTGTTTGGGCTTAGCCTAGTGCGAAAGAACTGCAATCTCAACTAAAATTCTTGATCCTCCTATAGCGAAACACTAAATCCAATTAAACGTTCACCAAGTTCTCCGGCTCACCTCGGAAACTGCTATCACTCCCGCATTAAACTGTACCCTATCTATAAATTACGATAGTTAATGATCATGCCCTAAAAGGTGAAGGATGCAGGATGGCGAGATGGCCCAATCAAAATCAGCATTAATCAGCAGACCTTGAAGACCAGAGTAGGGGGTTAAGGGGATGACCTGTAAGGCGTGGTGGAGACACTCCAGGTAGTCGTCGAGGAGGAGGGCGCAGCGATTGGGCTCCCGGCAACGGGACACGCAATCGCTGAAGTCGCAGCACCGGCCTTCGTTCCCTGTAACACCCCACCCGGACGCCATCTCTTCTCGTCCGACCCCGTCGATCAAAATCTCTTCCTCAATGGCGTTCCGGACGGGGAAAAGTGTTAGCCGGTGATGTTGATGATGCGGGTAGGATCGAGTCAACCTCACAGTTAAGACGAAATCTGACCGTCCAATGTTAAAGAACGTCCGATGAATCAAATCCATCGCAAGAATTATGAAGGAAGTGGAGCAAAGCGACCAGATCTGACTCAACCTGGTTATCGGGTGCGGATTGAACCGACCGATCCAATCTGACGCGATGGGCCTCGCGCCCGCCAAATCTCGCACGGAATCAATATGGGGTCAATATACATAATTTTATCTCTAAATATTATCTTTGTGATCCAAACTTTAACCTCTCATGTCACAGAGGCAATGTGACATGAGCCAAATTAATAAATATTGATAGGTACATCTCAATCAATGAATAAGTACTAATTAAATTCATTAAATAATAAAAGATTCACTTGATACTTATAAATCAACTCAAATCTCCTTTCACATGGGAATGTGGATCTAAATTATTTTATCCCATTTTTATATCTTATTGAAGTATATTTTTTGACAATTGGTCTTAATGTAAGCCTCTTCATAATCACCCATCAACTGCAATTTTGTTTTAAGTGAGTCCGTCCTTAAGAGCCGTGCAGATGACGAAAAGGCTAAATATTCAGAGTTATGCATCGATTCACTCTTTGGGCTAATGTAATTGCTTGAAGCTTTTGGATACTTTGTTATTCATATTTTTTGTTGAGTGCCTTGTTATGTAAGGAAAACTCATGCAATTTTGTTGAGTGCATTGTTATGCATCGATTCTCTCTCTCTCTCTCTCTCTCTATCTCTCTCTCTCTCTCTCTTGCTAGAAACATTTGCAATTTTGACGGTAATATTTACTTTCTCTCTTGAAAAAATATGTTATTGTGGAATATTTTATTTTTTTCCTTATCAAAATGAGTTTCTCATAAAAAATATCAACTTAATATCAAAAGTAAATATTATATAAACAACAAAATAATAAATCAATCACAAGTGAGATCAAACTTTTAATGTAAAAAATTCAATATAGAAAAAACTATGGAATCGTAGTCCATTTCAAATTTTTACTATCACCAATAATATAATATGTTTATAATAAGTCTTCTTTAAAATAACAAGAGGATCATACTAATATCAAGACCACATATCTTGGCTAAAAATAGTATATCATCATCATATTGATGAATATCATCAAAGGAAAGATTTATATCTCACCAAGTAGGTATAACAGAAAAGTATTTTACAGAAGATAAACTATAGATCAGCACTGTTAGGATTGTAGAGCTTGCTGTAAGGATTCTTCACATAAAATTTGAGCTAAAACTAATCAAGTTTAGCCACTGGTCGTCAAGTAGAAAACTCAATATTCTAATTTTCTCTCTCCTCTTTCTCTCTTTGTTCTTTCTCTATATGTTGCCACTATTTCTTTATTTGCATGCAGACCTTCACGCCTCGATCGCATGCATGTCTCTTTTTTTTTTTTTTTATTTAATAATTACTGATTTGGGCTCAATGGCCTAATTCTAAGCTCACATATGGGTTATGTTAGGATCGAGCGGCACTAAGAGGGAGGTGAATTAGTGTAGCAAGAAGGAACGAAAATTTTCAAATGATTTGAACAAGTTCTAAACTTCGTATTTAATGAATGCAACGCTTTCATTTGAACCTGGAAAGATTACGCTTTAACTTTAAAGCATACATAATAAGATGAAGATGAAGTTGAGTAAATAAGATAGCAAGTGGAAAGGGTTTGCAAAGAAAGTAAATAGCAAGAACGTAAATGCAAACCAGCTTTATAGTGGTTCGGTCATCCGACTTACATCCACTTCCAAGCCTTCTTCGATGAGACTCCCAACTTCCACTAGCAAATCCTTTTGAAGGGGAAGGACCAAATACCCTCTTACAATCCTTTTTTACAAGAGGTTCACATCATATACAAGTTTTCACAAAGAGAAGAAAATGAGGTGAACACTTAAGCAAATGAAGAACAAGACTTTCCCAAGACTTATTTGCTCAAAATCTAACTCTTAAGGGTTTTCTTTCAGCTGAGAAAGGAGAGATATTTATAGACTCAAAGAGGTTCAAATTTGGGCTCCAAATTTGAACTCAATTTGAGTTTTCCTGTCAGAAAGCAAGTTACACTGTCGAGGCGGTGCTACACTTTGTTAGTCTAGCAGATTGACACAACAAGGGCGGTACTACCGCCTCACCCTAAACACAAAGGGCGGATATACCGCCAACGGCAGCCGTGCTACCGCCTGGCCTATCAAGTCAGTGTATGGTGCCACCGCCCAGCACATATCAACTTTTGGTTTGGGCTGAAAACTCGGCCCAAACCGGTCCCAAACAAGGCCCAATGGGTCCATACTTGGGTTAAAGGATTAACACCTAATCCTAACCTAAATTAATGTGCTAACTATGAAATTAAAGACATTCCTAAGCTATTACAAAGTCCGCAAGTCAAGTCTTCTTCCGGCGAGCTTCCGTTGAACTTCGTGGTCTTCCGATGATCCTCGAAAACCATCCTACGGACTCCTAAGCTTCCTGACTCCACGATGATTTTGGCGAGTTCCCCGAGCTTCTTTGGCAAGCTCCGATCTTTCTTGGTAAGCTCCGCGAACTTCCGACGAACCTTCCGGCGAACTTCCGAAACCCTTCAAAGAAGCTCCCTACTGCTTCTTGGTCGGTTCCTCAAAGCACTCCCAATGAATCTTCTGACTTTCGTAAACTCTCGAACTCCCAACAATCCATCCCACTTGACTTCCTGTGACTGCTTCACTTTATGTCTTCATCCTTATCGTAGTTACTCCTACATACAAACAACAAATACTCTACTTCGATCTAGACAATTATTACAACGCGAATTGATATCCAGTTGCCCGGCACGTCATTGGTCGGCGCTTCCTCCGATCCTTCGGACATCGCCTCTCTTACGGCTTGTTGCCCAATCGACGGTTGACCTCCGCAACCCCGATATCCATGGCGCAACTCCGCACTTCTTGGCCCGATGCCCGACGTCCGGCCTCCTGCCGATATTCGACCAACCTCCGCCGACATCCAATATCCTGACGTGATCACCTCCGCGCAATGTCAATTCCTCTAGCGTTAATTGTCTAATCCTCGATCGATAGTAGACCTGCGTAACTCAAAACGCAATTATACCATAAATCACAATCAATTAGTTTCATCATCAAAATTCGAGATTCAACAATCTCCCCCTTTTTTATGATGACAACTAATTGATGACTAACAGAGTTAACCTTAACTTCCCAGAGTTTAACCAAACTCTCCCTATCAATATGCAATTGATAGAACCCTTGGATTATCCCAAATCCAAGTAACATGTATCATTCATGTAGTGAGAAATATAAATCCATCATGCAAATATACAAAATATTCAAGCATCATTACATTGCATGAAGTCATCAATCTACTTCTCCCCCTATGTCATCAACAAAAAGGAGAAGTAACATCATAGCTAGTTTTCAAAGATATACAAATATTACAAACATACTAGCTATTAATCACATCATACAACATTTAGGCATCGCAAGTTTATCATGATAGGCAAGATAGCACTTGTCGTAATGATAGCAAGTTTTTCTATGTTCCTTTGAGAAGTGCAAGCAAATTGTATTCAAAGATGTGCATTTTCTTGACTTCTTTTACGATATGCATGCAATTTTATAATTTCTTTCTTCTCTTTTGAGAAGAGCAAGCTTGCAACTTTTGCTTTCTTTGCATGCGAGGACTTTTGCATCATTTGTGATATGCAATCTAGCAAAGGCCTTCTCCCCCTTTATCAATGTCAAAAAGAAAGGGAGGATTAATACTACAAATAATCTTGCATGAGATTCAACAATAATTCGTAATAAAGATGCAAGCAATTTTGTTGAAAAAAGTTGAGCAAGATTTTTGCCTTTTTTGAGATAGCAACATTTTACTACTCAATGTTTAAGCTAGCAAAATTTTCTCTTTTGATACACAAGTTAGCAATTTAACTCCCCCTTTATTATTATCGAAAAGAAAGGAGGAACCAATGAAAAATTTGCATCAATCAATATATCAATCATCACATGATGCATACAAGATGGTATTGAAATATGAGAAATCATGTCATGAAGGATATCAATATATAAATTCAACAAGAATCAAAACCAAAAGATATCATCCATGATTCATGACTTTTCATTTTAGCAAGATCAAGATCATGATTGTAAAACAAATTCTAAGCATATAGTTCTGAGAAATCAAAATCATGATTCATAAATATTTTCTTTAGCATCAAGTTCCAATTCATGATAAAGGATATACAATCTAGAATCATGATGCATAAGAACATAGCATTCTCATAGATCAAGTCATGATTCAATGATTCTTCATCATAAAGTAAATTTTATTTATCAAATATTTAATTTATCACACAAGATAAAGAAATCATGTCACTTCTAGGATCATAAAATATATGACATCAAGGCTCATGATTCATTTGAAAAGATATAGCACAAAGAGCAACTTCATTCATGTATAAGAATTTTCATCAAGATCACATTTCATAAGAATCAAGATATTTTCTTTAGTAGAGAATCACATAAGCATTTCATTATTGTATAAGAGATCTCATTTCATCATGATTTATAAATTCTTTCTCTACAACATAAATCATGGAGGTTTAATAGCAATGATAAAAAGAAGCAATTAAGGAAGAAAGTATTTCAATTCATATAAAATATCTCAAGTCATGATTTCAAGAGATTAAGAGAGGAGTCATAAAATCATTCAAACTCATTTTGTTAACTTAAAACTCATAATCAAAATCATTTTAGAGATTTAAAATGTCAGCTATATGCATTAATCATGACAAGTGATATATCAAAAGTCTACATCAATATTTCAATTATCAAGTCATGAAGCATACAAAGTAGTATTGAAACATGAGAGAAAAGTTCAAATTGCACATATAATGTTTCAATCATCAAAACATATTTTCTCAAATTGAGTATCAATAAGTTAAGAGAAAATAATTTATATTTTTCTTCATATAACATGGGAGAAACATAAGAGAGTGTAGAGATAAAAACTTAAGTTATCAAGATGATGATCTCATAAAAGTAATTCAAAAACATAGTTTCGCAAAACAAGTGATAAGTTATATTTCATTTGGAAAATTCTCTTTTTAAGTAATTCTTTTCATCTAAATATGCCTTTGTCTTTATATGCTAAGATAACCATGAAAGTTCAAGATGTAAATGCAAAATCTCATAAGGCATCATCAAGACAAAAATGTAACACATTATTTCAAGACATGAGTTTCAATATATCATGATAATGTGTTTCATTTTAAGTTATTTATTTCATGTAAGTGTACTCAAGTTTCAAAAGATGAGTATCAAATTTAAAACCAAAATATGAGTTTGTCATCAAGATATACCACCTTTAAATTCTCATGATAAAATCATCAAGCATGACAACAAACTTTTAATATTTTTATTTTATCATTATCAATGATGATTTCATAAGGTATATTCAAATATTTATTCGGAAGCCATCATTGTACAAATTTGTCGTTAAACCCATTAAGATCAAATGTATCACACATAAAATATCATGATAGTGCATTTTCTTATTTTTATGTGTTTCATTTAAAGTGATTTGATCCTTCATATGAGTATACTCATGTTTTTTTTTATTGGTCCAAAAAGCAAGTTTCAAGAGAAATCATTAGGACCGAAAACATGAGACATATATTTTTCATGAGATTCATCATGATTATTTTCAAGAAATTTACACGATTCATGAATCCATTTATCTCAATAGCATGGAAAATGCATTTTTATTTCATACAATTGTTTTCATGTGAGCATATTCAAATCTTTTTATGAAAACATGTATTAACAAAATATAAGTTTAGTCATAAACTCGTCAAGACTAAACACATCAAAAATAAAACATCATGATAACACATTTCAATTTTTATGTGTTTTATTTTATGTGGTTGGTCTTATTTAAGCATGTTTAAGCATCATATAAATTCAAAATCATTATCAAAGCCATATTCATATTTTTACCAAAATTATGCATCTATTTATAAATTCAAAAAATAAGTTTCATCATCACAATATGACACTTTATTACTTCAAAAGCTCATGCATGATATAAAATCGTCAAGCATCATGAAAAGCAATAAAAACATTAAGATACACATGCATGGATTAATCATAAGCATTATCACAAATCATGCATCATTCATATTTTTAATTTTTCAAAAAAATTACTAGAAAGGAAAAAGTAAAGAAAAAATCCTACCAACTATTTCAAGTAACTCATGAAAGGATCATGTAATTTCAAAGTAAGATAAGAACAACTTAGGTGAGTTTCTTACCTCATTGTCGAAAACCGTCAAAACCCATTTCGCCTCTTATTTACTTGATTCTTCTTTGCAACCCTTCTTCTTCTTCTTTGGTCTCTTTCTCCGCTCAAGTTCATTTATGCTTTTAATTTTTATTTAATGAACTTGTTAACATTCATTGTTATGTGTTCAATGTCCTCTTCATTGTCCTCATCACTTGAGTCATCACTCAAGTGACATTCTCTTGTTCAAGTTCAAAACATTCTTGTTCTTTAGAAGGTGGTTCAAATGTTCATCATGTTCATCATGTTCCAAGAGTGTCATTTCATAGGTCATTAATGACCTGATTAGTTCTTCAAGTGAATAATCATTCAAGTTTTTAGATGCTTGAATAGCCATAATTTTTGGATCCCAACTCTTTGGGAGGGATCTTAAAATCTTGTTAGTGAGTTCAAAGTTAGAAAAATATTTACTAAGATTTTTTAAGCTATTGACGACATCCATGAACCGGGTGAACATATCGTCAATAGTTTCACTTGGTGTCATTCAGAAGAGCTCAAAATCATGCAATAAGAGGTTCACTTTCGAGTCTTTAACTCTACTAGTTCCCTCATGCGTGATTTCAAGAGTTCGCCAAATGTCAAAAGCCGTTTCACACATAGAAATCCGATTAAATTCGTTCTTGTCTAAGGCACAAAATAAGGCATTCATAGCCTTTGCATTCAAGGAAAAAGATTTTCTCTCTAAGTCCGACCATTCGTTCGTCGGTTTAGAGGGAAGTTGAAAATCGTTTTGAATAATGTTCCATAAATCTAAGTCCATTGAAAGTATGAAAACTCTCATTCGAGTTTTCCAATAAGTGTAGTCCGATCCAGTAAAGAACGATGGACGAAAAACCGAAAAGCCCTCTTGAAAACCATTTAGAGCCATTTCTCACGGGTGTAAATCCGAAAGAGAAAGAACGTGACTCTGATACCAATTGTTAGGGATCGAGTGACACTAAGAAGGGGGGGTGAATTAGTGCAGCGGTTGTTAGGATCGAAAAGGCACTAAGAGGGGGTGAATTAGTGCAGCGGATTAAAATCGTAATTTTGAAACCAATTTTACAAAAAGACAAGTTTGTAGGAAGATTTCGATTCGACAAAAGAGTACTTGAAAGAAATTGCTTGAGTAAAGGAAATAGCAAGGAACTAAGTAATTTGCAGCTAAGTAATGAAATGATTCAAAAATGTAAACACTCACACATTCATGAACACAATGATGTATAGTGGTTCGGTCAAATGACTTACATTCACTTTTGAAGCCTTCACGATGAGGCTCCGCACTTCCACTAGCAAATCCTTTGAAGGGGAAGGACCAAATACCCCTTTTACAACCCTTTACAAGAGGTTCACACTCTTACAAGATTTCTCAAGAAGAAGGAGGTGAACACTTAGCAAGAGACAAGGCTTTTCAAGACTATTAAAAGACTTAAACTCAAGATTCTAACTCTCAAAAGGGTGCCCTTTCAGCTAAGAAAGGGGGTATTTATAGGCTCAAAATGGATTCAAATTTGGGCTTCAAATTTGAATTTTATTTGAGTTTCCCGGTGTCAGCCTGTCAGAGTGGTGGAACCGCCTGTCAGAGGCGGTGCCACGCCTATATCGATAGCAGATCGACACACACAGGCGGGCGGTGCCACATTGCCCACCAAAGCGGCTACCGCCTAGTCTAGCGACAGGGGCGGTGCTACCGCCCCAGCCAGGTGGTGCTACCGCTCCAGGCTGGGCGGTTCAACCGCCTGGCCCATTCAGCAAGGGTTGAATGGGCCCTGTTTAAGGCCCAATTTAGCGCAATAGGAGCCCGGTTGGCCCCTACCAAATTTAGAAAGGATTACTTCTAAATCCTTGCTCTAATCATGTACAAACTACGAAATTAAAATATAATTCTAAGTGATCTGACCCGACATTCTTCAAGTCAACTTCCGACGAGCTTTACGGCGAGATTCCGGCGGACTTCCGACACTTCCCTCGGATATCTTCCAGCAGACTCCCAGCATACTCCCGGATTGTATGGCGAGCTCAACGAGTCTTCGGCTAGCTTTCGAATCTTCCCGGTAAGTTCTGCAAACCTTCGATGATCTTTGCGACGAACTTTCGAAAACTTCGACAAGTCCTTGATTCGATCTTGGTTGGTTCTGGCAACACTTCCGACGATCTCTCGGACTTCCGATGAACTCTTGAACACCTAACAGACTTGACCATGGTAAATCGCTTTATGTTTTCATTCCATCGTAGTTATACCTGCACACTTATCTCGACAACATATATATTAGAACAAATATTTCACCAATTGACTTCATCATCAAAATTCGAGATTTAACAATCTCTCCCTTTTTGATGATGACAATCAATTGATGATGGACTTACTCTTAACTCCCCCTATCTATATGCCATAGATAGTAAAAACTTATCAACACGATAAGTTTAACTTATCATTCAACATATGAAAGTAAAACTTCATGGTTTACTTAATGATGACAATGTCGATGTATGGACATTCATCATTAAGTCAAAAGATGTTAAATAAATAGGTATCAAATGATATCATGAAGTATACACAATAAAAAAATGATATCAAGATCCTAAATAAGCATTTCAAGCATATAACTTGCAATAACTTGTAAAGCATGACAAATGCATATAACTTTCAACGCATGGCAATTACATTCACTTGTCACATATTTCTCCCCCTTTGTCATCAACAAAAAGGAAAATAGGGATTCATATACGAGTGAAAACCGAAAATATTATGAGTGCGTCATCCAAAGATATGTAAAAAAAGATATCCGAAAAAAAATATCACAAATGAGGAAAAGAAATCATTCGAAAGCCGAATGTCATTCCACAAAGGCCCAAGAAAATGTAGTAAAGATAATACAACATAGATGTCAAAGTTGCATAAAAGTTTACAACGTTCAAAAAGAAAATACAACAAACTACTCCTCTGGAGGAATGCCAAAGTGCATATACATGTGATCTATCTTTTGGTTCATCTTTTACGTTTCTTTCAAAATTTTAATTTGCTGTAATTTAACTTCATTTAATTCTCTCATGATCGGATCGTTAGAAGGTGGAGTCAAGTCGGCAATCGATGGAGTCAGATCAATGGGATCAGGAGGAGGAGATTCACTTCCCCTAAAGACTGGTGTTTCAGGATGTTCTACTGGTGGGGGATGTATATCACTTCTCCTAGGTTGTCTAACCCCTGTTCCATGCTCAAATGTACACCTAAGTCTCCTAAGTAGTTTCATGTCAATGATGTTAAATTTGTCCACTTGTACTACTTCTTCATCAGGTGAAATACTAATATTATGGGCATGCAACAATCTAGTTATCAATCCTCCATATGGTAATATTAACCCTTTAGAAATGACTTCTATCATATGTTGCCGGATTAGGTAACCAAAACAATAATGCTGTCTGGTCATGACCCAATATATGGTACCCAACTCGGCTAAACTGATCTCATCTTGATGAAACTGTTTAGGAATGATAATACTTATAAGAATGTGATGCAAAATTTTAGAGTTGAAAGGCAACAAATGTTCACAACTCTTGGGAATTATGCCTAAGTTCGGATTTGCAAAGACAGTTTCTAAGGCTTCGGAGTGGGTTGCTCCGATTGTGTCCATATCCCATTTCCCTTTAAAATAGCATCCTAACTCTTTTTCAACAATCCAATTAAGGAGCATATTGTACTATCAGATATTTGGATCTTATTTCCTAGAAGATAGGTAGATAAGCCATATTCATTCACGCTTAAATTAGCATAAAATAATTTAATCAAGCGTGGATAGATAGGTTCAACAATTTACAAAATTGGTAAGACCTCTAAGTCAAGAAACCACATGATAGGTTTAAGGTTCCTAATTGATTCAAATCAACATATTTCCCTTTATGAATGGTTCTAGAAACAAGTTCAGAAAACCTAAGGGATGCTTTTTTTGATTTGAACAAAGATTGGTCAAATGAATCTACCTCCACCCTTTTCCCTTTGTCTCTTGACGATCTTTTAGGAGCCATTTCTAGTAAGGATAGATCAATAATCAATTTAAAGGAAAGAACTAAACTTGGCAAGAAAAAGAGGAGAAAATTTCATATTTTACCTTAGTTTTGTTCCCTTGAGAGGTAGAGGGTTGAATCAAGGAAAGAATCCCTATTTAGGCTTCTAGAGGGAGAGAATAAGGCTTGAAAGTATTTTGAGGGGATTAGGAGGTGAGGAAGAGGTCTCTCGGGTTAGGGGCGGTTCTACCGCCGGCCCTAACTCACCCCTTTTATAAGGGGTGTTTGGGCGGTACTACCGCCCCAGCAGGCGGTTCTACCGCCCCAGCAGGCGGTTCTACCGCTTGGGGTCTGACTACCCAGGTGATGTTACCGTCGGATCTAGTGGTGCTACCGTCGATAGCACAAATTTTTTTTAAAATTTGTTTTGAATTTGTTTTTAGAGATGGGATGATGTCAAGAAGAAATCGATTTAAAAGAAATCCGAGAGGAAAGCAAATCGATTTAAAACCAAAATTTCAAGGAAAAATCTCATATAATAAAACTCACTTATTAGGACAATTTAACATACCTAATTCCCTTCTAATAAAATCAAATTGTTCCTCATTTAAAGGTTTTGTAAAAATGTCTGCTAATTGATGATTTGTATCAATAAATTCAAGGGTGACATCTTTACTACTGACATGATCACGTATAAAATGATGCCTAATGTCAATGTGCTTGGTTCGAGAGTGTTGAATCGGATTTTTAGTTAGATAGATAGCACTCGTGTTATCACATTTTATAGGAATGTTTTTTAAATAAATACCATAGTCTTTGATAGGACCCTAGCAGGGTTAGGTCCTACTCAACCATGTAGCAACTAATAAAAACCCTGTGAGAATGTAATAAATCCCACCTAGCCACCTCTATCCTATAAAGAAGAGAGGCTAGGGTTTATATTTGGGTCTTTGGGCTTCTTAGCCGTCGCCCCCCCTGTTACTGGGCCGGCCCGCTAAGGTTGAGGGTAAATTAGGTAGTTCACTTAGGAAGCAGCCCCTAGGGCTAGGGTTTGGAGCTCTATATAAGCTTGTAGCCTCCACCTCTTTGGAATAAAAAAAAATCAATCTACAATTGCAGCCACCAGGCTACTTGGAGGGTGGAACCCCTATAGCGTTCCAAGGGTTGATCCCCCTCAAAGATCAATCTCCATAGAATTCCTCTGGGGTTCTATCATCTGGTATCAGAGCAGCGATCTTGCTGCTTTTGCTGCCATCCCTGCCGCCCACCATTAGCCAAGCAATTCCCACAATTGCTCTTGACGTCGTCGTCTCCACCATCATCTCTTGACGTAGATCAAATCAATCTCTGATCGCCACCTCTAATTGCATCAGAGATCTGGTATTTTTCTATCACCAATACCTTTTGCTGCTGCAAGTTTTCATCTAAAATATCAAAAAGAAGTTTTTCTATCGATCCCTTGCTGCGAATTCCTTGCGTCGCAAAAGTTACCATCTTTGCGAACATAGGATTGCTGTAGAAAATTTCAGCCGTGTGTTGCTGCCTTTAACCGATCTAATTGTTATCCTTTTTGAACGAAATTTTTTGTGCACCTCATAGATCATCTTGGCTCCCATCCATGATTGATCTATTGTGGAATTCATCACAAAAACAAATTCGTGTGTTGCTGCAATCTCTCGTCATAAAGTGCTAAAATTTTTTTGACGAGAATTCTGCTATCGCAACTTGCACCGATTTCTTTACTGCTTTGCTGCTGAAATTTCTTGATCCAATTTGTTATCCTTGTTGCTATCTAAACTAAGATTCTACCATCAAACCCCCTCCTCAAACCCCTAAGTTTTCGTTGGAGATTTCGTCAAGAAACCGCTATTTCTTCGACGACAATTCTGCTCTTACGAGACAGCGCATATAGGCAGCAATTTCTACCGATTTTTGTCAAATCTTTGCTGCAAGCTACCACAAATCTAAAACCCTCTTCCCTAACCTTCATCCACTACCATCTCAGCCCAAAAATCCATCAAATTGCAGCCCCAAGCAGCACCCAAAACAGCCACAAAACAAGCCTAAACCGCAGCCTACATCCACCAATCCACAAACCCTTTCGGCCACCACTTCCCTCAAATAATTCATGCCTTTAACCCGGCAACAAAAGAGAGATCTTAATATTACAGATTTGGAGACATATGCTATGGCATCCGAGGAGGCAATTGATGCTAAATTCGAAGCCTTCGAGACACGAATGGAGGAGAAGATTCGGACTCTCTTTGCCGAACTTAGTTTGGGTCGACCACCGAGCCCAAAGAAATCATATCAAGGGGAGAGCTCTAATCGAAAAGATGACCTTCAAGAGAGGGGAGGCTCTATGACCGATCCTCACTATCCACGCATGAGGGTGGACTTCCCTAGATGGGAAGAAGGAGACCCGATTGGTTGGATCTCGCGCGCGGAGCGATATTTTCGGTACCACAAAACCGCAGATGCATCTATGGTAGAAATTGCAGCTATACATCTTGAAGGAGATGCCATACAATGGTTTGATTAGTTTGAACATACTCATGGAGTCCTCTCATGGCGACAATTCAAAGAAGGACTGCTGATCCGTTTCGGACCAACCGATTACGAGAACATCGACGGACAACTAGCAAAGATCCGACAAACCTCCACCATCCAAGAGTATCAAACCTGGTTTGAAAGGTTATCTAATCAAACTCATGATTGGTCTGAAAAAAAATTATTGGGGACATTTATTGAGGGCTTGAAGCCGGAGATCCGGGAGAGAGTTAAAGCGCGACAACCGTACACGCTTATGACAAATGCCATCTCTTTCGCACGACTTCAGGAGGAGCGATTGAACCATGAAGCCCGAGGACTAGGTCGCTCCCGACTAGAAATATTGAAGCCCTCAGCCTCGCCTACTATCACCGAGCTCCTGCACCAAAAAGGTTGACAAGAGAAGAGCTTGAGACCGATCGCTAAGGGGTTATGTTGGCATTATGACGAGCCGTGGAGCCGCGAGCATCGCTGTAAAAAGGGGAGACTTCTTGTGATTGAACCAGTGGAAGAAGAGATCAGTGAACAGCTAGAAGAGAGTCTTGAACATGAGGATGAAGATGTGGAAGAAGAGCCACAATCGGTCGACTTTATGGTACATGCGCTAGCCGGCTACTCAAATCCGCAAACGATGAAAGTTGGAGGCCTGCTCAAACAACAACCGATCACCGTTCTCATCGATATAGGCAGCACTAATAACTTTCTAAACAGTAAGGTTGCTGCTCGGATGGCGCTCCATATCGAAGGTTGCAGCAAGTTCGGCGTAAAGGTCGCCGACGGCCGAATCCTAAAATGCGACCAAAGATGCCCGCAGGTGAAACTATTACTACAGGACCAAGAAATTGTTGCCGACTTCTTCCTCCTACCAATTGATGATTATGAGGCAGTGTTGGGCATAGAATAGCTGACGACACTAGGTGATGTCTCTTGGAACTTTTCTAAATTGATTATGAAATTCTATTGCAAAGGTAAACAGGTCACCCTACGCGGGAAGCGCGGAAGCAACGTAACCACCGTTTCAACCCAACGAATGGAGAAAGTTTTACACAAGATAAATGGTGGCTTTCTTATGCATCTCCAGCAGCAACCAGAGGGGGAGAAAACAGAAATTAAAAATCAAAAGATCACCCAATTGCTTGTTGAATTTGATGATGTTTTTGCTGAACCGCGCGGTCTTCCTCCTACTCGGCAACATGACCACCGGATTCCAATCCTTCCGGGCAAACCACCAGCAAACACTCGGCCTTACCATTATCCTCATGTCCAGAAGGATGAAATTAAGAAAATCATGAAGGAAATGCTCAAAGCAGGGTGATTCGACCAAGCTGCAGCCCTACTCCTCACCGGTGCTACTTGCGCGCAAGAAAAAGACGGAACTTGGCGGATGTGCGTCGACTACCGAGCTCTAAATGACATCACCGTCAAGGATAAGTACCCCATACCAGTGGTGGATGAACTTCTTGATGAATTAAAAGGAGCTCGAGTCTTCACGGTTGGACCTTCGATCCGGTATCATCAAATTCGGGTATGTGAAGGCGACATCCCAAAACGCTTTCGCACTCACAACGGGCATTATGAATTTTGGTAATGCCCTTTGGACTCACTAATGCTCCTTCAACCTTCTAAAGTCTCATGAACGATATTTTTCGGAGCTTTCTTCGTAAATTTGTGCTGGTATTTTTTGATGATATTCTCATTTACAACCCTTCTCTTGAGACTCACTTTCAGCACTTGCGAATTATTCTGTCGATCCTTCGAGAGAATACTCTTTTTGTTAAGCTATCAAAATGCAGCTTTCTCCAGCAAAAAGTAGAGTACCTTGGGCATATAATATCAGAAGAAGGAGTGGCCGTAGACCCAACAAAATTGAAGCAATGCAAGGCTGGCCGAAACCTACAAATGTGAAATTGCTGCGTGGGTTCCTTGGACTAACGGGCTACTACCGAAAAATTCATGAAGGACTATGGGAAGATTAGTGCCCCCTCACTTCTCTACTGAAAAAAGATGCCTTCCTATGGTCGAACAAAGCCTCCGCTGCCTTCGATAGACTTAAGGCAGCCATGACGACAACACCGGTGCTAGCACTACTAGATTTCAGCCGACCCTTCATCATTGAGGCCGATGCATCCGGAGTTGGAATTGAGCTGTTCTCATGCAAGATGGTCGACCACTGCATACACTAGCAAGGCATTGTCTCCCACCCATCAAAAATGTCTATCTATGATAAGGAGATGCTCGCCATTGTGCACACAGTAACAAAGTGGAGACCCTACCTGATTGGCCGACGATTTCAGATTAAAACCGACCATAGAAGCCTTAAGTACTTTTTGGAGCAGAAGATATCATCCCCAGAGCAGCAAAAATGGGTAACCAAACTTCTAGGATTTGATTATGAAATTATTTACAAAAGGGGAAAGAAAACGTTGTTGCAGATGCACTCTCACGGCTCCTCAAAGAAGCTGAATTTTCAGCTATCTCTTCCTACCACCGGCTTCCTCGAGGGCATTAGGGAAGAATGGAAGAAGGATCCAGAAACCAGCAACATCATCAAAAAATTGGAGGAGGATCCAAGTGCAATAGCTCACTATACTTGGGATTCGAGGGATCTACGCTATAAAGGTCGTATTGTGCTTATACTAAACTCCCCTTGCATCAAAGTCATTCTGCATGAAATGCACTCCACACTTTCAGCAGGGCACTCCAGATTTCTAAGAACCTACAAAAGAGTGAAGCAAAACTTTTATTGGAAAGGGATGAAAAAAATTATTTCTGAATACGTAGCACAATGTGATGTATGTCAACAGCAAAAGGGTGAAACAGTGGCAAGTCCAGGGAAACTACAACCACTACCCATACCAGACTCGGTGTGGACTGACATCTCCATGGACTTCATCGAAGGGCTACCACCTTCAAAAGGTAAAAGCACAATCCTTGTGGTGGTTGATCGACTTACGAAATATGCTCATTTTTGTGCTGTACGCAATCCCTACACTGCTGTTAGTATTACTCAGATTTTCATAGAAAATATTGTTAAACTACATGGGATGCCAAGGTCCATTGTAAGTGATCGTGACAGGAACTTCACTAGTAAATTTTGGACCGAGTTATTTCAGTTACAAGGCACCAAACTCAAGATGAGCACTGCATACCATCCACAAACTGACGGCTAAAACAGTATGGTGAATGATGTTTAGAGACATACCTTCGGTGTTTCACTAGTGATCGACCAAAGGAGTGGACGAAATGGCTCCCCTGGGCCGAATGATGGTACAATACTACATATCATTCATCTACAAAATGTACCCCATATGAAGCATTATATGGTCGGCCGGCTCTTGTGATTCCAAAGTATGTAATCGGCTCGGCTAAGGTAGATCAGTTGACCAAGATTTAATTGACAGGACAAACTCCTCTGATTGCTAAAGGATAATCTCTCTCTTGCTCAAGCTAGAATGAAGCGACAAGTGACACACGAAGAAGTGAAAGAGAATTTTTAGTAGGAGATTGGGTTTATCTTCGCCTACAACCATACAAGCAACTATCCATCAACACACGAGCCTCCATGAAGCTATCTCCACGTTTTTATGGGCCCTATCGGATCATAGAGCGTATTGGAGCCGTGGGCGCATGCACTTAAATTACCCGAAGATGCCAAAATTCACCTGTCTTCCACGTGTCATGCTTGAAGCCTAAGTTGGGAGAACACGAGACACCCTAGATCCAACCGCCCAACACCACCGATGATGAAAATATTCAAGCCCAACCACAAGCCATCCTCGATCCAGCAGAGTCGTGATACGTCGTCGCCGACCCTCTCTTGAAGTACTAGTACATTGGACTAATTTACCACTCGAAGATGCCACATGGGAATCATATGAGGAGCTGAAGTCCCGGTTCCCTGAGTTCATGGAATCCCAGCCTTGAGGACAAGGCTGATTTGAAGAGGGCGGGCTTGATAGGACCCTAGCAGGGTTAGGTCATACTCAACCATGTAGCAGCTAATAAAAACCCTGTGAGAATATAATCTACAACAGCTACCAAAGTTACTTGGGAGGGTGGAACTCTATAGCATAAACCCCACCTAGCCACCTCTATCCTATAAAGAAGAGAGGCTAGGGTTTATATTTGGGTCTTTGGGCTTCTTAGCCGCCCCCCACATCGGGCCGGCCCGCTAAGGTTGAGGGTAAATTAGGTAGTTCACTTAGGAAGCAGCCCCTAGGGTTAGGGTTTGGAGCTCTATATAAGCTTGTAGCCTCCACCTCTTTGGAATAAAAAAAAATCAATCTACAATTGCAGCCACCAGGCTACTTGGAGGGTGGAACCCCTATAGCGTTCCAAGGGTTGATCCCCCTCAAAGATCAATCTCCATAGAATTCCTTTAGGGTTCTATCAGTCTTCTAGTGTATTTTTCATCCAAATAACCTGTGCACAGCATGCACTTGCAGCTATATATTCGGCTTCTGCCGTAGATAGTGCAACCGAATTTTGTTTCTTGGAAGTCCAAGAAACAAGTGCATGTCCTAGAAATTGGCATGTTCCGGATGTGCTTTTTCTATCTATTTTACATCCACCAAAATCCGCATCTGCATAAGCTTTCAAATCAAAGTTATCGGATTTTGGATACCATAATCCAAGATTCGGAGTCCCTTTAAGATATCTAAGGATTCTTTTAACAGCTTTGAAATGAGATAGCTTAGGATTAGCTTGGAATCTTGCACATAGCCCTACACTAAACTTGATGTCAGGTCTAGTTGCAGTGAGATAAAGCAGGCTACCTATCATACCCCTATATGTTTTTTGATCAAAACTTTCTCCATTATCATCCATATCTAACTTAGTGGAGGTGCTCATAGGAGTGCTAATGTCTTTTGATCCATCCATGTTAAATCGTTTTAACAATTCTAATATATACTTTGATTAATTTAGAAATATACCATCACTTAGTTGCTTAATTTATAATTCTAAAAAGAAATTTAGTTCTTCCATTAGGCTCATCTCAAATTCATCACTCATATTCTTGGCAAATGATTCACATAGTGATTTATTAGAAGAACCAAAAATAATATCATCAACATAAATTTGAACAATAAGAAAATTATTTTTAAAATATTTAATAAACAATGTAGTATCAACTTTACCTTTAGTAAAATCATTTGAAATTAAAAAAGAACTAAGCCTCTCATACCAAGCCCTAGGGGCTTGTTTTAAACTATATAGAGCCTTAGTTAGCTTAAACACATGGTTAGGAAGAAGAGAATTTTCAAATCCGGGTGGTTGTTCGACATAGACTTCTTCGGAAATAAAACCATTTAAGAATGCACTTTTGACATCCATTTGAAATAATTTGAAATCATTACTACTAGCATAGGCAAGGAGCATCCGAATGGCTTCTAATCTTGCCACCGGAGTGAAGGTCTCTTCATAATTGATACCTTCTTCTTGGTTGAAACTTTTGGCCACTAGTCTAGCATTGTTTCTAACCACGATACCACATTCATCTTGCTTGTTTCTAAAGACCCACTTAGTACCAATAACTAAGTGGTCATTAGGTCTAGGAACAAGCTTCTATACCTAAGTCCTCTCAAATTGATTCAATTCTTCTTGCATTACGATAACCCAAGAATCATCTTTCAAGGCATCATCAATGCATTTTGGTTCAACTTGAGAAAGAAAAGTGGCATGGGTACAAAAATCTTTGAAAGAAGAGCGAGTTTGAACCCCTTTCGATGCATCTCCTATAATTAACTCCTTGGGATGAGCATCTACATACTTCCATTCCTTGGGTAAGGAAGTTTGGGAAGAAGATGCATCCAAGTTGTCATTATGAGGAGAGGGTTCATTCAAATTCAAATTATCAAAGCCAAAATTATCATCAAAATCTTTCTTCTTAAATTTGGAAATTTCATTAAAAACCACATGAATAGATTCTTCTATAACTAAGGTTCTTTTATTGAAAACACGAAAAGCCTTAGAAATGGAAGAATAACTAAGAAATATGCCTTCATTGGATTTTGCATAGAATTTTCCTAAGGCATCCTTTTCATTTAAAATAAAGCATTTACAACTAAAAACTTTAAAATAAGAAACATTGGGTTTTTTATCATTCCGTAATTCATATGGAGTTTTAGATAGGGATGGTCTCACTAGAACTCTATTCATAACATAACAAGCCGTATTCACGGCTTCGGCCCAAAATTATTTTGGCAAATTATATTCATTTAACATGGTTCTAGCCATTTCTTGTAAACTTCTATTTTTCCTTTCCACTACTCCATTTTGTTGTAGATTTCTTGGAGTAGAGAAGTTATGGTTATATCCGTTTATTTCACAAAAATTTTGGAAGTCATGATTTTAAAATTCACCTCCGTGATCACTTCGAATTGATGAAATCATAAAACCTTTTTCATTTTGAGTGAGTTTACAAAATTTAGAGAAACATTTGAAACAATCACTTTTGTGAGCCAAGAAATAGGTCCAAGTGTATCTACTATAGTCATCCACAATTACAAAGGCATATTTGCTACCTCCTAGGCTTGTTATGTCAATTAGTCCAAATAAGTCTAAATGGATCAATTGCAATGGTCTAGTGGTGCTAATTTATTTTTTTGATTTGAAACTAGTTTTTATTTGTTTTCTTAGATGACATGCATCACATACCTTGTCCTTAACGAATTTTATGTTTGGGATTCCTCTTACTAACTCTCTAGACGAAATCTTAGAAATTAGTTTCATGCTTGCATGGCCTAATCTTCTATGCCAAAGCCAAGCATCATCATTCAAAACCGAAAAACACATTTCATTACTTAATTCATCAATATTTATGGTGTAGACATTGTTTTGTTTTAAAGCAATCATGGATATGTCATTGTTTGATTTTCAATGATGCATACATTAGATTCAAATCTAACAATATAACCTTTATCGCATAATTGACTAATGCTTAAAAGATTATGTTTTAAACCATCAACTAGCAACACATCATCAATTGAAAAACTTGATTTGTTACCTATGGTTCCCTTGCCAATGATTTTACCCTTGTTGTTATCTCCGAAGGTGACATACCCTTCTTCTTTGCTAGTGAGCATAGAGAAATGAGATGGATCTCTGGTCATGTGCCTTGAGCATCCACTATCAAGATACCATTTCTTGCTCCTAGCTTGTGAGTTTGTCTACAAAAGAGGATGGTTTTTAGGTACCCATTTGATTTTGGGTGCCTTATAAATTGATCTACTTAATTTGTAATTCAACATTGAATTGTTTATGGTTCCTTTAGGAACCCATATCAATTTTTGTGGACTAATTTTCTTGAATGGACATTTGTAAGCAACATGTCCCGTTTTACCACAAAAATTACATTTCAAATGAGGTGATACATACAATGTGGGACCTTTAATGAAGGTGGTGGGATTTGGTGAGATCCACTCACAAATCCGATTCCACTTCTATTTCCGACGTGACCCTTGTTAGCAAGGATCATGTCCAAGCCCTTGCTACCGACCTTAAACTTATTTAGGGTCTCTTTGAGTAGCAAGTTCTCCCTTTTTGTTGCTTCTAAGTGTTCACACTTAGAGCATGGGGGTAGAGAAGGGGTTTGGAGACTATTGAACTTACTTTATAATAAAGCATGCTCTTTCTTAAGCAAATTGAACTTCTTACTAATAGTTCTACATTCATCAAATAACTCATGAAAAGCGATAGAAAGTTTATCGAAAGATAACTCTTCATTAAATAACTCACTAACCTCTTCTCCTAATGCCATTAGCGCAAAGTTGGCCTCCTCTTTGTTGCTAGCTTCTTCAACCTCGGAGTCACTTGAATCATCCCACGTGGCCTTCAAAGCTTTCTTCTTCTTGAATTGCTTCTTCTTGGCTTGAGGGCATTCATTCTTGAAGTGTCCTGGCTTCTTGCATTCGTAGCAAATAACTTGGTTCTTTTTGTGTTCAAATTTATTTTTTGTGTCATTTTTAAATTTATTCTTTTTTATAAATTTCTTAAACTTTCGAGTTAAAAGTGCAATATCATTGTCACTGTCCTCATCACTTGATGTTCCTTTCAAGTGGTCTTCTTGTGTTCTAAGTGCCATATCCTTCCTGTTCTTTGGAAGGGGGTTCTCAAGCTCTTCATGAGCATGTCACGTCATCTCGTAGGTCATTAGAGACCCAATAAGTTCTTCAAGTGGAAATACTTTAAGATCCTTGGCCTCTTGAATGGCCGTTACTTTTGGATCCCAACTCTTTGGAAGGGATCTTAAAATTTTAGTTACCAACTCAAAATTAGAAAAACCTTTACCAAGAGCTTTAAGTCCATTGATGACATCCGTAAAGCGGGTGTACATGTCTCCAATGGACTCATTTGGTTTCATCCGAAAAAGTTCATAAGAATGCACAAGAATGTTGATTTTGGACTCTTTCACTCGGCTAGTGCCTTCATGAGTGATTTCAAGAGTGCGCCAAATATCAAATGCCGATTCACAAATAGAAATCCGATTAAACTCATTCTTATCAAGCGCACAAAATAAGGCATTCATAGCCTTTGCATTGAGAGCAAAAATCTTCCTTTCCGACTCATTCCATTCACTCATCAGAAGAGAGGATTTTGCAAAACCATTCTCAATAATGTTCCAAAGTTCGAAATCCATAGAAATGAGAAAAATTCTCATATGAGTCTTCTAATACGTATAATCCGACCCATTAAATATAGGCGGACGAGTAATAGAGTGACCCTCTTGCATACCGGAGTAGGCCATCTCTCTTGGGTTTAAACTAATGTGAGAGTAAACCTTGCTCTGATACCAATTGTTAGGATCGAAAAGGCACTAAGGGGAGGGGTGAATTAGTGCAGCGGATTAAAATCATAATTTTGAAACCGATTTTACAAAAAGACAAGTTCATAGGAAGATTTCGATTCGACAAAAGAGTACTTGAAAGAAATTACTTGAGTAAAGGAAATAGCAAGGAACTAAGCAATTTGCAGCTAAGTAATGAAATGATTCAAAAATGTAAACACTCACACATTCATGAACACAATGATGTATAGTGGTTCGGTCAAATGACCTACATCCACTCTTGAAGCCTTCACGATGAGGCTCCGCACTTCCACTAGCAAATCCTTTGAAGGGGAAGGACCTAATACCCCTTTTACAACTCTTTACAAGAGGTTCACACTCTTACAAGATTTCTCAAGAAGAAGAAGGAGGTGAACACTTAGCAAGAGACAAGGCTTTTTAAGACTATTCAAAGACTTAAACTCAAGATTCTAACTCTCAAAAGGGTGTCCTTTCAGTTGAGAAAAGGGGGGGGGGTATTTATAGGCTCAAAATGGATTCAAATTTGGGCTTCAAATTTGAATTTTATTTGAGTTTCCTTGTGTCGACTGTCGGGGCGGTGGAACCGCTTTGTCGAGGCGATGCCACCGCACTTTGTGTCGATCCTGGCGATTGACACATAGAGGGGTGGTGCCACCGCCTACCACCAGGCGGTGCTACCACCCTAGTCAGGTGGCGGGGCGGTGCTACCGCCTAGCTGAGCCAGGCGGTGCTACGCCCTAGCCAGCGGTGCTACCTAGCTGTGCAAAGTGCTACCGCCTAGGTTGGCGGTGCCACCGCGCTCTAGGTCGGGCGGTTCAACCTTTACGGCCCATTCAAAGAAGGGCTGAATGGGCCTTGTTTAAGGCCCAATTTGGCCCAATAGGAGCCCGGTTGGCCCCTACCAAATTTAGAAAGGATTATTTATAAATCCTTGCTCTAATCACATGCAAACTATGAAATTAAAATATAATTCTAAGTGATTTGACCCGACATTCTTCAAGTCAACTTCCGGCAAGCTTTACGGTGAGATTTCGGCGGACTTCCAACACTTCCCTCGGATTTCTTCCAGCGGACTCCCAGCATACTCCCGGATTGTATGGTGAGCTCAACGAGTCTTCAGCTAGCTTCCGAATCTTCCCGGTAAGTTCTGCGAACCTTCGACGATCTTTGCGACGAACTTCTGAAAACTTCGGCAAATCCTTGATTCGATCTTGGTTGGTTCCGGCAACACTTCCGACGATCTCTCGGACTTTCGATGAACTCTTGAACACCCGATAGACTTGACCACGGTAAATCGCTTTATGTTTTCATCCCATCGTAGTTATACCTGCACACTTATCTCGACAACATATATATTACAACAAATATTTCACCAATTGACTTCATCATCAAAATCCGAGATTCAACAGCGGTAAGGAACATGAAATTTTTAGCAAGTTGAACAAGTTCGGAAACTTCGTACGAATGAATGCAACGTTTCGTTTGAACACGGAAAGATTGCGTTTTAACTTTAAAGCATACGTAATAAGATAAAGATGAAGTTGAGTAAATAAGGCAGCAAGTGGAAAGGGTTTGCAGCAAAGTAAATAGCAAGAACGTAAATGCAAACCAGTTTATAGTGGTTCGATCATCCGACCTACATCCACTTCCGAAGCCTTCTTCGATGAGGCTCCCAACTTCCACTAGCAAATCCTTTTGAAGGGGAAGGACCAAATACCCCTCTTACAACCCTTTTATAAGAGGTTCACACTCTTACCAGTTTTCACAAAGAGAAGGAAATGAGGTGAACACTTAAGCAAATGAAGAACAAGACTTTCCCAAGACTTATTTGCTCAAAATCTAACTCTTAAGAGTTTTCTTTCAGCTGAGAAAGGAGGAGTATTTATAGACTCAAAGAGGTTCAAATTTGGGCTCCAAATTTGAACTCAATTTGAGTTTCCCGGTGCTGGGGTAGTGCTACCGCCTGTCAGAGGCAATGCTACCACCTGTCAATCTGGCAGACTGACACAACAAGGGCGGTACTACCGCCCCAGCCAGGCGGTGCTACCGCTTGGCCTGCTGGCTGTTGGTGGGCGGTGCCACCGCCCAGCACATATCAACTTCTGGTTTGGGCCGAAAACTCGGCCCAAACCGGTCCCAAACAAGGCCCAATGGGCCCATACTTGGGTTAAAGGATTAACACCTAATCCTAACCTAAATTAATATGCTAACTACAAAATTAAAGACATTCCTAAGCTATTACAAAGTCCGTAAGTCAAGTCTTCTTCCGGCGAGCTTCCTGTGAACTTCTAGTGGTCTTCCGACGATCCCTCGGAAACCATCCTACGGACTCCCGGCAAGCTCTCGGACTCCACGATGATTTTGGTGAGTTCCCCCAAGCTTCTTTGGCAAGCTCCGATCTTTCTTAGCAAGCTTCGCGAACTTCCGATGAACCTTCCGGCGAACTTCCGAAAACCCTTCGGCAAGCTCCCTACTCGTTCTCGGCCAGTTCCGACAGCACCCCCAACGAATCTTCGGACTTTCGTCGAACTCTCAAACTCCCAACGATCCATCCCACTTGTCTTTCGGCACTCTGTTTCGCTTTACGTCTTCATCCTTATCGTAGTTACTCCTGCACACAAACAACAAACACTTTACTTCGATGTAGACAATTATTACAACGTGAATTGACATCTAGTTGCTTGGCATGTCATTGGTCGATGCTTCCTCCGATCCTTCGGCACATCGCCCTCTCTTACGGCTTGTTGCCCAATCGGCGGTTGACCTCCGCAACCCCGATATCCATGGCGCAACTCCAGACTTCTTGGCCCGATGCTCGACGTCCGAAGCCTCTTGTCGATAGTCGACCGAACCTCCGGCTCGACATCCAATATCCTGACATGATCACCTCCGACGCAATGTCAATTCCTCCAGCGTCAACTGTCTAATCCTGATCGATAGTAGACCTGCGTAACTCAAAACGTAATTAGACCACAAATCACAATCAATTAGTTTCATCATCAAAATCGGAGATTCAATAGGTTGGACTCAACAATTCTCCCCCTCCAACTCATATGGTGGGTTGTACTAAGCTCGCTCTTCGCCTATATGCTTTAAGCTTTTCCTTAGGCAAAGACTTTGTCAACATATCTGATCCATTCTAATTGGTATGCATCTTTTCCAACTATAATTCTTTCATCTTAAGCACATTACGAATCCAATGATATCTCACATCAATATGCTTGGACCTAGAATTGTATGTTGAATTCTTAGAGAGGTGAATAACACTTTGACTATCATAGTAAATAGTATATCCTTCCTATTTCAAGCTCAATTCCTATAGAAACTTTTTTACCCACAAAACTTTCTTACTGGCTTCAGTAATAGCTATGTATTCTGCTTCTATGGCTGATAGAGTAACATAATTCTATAGCTTAGATTGCCAAGAGACTGCTCCCCTTACAAATGTCATCAAGAACTCCGAAGTGGACTTTCTAGAATCAGTATCACCTACCATGTCTGCATCTGTGTACCCTTCTAACATAGGTTTATCATTGCCAAAACATAAACACAACCTGGAAGTACCTTTTAGATATCTTAATATCTATTTTACTGCTATCCAATATTCTTTTTCTAGGATTAGAGAGAAATCAGCTAACAACTCTAACTACATGAGCTATATCTGGCCTAGTACAAACAATAGCATATATCAAATTGCCTATTGCAGATGAGTAAGGCACTTTGGACATTTCTTCTTTTTCTTTCTCACTTGTCGGACATTGTTTTGAGCTGAGCTTAAAATAATCTACAAGTAGAGAACAAACTGCTTTAGCTTTACTTATATTAAATCTTTCAAGAACCTTTTCAATGTAGGTCTCCTGAGATAACAAAATCTTCCCTTTCTTCCTATCACGAAGAATCTTAATGCCAAGTATTTGTTTCGTCGATCCTAAGTCTTTCATGGCAAAAGACTTAGCTCTTTTTTAAGCTTCTCAATTTTACTAGTATCATGGCCAACAATCAGTATATCATCAACATAGAGCTTCAAAATAATGAAATCATCATATGAAGACTTCTTTGTAAAGACACAATAATCAGATGTGATTTTATTATACCCTTGGCTCATTATAAAGGAATCAAACTTCTTATATTATTGTCTGGATGCTTGTTTGAGACCATATAAGCTTTTCCTTAGCTTGCATACTAAATTTTTTTCCCTTAACTTTAAAACCTTCTAGTTGCTTCATGTAAATTTCTCCTTCTAGGTCATCATGAAGAAACGTAGCTTTCACATCAAGTTGCTCAACTTCTAAATTCAAACAAGTAGTCGTTTTAAAACAAGTTTCGGAAACTTCGTATGTTAAAAATGATGCTTCGATTAAATCCATAACGAAAGATGCTTTAGAAGTAAATTGATTCGTAAGAAGGAGATGAGAAGGTAGAGCATCAAAGTGAAGATGGTTTGCAGTAAAATAAATTGTAAGAATATAAACGCAAACCGATTTATAGTGGTTCGGTCATACGACTTACGTCTACTCCCGATTTCTCTTCACTTGAGGCCACCGAGTTTTTCACTAACTATTCTCCTTCCAAGGGCAAGGATGAACTCCCTTATAGTACCTCTCCTTTTGACGGGCTTAGGAGGTAACTCTTACGAGGCCTCTCACCCCTCTCTTGGACTAGAATACACTTAAAACTTAGAGAGAATATTTTGACACTATTTCAAGAGAGTTTTTCATATTTCTTTCTTAGTTCTAGATACCCTTTTAACCATGAATGAGAAGGGTATTTAAAGGGTATTTACACTCTTTCAACCCTTTCAAATTTGGGCTCCAAATTTGAATCACTTTCGATTTCCTCTTTGGCGGTGCCATGCTTTCGTCGTTAAGCAAGCAGTGCCACCGCACTTGTCGGTGTTAGACATTGATAGTGTACTGGGTGGTGCCACCGCCTGGGCTTGTTGCCCAGCGACGGTACCACCACCAAGCCCGACAGTGCCACCACCTAGGCTCTCGAGCACTGGGCGATGCCACCGCCCAGCCTGGGCTCTCGGGTCCTAGGTGGTGCCACCGCTCGGGCCTTTTCAGTACATTAGTTTGGGCCTTAAACTCGACCCAAAGCAGTCCAAAATAAGGCCCATTTGGCCCCTACTTGGGTTATAGGATTAATATCTAATCCTAACCCAAATTAACATACTAACTATGAAATTAAAGATATTTCCTAAGCTATTACAAAGTCCGATAAGTCAAGACTTCTTCCAGGGAGCTTCCGGCGAACTTCCGACGGTCTTCCGATGAACCCTTAGAAACCATTCTACGGACTCCCGACAAGCTCTTGGACTTCACGATGATCTTGGTGAGTTCCAACAAGCTTCTTTGGTAAGCTCTGATCTTTCTTGGCAAGCTCCGCGAACTTCCGACGAACCTTTTGGTGAACTTCCGAAAACCCTTCGGCAAGCTCTCTACTCGTTCTCGGCTAGTTTTGGCAGCACTCCCAATGAATCTTCAGACTTCCATCAAACTCTTGAACTCCCAACGATCCATCACACTTGTCTTCTGGCACTTTATTTCACTTTACGTCTTCATCGTTATCATAGTTTATCCTGCACACACACAAACAAAACTCTACTTCGATCTAGACAATTATTATAATGTGAATTGCCATTCTATTGCCCAACACGTCATTGGTTGGTGCTTCTTCCGATTCTTCGGTGCATTATCCTCTCTTGCATTTTGTTGCCTAATCAACGGTTGACCTCCGCAACCGTGATATCCTTGGCACAACACGCTCTTCTTGGCCCGATGCTCGACGTCCGAAGCCTTCTGTTGATTATCGATCGAACCTCCGGCTCGACATCCAATATCCTGACGTAATCACCCGGTGCAACGTCAATTCCTCCAGTGCCAACTGTCTAATCCTGATCGATAGTAGACCTGCATAACTCAAAACGTAGTTAGACCATAAAACACAATCAATTAGTTTCATCATCAAAATTCGAGATTCAACACTGATTGAATCCTTTCATAACTAGTCGTACCTTGTATCTTTATTGTGAGCTATTATTTTTAGTCTTCAATCTGTAAACCCATTTATTCTTGAGAGCTTCTTCTCTTTAGGCAACTTTACCAAGTCATAGGTGTGGTTCTCAAGTAATGAGCTCATCTCTTCTTGCATGGCTTTAACCCACTTATTCTTATACTCATGTAGAATAGCTTTTCAGTAAGTTTTTAGCTCTCTATCGTCAGTAAGCATAACATACTCATGTGGAGGATATTTTATAGATGGTTGTCGCTCTCTTGTAGATCTTATCAATGAAATCTCAACTGGTGGTGGAGGTGCTTGCTCAGTTAGTTCAACTTCATCAACTGTAGGAGCATCATTACTAACATTCTCATCACAATTTTCTTCTTCATCTCCCCCATGATCATCATGAACTACAGGTGAAGGAACTGGACCCAAACTCCAAGGAATATAAACAGAGGTTTTTGGCTTCTCAATTGTGTCACTATCATCAAACAATTGGTTTTCAAGAAACACAACACCCCTACGTCTAACAATCTTCTCATTCACTAGATCCCATAATATGTACCCAAACTCTTCATGCCCATATCCTAGGAAAATACATGCCTTTGTCTTATTATCAAGCTTGGATCTCTTATCTTTCGGAATGTGTACAAATGCTTTGCACCTAAAGACTTTCAAATGATCATAAGATACATCTTTCCCTTTTCATACTCTCTTTGGAACATCACCTTTCAGAGGAACTGATGGATAAATATTTATTAGGTCAACTGTAATTCTCATAGCCTCCCCCCAAAATGACTTAGGTAACTTGGCATGAGAAAGCATACACTTAATCATTTCTTCAATGGTTTTGTTCATCCTTTTTGTCACACTATTTTGCTGAGAAGTTTTTGGAACTGTTTTCTCAAGTCTGATACCATGAAACCTGCAATAATTCTCAAAAGGACCCTTGTACTTATCACCATTATCTACTCAAATACACTTTAGCTTTCTTCCAATTTCTATTTCAACATTGTCATGAAACTCTTTGAAAACATCGAGTACATGGTCTTTAGATTTCAAAGAAAAAACCCAATTTTTTTTAGAATGGTTATCAATAAAAGTAACAAAATAAAGAACACCTCTAAGAGTTCTAGGTTGCATAGTACAGACATCAGTATGAACTAAATCAATAATATTTGATCTTCTAGATGGTGGATAAATATAAAATGCAACTCCATGTGTTTTTCCAACTAAACAATGATCAAAAGATATAAGAGATGTATCTTGCAACTCCGGTAAGAACTATTTTCTAGCAGGAGTTTGAAGTCCATTCTCGTTGATATGACCAAGCCTCTTATGCCAAAGATATATGCTTTCAAAATTTTGAATTATATTAATCTCTTCTTTGTGTAGCTTAGCTTCCATAATATAAAAGGAGTTTAGTTTTTCTTCTCTCGCCACAACTAGAGAACCTTTAGTGAGCTTCCATTTTCTATCACCAAAATAATATGTAAATATCTCATTATCAAGTCTGCTTGTAGCTATCAAATTTAGATGAATATCTGAAATATATCTAATATATTTGAGTATCAATTTGCTCATAGTACTAGTCTCCAAGCAAATATCTCTAATACCCACAATCTTATATGTACCACTATTTCCCATTCTAACATTGTCAAAATCACCAACAGTGTAGGATCTGAAGAAATCACCATGAGAAGTAACATGGAATGAAGCACTAGAGTTAATTACCCAATTATTGTCCTGAGCTACAAGATTGACACATCCATCATCATAAACAATAATGATATCACTGTTGAATCTCAGATTTTGATGATGAAAATAATTGAGAGTGATTTATAATCTAATTATGTTTTAAGTTATGTAGGTCTATTCTCGATCAGGATTAGACAATTGATATAGGAAGAATCGATATTGCGCTGGAGAAAATCACGTTAGGAGATTGGACGTTGAGCCGAAAGTTCGCTCGACGATCGGCAAAAGGCTTCGGACAAAGAAATTGGGCATCGGGCCAAGAAGAGTGGAGTTACGCCAAGAAGATCAGGGTTGTAGGCGTCAACTGCTGATTGGGCAGTAGGCTGTAAGAGAGGATGATGCACCGAAGAAACAGACGAAGCGCCGATGTGGCACTGACGTGCCGAGCAACATTTCGATTAAGCATTGTAATAATTATCTAGATCGAAGTAGGATTAAGGACTAATTGGGTTGTAATTGGGCCAACCCACTTAGGGGCCAATTGGGCCTATACCCGGATAAGTTTGGGTCGGACTCAAGGCCCAAACAGGGTTGTTGAACCCTGTCTAGCGATGGCACCGCCAGACTGGGGCGGTGGTACCACCTAGGTTCAGTCCCCCCAGGTGGTCTGGGTGGTGGTACCACCCTGGGGCAGAGTTCTTGGGTGGTGGCACCGCTGGCTGGGGTGGTGGTACCGCCCAGTACACTAACTATGTTAGTGTGCCAGGCGGTGGTACCGCCCAGCACTAGCGGTGGTACTGCCAGTACCCTTGAAATCCGAGGTGATTCAAATTTGAGCTCCAAATTTGAATCCTCCTGGGGTCTATAAATATCCCAGATGTTCTTGCTTAGAATAACAAGAATTGTCAAAGAAAACTAAGGAAAAATTCTATAATTCTTGGTAGAAATCCCTCCTCGTAAACTTAAAAGAGTTGGTCTTAAGTGAGGTGGTTGAGGAAAACCTTGTAACTGAGTTGTAAGGGAGTTAGTCTTCGTCCGTTGGAAAGAAGGCAGCTAGTGGAAAACCAGTGGTCTCAAGAGAAGAGGAATTGGGAGTCAACATAGGTCGTATGACCGAACCACTATAAAAATCTAGTTTGCATTTATGTTCTTATTATTTAGTTTGCTGCAAACCCTTTCCACTTGATTTGATACTCTACTTCATTATCACTTGCAAATGTGTTTAAGTTAGAGCATCTCCGAAATTGTTTACAATCAAAACTCTATTCTTTTCATACGAAGTTTTCGAACAAGTGTTTGTTGGGAAATCCTTCTGGGGAGCGACATCTCATGCACAGTGGAAGAACAAAAACAAAACACCCTAGATTTCCCGTAGAAAGGTTCTGTTGTCGTGTGAAGATTGGTGCATCAAAACAAATCCGCGAAAACTACATGTGTAAAAGAAAATACCTAGGGAGATCGTATATCCCTGAATCCCTATAGATATGTAGGAAGGATGAAGGAGGTCAAGCGTCCTCCTCTCTAGTGGTATCTATACGGCAGAGACTACGATGATGCACCTCTCTGGAGAGAGGAGAACAGAAGGTGGCTATCAAAAGAAACCCCTAGCCTATAGAGCTTTGGTTCCCTCCTATTTATAGAGGCCCCATGTAAACCCTAATGGATCTTGCTCTGTTGGGTATTGGATCTATATCCAATTGGCCAAGCCTCTTGGATTAGTGGGTCTCTACCTAATAATCTCTTATTAGTAATTATTGGATCTTATTTAAGGATCCAATAATTCAGGGGCTTAATGGATATCCAATAAGTTAGGGGCTGCAGCGGATATGTCACATCCGAACATCTACTCGTCGCAACACCTACCATATGTGTGTGACCCTCTAGGCTCAATATCGAGTTGGCCGTGAGTCATACTTGTCAGAACTCCTTCTGACTTAGTGAATTATTATCTCTATAATAATTCACCCAACTCATCGACTACGGACGTACTAGGCCACTTATGTTGTAGCCCCCAAACGATACAGGGGAATCTAATCTTTTGGACCTATATGTCCTCAGTTACCATATATCTATAGTCCCTCATCCATCTAATATCTTAGAGACCCTATACAGGGCATGGTGCTGTCAGGCCCATACGGTCTCTCCTCGAGTCTTGCTCTTGTCGGATTCTCCCAGAGAACTCTTTCTCTCTCAATCCGAATAACCTTGGCCAAGGATTTATTTGAGCAAGAATACGTGGGATATTCCTCTCATAATACTGAGAGTGGATGACCCTCTATTGACACTTAATAGCCCTCGTAAGGTTGGCTACCACTCCCAATAATCGACTGTACTAGATCTAGAACTTTCCAAACCTATAAGTCCGGTATCAAAGAGTGGAGTACTCATACAGGACATCCTTGGTGTCTCAAGTCTAAGGACTAGATACACTACTTGGACTACGGAATCGCTGTCTGACGTGAGGTATCAATAACCATCTAGCATTTTGTAGACGGATCAATTAGTGAATTCATTTCCCAATGAGCACCTGCACTATACCCTTAGTGTCCCCACATGAGTAGCTATGAGACCAACCACCTCCATCATATGGACGGGTATACAGCACACCAGTCTATCCGGTTATCTCGATGTCCTTCTCGAGTAACTTATGACTAGGATAATTTAGGGTCTATGTTTAAAGGTGAATCGGTCTCATTGTCGTGATCTTATCACGATCCGATTCCCATTGCACAGATCCAAGGACATCACAATATATGCAACATATAAGATAAAGTGATAAAACACCTAATAATACATAAAGAGAAAAAGTGCATATCAAGTCACAAGTGCCATCACTCATGTGATTGGCTTGCAGGGCACATATGACTAGCAATCTCCCACTTGACCTAAAGCCAATCACCAACATGTCTGATCCCCATCAGACCTCTGTGACGCTCAAATACAATTTGAGTCATTGGCTTTGTCAGTGGATCCGTAATGTTATCTTCGGATAGAACTCTTTCCATTACTACATCTTTTCTGGCGATGATCTCTCTAATAAGCTACAACCTCCTTAGAACACTTCTGATGAGAACCGGGTTCCCTTATTTGAGTAATCACCCCGTAATTATCGTAATTTAAGGCAATCGGCTCCTCGCTGCTTGGGATGATTCCTTGATCTATGATGAACTTCTTCATCTAGACTCCCTCCTTTGCTGCCTTTGCTGCAGTAATGTATTCTGCCTCTATGGTCGAGTCAACAGTAGTGTCTTACTTGGAACTCTGCCAGCATACTGCTCCTCCATTCAGGGTGAATAGATACCCTGAATTAGACTTGCTATCATCGACATCGGACTGAAAGCTCGAGTCCGTGTAGCCTTCAACCCTAAGACTACCACCTCCATACACCAGTAAAAGATCCTTAGTTCTTCTCAACTACTTAAGGATACATTTTACTGCTTTCCAGTGCCCCAAGCCAGGATCTGCCTGATATCTTCTCGTGACACTTAGAGCATGTGCTATATCAGGCCTGGTACATAGCATAACATACATGATAGATCCTATCGCTGAGGCATATAGTATCATATCCATATGTGGCCTTTTTTTAGGAGTCTTTAGGGACATACTCCTAGAAAGTGATTCTATGTCTCATTAGTATGTGACCTTTCTTGAAATTTTCTATACCAAACCTTTTGACAATGGTGTCTATGTACCTGGATTGGGACAAGCCAAGCATCCTCTTGGATCTATCTCTATAGATCCGTATCCCCTATATGTAGGATGCTTCCCCTAAGTCCTTCATGGAGAAGTGCCTAGATAACCAAGTTTTTACTGTGGAGAGCATTCCTACATCATTCCCAATGATCAGGATGTCATCCACATATAATACCAAAAAGGTGATAGTGCTCCCACTTATTTTCTTGTACACACAAGGCTCATCTTCGTTCTTAACGAAGTCATAAGATCTGATCGCCTCATCAAATCTTACGTTCCAACTTCGAGAAGCTTGCTTCAGTCCATAAATGGATCTAAGCAACTTGCACACCTTATCTGGGTTATCCCTGGACACGAATCCCTCAGGTTGTATCATATACACCTCCTCCTCGAGGTTACCATTAAGAAATGTGGTTTTGACGTCCATCTGCCAGATCTCATAATCATAGTGTGCTGCAATAGCCAATAGAATTCGAATAGATTTTAGCATGGCTACAGGTGAGAAAGTTTTGTAATAGTCAACACATTGCCTTTGACGATACCCCTTAGCCACTAGCCTTGCTTTATAGGTCTCTATCTTTCCATCTACTTCAATCTTCTTTTTGAAGATCCACTTGCAGCCAATGGGTATAATACCCTCGGATGCATTAACTAGGTTCCAAACCTTGTTGGAATACATGTAATCTATTTCTAAATTCATGGCTTCTTACCATTTCCCAGAGTCTATGCTCATAATAGTCTCTTCGTAGGTCTGAGGATCAATATCCTCAACATCCTCTCCCCTGATATGTGTCATATATCTCTCAGGAGGATGAGATACTCTACCGGACCTATGTAAAGTTGGAACTTGTGTGCTAGGTACCTGAACAGACTTTGGCAGTGGAATGGTGCTTGAGTTAGGTTCTCCAACCTCGCTCAACTCTATCATGCTCCCATTGTCTCCACCAAGAATGTGTTCCTTCTTAAAGAACACTGCTCTCTTGGCTATAAAGACCTTTTGGTCTTCAGGGTGATAGAAATAATACCCACAAGTTTCCTTAGGGAATCCCATGAACTTGCACCATTCCGTCCTAGATTCCAACTTGTGGGGGTTGTGTCTCTTGACGTGGGCAGGGTAGCCCCAAATCTTAACAACCTTAAGATCGGGCTTCTTCCCATTCCATATCTCATATGGAGTAGACATCACTGACTTAGTTGGAATTCTGTTCAGAAGGTAAGCTGCGGTCTCTAGGGCATATCCCCAGAATGAGATGCGTAGGTCAGCGAAACATATCATAGAACACACCATGTCTAACAATGTGCGATTCCACCTTTCTGATACACCATTAAGCTGTGGTGTATAAGGAGATATCCATTGGGATAAAATCCCATGGTCTTTGAGGAACTAGGTGAACTCTGTACTTAAGTACTCACCTCCTCGATCTGATCGAAGGGTTTTAATACTCTTTCCTATCTGGTTTTCTACTTCATTTTTATATTCCCTAAATTTCTTAAAAGCCTCAGACTTGTACATCATCAAGTACACATGTTCGTATCTTAAGAAATCATCAGTGAAAGTAATGAAGTAGGAGTAACCACCTATGGCATGAGTCATCATGGGACCGCATACATCACTATGTATAAGTTCCAGTAACTCAATGGCTCTCTCTCCAGTTCTACTAAATGGAGAGTTGGTCATCTTTCTCCGAAGGCAAGGTTCATATGTTGCATATGACTCATAGTCAAATGGATCTAGATATCCATTCTTCAGTAACTTTTGAATCCTTCCCTCGTGGATGTGACTTAGCCTACAATGCCATAGATATGCATTGTTCACCTCTTCTCGTTTCTTCTTAGACTCACTTACACTCATGATATGTGGAGTTGTATCTAGCATAAATAAACCATTATGCAATGTTCCTCTCATGATGATCTCATTATCTAATATTATTGAACAACCATTATTCTCAAAAACTAATTTATATCCACTAACTATCAAACATAAAATAAAAATAATATTTTTGATAATAGAAGGAACATAATAGTATGCATCTAATGCAATAATAGCTCCACCAGGCAGATGTAAGGTGACCTTTCCAATAGCCAATACAGTAACCTTTGCTCCATTGTCAATCTTAAGGTCCATCTCACCTCTGTTCAATCTTCTAGGTCCTGCCAGAACCTACAACGAATTACAGATATGATAAGCACTCCCGGTATCCAATACCCATGTGTTATCATAAGATTCTGACAAATGGAGACTGATCATTAATGTACCTGATGCTTCTCCAAGCTTCTGTTTCGCCCTCTCTACAAGGTACTCTTTGTAGTTCCTTTTCCAGTGCCCATCTTTATCGCAATGGAAGCATTGGACTTTGTCCATTGTTGGGTCTTTCTTAGCAAACTTTGCCTTACCCATTTTGCCCTTGCCCTTACCCTTCTTAAGAGTCTTCTCAGTCTTCCTTTTCTTTTGGGTCTCACTAGCATAGAGAACCAGCTTCTCTTTCTTGATGGTGCTCTCTGCTTCTTTCAACATATTGAGGAGCTCTGGGAGAGTCACCTCAAGTTTGTTCATATTAAAATTCATTATGAATTGAGAAAAGGAATCTGGTAGAGATTGAAGCACAAGATCCATGTACAATTTATCCTCTACGATCATTCCTAGACCTGTGAGTTTCTCGATCCACTCAATCATCTTAAGGACATGGTTCTGAACCGGTATCCCCTCAGTCATCCTGGCATAGAAAAGACTCTTTGATATCTCATATCGCTCAGTTCTTCCCTATTCCTCAAATAGTTTACAGAGATGTAGGAGTATGGAATTAACATCCATATTTTTATGCTGTCTCTGTAACTCAATAGTCATAGAGGTCAATATATAATACTGAGCAAGAGTGGAATCATCTATGTACTTCACTTAACGAGTGATCTCATCCTCGCTTGCCCCTTCGTTGGGTGTAGGGATCACTGTATTAAGGACATATGTGATTTTCTTTACCGTGAGAATAATTCTCAGATTGCGAAGCCAATCCAAGTAATTTGGACCAGTACGGCAGTTGCCATCAAGTATGCTACGTAAAAGATTTGAAAGTGATATTTTTCTGAAATTAAAGATATAGCAGAAATAAATAACATGCAGACTTTGAAAAAATTAGATAGTTAAGATAAGGACTTCTATCTTAATATATTCCCACTAATTTTTTTCATGAGACACACAACACCCTTCGGTATATGAATCGAAGACCCCGGCGGATCTCTAGTGGGGATCAGGATCCAATCGATACCTTAACATAACCTCGAGGAACTCGACCAATCACATTAAGCCCATAAAGGTAGGCAACTCTTGCAATCACAACTCCTTGTGATTCCTGGTAGTCATATGTGCCTTGCAAGCCGATCACATGAGTGATGACACTTATGACTTGATATGCACTTTTTCTCTTTGCTTATTATTAGGCGTTTTATCACTTTATCTTATGTGTTGCATATATTGTGATGTCCTTGGATCTATGCAATGAGAATCAGATCGTGATGAGATTACGATAATGAGACCGATTCACCTTTAAACACAGACCCTAAATTATCCTGGTCATAGGTTACTCGAGAAGGACATCGAGATAACCGGATAGACTGATGTCCTATATACCCGTCCATATGATGGAGGTAGCTAGTCTCATAGCTACTCGTGTGGGGACGCTAAGGGTACAGTGCAGGTGCTCATTGGGGAATGAGTTCACTAATTGATCCGCCTACAGAATGCTGGATGGTTATTGATACCTCACGTCAGACAGCGATTTTGTAGTCTCAGTAGTGTATATGGTCCTTAGACTTGAGACACCAAGGATGTCCTGTATGAGTACTCCACTCTTTGATACTAGACTTATAGGTTTAGAAAGTTTTAGATCTAGTACAATCGGTTATTGGGAGTGGTAGCCAACCTTACGTGGGCTATTGAGTGTCAATAGAGGATCATCCGCTCTCGGTATCATGAGAAGAATATCCCATTTGTTCTTGCTCGAACAAATCCTTGGTCAAGGTTATTCAGATTGAGAGAGAAAGAGTTCTCCGGGAGAATCCGACAAGAGCAAGACTCGAGGAGAGACTGTATGGGCCTGACAGCACCATGCCCGGTATAGGGTCTCTGGGATATTGGATGGATGAGGGACTATAGATACATGGTAACTGAGGACAGATAGGTCCAAAGGATTGGATTCCCCTATGAATTCAAAAATTCCCTTTATGTCCCTGATTTCAAAAAAATAAATATGTTAATTAAATAGTTTAATTAACTATTATTTCTTTATCTGGTAGTCCTATAAAATAACATATACGTGTGATGTATGATGTGGACAGATGATCATGGACCTGTGATGTGATGTGTGTACATGTGATTATTATTATTGGGGCCTGCGAGTCTCTATTCTTTTCTCATTTATTGTCGAGCCTACGTGTTTGTAATTATGTTATAATTACATGAGGAGACACAGTGATAGCGTGACTCTCGAGGCCGAGACGGACGATCCGACACATGGAGATGCGTTGAGATGCCAACAGATCCGACGAAGCAAGATGGACGATCACAGGGCATAGAGATGCGCCGAAGTACACATAGATCTTGATGTGAGTAATTGGGCCAATTGGCTCAGGCCTGATCACATTAGGATGTGGTCCATGATCATCTGGTGTGATTGCTCATATGATGTGTAATTAGATATACACCTACCAGATATGTATATATATATATTTGCATACGATGTAGATATATATATTAAATACGTATGTGTGTGACACATTATGTTAGGAGACCAAATCAAAAATACTCTCCATTAATAATATTAAGTCGGTAATCATGAGGCAACTAGATTGACCCACGTGGCCTTCCATCATTATAGGTAGGAACCGATTCCCGGTGTAGGTTGAGTTGGTCGAGTCCCTCGAGACTCACCTATATCACGTCTCGCTATCTTATCTACGACATAGAGATATCACCGATGACCTGAGGACATGGTATACTTTGTCGAGTCCCTCGAGAGTATATCACCGAATCAGACTCATCTTGTAACGATGGTGATGACTTAACCGAACATCATGGTTGGTCGAGTCCCTTGAGGCCATGGTGGTTCGGAGGCCGAACAGGACGAAAATCATAAGGAGTTGTGATTAGCAAGAGTTGCCCACCTTTACGGGCTTAACGTGATTGGTTGAGTCCTTCGAGGTTACATTAAGATGCTGATTAGATCCTAATCCCCACTAGAGATCCGTTGGGGGTCTCCGATTCACATACCAGAGGGTACTGTGTGTCTCGCGAAAAATTAGTGGGAGTACATTAAGATAGAAGTCTATATCTTAACTGTTTAATTTTTACAAAGTCTGTATGTTATTTATTTCTACTATATCTTTAATTTCAAAAAATGTCACTTTCAAATGCTTTACGTGGCATACTTGATGGCAACCGCCTCACTGGTCCAAATTATACAGATTGGCTTCGTAATCTGAGAATCGTTCTCACGGTGGAGAAAATCGCATATGTCCTTGATACAGTGATCCCTATGCCCGATGAAGGGGCAAGTGAGTATGAGATCGCTCGTTATGTAAAGTACATAGATGATTCCACTCTTGCTCAGTGTTATATGTTAGCCTCTATGACTACTGAGTTATAGAGGCAACATGAAAATATGGATGCTAATTCCATACTCCTGCATCTCCGCAAACTGTTTGAGCAATATGGAAGAACTTAGTGATTTGAGATATCAAAGAGTCTTTTCCATGCCAGGATGACTGAGGGGACACCGGTTTAGAACCATGTCTCTAAGATGATTGAGTGGATCGAGAAACTCACAGGTCTAGGAATGGTCCTAGAGGATAACCTATGTGTGGATCTTGTGCTTCAGTCCCTACCAGATTCCTTTTCTAAGTTCATAATGAATTTTAATATAAACAAACTTGAGGTGACCCTCCCAAAGCTCCTCAATATGTTGAGAGAAGCAAAGAGTACCATCAAGAAAGAGAAGCTGGTTCTCTACACTGGTGAGACCAGAAAGAAAAGGAAGGCTGAGAAGACCCTTAAGAAGGGCAAGGCCAAGGGCAAAATGGGTAAGGCAAAGGTTGCCGGGAAAGACCCAACAAAGGATAAAGGCCAATGCTTCTACTACGGCAAAGATGGGCACTAGAAGAGGAACTACAAAAAGTACCTTACAGAGAGGGCAAAATAGAAGCTTGCAAAAGTTTCAGGTACATTCATGATCAGTCTCCATTTGTTAGAATCTTATGATAACACATGGGTATTGGATATCGGGAGTGATTATCATATTTGTAATTCGTTGCAGGTTCTGGTAGGACTTAGGAGATTGAACAGAGGCGAGATAGACCTTAAGATGGGCAATGGAGCAAAGGTTGCTGCAGTGGCTATTGGCAAGGTCACATTACATCTACCTAGTGGAGCTATTATTGCATTAGATGCATGCTATTATGTTCCTTCTATTATCAAAAATATTATTTCCATTTCATGCTTGACAGTTAGTGGATATAAATTAGTTTTTGAGAACAATGGTTATTCAATAATATTAGATGATCAGATCATCATGAGAGGAACATTGCATAATGATTTATTTATGCTAGATATAGCTCCACATATCATGAGTGTAAGTGAGTCTAAGAGAAAATGAGAAGAGGTGAATAATGCATATCTTTGGCATTGTAGGCTAGGTCACATCCACGAGGGAAGGATTCAAAAGTTACTAAAAGATGGATATCTAGATCTATTTGACTATGAGTCATATGCAACATGTGAACCTTGCCTTCGGGGAAAGATGACCAACTCTCTATTTAGTGGAACTAGAGAGAGAGCCACTGAGTTACTAGAACTCATACATAGTGATGTATGCGGTCCCATGTCGACTCATGCCATAGGTGGTTACTCCTACTTCATTACTTTCACTAATGATTTCTCAAGATACGAATATGTGTACTTGATGAAGTACAAGTTTGAAGCTTTTGAGAAATTCAGGGAATATAAAAATGAAGTAGAGAACCAAACAGGAAATAGTATTAAAACCCTTTGATCAGATCGAGGAGGTGAGTGCTTGAGTACAGAGTTCACCCAGTTCCTCAAAGACTATGGGATCTTATCCCAATAGACACCTCCTTATATACCACAACTTGATGGTGTATCAGAAAGGAGGAATCACACACTGATAGACATGGTGCGTTCCATGATGTATTTCGCCGACCTACCCATCTTATTCTGGGGATATGCCTTAGAGACCGCAGCTTACCTTCTGAATAGAATTCCAACCAAGTCAGTGATATCTACTCCATATGAGATATGGAATGGGAAGATGCCTGATCTTAAGATTGTTAAGATTTGGGGCTGCCCTGCCCACGTTAAGAGACACAACCTTGATAAGTTGGAATCCAGAACGGAACGGTGCAAGTTCGTGGGATACCCCAAGGAAACTTGTGGGTATTATTTCTATCATCCTAAGGACCAAAAGGTTTTTGTAGCCAAGAGAGCAATGTTCCTTGAGAAGGAACACATTCTTGGTGGAGACAGTGGGAGCATGATAGAATTGAGTGAAGTTGGAGAACCTAGCTCAAGCACCATTCCATAGCCAGAGTCTGTTTAGATACCTAACACACAAGTTCCAACTTTATGTAGGTCCGATAGAGTATCCCATCCTCCTAAGAGATATGTGGAACATATCAGAAGAGAGGATGTTGAGGATATTGATCCTCAGACCTACGAGGAGGCTATTATGAGCATAGACTCTGGGAAATGGCAAGAAGCCATGAATTCAGAAATGGATTCCATGTACTCCAACAAGGTTTGGAACCTAGTTAATGCATCCGAGGGTATTATACCCATTGGCTGCAAGTGGATCTTCAAAAAGAAGATTGAAGTAGATGGAAAGATAGAGACCTATAAAGCAAGGCTAGTGGCTAAGGGGTATCGTCAAAGGCAATGTGTTGACTATTACAAAACTTTCTCACCTGTAGCCATGCTAAAATCCATTCGAATTCTATTGGCTATTGCAGCACACTATGATTATGAGATCTGGCAGATGGACGTCAAAACCACATTCCTTAATGGTAACCTCGAGGAGGAGGTGTATATGATACAACCTGAGGGATTCGTGTCCAGGGATAACCCAGATAAGGTGTGCAAGTTGCTTAGGTCAATTTATGGATTGAACCGAGCTACCTGAAGTTGGAACATATGATTTGATGAGGCGATCAGATTTTATGACTTCGTTAAGAATGAAGATGAGCCTTGTGTCTACAAGAAAGTAAGTGGGAGTACTATCACCTTTTTGGTATTATATGTGGATGACATCCTGATCATTGGGAATGATGTAGGAATGCTCTCCACAGTAAAGACTTGGTTATCTAGGCACTTCTCCATGAAGGACTTAGGGGAAGCATCCTTCATATTAGGGATACGGATTTATAGAGATAGATCCAAGAGGATGCTTGACTTGTCCCAGTCCAGGTACATAGACACCATTGTCAAAAGGTTTGGCATAAAAAATTCTAAGAGATGTCTCATACCAATGAGACATGGAATATCACTTTCTAGGAGTATGTCCCCAAAGACTCCTAAAGAAAGGGCACATATGGATATGATATCATATGCATCAGCGATAGGATCTCTCATGTATGCTATGCTATGTACCAGGCCTGTTATAGCGTATGCTCTGAGTGTCACATGCAGATATCAGGCAGATCCAGGCTTGGAGCACTAGAAATCAGTAAAAGGTATCCTTAAGTACTTGAGAAGAACTAAGGATCTTTTACTGGTATATGGAGGTAGTAGCCTCAGGGTTGAGGGCTACACAGACTCAAGCTTCCAGTCCGATATCAATGATAGCAAGTCTAATCCAGGGTATGTGTTTACCCTGAATGGAGGAGCAGTATGCTGGAAGAGTTCTAAGCAAGACACTATTGCTGACTCGACTATAGAGGCGAAATATATTGCTGCGGTACATGTACCAAAGGAGGGAGTCTGGACGAAGAAGTTCATCACAGATCTAGGAGTCGTCCTGAGTAGCGAGGAGTCGATTCCCTTAAATTGTGATAAATATGGGGTGATTACTAAAATAAGGGATCCCGAGTCTCATCAGAAGTGTTCTGAGGAGGTTCTAGCTTATTAGAGAGAACGTGGCCAGAAGAGATGTAGCAATGGTAAGAGTTCCATCCGAAGATAACATTGCAGATCCACTGACAAAGCCATTGACTCAGATTGTCTTTGAGCATCACAAAGGTCTGATGAGGATAAGACATGTTGGTGATTGGCTTTAGGTCAAGTGGGAGATTGCTAGTCATATGTGCCCAGCAAGCCAATCACATGAGTGATGGCACTTGTGACTTGATATGCACTTTTTCTCTTTGCTTATTATTAGGCATTTTATCACTTTATCTTGTGTGTTGCATATACTGTGATGTCCTTGGATCTGTGCAATGTGAATCGGATTGTAATGAGATCATGAAAATGAGACCGATTCACCTTTAAACACAGACCCTGAATTATCCTGGTCATAGGTTAATCAAGAAGGAAAACGAGATAACTGGATAGATCGGTGTGCTGTATACCCATCCATATAAAGGAGGCAGGTGGTCTCATAGCTACTCATGTGGGGACGTTAAGGGTACAGTACAGGTGCTCATTGGGGAATGAGTTCACTGATTGATTCGCCTACGGAATGCTGGATGGTTATTGATACCTCACGTCAGACAGCGATTCTGTCGTCCTAGTAGTGTATCTGGTTCTTAGACTTGAGACACCAAGGATGTCCTGTATGAGTACTCCACTCTTTGATACCGGACTTATAGGTTTGGAAAGTTCTAGATCTAGTACAACCGGTTATTGGGAGTGGTAGCCAACCTTGCAAGGGCTATTGAGTGTCAATAGAGGATCATCCGCTCTCGGTATCATGAGAGGAATATCCCAGGTGTTCTTACTCGAACAAATTCTTAGCCAAGGTTATTCGGATTGAGAGAGAAAGAGTTCTCCGGGAGAATCCGATAAGAGCAAGACTTGAGGAGAGACCGTATGGGCCTGACAGCCCCATGCCTGGTATAGGGTCTCTGGGATATTAGATGGATGAGAGACTACAGATACATGGTAACTGAGGACAGAGACTATAGATACATCCTTGGATTCCCCTGTATCGTCTAGGAGCCGCGGCGTAGTGGCTTGGTACGTCCGCAGTCGATGAGTTGGGTGAATTATTATAGAGATAATAATTCACTAAGTTAGAAGGAGTTCTGACAAGTATGACTCACGGCCAGCTCGATATTGGGCCTAGAGGGTCACACACATATGGTAGGTGTTGTGACGAGTAGAGGTTCAGATATGAGATATCCGCTGAACACCCTATCTTATTGGATATCCATTAAGCCCATGGATTATTGGATCCTGAGATGAGATCCAATAATTGCTAATAAGAGATTATTGGGTAGAGACCCACTAATCCAAGAGGCTTGGGTAATTGGATAGAGATCCAATACCCAATAGGGCAAAAGATCCATTAGGGTTTTTAGGGGGCCTATATAAATAGGAGGGAACCAAAACTCTATAGGTGGGGGGTTTCTTTTGGTTGCCACCTCATGTTCTCCTATCCCCAGAGAGAGAGAGGTGCATCGTTGCAATTCCTGCCGTGTGGATACCGCTAGAGAGGAGGACGCTTGACCTCCTTCATCCTCTCCCTCAGATTTGCAGGAATTCAGGGATATACGATCTCCCTAGATATCTTCTTTCATATGTGTAGTTTTGCAGATTTATTTTTGACGCACCGATCTTCGCACGATGATGGAAACTTTCTACGAGAAATCTAGGGTTTTGTTTTATGTTCTTCCGCTACGCATATGATGTCGCTCTCTTTAAGGATTTCCCAACAATTCCCAACCTGTTTAGCCTCCGAACCACCATGGCCTCGAGGGACTCAACCAACCATGATGTTTGGTTAAGTCATCACAATCGTTACAAAATGAGTCAGATTCGGTGATATACTCTCGAGGGACTTGACCAAGCATACCATGTCCTCAGGTCACCGGTGACATCTCTATGTCATAGATAAGATAGCGAAACACGATATAGGTGAGTCTCGAGGGACTCGACCAACTCAACCTATACCGAAAATTAATTCCTACCTATAACGATGGAAGGCCACGTGGGTCAATCTAATTGCATCATGTTTACCGACTTAATATTATTAATAGAGAGGATTTTTGATTTGGTCTCCTAACATAATGTGTCACACACATACATATTTAATATATATATCTACATCGTATGCAAATATATATATATATATATGGTAGGTGTATAACCAATCACACATCACATGAGCAATCACACCAGATGATCATGGACTACATCCTAATGTGATCAGGCCCGAGCCAGTGGGCCCAATCACTCACCTTAAGATCTATGTGTGCTTAGGCGCATCTTCATGCCTTGTGATCGTTCTTCTCGCTTCGTTGATTTCGTCGGTATCTCAATGCATCTTCATTCGTCGGATCGTCCGTCTCGACCTCATGGGTCCTGCTACCGTTGCACCTCCTTATGTAATTACAACATAATTATAGACACGCAGGCCCGATAATAAACAAGAAAAATGGAGGCTCGTAGGCCCCAATAATAATAATCACATGTATACACATCACATCACAGGTCCATGATAATCTGTCCACATCATACATCACATGTATATGTTATTTTATAGGACTACTAGTTAAAAATAATAGTTAATTAAATTATTTAATTAATATATTTTTTTGAAATTAAGGACATAGAGAAAAAATTTTAAATTCCAAAGGGTATTCTGGTCATTCGGCTACAGGGGATAAGACTGGAATTTCATAAATTCTCAGGGGCAAAACTTTGTTTTGCCCAAAACCCTAACCCCTCTCACTGCTTTGCTACGATGTGGCCACTGTCACCCTGTCAGCGGCGGCCATTGCGGCTAACGCGCCGACCTCTGCCCGTAGGCAGCTCACACATGGGCGACGCTACCCCTTGCGGACGAGCGTCGCCTCTCGATGGCACTGCCCTTGCGGGCGCGTGCCCCTGCGGGCACCGCTGCGGGCTGGTTGCCCTCAAGTGGGCGTTGTTGCGGGCTGGTCACCCGCAGGCGGGGGCCCCTACGGGCTCTGTGCCTTGGGCGACGGTCGCCCCTGCAGGCGAGGCCACCACAGCGGGCATGCGCCACCCCTATGGGCTCTTTTGCCATGGGACAGCGCCCCCAGGCAACGTTGCCCTGGCGGGCGTCGCCCGCCCTTGCGGACAGGCCGCCCCACAGGGACTACTACTGCGGGTGGGCCAACAGCCACCTGCCTGCAGGCCTTGTGTCCGTAGCCGTAGCCACCACCACCGCCAGTGCAAGCAGTAAGGCTGCAAGCAGCCTCTTCACTGCTGTGCGAGCGCAGCAATAGTTGCTGCTCTTCCTCACATTTTGCACCCACAATTTTGGTGTCAAAAGTAGATCTAAAACATAACATACACAGTTTAAGATCCAATCTTCGTATGAACAATCTGACTTTGATACCACTATTGGGAAATCCACAGGAGGCGACATCTCATGCACCGCGGAAGAACAGAAAAAATAAAAATCTTGGATTTCCATGAAAGATTCCGTCATCGTGCGAAGATCGGTGCGTCATAAACAAATCCGCGAAAACTACATGTGTAAAAGAAAATACCTAGGTAGATCGTATATCCCTGAATCCCTACAGATCTGTAGGAAGGATGAAGGAGGTTAAGCGTCCTCCTCTCTAGCGGTATCCACATGGCAGGGACTGCGACAATGCTCCTCTCTGGGGAGAGGAGAACAGAAGGTGGCTACTAAAAGAAACCCTCAGCCTATAGAGCTTTGGTTCCCTCCTATTTATAGAGGCCCCTTGTAAACCCTAATGGATCTTGCCCTATTGGGTTGGATCTCTATCTAATTACCCAAGCCTCTTGGATTAGTGGGTCTCTACCCAATAATCTCTTATTAGCAATTATTGGATCTCATCTGAAGATCCAATAATTCAGGGGCTTAATGGATATCCAATAAGTTAGGAGCTCTAACGGATATCTCATATTCGAACCTCTACTCGTCGCAACACCTACCATATGTGTGTGACCCTTTAGGCTCAATATCGAGCTGGCCGTGAGTCATACTTGTCAGAACTCCTTCTGAATTAGTGAACTATTATCTCTATAATAATTCACCTAACTCATCGATTGTAGATGTACTAGGCTGCTACGCCATAGCCCCCAAACGATACAAGGGAATCCAATCCTTTGAACCTATCTATCCTCAGTTACCATGTATCTATAGTCCCTCATCCATCTAATATCTCAGAGACTCTATACTGGGCATGGTGCTGTCAGGCCCATACGGTCTCTCCTCGAGTCTTGCTCTTGTCGGATTCTCCCGGAGAACTCTTTCTCTCTCAATCCGAATAACCTTGGCCAAGAATTTATTCGAGCAAGAATACATGGGATATTCCTGTCATGATATCGAGAGCAGATGATCCTCTATTGATACTCAATAGTCCTCGTAAGATTGGCTACCACTCCCAATAACCAACTATACTAGATCTAGAACTTTCCAAACCTATAAGTCCGGTATCAAAGAGTAGAGTACTCATACAGAACATCCTTGATATCTTAAGGACTAGATTACACTATTGAGATTACAAAATCACTCTATGACATAAGGTATCAATAACCATCCAGTATTCCGTAGGCGGATCAATCAGTGAACTCATTTCCCAATGAGCACCTGCATTGTACCCTTAGTGTCCCCACACGAGTAGCTATGAGACCAGCCACCTCCATCATATGAACGGGTATATAGCACACCAGTCTATCCGGTTATCTCGATGTCCTTCTCGAGTAACCTATGACCAGGATAATTTAGGATCTATGTTTAAAGGTGAATCAGTTTCATTATCGTGATCTCATCATAATCCGATTCTTATTGCACAGATCCAAGGACATCACAATATATGCAACACGTAAGATAAAGTGATAAATTGCCTAATAATACGTAAAGAGAAAAAGTGCATATCAAGTCATAAGTGCCATCACTTGTATGATTGGCTTGCAGGGCACATATGACTAGTAGTGTTTAAATCACTGAAATTTATCGTGTTTAACTACTGTACTAATTCACCCCCCCTCTTAATGCTGCTCTCGATCTTAACAATTAGTATTAGAGCCTTGTTATTTTTCTTTCAGATTTACACCTGTAAAAAATGGCTCTTCATCGCTTGTTCGTCTATCATTCTTTAACGGATCAGACTACACATATTGGAAAACTCGAATGAGAGTTTTCTTGATTTCTTTAAATTTGGATTATGGAGTGTTATTGAAAACGATTTTCAACTTCCCTCTAAACCGATGAACGAATGGTCGGATTTAGAGAAGAAATATTTTTCTTTAAATGTAAAGGCTCTGAGTGCCTTATTTTGCGCTTTAGATAAAAAAGAGTTCAATCAGATTTTTATGTGCGAAACAGCTTTTGATATTTGGTGGACACTTGAAATCACACACGAGGGAACTAGTAGAGTCAAAGACTCGAAAGTAAATCTCTTACTGCATGATTTTAAGCTTTTTCGAATGCAACCAAGCGAGACTATAGGCGACATGTACACCCGTTTCACAGATGTCGTTAATAGTCTAAAAGCTCTTGGTAAATTTTTTTTAGATTTTAATCTCGTAAATAAGATTTTAAGATCCCTTCCAAAAAGGTGGGATCCTAAAGTAATGGCCATACAATAAGCTAAAAATTTAAATGACTTACCTCTTGAAGAACTCATTGGGTTTTTAATGACCTATGAGATGACATTCTTGAAACACAATGAACATGATAAACACATGAACCACCTTCCAAAGAATAGGAAGGATTTAGAATTTTGGACAAATGAGGACCTCTTGAGTGATAACTCAAGTGATGGTGATGAGGATATTGAATACATAATAATGAATTTTAATAAGTTCATTAAACAAAAATGTAAAACTAAAAATGAACTTGAACGGAGGAAGAGGCCAAAGAAAAGGAAGACACCCAAGGACAAATTAAGAACTTCCGAAAGGCAAATGACAAATTACGTTTTGATGGTCTTTGACTACAAGGTAAGCAACTTAACCAAAGCTCCTTTGCTTTATGAAATTACTTAAAATTTTTCATGAGTGCTTAGTTTAGTTGGTAGGAAATAAAAAAAGATTATTTAAAAAAAATTATATCATGCTTTTCTTTCTAGTATTTTTGTAAAAATTAAAATGATACTTGCATGATTTGTGATAATGCATGCACTCCTAATAGGATTAATCCATGCATGTGTATCTTGATGTTTTATATTATTTTTCATCTCTAAATATGATGCTTAATGATTTTATATTATGCATAAGTTTTTGAAGTGATATTGATTTGAAACTCTATGTTTTGGATAAACATGTTTTTGGTCTAATCATTCTCGTGACAAATTAAGATGACATAATGCATGTACACCTAAAAGGATAAAATCCATATATGCTTTCCGTATAGATTTTCAATTTTAAACATGATACATATCTATATATGAATTTCTTGAAAATCTTTTGATAGTAGATATGTGTATCATGCTTATAATTTGAAAACTTCCATCTTGGATTAATAGATCTTAATTATTTTTATGACGAAATTTATAAAATGATGCATGATTTTAGCAAAAAATTGAGCATTGATTATCTTGTTATAACTAATGAAAGAGAGAATTAAAATGATTTTGATGATGCATTATGAAATCATGCTTAATGATTGTATCATGCTTGATAATTTGAAATCTTATATTTCGAAATATTGTGCTTTTGGTCTTAACGGTTTTATGATGAAATTTTTTAGATAACACACCATATTTTTTATAATGAAACTTGTCTCGACTTTAAACTTGATACTCATCCCTTATACAAAAAGGACTTGAGCATGCTTACATATGTACTCAATCTATATTGCTCTTAATAAATTTTCCGAATGAAAGTTCTCAATATTGATTTCGGACTTATACGATAATGCATATTGTGATTTATTTTACAAAATTTGCCTTTCACTCTTGAATGTGATACTCATTTTTATTAAAGGCAAAGATATACTTACATGAAGTAAATAATAAAAATAAAATACATATTTCTTGAAATTTGTCTATCTCTAAAGTTCTCGATTTTTGATAAAAGAAATAATGAGTCTAGAAAATGATTTTGATGATGTTTCAAAAATCATGATTGATAATAATATAGATGAAAATGTTTAATGTATGCATAGTGATGATTTCATTCTCAACATGATGCATGACTTTTATATGAAAATTTGAATATGGTGAGATCAACCACATAAAATAAAACATATAAAAATTAAAAATGCACTATCATGATGTTTTATGTTTGATGCATTTGATCTTAATGATAAAACTTGTATTTCAAATTTATATGATGATGGCTTTCATGTAAATATTAAAACATATCTTATGAAATCACTATTGATAATGATGAAATGAAAATATTAAAAGTTTGTTATCATACTTGATGACTTTACGATATCATATCTTGATGACAAAACTCATGTGTTGGTTTTAAACATGATACTCATTTTTTAAAATATGAGCACACTTATATGAAACAAATAACTTAAAATAAAACACATTATGTATGATGAGTGACCCTCACATTTGAACTACTGTGTATTTGGTCTTAATCATTTTTACGATGAATTTTTATATGACATGTTATATCTTTCGATTTTAAAAATCTTGATGGTTTTTGCTTTTATGTCTTGAACTTTCATGCTTATTTCTATTTGACATTAAAAGGCAAAGATATGCACATATGAAATGAATCATAAAATAGAAATGCATATTTCTTGAAATCTTTCTTCTAGAGTTTTTCGATTTTTTCATAAAAAAACAAGTGATGAATTCATTTATGATATTTTGTGAACCACTTGAATTTTGAATGAGATTTTGATGATGTGTTAAAAGAATCACTTAAAAAGAAAATGCTTTTCCCATCTTATTGAGATTAATGATTTCATGATATCTTATGAATCTTGTAAATTATGAAATTAATTTTGATGATTTGTTTACGAGTTCGGAGTTGATGAGTTGAACTAGAATGAGTCTTATCTATATCATGATCTTGATAACTTGAGTTTTTCAAGATCTCTTACTCCATACTCTTTTATGATTCTCCCATGTTATTGAAGAAAAATACAAATGAATTTAGATCTATCATGCTTAAATCAAGTTGTTCCTTTTTGCTACCAAATGAATCATGACTTGATCTTTGATATTGATATTTCTTTTATCATGATCTTGATTATATAATTCTTTTACTTTATTAAAAAGATTTATCAAATAAATCATGTCCTTCTTGAATTTTCTTGATATCATGACATGATTTCTTTATATGGTTTGAAATTTTTAGCTATTAAGTCATCCACTTCATTTTGACAATAATTAAGGGGGAGCTAGCTGTTGGGAAATCCTTCAGGAGAGTGACATTATATACGTAGCGGAAGAATAGAAAACAAAACCCCAGATTTCCCATAGAAAGTTTCTGTCGTCGTGTAAAAATCGGTGCATCAAAAATAAATCCGTAAAACTGCACGTGTAAAAGAAGATACCTAGGGAGATCGTATATCCCTGAATTCCTACAGATCTGTGGGAGAGGATGAAGGAGGTCAAGCATCCTCCTCTCTAGCGGTATCCACATGGCAGGGATTGCAACAATGCACCTCTCTCTTTAGGGAGAGGAGAACAGGAGGTGGCTACCAAAAGAAACCCCTCAACCTATAGAGCTTTGATTCCCTCCTATTTATAGAGGCCTCCTAAAAATCCTAATGGATCTTTTGCCCTATTGGGTATTGGATCTCCATCTAATTACCTAAGCCTCTTAGATTAGTGGATCTCTACCAAATAATCTCTTATTAGCAATTATTGGATCTCATCTCAGGATCCAATAATTCAGGGGCTTAATCAATATCCAATAAGATAGGGGGTTCAGCGAATATCTCATTTCCGAACCTCTACTCGTCGCAACACCTACCATATGTGTGTGACCCTCTAGGCCTAATATCGAGCTGGCCGTGAGTCATACTTGTCAGAACTCCTTCTGACTTAGTGAATTATTATCTTTATAATAATTCACCCAACTCATCGACTACGGACGTACCAGGCCACTACACCGCGGCCTCCAGACGATACAGGGGAATCCAATCCTTTGGACCTATATGTCCTCAGTTACCATGTATCTATAGCCCCTCATCCATCCAATATCCCAAAGACCCTATACTGGGTATGGTGCTATCAGGCCCATACAATCTCTCCTCGAGTCTTGCTCTTGTCGGATTCTCCCGGAGAACTCTTTCTCTCTCAATCCGAATAAACTTGGCCAAGGATTTATTCGAGCAAGGACACATGGGATATTCCTCTCATGATACCGAGAGTGGATAATCCTCTATTGATACTCAATAGTCCTCGTAAGGTTGGCTACCACTCCCAATAACCGGTTGTACTAGATCTGAAACTTTCCAAACCTATAAGTCCGGTATCAAAGAGTGGAGTACTCATACAGGACATCCTTGGTATCTCAAGTCTAAGGACCAGATACACTACTGGGACTACGGAATCACTGTCTAATGTGATGTATCAATAACTATCCAGTATTCCACAGGCGGATCAATTAATGAACTCATTCCCCAATGAGCACCTGTACTGTACCTTTAGTGTCCCCACATGAGTAGCTATGAGACCAGCTACCTCTGTCATATGGACTGGTATACAGCACACCAGTCTATCTGGTTATCTCGATGTTCTTCTCGAGTAACCTATGACCAGGATAATTCAGGGTCTGTGTTTAAAGGTGAATCGATCTCACTATTATGATCTCATCACGATCCGATTCCCATTGCACAAATCCAAGGACATCACAATATATGCAACACGCAAGATAAAGTGATAAAATGCCTAATAATAAGCAAAGAGAAAAAGTGCATATCAAGTCACAAGTACCATCACTTATGTGATTGGCTTGTAGGGCACATATAACTAGCAATCTCCCACTTGACCTAAAGCTAATCACCAACATGTCCAATCCCCATCAGACCTCTATAACGTTTAAAGATAATCTGATTCAATGGCTTTGTCAGTGGATGTGCAATGTTATCTTCGGATGGAACTCTTTCCATTGCTACATCTCTTCTGGCCACGATCTCTCTAATAAGCTAGAACCTCCTCAGAGCACTTCTGATGAGACTCGGGTTCCCTTATTTGAGTAATCGCCCCGTATTTATCGTAATTTAAGGGAATCGACTCCTCGCTACTCGGGATGACTTTGGATCTATGATAAACTTCTTCATCCAGACTCTCTCCTTTGCTGCCTCTGTCGCAGTAATGTATTCCGCCTATGTGGTCGAGTTAGTAGTAGTGTCTTGCTTGGAACTCTTCCAGCATATTGCTCCTCCATTCAGGGTGAACACATACCCTGAATTAGACTTGCTATCATCAACATCGAACTGGAAGCTCGAGTCCGTGTAGCCCTCAACCCTGAGGCTACTACCTCCATATACCAGTAAAAGATCCTTAGTCCTTCTCAACTACTTAAGAATACTTTTTACTACTTTCTAGTACTCTAAGTCGGGATCTGCCTGATATTTGCTCGTGACACTCAGAGCATGCGCTATATTAAGCCTGGTACATAGCATAGCATACATGATAGATCCTATCGCTGATGCATATGGTATCATATCCATGTGTGCCCTTTCTTTAGGAGTCTTTGGGGACATACTCCTAGAAAGTGATATTCCATGTCTCATTGGAATGAGACATCTCTTGGAATTTTTCATGCCAAACCTTTTGACAATGGTGTCTGTATACCTTGATTGGGACAAGTCAAGCATCCTCTTAGATCTATCTCTATAGATCTGTATTCTAAATATACAGGATGCTTCCCCTAAGTCCTTCATGGAGAAATGCCTAGATAACCAAGTCTTTACTGTGGAGAGCATTCCTACAACATTTCCAATGATCAGGATGTCATTCACATATAATACCAAAAAGGTGATAGTGCTTCCACTTACTTTCCTATACACACAAGGGTCATCTTTGTTTTTAACGAAATCATAAGATCTGATCGCCTCATCAAATCTTATGTTCCAACTTCGAGAAGCTTGCTTCAATTCATAAATGGACCTAAGCAACCTGCATAATCTGGGTTATCCCTGGACACGAATCCCTCAGGCTGTATCATATACACCTCCTCCTCGAGGTTACCATTGAGGAATGCGGTTTTGACATCCATCTGCCAGATCTCATAATCATAGTGTGCTACAATAGCCAATAGAATTCGAATAGATTTTAGCATGGCTACAGGTAAGAAAGTTTCATCATTGTCAACACCTTGTCTTTGACGATACCCCTTAGCCACTAGCCTTGCTTTATAGGTCTCTACCTTTCCATCTACTCCAATCTTCTTTTTGAAGATCCACTTGCAGCCAATGGGTACAATACCCTCGGGTGCATTAACTAGGTTCCAATCCTTATTGGAGTACATGGAATCCATTTCTGAATTCATGGCTTCTTACCATTTTCCAGAGTCTATGCTCATAATAGCCTCCTCATAGGTTTGAGGATCAATATCCTCAATATCCTCTCTTCTGATATGTCCCACATATCTCTAAGGAGGATGAGATACTCTATCGGACCTACGTAAAGTTGGAACGTGTGTGTTAGGTATCTGAACAGATTCTAGAATGGTGCTTGAGCTAGGTTCTCCAACCTCGCTCAACTCTATCATACTTCCACTGTCTCCACCAAGAATGTGTTCCTTCTCAAGGAACACTGCTCTCTTGGCTACAAAAACTTTTTGGTTCTTAGGGTGATAGAAATAATACCCACAAGTTTCCTTGGGATATCGCACGAACTTGCACCGTTCCATTCTGGATTCTAACTTGTAAGGGTTGTGTCTCTTAACGTGGGCAGGGCAGCCCCAAATCTTAACAATCTTAAGATCAGGCATCTTCCCATTCCATATCTCATATAGAGTAGACATCACTAATTTCGTTGGAATTCTGTTCAGAAGGTAAACTGTGGTCTCTAGGACATATCTCCAGAATAAGATGGGTAGGTCGACGAAACACATCATAAAACACACCATATCTAACAGTATACAATTCCTCCTTTCTGATACACCATTAAGCTATGGTGTATAAGGAGGTGTCCATTGGGATAATATCTCATAGTCTTTGAGGAATTGGGTGAACTCTGTACTCAAGTACTCACCTCCTCGATCTGATCGAAGGGTTTTAATACTCTTTCCTGTTTCGTTCTCCACTTCATTTTTATATTCCTTGAATTTCTCAAAAGCTTCAGACTTGTACTTCATCAAGTACACATGTTCGTATCTTGAGAAATCATCAGTGAAAGTAATGAAGTAGGAGTAACCACCTATGGCATGAGTCGACATGGGACCGTATACATCACTATGTATGAGTTCTAGTAACTCAGTGGCTCTTTCTCCAGTTCCACTAAATGGAGAGTTAGTCATTTTTTCCCGAAGGCAAGGTTCACATGTCGCATATGACTCATAGTCAAATGGATCTAGATATCCATCTTTTAGCAACTTTTGAATCCTTCCCTCGTGGATGTGACCTAGCCTACAATGCCAAAGATATGCATTGTTCATCTCTTCTCGTTTCCTCTTAGACTCACTTACACTCATGATATGTGGAGCTATATCTAGCATAAATAAACTATTATGCAATGTTCCTCTCATGATGATCTGATCATCTAATATTATTGAACAACCATTATTCTCAAAAACTAATTTATATCCACTAACTGTCAAACATGAAATGGAAATAATATTTTTGATAATAGAAGGAACATAATAGCATGCATCTAATGTAATAATAGCTCCACCAGGCAGATATAAAGTGACCTTGCCAATAGCCACTGCAGTAACCTTTGCTCCATTGCCCATCTTAAGGTCCATCTTGCCTCTGTTTAATCTCCTAAGTCCTGCCAGAACCTGCAACGAATTGCAAATATGATAAGCACTCCTGGTATCCAATACCTATGTGTTATCAAAAGATTCTAACAAATGGAGACTGATCATGAATATACCTGAAGCTTCTGTTTCACCCTCTCTGCAAGGTACTCTTTGCAGTTCCTCTTCCAGTGCCCATCATTGCCGCAGTGGAAGCACTCGCCTTTATCCTTTGTTGGATCTTTATTGGCAACCTTTGCCTTACCCATTTTGTCCTTGCCCTTGCCCTTGCCCTTTTTAAGGGTCTTCTCAGCTTTCCTTTTATTTCTGGTCTCACCAGCATAGAGAACTGGCTTCTCTTTCTTGATGGTGCCCTCTGCTTCTCTCAATATATTGAGGAGCTTTGGGATGGTCACCTCAAGTTTGTTCATTTTAAAATTCATTATGAATTGAGAAAAGGAATCTGGTAGGGACTGAAGCACAAGATCCATACATAGGTTATCCTCTAGGACCATTCCCAGACCTGTGAGTTTCTCGATCCACTCAATCATCTTAAGGGCATGTTTCTGAACCGGTGTCCTCTCAGTCATCCTGGCACGAAAAAGACTCTTTGATATCTTATATCACTGAGTTCTTCCCTGTTCCTCAAACAGTTTGCGGAGATGTAGGAGTATGGAATTAGCATCCATATTTTCATGCTGTCTCTGTAACTCAGTAGTAATAGAGGCCAACATATAACACTGAGCAAGAGTGGAATCATCTAAGTACTTCACATAACGAGTGATCTCATCCTCGCTTGCCCCTTCGTCGGGCGCAGGGATCACTATATCAAGGACATACGTGAGTTCTCTGTCATGAGAATGATTATCAGATTGTGAAGCCAATCCGTATAATTTGGATCAATGAGGCGGTTGGCATCAAGTATGCCACGTAAAGGATTTGAAAGCAATATTTTCTGAAATTAAAGATGTAGCATAAATAAATAACACGTAGACTTTATAAAAATTAAACAGTTAAGATAATGACTTCTATCTTAATGTACTCCTACTAATTATTTGTGAGACACACAACTGTTTGGATCTAAAAGGCACTAAGAGGGGGGGTGAATTAGTGTAGCGGATTAAAATCATACTTTGAAACGGATTTTACAAAAATACAAGTTCGTAGAAAGATTTCGGTTTAACAAAAGAGAACTTGAAAGTAATTGCTTGAGTAAAGGAAATAACAAGGAACTAAACAACTTGCAGTTAAGTAATGAAATGATTCAAAAATATAAACACTCACATATTCATGAACACAATGATGTATAGTGGTTCGGTCAAATGACCTACATCCACTCTTGAAGCCTTCACGATGAGGCTCCGCTCTTTCACTAGCAATCCTTTGAAAGGGAAGGACCAATACCCCTGTTTTACAACTCTTTACAAGAAGTTCACACTCTTATAAGATTTCTCAAGAAGAAGAAGGAGGTGAACACTTAGCAAGAACAAGACTTTTCAAGACTTTTCAAAATCTCAAAACCAAGATTCTAACTCTCAAAAGGGTACCCTTTCAGCCGAGAAAGGGGGGGTATTTATAGATCCAAAATGGATTCAAATTTGGGCTCCAAATTTGAAATCAAATTGGAGTTCCCAGTTCTGTCTGTGTCAGAGGCGGTGCCACTTTGTCAGAGGCAAAGCAGTGCCACCGCTGTCGAGACGGCAGTGCCACGCTTTGTGTCGATCTGGCTGACCCGACACACACGAAGCGATACCACCGCCCAGGCAGGCGGTGCTACCACTCTAGTCTCAGGTGATCAGGCGGTGCCACCGCTAGCTAGCTAGCAGCGGTGCTACTGCTGTCTGCAGTATTGGGGTGGTGCTACCGCCCCAGGCTGGGCGGTTCAACCGCCTGGCCTATTCAGCCAAGGCTGAATGGGCCCTGTTTAAGGCCAAACTCGGCCCAGTAGAGGCCCGGTTGGCCTCTACTAATTTTAGGTAGGATTCTTTCTAAATCCTTGCTCTACTCATGTGCAAACTACGAACTTAAAAACATAACTCAAAAGTGATTTGACCCGACACTCTTCAAGTCAACTTCTGGTGAGCTTTACGGTGAGATTCCAGCATGCTTCTGATGCTTCCCTTCGGATTGCTTCCAGCAGACTCCTAGCATACTCCCGGATTGTTTGGCGAGCTCAACGAGTCTTCGGCTAGCTTCCGAGTCTTCCTGGTAAGTTCCGCGAACCTTCGACGATCTTGGCGATGAACTTCCGAAAACTTCGGTAAGTCCCTGATTCGATCTTGGATGGTTCCGGCAATACTTTCGAAGATTTCTTGGACTTCCGATGAACTCTTGAACCCCCGACGGACTTGACCTCGGTAAATCGCTTTATGTTTTCTTTCCATCGTAGTTGTTCCTACACACTTATCTCGACAAAGTAGATTAGAACAAATATTTCACCAATTGACTTCATCATCAAAATTCGAGATTCAACAATCTCCCCCTTTTTGATGATAACAATCAATTGATGATGGAGTTACTCTTAACTCCCCCTATCTATATGCCATAGAAAATAAAAATTAATTGAATTCAATTTTTGAATTCAACATAATAAGTTTAACATATGAAAGAAAAACTTCATGATTTACTTAATGATGACAAAGTCGATGTTGGACATTCATCATTAAAATGTCAAATAGGTATCAAATGATATCAATGAAGTATACACAATTAAAAACATGATATCAAGAATCTAAATAAGCATTTTAAGTATATAACTTGCAATAACTTGTAAAGCATGGGAAATGCATATAACTTTCAACGTATGGCAATTGCATACACATATTATTTCTCCCCCTTTGTCATCAACAAAAAGGAAAAGAGGGATTCATATGTGTAACAATAAAGGATGGCCGAAAAATATCACAAATATGGAAAAGAAAATCATTCAGAAATCCAAAAATCATTCCACAGGTCCCAAGAAGATGTAATGAAGATAATACAACATATATGTCAAAGCTGCATATATGTGAAAGTTGCACACAAGTTCAAAAAGAAAATACAACAAACTACTCATCAGGAGGAATGCCAAGGTGCCTATACATGTGATCTATCTTTTGGTTCATCTTTCACATTTCCTTCAAAATTTTAATTTGCTGTAATTTTACTTTATTTAACTCTCTCATGATCGGATAGTCAGAAGGAGGAGCAAAAGCTGGCACTGATGGAGCTGCATCAAAAGGATTAGGAGGAGGAGATTCATTTCCCCTAAAGACTGGTGTTTCTGGATGGTCTACTGGTGGGGGAGGTATATCACTTCTCCTAGATGGGGAAGGTACACCTAAGTCGCCTAAGTAGTTTAACGTCAATGATGTTAAATCTGTCCACTTGTATTACTTCTTCATTAGGTGGAATGCAAATATTATGGGCATGCAATAGTTTAGTTATTAATCCTCCATATAGTAACATTGATCCTTTAGAAAGGACTTCTATCATGTGCTACCAGATTAGGTATCCAAAACAAAAATTTTATCTGGTCATGATCCAATATATGGTACCTAACTCAGTGAAACTGATCTCATCATGATGAAACTGTTTAGGAATGATAATGCTTACAAGAATGTGATGTAAAATTTTAAAGTTAAAAGGTAACAAATGTTCACAACTCTTGGGGATTATGCCTAAATTTGGGTTTACAAACACGGTTTCTAAGGCTTCAGAGTGGGTGGCTCCGATTGTGTCCATGTCCCATTTTCCTCTAAAATAACATCCTAACTCTTTCTCAACAATTCCAATTAATGAGCATATAGTACTATCTAATATTTGGATCTCATTACTTAGAAGATAAGTTGATAAGCCATCATCATTCAAGCTTAAATTAGCATAGAATAATTTAACCAAGCGTAGATAAATAGGTTCAACAACTTGCAAAATGGGTAAGGCCTCTAAGTCTGCAAACCATATGATAGGTTCTAGGCTCCCTAATTGATTCAAATCAACATATTTTCCTTTATGAATGGTTCTAGAAACAAGTTCAGAAAATCTAAGGGAAGCTTCTTTTGATTTGAACAAAGATTGGTCAAATGAATCTACCTCCATCCTTTTTCCTTTGTCTCTTGATGTTCTTTTAGGAGCCATTTCTATTTAGGATAGATCAATAATCAATTGAAGGAAAGAATTAAACTAGATAAGAAAAAGAAAGAGAAAAAATTCAGTTTTTACCTTAGATTGTTCCTTTGAGAGGTAGGGAGCTTGAATCAAAGAAAGATCTCCTTCTTAGGCTTCCAAAGGGAAGGAATGATGCTTGGGAAGTTTTAGAGGAGTGTAGAGAGGTGAGGAAGAGAACTCTCGGGTTAGGGGGCGGTTCTACCGTCGGCCCTAACTCACCCCTTATAAAAGGGGTGTTCGGGTGGTACTACCACCCCAGCAGGTGGTTCTATCGCCTGGGGCTGACTACCCAGGCGGTGCCATCGTCGAATCTGGCGGTGCTACCGCCGGTAGCACAAAAATCCCCCTTTTTTTTTTAAATTGTTTTTAGAGATGGGATGAAGTCAAAAAGAATTTGATGAAAAGAAATCCAAGAGGAAAGATAAAAACCAAAAAGATTTGGAATCAAATCAATGAAAACCACAATTTCAAGGAAAGATATCATCTAATAAATCTTACTTATTAGGACAATTTAACATGCCTAATTCTCTTCTAATAAAATCAAATTGGTCCTCATTTAAAGGTTTTGTAAAAATGTCTACTAATTGATGATTTGTATCAACAAATTCAAGGGTGATATCTTTACTACTTACATGATCACATATAAAATGATGCCTAATGTCAATGTGCTTAGTTCGAGAATGTTGAATCGGATTTTTAGTTAGACAAATAGCACTCGTGTTATCACATTTTATAGGAATGTTTTTTAAGTAAATTCCATAGTCTTCTAGTGTATTTTTCATCCAGATAACCTGTGCACAGCATGCACTTGCAGCTATATATTCGACTTCTGCCGTAGATAGTGCAACCGAATTTTGTTTCTTGGAAGTCCAAGAGACAAGTGCATGTCCTAGAAATTGACATGTTCTGGATGTGCTTTTTTTATCTATTTTACATCCACCAAAATCCGCATCTGTATAAGCTCTCAAATCAAAGTTATCAGATTTTGGATACCATAATCCAAGATTAGGAGTCACTTTAAGATATCTAAGGATTCTCTTAACAGCTTTGAAGTGAGATAGCTTAGGATTAGCTTGGAATCTTGCACATAGCCCTACACTGAACATGATGTCAGGTCTGGTTGCAGTGAGATAAAGTAGGCTACCTATCATGCCCCTATAAGTTTTTTGATCAAAACTTTCTCTATTTTCATCCATATCTAATTTAGTGGAGGTGCTCATAGGAGTGCTAATATCTTTTGATCCATCCATGTTAAATCGTTTTAACAATTCCAATGTGTATTTTGATTGATTTAGAAATACACCATCACTTAGTTGCTTGATTTGCAGTCCTAAAAAGAAATTTAGTTCTCCCATTAGGCTCATCTTAAATTCATCACTCATATTCTTAACAAATGATTCACATAGTGATTTATTACAAGAACCAAAAATAATATCATCAACATAAATTTGAACAATAAGAAAATTATTTTTAAAATATTTAATAAATAATGTAGTATCAACCTTGCCTTTAGTGAAATCATTTGAAATTAAAAAAGAACTAAGCCTCTCATACCAAGCCCTAGGGGCTTGTTTTAGACCATATAGAGCCTTAGTTAGCTTAAACACATGGTTAGGAAATAGAGAGTTTTCAAATCCGGGTGGTTGTTCGACATACACTTCTTCGGAAATAAAACCATTTATGAATGCACTTTTGACGTCCATTTGAAATAATTTGAAATCATTACTACTAGCATAGGCAAGGAGCATCCTAATGGCTTCTAATCTTGCCACCGGAGCGAAGGTCTCTTCGTAATCGATACCTTCTTCTTGGTTGAAACCTTTGGCCACTAGTCTAGCCTTGTTTCTAACCATGATACCGTATTCATCTTGCTTGTTTCTAAAGACCCACTTAGTACCAATAACTAAGTGGTCATTAGGTCTAGGAACAAGCTTCCATACCTCATTCCTCTCAAATTGATTCAATTCTTCTTGCATTGCGATAACCCAAGAATCATCTTTCAAGGCATCAACAATGCATTTTGGTTCAACTTGAGAAAGAAAAGCGGCATGGGCACAAAAATCTTTGAAAGAAGAGCGAGTTTGAACCCCTTTCGATGCATCTCCTATAATTAACTCCTTGGGATGAGCATCTACATACTTCCATTCCTTGGGTAAGGAAGTTTGGGAAGAAGATGCATCCAAGTTGTCATTTTGAGGAGAGGGTTCATTCAAATTCAAATTATCAAGACCAAAATCATCATCAAAATCTTTCTTCTTAAATTTAGAAATTTCATTAAAAACCACATGAATAGATTCTTCTATAATTAAGGTTCTTTTGTTGAAAATACGAAAAGCCTTAGAAACAGAAGAATAACCAAGAAATATGCCTTCATTGGATTTTGCATCGAATTTTTCTAAGGCATCCTTTTCATTTAAAATAAAGCATTTACAACCAAAAACTTTAAAATAAGAAACATTGGATTTTTTATCATTCCATTCCATGATTCATATGGAGTTTTAGATAGTGATGGTCTCATTAGAACTCTATTCATAACATAGCAAGCCGTATTCACGGCTTCGGCCTAAAAATATTTTGGTAAATTATATTCATTTAACATGGTTCTAGCCATTTCTTGCAAACTTCTATTTTTCCTTTCCACTACTCCATTTTGTTGTGGATTTCTTGGAGTAGAGAAGTTATGATTATATCCGTTTATTTCATAAAAATTTTGGAAGTCATGATTTTGAAATTCACCTCCATGATCACTTCGAATTGATGAAATCATAAAACCTTTTTCATTTTGAGTGAGTTTACAAAATTTAAAGAAACATTTGAAACAATCACTTTTATGAGCCAAGAAATAGGTCCAAGTGTATCTACTATAGTCATCCACAATTACAAAGGCATATTTGCTACCTCCTAGGCTTGTTATGTCAATTGGTCTAAATAAGTCCAAATGGATCAATTGCAATGGTCTAGTGGTGCTAATTTGATTTTTTTATTTGAAACTAGTCTTTATTTGTTTTCCTAGTTGACATGCATCACATACCTTGTCCTTAACAAATTTCATGTTTGGGATACCTCTTACTAATTCTCTAGATGAAATCTTAGAGATTAGTTTCATGCTTGCATGGCCTAATCTCCTATGCCAAAGCCAAGCATCATCATTCAAAACCGAAAAACACATTTCATTACTTAATTCATCAATATTTATGGTATAGACATTGTTTTCTTTTAAAGCAATCATGGATCTGTCATTGTTGGGATTTTCAATAATGCAAACATTAGATTCAAATCTAACAACATAACCTTTATCGCATAATTGACTAATGCTTAAAAGATTATGTTTTAAACCATTAACTAGTAACACATCATCAATTGAAAAACTTGATTTGTTACCTATGGTTCCCTTGCCAATGATTTTACCCTTGTTGTTGTCTCCGAAGGTGACATACCCTTCTTCTTTGCTAGTGAGTATAGAGAAATGAGATGGATCTCCGGTCATGTGCCTTGAGCATCCACTATCAAGATACCATTTCTTGCTCCTAGCTTGTGAGTTTGTCTACAAAAGAGGATGGTTTTTAGGTACCCATTTGATTTTGGGTGCCTTACAAATTGATCTACTTAATTTATAATTTAACATTGAATTGTTTATGGTTCCTTTAGGAACCCATATCAATTTTTGTGGACTAATTTTCTTGAATGGACATTTGTAAGCAACATGTCCCGTTTTACCACAAAAATTACATTTCAAATGGGGTGATACATGCAATGTAGGCCCTTTAATGAAGGTGGTGGGATTTTGGTGAGAACCTCTCACAAATCCGATTCCACTTCTATTTCCGACGTGACCCTTGTTAGCAAGGATCATGTCCAAGCCCTTGCTACCGACCTTAAACTTGTTTAGGGTCTCTTTGAGTAGCAAGTTCTCCCTTTTTGTTGCTTCTAAGTGTTCACACTTAGAGCATAGGGGTAGAGAAGGGGTTTGAAGACTATTGAACTTACTTTGTAATAAAGCATGCTCTTTCTTAAGCAAATTGAACTTCTTACTAATAGTTCTACATTCATCAAATAACTCATGAAAAGCTATAGAAAGTTCATCGAAAGATAACTCTTCATTAAATAACTCACTAACCTCTTCTCCTAATGCCATTAGCGCGAAGTTTGCCTCCTCTTTGTTGCTAGCTTCTTCAACCTTGGAGTCACTTGAATCATCCCATGTGGCCTTCAAAGCTTTTTTCTTCTTGAATTGCTTCTTCTTGGCTTGAGGGCATTCATTCTTGAAGTGTCCTGGCTTCTTGCATTCGTAGCAAATAACTTGGTCCTTTTTGTATTCAGATTTATTTTTTGTGTCATTTTTAAATTTGTTCTTTCTTATAAATTTCTTAAACTTTCGAGTTAAAAGTGCAATGTCATTGTCACTGTCCTCATCACTTGATGTTCCTTTCAAGTGGTCTTCTTGTGTTCTAAGTGTCATATCCTTCCTGTTCTTTGGAAGGGGGTTCTCAAGCTCTTCATGAGCATGTCACGTCATCTTGTAGGTCATTAGAGACCCAATAAGTTCTTCAAGCAGAAATACTTTAAGATCCTTGGCCTCTTGAATGGTCGTAACCTTTGGATCCCAACTCTTTGGAAGGGATCTTAAAATTTTAGTTACCAATTCAAAATTAGAAAAACCTTTACCAAGAGCTTTAAGTCCATTGATGACATCCGTAAAGCGGGTGTACATGTCTCCAATGGACTCATTTGGTTTCATCCGAAAAAGTTCATAGGAATGCACAAGAATGTTGATTTTGGAATTTTTCACTCGGCTAGTGCCTTCATGAGTGATTTCAAGAGTGCGCCAAATATCAAATGCCGATTTGCAAATAGAAACCCGATTAAACTCATTCTTATCAAGCGCACAAAATAAGGCATTCATAGCCTTTGCATTGAGGGCAAAAATCTTCCTTTCCGACTCATTCCACTCACTCATCGGAAGAGAAGATTTTGCAAAGCCATTTTCAACAATGTTCCAAAGTTCGAAGTCCATAGAAATGATAAAAATCCTCATATGAGTCTTCCAATACGTATAGTCCGACCCATTAAACATAGGCGGACGAGTAATGGAGTGACCCTCTTGCATACCGGAGTAGGCCATCTCTCTTGGGTTTTAAACTAATATGAGAGCAAACCTTGCTCTGATACCAATTGTTAGGATCTAAAAGGCACTAAGAGGGGGGGGGGGTGAATTAGTGCAGCGGATTAAAATCGTACTTTGAAACAAATTTTACAAAAATACAAGTTTGTAGAAAGATTTCGGTTTGACAAAAGAGAACTTGAAAGTAATTGCTTGAGTAAAGGAAATAACAAGGAACTAAACAACTTGCAGTTAAGTAATGAAATGATTCAAAAATGTAAACACTCACACATTCATGAACACAATGATGTATAGTGGTTCGGTCAAATGACCTACATCCACTCTTGAAGCCTTCACGATGAGGCTCCGCTCTTTCACTAGCAATCCTTTGAAAGGGAAGGACCAATACTCCTGTTTACAACCCTTTACAAGAAGTTCACACTTTTACAAGATTTCTCAAGAAGAAGAAGGAGGTGAACACTTAGCAAGAACAAGACTTTTCAAGACTTTTCAAAAGCTCAAAATCAAGATTCTAACTCTCAAAAGGGTACCCTTTCAGCCGAGAAAGGGGAGGTATTTATAGATCCAAAATGGATTCAAATTTGGGCTCCAAATTTGAAATCAAATTGGAGTTCCTGCCTTATGCAGGTCGGGCGGTGCCACCACTGTCGTAGGCGGTGCCATCGCTGTCAAAGGCGGTGCCATCGCCATGTGTCGATCTTCTCGACACCGACACGTGCACGTACCACCTTCAGCGGCGTGCTACCGCTCTAGTCTATGATCAAGGCGGTGCCCGCCCCACCAGGTGGTGCTACCGCTGTCGTATGCGGCGTGGTGCTACGCTTCAACCAAGCGGTGCCACCGCCCCAGGCTGGGTGGTTCAACCGCTTGGCCCATTCAGCCAAGGCTGAATGGGCCCTATTTAAGGCCCAACTCAACCCAGTAGAGGCCCGGTTGGCCCCCACTGATTTTAGGTAGGGTTCTTTCTAAATCCTTGCTCGACTCATGTGCAAACTACGAACTTAAAAAATATAACTCAAAAGTGATTTGACCCGACACTCTTCAAGTCAACTTCCGGCGAGCTTTACGGTGAGATTCCGGCATGCTTCCGATGCTTCCCTTCGGATTGCTTCCAGCAGACTCCCAGCATACTCCCGGATTGTTTGGCGAGCTCAATGAGTCTTCGGCTAGCTTTCGAGTCTTCCTGGTAAGTTTCGTGAACCTTTGACAATCTTTACGATGAACTTCTGAAAACTTCGGCAAGTCCCTAATTCGATCTTGGATGGTTCCGGTAATACTTCCGAAGATTTCTCGGACTTCCGATGAACTCTTGAACCCCCGACGGACTTGACCTCGGTAAATCGCTTTATGTTTTCTTTCCATCGTAGTTGTTCCTGCACACTTATCTCGATAAAGTAGATTAGAACAAATATTTCACCAATTGACTTCATCATCAAAATTTGAGATTCAACAACAACACCCTCCGGTATGTGAATCGGAGATCCCCAGTGGATCTCTAGTGGGGATTGGGATCCAATCGACATCTTAATGTAACCTCGAAGGACTCGACCAATCACGTTAAGCCCGTAAAGGTAGGCAACTCTTGCTAATTACAACTCCTTGTGATTCCTATCCTGTTCGACCTCCGAACCACCATGGCCTCGAGGGACTCAACCAACCATGATGTTTGGTTAAGTCATCACCATCGTTACAAGATGAGTTTGATTCAGTGATATACTCTCAAGGGACTCGACCAAGCATACCATGTTCTCAGGTCACCGGTGACATCTCTATGTCGTAGATAAGATAGCGAGATGCAATATAGGTGAGTCTCGAGGGATTCGACCAACTCAACCTACACCGGGAATCGGTTCCTAGCTATAACGATGGAAGGCCACGTGGGTCAATCTAATTGCCTCACGTTTACCAACTTAATAGTATTAATGGAGAGAATTTTTGATTTGGTCTCCTAACATAATGTGTCACACATATATGTTTTTAATATATATATCTACATCGCATGCAAATATATATATACATATCTAGTAGGTGTATATCTAATCACATATCATATGAGCAATCACACCAGATGATCATGGACCACATCCTAATGTGATCAGGCCCGAGCCAATGGGCCCAATCACTCACATCAAGATCTATGTGTACTTCGGTGCATCTCTATGCCTTGTGATCGTCCATCTCGCTTCGTTAGATCCGTCGGCATCTCAACGCATCTCCATGCGTCGGATCGTCCGTCTCGGCCTCGTAAGTCATGCTACTACTACGCCTCTTCATGTAATTACAACATAATTATAGGCACGCAGGCTCGACAATAAATGAGAAAAGAATAGAGGCTCGCAGGCCCCAATAATAATAATTACATGTACACACATCACATCACAAGTCCATGATCATCTGTCCACATCATATATCACATATATATTATTTTATAGGACTACCGGATAAAGAAAATAATAGTTAATTAAACTATTTAATTAATATATTTAATTTTTTGAAATCAAGGATATAAAAGGAATTTTTGAATTCCCAAGGGTATTTCAGTAATTCAGCCAAAAAGGGCAGAATATGAAATTTCTAAAATTTCGAGGGGCAATATCATCTTTTACCCTAAAATCCTAACTCCTCACCCCTAGCTGCCTGCGTTACGGCTGCGGCCACCGCCACCTTGCCAGCGGTAGCCCTTGAGCGCGGGGAGGGAGTCGGGGTGGCGGCGCTTGCCGTCTATGCGGGCGACGTCGTCGTTGCCCTACGGACGTAGTGCCCGCAGGCGCTTCCCTGCGCGCAGCCTGCGGCGCTGTCCCGCGGGCATCTTGCCGCACGCCCTCTGTAGCCCGTCGATGCCCTTGTGGCGATAGCCTTTGCGCCCCTTGTGGCGCGGCGCGCAGTAGCTCGCTGCGCGCCAAGAGTGGCTAGCCGGCCGATCGCTGCTGCAGTGCAGCAGCAAGGTTGCAAGCAACCTGCAACCATTGCACGAACACAACAAGGGCAGCAACAGTTGTTGCCCTTCTTGGCCCTTTTACGCCAACGATTTTGGCGTCAAAAGCAGATCCAAAACACAACACACGAGGTTAAGATATGATCTTTGCACGAACAACCTAGCTCTGATACCACTGTTGGAAAATCCTTCAGGGGAGCGACATCACATGCGCAACAGAAGAACAAAAAATAAAACCTTAGATTTCTCGTAAAAAGTTTCCATCGTCGTGCGAAAATCGGTGCGTCAAAAACAAATCCGCAAAACTACACATGTAAAAGAAGATACCTAGGGAGATCGTATATCCCTGAATTCCTACAGATCTGTGGGAGAGGATGAAGGAGGTCAAGCGTCCTCCTCTCTAGTGGTATCCACACAATAGGGATTACAACGATACACCTCTCTCTGGGGAGAGGAGAACAGGAGGTGGCTACCAAAAGAAACCCCTCAGCCTATAGAGCTTTGGTTCCCTCCTATTTATAGAGGCCCCCTTAAAACCTGTTAGGACTCTAGCTATGAGAGTCCTAATTTAGTTTCATTGATAAGGGCATTCATGTAAATCCTATCTAGTCGACCCCTATTAAAGAGGTGAAGAGGCCGGCTAGGTTAGGGTTAGGTTGCTTCTTAGGAAAGGAGTCCTATTATAAGTAGGAGTTCTATTAGGAAAAGAGTCCTATTAGAAGTAGAAGTCCTATTAGGAAAGGAGTCCTATTATAAGTAAGAGTTTTATTAGGAAAAGAGTCCTATTAGAAGTAGAAGTCCTATTAGGAAGAAAGTCCTATTAGAAGTAGAAGTCCTATTAGGAAGAGAGTCCTATTAGAAGTAGAAGTCCTACTAGAGAAGGAGTCCTAATTAGAAGTTGGTTAGAAGTAGGAGTCTTAAGTAAGAGTCCTATTAGGAGTTGGGGCTTAGAAGCCCTATAAATAGCCATATATTCATCCTCTTTTAATCAATGAATAGATCAATCTTTTAGCAGCCTTTGTGCAGCAACTTGGAGGAAGGAACCCCTATAGAGTTCCAAGGAGGCCGATCCCCTATAGAGATCAACCCCAAGCTTAGAATCCGCGGAGGGTTCTAACACTTGGTATCAGAGCAGCGTTCTTGGCGTCTCGCTGCCCTTCCACAGCCATCCACTAGCCCTCCACAACCGCGCAAAGCAATTCCCACAATTGCTTAGAAGATCATCGCTGAATTCCGCCGTCATCTCCACCACCGTAGATCATCCTTGATCTTCCCGTGAATTGCAACAGTTCTGGTTATCTACCCTACTGCTGCTGCAATTTAGTTATCCTTATTCAAAAACTCCAAAAAAATTCGTTCCTATAATTGCTGCATAAAACTTTCGTCGTAAAGTTTTCATCTCTACAACGAAAGTCGCACTGCAGAATTTCAGCCGCATAGCACTACCTTTTTGATCTTGCTACTGCGTTTTTTCTATCCAAATCTCTATGAAATTTTTACGACGGCTTTGACACTTCCTAATAGTGATTTTCCCTTTGGTTTTGTCGAAAAATTCTCAATAAAAACTACTTATCTTTTACGTCCAATCTGCTGCACTTTAGACGTAAAAATCTGCTATAATACCTCTTCGTGATTCTCAATTTTGCCAAACCTCTTGTTGTCGTTTCTTCCTACAAAATTTTTTACAGTATTACCTCTTCCTTATCAGTAGATCCCCTTTGAGTTTTACTTGAATCTCTTTTGAAAATTTCTGGAAAAAATTACATATTTACTGCTGGAATTTTTTCGGCGAAAAATCTGGTATTGCACCTTTGTCCTTTTTTCTTCTCCGTAACCTACCAAACCCTAGCCACCTTGCTGCCACAAACCAAGACATCTTTAGGGCATCCCGCTAGCCTCAAGATGCAGCCATCATAACCTAGTTTTATAACCCTAACAGCATAAAAAACCACAGCCCAAAATAGTAAACCATTATAGCTGAACCCTTCAATCACCGATCCATTGTCCGAACCTTCCACCACCCCATGCCATTAACCCGTCAACAGAAAAAAGACAAGGGCATCTCTGATCTACAGACATATGCTATGGCTTCCCAAGATCCAATTGATGCCAAATTTGAAGCATGGGAATCTCGGATTGAATCACGGCTTGAATCGCGCTTGGAAGACAAATTGCACGCTTTGTTTGCAGAATTCAGAATTGGACAACCATCGAGTCCAACCAAACTACAGCAAGGAGAGAATTTAGAAAGGACCCCAGAGAAGGAGGGACAGCCCTCGGACATGCTACAGCCATGCATGAGGGTGGACTTCCCACGATGGGAAGAAGGAGACACGGTGGGGTGGATTTCGCGCGCAGAACGTTACTTTCGCTACTACCGAACGTCGGATAATGCTATGGTGGAGATTGCTGTCATCCACCTTGAAGGAGATGCTATTCAATGGTACAATTGGCTGGAATATAATCATGGGGCTCCGACATGGAATCAATTTAAGAATGCACTGCTGAACCGTTTTGGACCTACGGAGTATGAAAATATCGACGGCCAACTCGCAAAGATTCGACAAACCTCTACGATTCAAGAGTACCAAACCAAGTTTGAGAAGCTATCTTACCTTGCTCATGATTGGACTGACCGTCAATTGTTAGGAATATTTATCGAAGGACTCAAGCCAGAGATAAAAGGGGAAGTTAAGGCGCGACAGCCCCGTACCGTGATGGCTGCGATTTCTTTTGCCCGAATACAAGAAGAACGACTTAACCAAGATGCTCGGAGGATGAGAACCACTCCTGGAACCTCAACATATAAACCTCCTTCTGCTCCCAACCATCCTTCGCTACCCACAAAATTGACAAGAGAAGAACTACGTGACCGATCAGCAAAGGGTCTTTGTTGGCATTGCGACGAGCCATGGAACCGCGATCATCACTGCAAAAGGGGCCACCTCCTATTGATTGAACCTCTTGAAGACATGGAGGAGGAGGTCTAGAAGCATGAGAAAGAGGTCACGGATGAAGAACAGTAGCCAATTGATATTACGATGCATGCCCTTGCCGGTTATGCGAACCCGCAAACAATGAAAGTGGGAGGATTTCTGAAGCAACAACCAATCACCGTTCTTATTGACACCGGGAGCACTAATAATTTTATGAACAGCAAGGTTGCTGTCCAGATGGCCTTACCTATTGAGAATTGCAGCAGGTTCGATGTTAAAGTCGCAGATGGACGAATTTTGAAGTATGATCGTAAGTACCCATGGGTGAAACTGTTGCTGCAGGACCAAGAGATAATTGCAGATTTTTTCCTCCTCTCTCTCGATGATTATGAGGCCGTGCTTGGCATCGAATGGTTGATGACATTAGGTGATGTTTCCTGGAATTTTTTGAAACTAATTATGAAATTTTACAGCAAGGGGAAACAGGTGATACTGTACGGGAAACGTGGGGGCGACGTAACGACAATTTACACACAACGAATGGAGAAAGTTTTGCACAAAGCATGCAGCGGCTTTTTGGTACAACTTGAGCAGCAACCTAAGGGAGAGCCAACCAAATTTGAAGATCCAAACCTACTTCCCTTGCTTGCTGAATTTTCAGATATATTTGACGAACCACGCAGCCTACCTCCTAACCGCCGACACGATCATCGTATACCGATTCTTCCAGGGAAACCTCCAGCAAATACTTGACCATATTAGTATCCACATCTCCAAAAAGATGAAATAGAAAGGATTGTAAAAGAGATGCTTGAAACAGGAGTTATTCGGCCAAGTTGCAGCCCCTACTCTTCACCAAAGGCTCGCTCTCGTAAAGAAAGACGGAACATGGCGAATGTGCGTTGATTACCAAGCTCTCAACGATATAACCGTCAAGGACAAGTATCCTATTCCAGTAGTAGATGAATTGCTTGATGAATTAAAGGAGCACGAGTTTTCACAAAGTTGGACCTTCGATCCGAGTATCATCAAATACGAGTGTCGAAGAAGACATCCGAAAACGCCTTCGAGCGCATTACAACGGTCACTATGAATTTCTGCTTTCTTCAACAAAAGATAGAATATCTTGGGCATATCATATCAGAGGAATGGGTGACAGTGGACCCTCCAAAATTGAAGCAATGCAGAATGGCCAACCCCGAGGAACATAAAATCACTACGCGGCTTTCTTGGTTTAACAGTTACTATCATAAGTTCGTGAAAGACTATGGAAAGATCAATTGCACCCCTTACTTCCTTGCTGAAAAAGATGCTTTCCAGTGGTCGGACAAAGCCACCACCACCTTCGATGAACTTAAAGTCGCAATGATAACAACACAATACTAGCATTACCCGACTTCGATGAGACTTTTATTATTGAAGTTGATGCCTCCGGAGCAGGAATTGGTGTTGTACTAATGCAAGATGGCCGACCCCTCGCTTATACTAGTAAGGCGTTATCTCCTTCCCACCTCAAGATGACTATTTACGATAAGGAGATGCTCGCGATTGTGCATGCGATGTCCAAATGGAGACCGTACTTAATTGGGCGACGCTTTCACATCAAGACCGACCATAAAAGCCTAAAATATTTCTTGGAGCACATCGGAGCAGTAGCATACGGATTGGACTTACCCGCCAGCTCCCGAATCCATCCAGTCTTCCATGTATCATGTTTGAAGCTCAGGTTGGGACAACACGAGATAGCCCAAAGCCATCTACCAAATATAACTACCCAAGGAGAGCTCCAGACCCAACCAAGTGCCATTATTGATCAACGAATCATGACTCGACGACGACGACCTACTACTGAAGTGTTAATACAGTGGGCAAACCTACCAGCAGAAGATGCCACTTTTGAGAACTACGATGACTTGAAGATCAAATCCCCAGAAGTCATGGAACGTCAGCCTCGAGAACAAGGCTGATTTGAAGAGGGCGGGTCTGTTAGGACTCTAGCTATGAGAATCCTAATTTAGTTTCATTGATAAGGGCATTCATGTAAATCCTATCTAGCCGACCCCTATTAAAGAGGTGAAGAGGCCGGCTAGGTTAGGGTTAGGTTGCTTCTTAGGAAAGAAGTCCTATTATAAGTAGGAGTTCTATTAGGAAAAGAGTCATATTAGAAGTAGAAGTCCTATTAGGAAAGGAGTCCTATTATAAGTAAGAGTTTTATTAGGAAAAGAGTCCTATTAGAAGTAGAAGTCCTATTAGGAAGAGAGTCCTATTAGAAGTAGAAGTCCTATTAGGAAGAGAGTCCTATTAGAAGTAGAAGTCCTACTAGAGAAGGAGTCCTAATTAGAAGTTGGTTAGAAGTAGGAGTCTTAAGTAAGAGTCCTATTAGGAGTTGGGGCTTAGAAGCCCTATAAATAGCCATGTATTCATCCTCTTTTAATCAATGAATAGATCAATCTTTTAGCAGCCTTTGTGCAGCAACTTGGAGGAAGGAACCCCTATAGAGTTCCAAGGAGGCCGATCCCCTATAGAGATCAACCCCAAGCTTAGAATCCGCGGAGGGTTCTAACAAAACCCTAATGGATCTTTTACCCTATTCGGTATTGGATCTCCATCCAATTACCCAAGCCACTTGGATTAGTGGGTCTCTACCCAATAATCTCTTATTAGCAATTATTGGATCTCTTCTCAGGATCCAATAATTCAGGGGCTTAATCAATATCCAATAAGATAGGGGGTTCAGTGGATATCTCATATCCGAACCTCTACTCGTCGCAACACCTACCATATGTGTGTGACCCTCTAGGCCCAATATCGAGCTGGCAATGAGTCATACTTGTCAGAACTCCTTTTGACTTAGTGAATTATTATCTCTATAATAATTCACCCAACTCATCGACAGCGGACGTACTAGGCCACTACGCCACGGCCCCCAAACGATACAGGAAAATCCAATCCTTTGAACCTATCTGTCCTCAATTACCATGTATCTATAGTCCCTCATCCATCGAATATCCCAGAGACCCTATACCGGGCATGGTGCTGTCATGCCCATATGGTCTCTCCTCAAGTCTTGCTCTTGTCAGATTCTCCCGGAGAACTCTTTCTCTCTTAATTCGAATAACCTTGGCCAAGGATTTGTTCGAGCAAGAACACATGAGATATTCCTCTCATGATACCGAGAGCAGATGATCCTCTATTGACACTCAATAGCCCTCATTAGGTTGGCTACCACTCCCAATAACCGGTTGTACTAGATCTGGAACTTTCCAAACCTATAAGTCCGGTATTAAAGAGTGGAGTACTCATACAGGACATCCTTGGTGTCTCAAGTCTAAGGACCAGATACACTACTGGGACTACAGAATCACTGTCTGACGTGAGGTATCAATAACCATCCAGCATTCCGTAGGTAGATCAATCGATGAACTCATTCCCCAATGAGCACCTGCACTGTACCCTTAGTGTCCCCACACGAGTAGCTATGAGACCAGTTACCTCCATCATATGGACGGGTATACAGCACACCAGTCTATCCGGTTATCTCGATGTCCTTCTCGAGTAACCTATGACCAGGATAATTCAGAGTCTGTGTCTAAAAGTGAATCAGTCTCATTATCGTGATCTCATTACGATCCGATTCCCATTGCATAGATTGAAGGACATCACAATATATGCAACATGTAAGATAAAGTGATAAAACACCTAATAATAAGCAAAGAGAAAAAGTGTATATCAAGTCACAAGTGTCATCACTCATGTGATTGGCTTGCAGGGCACATATTACTAGCACTAGCTTGTTGGCTTGAATGTTAAATTCATGATTTGAATTTTAATGATAGAAACATTTGTGTCAATATTTGTTTCTAATATCTCATTTGCCATTTTGATGAAAAAGGAAATCAATTACAACATTGTCCTCTCTTCTTTTTGAGAATGATAAAGGGGGAGCAAAATTACTAGCTTGGAGAAAACTTGCTAGCTTGTGTATCACAAGAAAAAGTAGCAAAAGTACCTAGATAAAACTTACAAAAATTGTCACCTTGCAATTTCATGAGAAGCTAAGAATTACTATCTCAAAGGATGCAAATATAGCTATCTTGCCTATCTCAAGAAGAGAAAATGCAAAACTTAGAAAATTTGCATTCTTACACTTGTCATTCTTCTATGCTTATATGTTGTAATGAAAATTTAGCTTGCATAGTTAAAGTGATGAAATGTTTACACAAATTGCTTACATATCATAAAGGAAGCAAAGAAAGTGCAACTTGCACATCACAAGAAGCAAGTAAAACTTATCATGCTTGAACTTCAAACTTGCTATGATTAAATGTCGTATTGCAAATCTATGCCTCAATATTGTAAATCTTGCTAGTATAATTATAAAACTTGTATATCTTTTAAACTAGCTAAATGTTACTTCTCCTTTTTGTTGATGACAAAGGGGGAGAAGTAGATTGATGAGTTCATGCAATGTAATGTTGATTGAGTATTTTAAACATTTGCATGATGTTTTGATGTTTCTCATAACATGATTTTGATGAATGTTACTTGGATTTGAAAAATTTAAGGTTTCTATCAATGGCATATTGATAGGGGGAGTTTGTTTAAACTTCGGGGAGTTAAGGGTAACTCCATTATCAATTAGTTGTCATCATAAAAAAGGAGAAGATTATTCAATCTCGAATTTTGATGATGAAACTAATTGAGAGTGATTTATGATTTAATTATATTTTGAGTCACGCAGGTCTACTCTCGATCAGGATTAGACAATTAACGCAGGAAGAATCGATGTTGCGCCGGAGGAAATCACGTCAGGAGATTAGACGTTGAGCCGGAGGTCCGCTCGACGATCGGTAGAAGGCTTCGGACAAAGAAATCAGGCATCAGGCTAAGAAGAGCAAAGTTGTGCCAAGAAGATCAGGGTTGCAGGCGTCAACTACTGATTGGGCAATAGGCCACAAGAGAGGATGATATGTCGAAGAAACGGATGAAGCGTCGATATGTCAATGACATGCCGGGGGATATTTCGATTAAGCGTTGTAATAATTATCTAGATCGAAGTAGGATTAAGGAGTAATTGGGTTGTAATTGGGCCAACCCAGTTAGGGGCTAGTTGGGCCCATACCCGGACAAGTTTAGGGTTGAGTCAAGGCCCAAACAAGGTTGCTGAACCCTGTCTGTCGATGACACCGCCAGACTGGGGCGATGGTACTGCTTGGGTTCAGTCCCCCAAGTGGTCTGAGCGGTGGTACCACCCTGGGGCAGAGTGCTTGTGTGGTGGCACCATTGGCTGGGGCGGTGGTACCGCCCAATACACTGACCAAGTTAGTGTGCCAAGCGGTGGTACTGCCAGGTTGGGCTGTGGTACTGCCCAGTACACTAATAGGAGCAGAAAGCCTAGGCGATGGTACCGCCCAGCACTAGTAGTGGTATCGCCAGTACCCTTGAAATCCAAGGTGATTCAAATTTGGGCTCTAAATTTGAATCCACTTGTGGTCTATAAATACCCCATATATTCTTGCTTGGGATAGCAAAAATTATGAAAGAAAACTCTATAATTCTTGATAGAAATCCCTCCTCGTAAACTTCAAAGAGTTGGTCTTAAGTAAGGTGGTTGAGGAAATCCTTATAACTGAGTTGTAAGAGAGTTAGTCTTCGCTCGTTGGAAGGAAAGCAGCTAGTAAAAAGCCGGTGGCCTCAAGAGAAGAGGAATCGAGAGTGGACATAGATCGTATGACCGAACCACTACAAAAATCTGGTTTACATTTATGTTCTTGTTATTTACTTTGCTGCAAACCCTTTTCACTTGATTTGATGCTCTACTTCATTATCACTTATAAATGTGTTTAAATTAGAGCTTCTCCAAAACTGTTTGCAGTCGAAACTCTATTCTTTTCATACAAAGTTTCCGAACAATTGTTTAAATCACTAAAATTTATTGTGTTTAATCGCTGCACTAATTCACCCCCTCCCCTCTTAGTGCCACTCTCGATCCCAACAATCACCTTCAGTAGTAATTGTATTGGTCTCTTTCTTATTTTGCTTTCTTTCATTCTGTTCTCACTTCCAAAACGTACACTCTTTATTCATATGACCTGGCTTATTGCAGTGGAAACACTTGATATCTCTTCTAGACTTGGATCTTCCTCTGTAACCGTATGAATTTCTCTTGTGACTTCTTCTATGTCTTTCCTATTTTTCAATAACAAGTGCACTAGAAGAAGATTATCCTTGTTCTTTCCTTCTAGCATCTTCAGTTAGTAAACTATCTTTAATCATGTCTATAGTTAGAGTCCCCTCTGGCATGGAGTTACAAATTATCATAACATATATTTTCCAACTTTTTGGTAAAGAGCTGAGAAGTAACAATCCTTGCATTTCATCATCTATATTCATTTTCATAGCAACCAACTTGTTTGCAAGACTCTGAAACATGCTTATGTGCTCAACAATATTACCACCATCTTTATACTTCAAATTGACAAGTGTTTTGAGGAGAAAAATTCTATTTCGCATTGTCTTTTTTACAAAGAGATTTTTTAACCTTTGCCAAACAATATCAACTCTGGTTTCATTGAAAATATGATTATGCAAATTTATATCTATCCATCTTCTAATATAAGCAATAACTTTTCTATGTTGGACCTCTCATTCCTCATCTTCCATAGTAGAAGGTTTTCCTTTAATTTTGATAGGCTTATACAAATCTTTACAATAGAGCAAGTCTTCCATCATATGCCTCCAAGTGGAATAATTTAATGAGTTCAATTTAATCATACCATCTGATTCTTTTACTTCAATTATACAAGAAAAACTAGTAGCAAATAACCTAGTACTCTGATGCCATTTGTTGGAAAAAATCTTTTATAGTAAAATAATTCTTTTCCCTCTTTGTGTATCAAAATGGGTTCCTCATCAAGAATACCAACTTGATATCAAAAGTAAATATTAACCAAAACAGTATAAACAACAGAATAATGAATCAATCACAAGTGAGATAGAATTTTTAATGTTGAAAACCTAATACGGAAAAAACCATAGGATCGTAGTCCACTTCAAACTTCCACTATCACCAATAATGATAACATATTTATAATAAGTCTTCTCCAAAATAACAAAAGGATAATAATAACATCAAGACCACATATCTTGGCTCAAAAATAGCATATCATCATCACATGGATGGATCTCATCAAAGAAAAGGTTTAGGTCTTACTAAGTAGGTATAGCAGAAAAGTATTTGAGAGAGGATAAACTGCAAATCAACACTATTAGGATTGTAGAGCTTACTATAAAGATTCTTCACATAAAATTTGAACTAAAATTAACAAAATTTGGCTATTGAATATTAAGCAGAAAACTCAATATTCTAATTTTCTCTCTTCTTTTTCTCTCTCTATTATTTCTCTACTCTCAACTGCATGCATATTTTTTTTAATAATTATTGATTTGAACTCAATAATTTAATTCTACGGTTTAAGTCTACATAAACTGGACCAAACAATCAAGAAAGATAATGCAGTCAGTAGCCTTTTCTTTTCTTGGTCCATATCTCAGAAGTGTATTTGCTTCTCCCTGCACATGGTAATGTTTTCTCTGAAGAAAATCTGGACATCTTAAAACAGCAAGCCTGTCCAAGAGCCATCAGCTTTCCCAGTAGTCATCTCAGTTGAATCACTCATGCAACCATAGTCATGATTCCTCTGGTATCTTCTTTCTTAAAACCTGACATATAAATGTGATTTAAGTGTTTCAAATGACTTTTTTTTTTTGGTATCTGTGTCAAACTCACCCATGTATACTATATTTTCTTGGTCTTATCTTTTTCAGCAAACAGTAGCAGCAGAGCTAAGTGCAGCACTTGGGGGGAGGTGATTCCTGTCATGCTTTCCCTTTTCTTCTAGGACAGACTTTTGGATCCAATCTTGATGCTCTGTAAGCATCCTATCTATGACATGATTTACCTGAAAAATCCATCAAATTCCAACAGGACATGTAGGAGCCCCAGTTTTTTGAAGATGATGCTGTCTGTATCTTGGAACACTAAAAACACATTGTCCAAACTCAAGTTATTGTACTTTGTATTTGTGGAAGGTGAGATTCTTACCAGCATAAATTTTCTAGTGAAATAACTCAGGATGAGTTACTGCTGCAATTGAGGCTTCTTTGGATTATTTTTGGGGGCATAAAAGAATAACACAAAAACAATCATGCAAAGTTGATGTCCATGTCCAAGCATCAAAATGATTGTTTGCATAGATCAAGCTTCGGTTCTCCAAATCTGTGTACAGGTCTCTATACTCTTTCATACATTTCAAAGCAAAGTCTGTGTTCCAATGATCCAATCTATGATCTTTGATAGAAAAAAAAAATGTTGGAAGGATTTTGATCAGAATTTTATGTTGTTATTAACTTAATGATTGATGCAACTCTTTGGGGTAATTAAAAAAGGATGATGTAGACGGTCTGCTTAAAGTTTAGATTTCTTTGTCAAGCAGGGATGTCATCAATGAAGTCCCTTGTCATGCTTGTTAATTTCTGATCACCAATCAAAACACCCATGCCATTTTTCTTATGGTAGAGAGAGGAGAAAGTGACCTTGTTTGGGGAAAAAGAAACATTATTCCATGACTTTAATCTGTATGTCCACATTAACTTGGAGGAACTTTCAAATCATGGATGAAGCATGGATGATGTTGTTGACAAAATTCCTCTCTCATGAACAGGATCATGGCAGATAAAAAGGAAGAAACATATGACTTTATCTTGAGATCTTTAATCTGCAGGGTCACATTAACCTACAGGAATTTTTAGGTCAAAATCCAAGCATGATTTTAATATTGTTGTTGACGGTAGTCATATCATATTAGGCTTCCTTCATGCCTCCCAAATGAAAGGTAAAGTTCAATTAAGAATCTCATAATTGACTTAGGAACTGAGAAGTTTGTAGTCTTTAAGAATCTACTGAGTCATCAAAACATGTATATATATATCGATCACACATGTCTAATATAATATTCTCTTGGAGTTTAGCTAACTTGGTCACAATGTTGGCCAAAACAATTAGGTCAAGAGCGAGATTGAGTTGGTGTAGATTTTGATACTCCTGAAAGAATGTAGGCTCTCCCTCATGAATTCTTGACCTCCATGCACTGGGTACATAAAAGTGGGTCTCTAATCCACATTCTTCTCCATGCTACAACCAGTAAAATCACTAGAGACAACCCAAATCCTCACATGGAGCTTTCCCAAGTCAATTGGATACTCAGAAACTCTGAGAACTCCTCCACAAGTCAAAAAGGGAAGCTGGTGTTAGTCTATTCCTCAATAAGCATGCAGTGCTTTGGACCACAAAGAAGATCCAATCCAACCCCTTATTTTAATCTCACTTTTCTTCTTATTTATTATATTTGTCTTGCCCAATCATGGAATCATCAAGAAGAGCATGCAGTCACTTATGCAGCCATCAGTGCAGGCTTCTTTGAAATGGAGTAAACGGGAAGAGAGGCATGGATTCTCCCTACAACAGTGGATTCATCTCCTAACCTCGTCTCCCATATGACTCTTCTGAGCTAAAGCCAAGCACATTCTTGTCAACACAAGAGAAAAATCCACTTCCAATCTATGATGAGAAATGGATTCTCATGAACAAAGTGTAGGACATGATGACTAAGCTAAATGAGATTGGTCATCTAAAGCTACCAAGTCAATCTCAAGTTGTGGCTTCTACATGCCAGGTCTTTTTCATCTTTATGCACTACTGCCATATTAAGATAGCAGTATAACATGAAACATAGTATAACTTTTTTAAAAGTACCAAGATAATATTACAAATTCAAAGAAAATATATAACATGACTAAGCTAAATGAGGTTAGTCTTTGAAGATATTAGAAGTCAATCAAGCTACATGATCGACTTTTTTCATCTCTATGTGCCAAGGTCAGATTAAGATGGTTCATCCGAAATGAAAGATAAGTTTTGAGAAAAACGTATGACATGATGACTAGGTAAACTGAACTTGGTTCTTTATCGAAAGTCAAATATGAGGTTGTACCTTTTACATAATCAATCTTTTTTTTTTTTCTGTGTGCTAATATCATATTGAGATCGTCTATCTAAAATGAAAGATAGAGACATATCTATACAACAACCTTTTAAAATACCAAGATAATAAGTGTTATAATAGAATTTTTAAACGACAGATGTAAACCTGAAAACTAAGTAATATCAAAATCTATAAGAACATTAGGCACGAATGTTGTTAAGTTTGGAAAAAAAATACAAATAAAAAAAAGATCTTTGTAAAATTTATAACATCGGGACTCTCGGAGATTGAACTTTGAAAAAATCTCCCATATTTAGATTTTTGGAGGATACTTTCCATTTTGACTTGAGAATCCACTTGTCAACTTCTCCTTGATGGCCGGTTTATTTCCTCACATGACAATTGTTACTTGCAAGTATCATCAACTCTCTAACTGCTTCTCAGGAGCAATCAAAACATGCCCGTGACTTGTTCAACCATGCGAGGCCATCAACTGACACGGAGAGCACCAAAAGCTATTGCTTCTTGTTCAGAAACTGTATTCGCTGTTACATGAATCCTCTATCTATTCCATTTCACTGTTGTACTATAGACTATACCGTACGAGTGCATGGAAAGGCTGTCGTTTAGCTTTCGTTCTCATGTTTAGCTCACTCGATACCTTCTATATATGTATAGCAAACAGTCGCCTTTGAAGAACTCTTTTTTGGTCCGTCGACAATCGACTCCTCTCAGGCATCTCAAAAGCATATATTTATATACATACATACATATATATATATTGTTAGTGTAAATAACTTTATGTCGTGGCCTCGGAGCCGTCACGACTGGGTTCGGGCCGAATGTGGAGAAGATCTCCGGGCTACGTCCTTGGAGTCTAAGGCGGAAGAAAGGGCTCCTCTGGCGATCTTGCTTGGCTTCCGGTTCCTGCACAAAGGCCGGGTCGGGAAGAACTCCGCCCGACCCCTCTGACGATCAAGTCAGAAAGGATAGTCTTTTCAGAGTGTTTCCTTATCGAGAGGAAGAGAAAAGCCCCCATTATTACGTTCGATTGCTGGGGTTTATATGAACCAGATTGCTGCTTATTGACGTGCTTGAAGCGCTGCGCCTCTGATTGCGTCTGGCAGTGCGCCGAGGACTTGACCCCTGTGGGATAGTGACGTGTCTCGGGGATCATGCCGCCTGCGAGGGGCAAGCGGCGTCACATCTGTCGGTCAACCCTGGCTACAATCGGCTGTGTGCGGGACAGGGGACATCATCCTGGTGTAGGCAGCATGGGCTTACGTCGCTTCCCATTTATAACCCACATCATTCTCCCCCCCCCGAAGGAAGCCCTGCCTCGGTGCCCATTCAGGGGTCCGAGGCTGGCTTCAAGTGGACTTCTGATCGGTGCCGGGGGATGCTTTCTATGGACCCGCAGCGGACATCTGTTAGTTTGTCATCCGAGGGAGGGTGTCTGGAGCGTCTGACCTTGGGGGCCAGTTCTGAGAGGAGATGCTGTAAGGCTACGGCTGAGATACAGACCCAAACGGGCGTGTTGCATAGAGGCGGGCGAACCGCACTGAGGTGCACGAGGGGCGTGGCCGAGGTATGTGCTCAGAAGCGGTCGTGCGCGCGCGGTAGTGTCGTAGTGAGCGATCTGACCAAGTACACGCCGAGCAAGCGTACGCGCTAGGGCGGCCGTCGAGAGGTACAAAGGCGGCCGCAGCCGAGTACTGAGCTCGATTGGTCGTGTCGCACTTGGGCGGGCGTACCACACAGAGGTGTACGCAGCGGGCAGTCCGCAGCCGAGGTACCGGCTTAGGCGGGCGTACCGCGTGAGGGGCTTCTGGCTAAGGCGAGGCTCGGGCTTTCTTGGCCGAGGCGAGGCTAGGGCTTTCTGGCCAAGGCGAGGCTCGGGCTGTCTGGCCGAGGCGAGGCTCAGGCTTTCTGGCTGAGGCAAGGCTCGGGCTGTCTTGGCCGAGGCGAGGCTCGGGCTTTCTGGCCAAGGCGAGGCTCGGGCTTACCTGGCCGAGGCAAGGCTTGGGCTTTCTGGCCGAGGCGAGGCTCGGGCTGTCTAGCCGAGGCGAGGCTCGGGCTTTCTTCTTGGCCAAGCGACTTCTTGGCGCAGTAATAAACCAGCAATAAACCATGCAGATGGTGTGGTGATGAACTCGCCATGAACCATGCAGATGGTGCAGTAATGAACCATGCAGTTGGCCTAGTAATGAGCCATGCAGATGGTTAAGGAAGTTAATACCTGGGTGATTATGATCCCGCACATCGCGCCCACTAGGGGGGGGGGGCGAGCGGTCCCTTGATCGCTGGCATGCGCGAAGCTTAAGGGCCGGTCTTTTGCGTCGTTTGGCCTTTCCAGAAATGGTGCCTGTAAAGCGTTCTTGGGAGCCAGGATCGAGGTGGCTGCGCTCTTGCTTGCCGCGCCTTCCCACGGGCTACCACGTTGGGGCTCATTTATGGCAAGGCGTTCCTTGGTCTTCTTGAAGTGACGCGCCCTGGGGGCTATCACGTCAGTGGGCTATCGCCCACTCTGCGCAGGTGAAGGGGCAGGGCTTTCGGCCGGAGTTTGTCTATAAGTAATGTGCGATTGCCTCATCGCACACCCCTTATCTCCCAAGCTGATCCTTCCAGACTTCCTTGATCTCGCTGCCTGGTCGTCTCCTCCGATTTCTTCAACCGCTCTTGTTTGCGTCAGCCGTTTCTATTTTCCTTTTGAAGGTCAGTACGGATGGCCTCTTCTTCTTCTTCTGCTCCTGCCTCCACTCCTTCTCCTGCTTCCTCTTCTTCTCCTGCTCCCTCTTCTTCTTCTCCGCCTTCCTCCTCCACCTCTTTTGCTGGTCGAAACCCTTCGCCGCAAGGTTGCAGTTCGCCTTTCGACGAGAAGGCGGCGCGGGCCCTTGAGGTCATGCGATCTCCCCACAATCTTGACTCCACCGAGAGTGGGTCACAGCTCCTTGACCTTCAGGGTCGCTTTTGTGTCCCGGAGGACTATGCCTTTGTGGCTTCGGAGGCGGGACAGTGGGCATACGACGCTGTTCCCGGGGGCTTCGCATTATCCGTGGACGCCCTGGAAGCCGGATTTCGCTTCCCCCTGCACCCGATCATCGTCTCCTGTATCTCCAGGTGGCGTATTTCGTCATCACAAATGGCACCCAACTGCTGGCGGGGTTTGGTGGCATTCCTGGGGGAATGCCACTACGTCGGCATCACCCCAACTTTGAACCTATTCTTATCCTGCTTCCGCCTCTCCAAGGGACCGGGAGGGTATTATCTTTCCACCCGACCGAGCTTTAGAGTAGGCAGCGCCCCTTCCAGTAACAAGGGATGGAAGGGGTGATTCTTCTTCGTGAGTTGCGTGAGGGACTAGGGCTTCGGGCTCCAGTGGTCGACTCATACTATCGACAACACTACTCCTGGCCTGAGCGATGATGAGCTCAGGGATCTCCAGCGATTGAAGGAGATCCTTCCTTCTTCCACAGCCAATCAAGACGTAACTGAGTCATGGCTGATCGGGGCGGGCCTTAGCTCGATGCCTCTGGGTACGCTAGTAATGCGTAATTTAGGGTTTTCTGGGCTCTTGCGGGTATTAACCAATGTTTGCTTGCAGGGATGGTGAACCTCAGAGCGGTCCGTAGCGGACGGATCCCGTCAACCCCCTCCATGCGAGCGACGGCCGAACCGAAGACTGGTAGCAAAGAGGCACCGGTGGAGGTCGAGGCGGATCGCCTGCGGAAGAGGGTCAAGGTTCTTGCCTCTAAGCGGCCTGCAGCATCGGTAGCACAGCCGGAGGAAGCCGGTGCGGAACGGACGAAGGCGAGCCCTAAGCAAGGTGAGGGCGAGTCTGGCCGAGAGGGCGCAGGAAAGGAACCTCGGCTCCCTTCAATCCGGGAGTTGTGCTAGCTTCCAGTCGGCGCGAAGGAGGAGCCCTTTCAGGCTCAGCCAGTGGGAGACCGGCCAGTGGGGGCAGCGCACGACCCCCTGCTGGCCCGCTGGGAGAACCTATCCGTCGGGGATAGGGTGTGGGCTGACAGCAATGCCGCAGCCACATTCCTTCGAGGAGGGCTTCACCCCGGGATGGCTGGGGAGCTATACACCCTACCCTCCGAGTCTCTTCTCAGCAAATCCACCAAATCAGTGGTGTGGGTAAGTGCTGTGCCTTAGGCTTCTCACCAGTACCGGAGTGTGTCCGTTCTGACGCTTTCCGTCTGCAGAGCCACCACTACATTGTGGCGCTAATGGACCGAGTGCGAGACATCGGTCGGATCATCAGCGGGCTGGGTGACCGCAATGTCGAGCTGCGCCAGCAACTCAAGGAGGCCCACGCAGCGGTGGGTCCCGAGGCTATAGTTGCCACAGAATAGCGTGCGTCTGACTTGGATGCAGAGGTGACTCATCTTAAGGCCGAGCTTCAGGCGGTCGGAGAGCAGAACGATGCCCTCCAGGGGCTCTTTCGGTTGGAGCGGACCGAGCTTTGCCTACGAAAGGCCGAGGCGCTGAAGCTGTCCAAGCAGCTGGAGGCGGCAGAAGCCAAGGCAGAGTCCGCTTCCAAGGCCTCGGCCGAAGAGGCCCGTCAGAGGCCGGAGAGGGATAGGCAGCTGCCTGAGGACTACAAGAAATCCGAGGGCTTTCAACTCGGGCTGGCCCGGTCCGAGCAGGTTACCTACGAATATAGGTACCGGATTGCCTTGGCTCGATTCCGAGCTTGCCACCCTGACCTTGAGGTGGCGAAGGACCCCTTTGCCTCCTTCCCTGAGGACTCGGGGGTGGAGATGCCCGAGGAGGTTCCCTTTGATGACGGCCCGAAACCCCCGAAGGGTCAGTTGCCATGAACTTTTTCTAAGGATTCGGTCTGTAAGTCCAGGTCATCTGGTCCTGTAACTTGACTCTAATCTAATGAAAAGTCCTTTTTGTCAAAAGGTTTCTCGTGTTACTTTCCTCTATTTTCCTAAACGAAGAACTTCTTAAGGTTCTGCATATTCCATGTCCTTGGCAAGGTGCGGCCGTCCATGGTCGCGAGCCGGTAAGTCCCTGCTCGGACGACTCCTATGACCCGATAAGGTCCTTCCCAGTTGGGGGTAAGTTTGCCGTGCGCACGGGTCAGGTTGCTTACCTCGGCCCTGCACAATACCAGGTCGCCGAGCTTGACGAGTCGGGGGCGGACCCTGTGGTTGTAAATCCTGGCGACAGCTCTCTTGTAAGAAAGGGCCTTTAGGTGCACATCGGCTCGCCGCTCCTTGAGCAGATCCAATCCTGCTTGGAGCCCCTCGGCCGAGGCACCCTCTTCATATCTCTCCATCCGAGGGGTTGATATAACCACCTCAGAAGGTAAGACGGCCTCGGTGTCGAATGCGAGGCTGTAGGGAGATTCTCCGGTCGCGGTTTTGGGAGTGGTGCGTAGGGACCATAGGATGCTCAGGAGCTTATCTACCCAAGCGGAGCGAGCCGCGAGGGTCCTTCTCCTGAGCTTGTCCAAAATTGACCGGTTGGTCACCTCTGCAAGGCCGTTTGTCTGAGGGTGGGCCACTGAGGTGAACCTTAGTTGAATCTTATAGCTCACACAAAATTCTTTGAATCGGGCACTGGAGAACTGAGTCCCATTGTTGGTGATGATGGCCTCAGGCAGGCCAAACCGAGTCACAATACTTCTCTATACGAACCTCTCTATCTGGCGTTTCGTGATGGCCGCCAATGGCTCAGCTTCGACCCACTTGGTGAAGTAGTCCACCCCAACGATGATGTACCTCCTCTGCCCAGAGGCCGGGGGAAACGGTCCGAGGAGGTCCATACCCCACTGCGTGAAAGGTCACGCGCAGTCCACAGGCGTGAGCGGGACCGCAGGCTGCCAAGGCGTTCGTGCGTGCCTCTGGCACGCGTCGCATCATTGGACATAGGTCCAAGCATCTCAGCACATAGTGGGCCAGTAGTAGCCCTGGCGAAGTACCTTTAACGCTAAGGTGCGACCGCATATGTGTTCTCCACAAATCCCCTCGTGGACCTCGGCCAGCACCGATTGCGCCTCGTCGGGATCCAAGCACCGTAAGAGGGGGTGCGAGAACGACTTCCTATAGAGCCGGCCGTTGACTTCACAGTACCATGCTTGGGTGCGGCGCAGGCATCGAGCCGCGGCTTCATCGTCGGGCAATACACCATGCCGCATAAATTACAGCATCTCTTGCACCCACGTCATTGGTGCATCGGCCGTCGTTACCGCGACCACTGTGATTGTGCGGAAGGGGAGTTCCTCGACGTCGGGCTCACCCTCAGGGCCCGACCTCGAAGCCAGCTTGGCAAGCACATCCGCCCGCTCGTTCTAGCCCCTCGGTATCCTAGATAATGAAAAGCTAGAGAAGTTGGTGATCAGGCTCTTTACCTCTGCCAGGTACTTCGACATGTGGGGATCGCAGGCCTCGTACCCGCCATTGAGGTGTTCGGCCATGAACTGCGAGTCGGTGTGGACATGCAGGGTGCCCACCTGCATCTCGGTGGCCAACCTGAGTCCAGCTAGGAGAGCCTCATACTCCGCCTCATTGTTCGTGGCCTTGAAGCCGAAGCGGAGGGAATGCTCGAATAGGCGGCCGTCGGGAGCCCACAACACCAACCTGGCCTCTGCGCCCTTTAAGCATGATGCCCCATCTACGCGTAGGATCCATCCCATGTCGGGTAGCTCGGGGTTGTCGCCCTCGGGTCGGACCATCTCCGCGATGAAGTCGGCCACTGCCTGGGTTTTGATGGCGGTCCTTGGCACATATTGGATGTCGAACTCGCCGAGCTCCACCGACCATTTAAGGAGGTGACCTGCCAAGTCGAACTTAGCTAAAATATGTTGAAGTGGCTGATCGGTAATTACCTCGATTGGATGGGCCTGGAAGAATGGCGCAACTTTCGAGCTGTCAGTACGAGGGCTAAAGCCAGCTTCTCGATCGGTGGGTAGCGCTCCTCGGGACCGTTCAAGATGTGGCTGATATAATAGACCGGCATCTACTTCTTCGAGGTCCCCTTGATCAGAACGGAGCTAACCGCATGGGGAGAGGCGGCCAGATAAACGCTGAGCTTCTCCCCGGGGGAGACAGCAGCGAGGCGAGGAAGGTCGGATAGGTGCTGTTTCAAATAGCGAAAGGCCTTCTCGCAGTCCATAGTCCATTCGAAACTTTTTAGATTCTTCAGGGCACGGAAAAAGGGTAGGCACCGATCGCCTGACCGAGAGAGGAACCGCGATAAAGCGACCAGCCGCCCATTCAGTCTCTGCAGCTCCTTAACCGTTCGTGGCGCCTGCATGTCGATAATCGCCTGGATCTTCTCTAGGTTGGCGTTGATTCCCCTTTCATGTATGATGAATCCAAGGAATTTACCCGAGCTAACGCCGAATGTGCATTTTGAGGGGTTGAGACACAGGCCATATTTGCGAAGCGTGGAGAATGCCTTTGCCAGATCGTCCAAATGGGTTGCGGCTGCACGACTCTTCACGATCATGTCATCAACGTAAACCTCCATGTTTCGCCCGATCTGCTGGGCGAACATCTTATTTACGGTTCTCTGATACGTGGCTCTGGCGTTCTTCAACCCGAAGGGCATAACCCTGTAGAAATATACTCCCTGATCGGTAAGGAAGGCTGTGTGCTCCTAATCCTCAGGCGCCATCCTGATTTGGTTGTAGCCGGAGAAGGCGTCCATGAATGACAGACGGGCATGCCCCGAGGTGGCGTCGACCAGTTGGTCGATCCGGGGGAGAGGGTAGCAGTCCTTCGGGCAGGCGCGGTTAAGATCGGTATAGTCAATGCACATCCTCCAGTTCCCATTGGGCTTTTTTATGAGGACTACATTAGAGAGCCATTGCGGATACTTGACTTCTTCCACGAAGTCGGCTGCCAGGAGGTGCTCCACCTCCTTTCGGACAACTAGCTACCTCTCGGGGGTGAACTGTCGGGGCCTCTGCTTTACTGGGCGTGCCCCTGGCGAGACGTTCAGATAGTGTTGGGTTACCTCGGGATCGACCCTAGGCATATCCGTTGGGGACTAGGCGAAGACGTCAGCATTCTCTTACAGGAAGTTGACGAGCTGCCTCTGCTCCTGCTCGGGGAGCTCGGATCCAACCCGGACCATTTGGTCTAGACGATCCTCGCGCAAAGGCACGCTAATGGTTGGCTCCGTTGGCTCAGGATGCTAGGCCGGCCTCTTCGCGTCCCGGGGATCTTCAATGGGCGGGTTGGCCCTCGGCCACTTATGCAACGAGATCGCCATTAGATAGCACCGCCTGAATTCAAGGGGACTTCCCCTAGCTTTGCCGACCCCAGCACGGGTCGGGAACTTCACCGTCCTATGGTAGGTGGATACAACCGCTCTGAATTTGTTGAGGGTCGGTCGCCCAAGTATCACGTTGTACGCAGTGGGCAAGTCGACGACCAAGAATGCTGTCATCACTGTCTTCGTCTTTGGTGGGTCTCCCAGAGTCAGGGGCAAGGTGACTGACCCCAGCGTTAAAATCGCATCGCCAGTGAACCCAGTGAGGGCGGAGCGCATCGGCTCCAGGATGTCTCTGTTCAGGTCGAGCTTCTCAAAAGCACTGAAGTAGAGCCCGTCGGTCGAACTTCCCATGTTGACCATGATTCTCCTAACTTGGGCATTGGCAATCCTTGCGATTATTACCAACGCGTCGTCGTGCTCGGCTTGTCCCGGCTCCTCGGTCGGGAAAGTGACCTTGGGGTCGGACCTTTGTCCGGAGCTCTCGCCAGGAGCGGCTCGGGCGTATGCCTTCCGCCCAGCCATGCTGTTTCCCCCGACGGTGGGACCACCGGTTATTACGTCAATTTGTCGCTCAACGGGACCCTCGGGGCATGGTGACAAGTTCCCAGGCTGGTGGAGGTAGCGGGCCAGGTGCCTCCTGTGGATAAGCTCCTCAATCTGCTGACGCAGGTCATAACATTCCTCGGTGTCGTGTCCATGCTGTCGATGGAAACGACAATATCTGGACTGATCTCGCAGTCCAGGGGGACCCCTCATCGGGGTGGGTATTTTAAGCAGCCCCTTCTCCCTTAATTAGAGGAATATTTCGGTCTAGGAATGGCCCAACGCGGAGTGGGGGGACCTCGGGATACGTGGGTCGGGTCGGCCCGCCCTGCTCCTCGGCATGGGAGCCGGTCGCTCCCACGGACCTCGGGCCGAGGTCTCTTGCGCTCCTCGCGCTTCGTGACCATCCAGGTTTCCACCGTAATAAATTGGTTTGCTCGCTAGAGCATCTTGGGAACCATGACCGGAGGTCGCTCCACAAGGGACCAGAAAAACCTGGAGGGTCGTAACCCAATCATGAACGCCTGCATCAATAAAGAGGGCTGAGTATCCGGCAACTTTCGAATCTCTATGATGAAACGATTCACAAAGAGGGAAAGGGGCTCCTTGTCCTTTTGGTTGAGTCCTAGGAGCAGTGCGACGGATGGCTTCGGCCTTACATACGCCAAAAAGTTAAGCTCAAAGTCTTTTGTGAGCTGGTCAAAGGATGAGAATGCCCCGGGCTTAAGGCCGCTGTACCAAGTTCGGGCCGATCCCCTCAGCATCGTGGGAAATGCCCGGCACATCAAGGCATCCGACGTGCCGTAGAGCGCCATTTGGGCGCGGAAGGTGGCCACATGCTTCGTTGGGTCGGCAGCGCCGTTGTACGTGTCCAGGGAGGGGAGACAGAAGTTCGAGGGGATCGGTTGGTCCTGTATCTCGAGGGTGAATGGCGATCACCCGTACATGCCTTCCCCCGGTTCTTCCTTGGACCTGCGCACTTCCCTCTGTACCTCGTCGAGCCGCTGGTTGACTAGGCGTAATTGGGCTCGGAGGGAGTCGGCCGAGTCCGAGGATAATACCTCGGGATCAGGATGGTTACTCAGGTCATCCAGCATCTGGGCTTCGATCGGAACCGGTCGTGTCCGAGGTAGGGTTGGGGGTGCTGAGGAAGTCAAGTGGACCGGCGCAGGTGGGTCCGACCGAGATGGCGGGCCTACCTCTGGCGGCGTCGATAAGGGCACAAGCGGGATGAAGGCTTGCATCATTCCCGCCAAAGTCTGAACTTGGCGGGCGAGGTCCTGAAAGGCCTCGGCCAATACGGGTGGCGGGTTAGTGGCGGCGACACCAGGCGGGAGCAAGCCCGGGTCGTTGAATAGCCGCTAGTAACGTTCCGTGGTGGCGACGGGATCCTCGATTCGGGGATCATTACGGGGTGAGCCTCCCGCCGGGGCTCCAGCCAGGTGTGACTCCGCAAGCATGGGCTCGGCTGGGCTACCCGGGTGATCTCTTAACATGGGCCCTCCTTCTAGCGCCAAACTGTTAGTGTAATCAACTTTATGCCGTGGTCTCGGGGCCGTCGCGGTTGGGTTCGGGCCGAATATGGAGGAGATCTCCGGGCTGCGTCGTTGGAGTCTGAGGCGGAAGAAAGGGCTTCTCTAGCGATCACGCCTGACTTTCGGTTCCTGTACAAAGGCCGAGTCGGGAAGAACTCTGCCCGCCTCCGACAATCAAGTCAGAAAGGATAGTCTTTTCAGGGTGTTTCCTTATCGAGAGGAAGAGAAAAGCCCCCATTATTACGTTCGATTGCTGGGGTTTATATGAACCAGATTGCTGCTTGTTGACGTGCTTGAAGCGCTGCGCGTCTGATTGCGTCTGGTAGCACGCCGAGGACTTGACCCCTACGGGATAGTGACGTGTCTCGGGGATCGTGCTGCCTGCTAGGGGCAGGCGGCGTCACATCTATCGCTCAACCTTGGCTACAGTCGGTCGTGTGCGGGACAGAGGACGTCATCCTGGTGTAGGCGGCATGGGCTTACGTCACTTCCCATTTATAACCCACATCTCATATATATATATATATATATATATATATATATATATATATATATATATATATCTCTCTCTCTCTCTCTCTTCTTTCCGTGAATGCATGGTAACCAAGCATTCACATGGAGCAGGCATCCATGGAAATCATACTATAGAAAAGCTACAGTATTCTACTTTCGTTTTGGGAAGGAAAACATTCTTTTAGAGTTCATAAGCCATAAAATAGTTTGCTTGAATACCAAAACCTCATAAAAAAGAAATAAGTTCAGAAAGAAGGTGTAGTATATATGTACTTGTAACACTAACAAATGAACACAAATTCCTTACTGTTGTAACTACAATGTTTCGTTCACGAAGTCATCCTTATGTAGAATATGAACTATACACATTGCTCCTGCTTTAACCCATCTCAGGCATACAACTTAAAAGAGTATGACCGCATCATGATCCACTGGCTCCATCACCTCATTGAATTTGTGATCATAATCATTGCCATCGCAAGAGCTTGATCCATCCCAGGCTGCACTCTCAATGCTAAAACATCTTTGTCCAGTAATTTCATTCGCATCGAACCGTATTTTCTGCTAATCTATCACGTACTTAATGATGGTTAGAAGGCATTTGGGAGATGATCATGAGAGTTCAAGTTCTGCTAATAATTAATACCTCAGCTACAGGAGTACTTGCAGCGGTCTGATAGATCTTGGACCATTCCTTCTCGCGAGACCAGCTCATGCGATAGCCTAAAGGCTTCACTCCATCTTCGGGGAACATCGATATGGTGCAACTAGGGCTGCCCAAGTCCTTTGTGGCTTTGAACAGTGGCCTTTGCTCTCTCACCATTCTTTGGACATCCTTGTCTCCTTTGTAGGCCTCCCAACTCTCTGTCAAGTTCAAAATCTGTGAAGACACAGAGCGATCAGCTATAATCCACATGATCGATAGGAAGCTTACATCCATTTCTTATGTTCCAATTTGCCTCAAAGGAAGGTGTCAACCATCTAACTAATGCAGTAGTATATATGATGCAGCTTGTCTCTCACATTAAAACGGATTGCTGTACGTAGGTAGTTCCTGCAGCTATACAGTATGTGTCTATAAGAACATGCATACTTAGGATGATAGCTGCCTTCTGTGTATTACTTGAGATTATATCTAATCTGCTTCCGAGTATGATATGCTGAGATTTCTACCGTATGTTTTAATGAGATTAAGAGGAGACATTCATGGTTATTATGATTGTCTTCATCATTTGGAAAAATATACTTCTGAGAAGTCATCATCATTCCAACTAGACTTGGAGGGGTCCCAACAGAGAAGCTTCTACACGACAACAATAAAAAAAGAAAGAAAAAAAAACAAAGCTGTCTTTTGTTTTATGAGGAAATGGAAACAGTAGTGCATTGTTTTGTAAACCACATCATGGACTAATTTGCCTTCTCCGTGGGTCCATCAGGTGAAAAGTACTTCGTTTTCAAAGGGATGACTGACCGTGGAGGTGTGTTCTTTGTTTTTCTCAAAGCGTCTCACTCAATCAAACATTATGGAGCAGGGAGGGAATGTCTTCTGCGGGACTTTGAAGCATCCATTGCATGCATGATTGTGCAGTCAGATGAGATGTCGAACAAGAAGCAACTTGAAACAAATATAAATATGCAATTTATTTGCTGAAATACGCATCATATTTTTGGTAAAGATGATGCATGGCTTTGTCGAAGATAAACAAAAGAGTTTTAGGTTCTAATGCACTGCACTAATTCTGTCCATGGAATCTTATGACATTTGTTACTGAAATCTCGCTAAAACTCAACAAGAACTGAAACACGCATCTACGTATGTGGCCTAACCTTGCGGCCACATGAGAGAGAGAGAGAGAGAGGTGTGGACTAACCTTGCGGCAGCGGCGGATGGTGAGCAGGACATGGCCGGCGCGATCCATGAGCACCGTCTCCTCCTTCCAGTTGTGGGCGTAGTTGTCGACCCGGAAGACCATCCGGCCGTCTGCGTCGTCGTACACGGTGTACCCGTGGCTGTTGAAGAGAAGTGACTTGCACCAGACCGTAAGACGGACGGGTGCCGGCGAGCACAGCTCCGGGAATACCTCTCTCGGCCGCCCCCCCTTCGTCTCCCCTTCCCCCGCCCTATCCTCCACTACCTTCTTCTTCTCGCCTCTCGTCGCCTCCATCGATGGTGGTGGACCTTCTTGATGCTGTGAAACCCGTTCTTAACACCAGCTTTAATGCTGCGGCTGCCGTCGTAGCGTGCACGAGCGTAGGAATTTGACCTGTCGCCGTTGCAGCTTCTTCGAGGGAGCAAGTCGTGGTACGTACTGTAGTTGGTGCATCAGAAACGTGGGATTCTGGCTTACTGTGACGATCGAACAGCGTGGCACTCAGCTATTGGCCCCAGACGTGGGTCCCACAACAGAAGTTGCATCTTTGGTGCTGCCAAGGCTCTTCTTCGTGAATAGTTCGTGGAAGCAAGTTAATTCCGCCACAACGTTGCATCAGCCATGATGTGAAACGTACAGTGCGCGGCATGCATGCATCATCCATGACCCCGATCGACGGTCGCTGTCATCGGGTTTCTTCTCCACGGCAACCGTTGCGCATTACAGTGGGCGTAATATTCTAATCTTACTTTTTCAGTATCATAATTTCGATTTCATGGAACCATATACGGCTCTATTTGGTTGCATTGTTCACATAAGGTTCCAAGGAATCTAATGAATTGGATTTAGCTAGTGTTCATAATATAATTACTTAAGGTTCCTCTTTTTTGGAACAGCATGGAGATTCCCACGCAAGGAAAAATTATGTTGCAGCGGTCGTCGCGTAGTCAACAACTAATCCACGTTCTCCACGTTTTTATTCGGTCGGAAGCCGTGCGTGCCACGACTAGTCCACGACGCAGGCCACGAACCCCCAGCCAGCTCCTCTTATGCACGTCAAGATGGGAGTTCGTACCGTCCTTGGGGTCGTATGTCGCGAGATATCGCATGTCCAGGGTGGCCAAATACAGCGTAAAAAGAAAAAGAAAAAGCGAAGCCCGCTTTTCTGACCGATTTGCTGATACAATTATCTCACTCTGTCCACATTTCCCTTAATGATGGCCATACCAGTGCACGGTAATGAAGCCTCGCATCATTCAACACTTTGGTAGGCCCGTTCATTGCGACCACTGTTTTCCCAATCGTAACTCCTTCCTTGCTTGTGTTCCTCCCCTTTGAATCGGGATGCCAAAGTCCTGCCTAACCTCGTGCCGTGACACGCGCAGAGGGGCCGGCAGTGTCACGTGATGTATGCTTCCTCTCCGCACTTCTATTGGCAGCAGCAAAGTCTAATTCAACGCAATGACTGACATTCGTTGACTTGTGTGATTATATTCCCTTTATATTGCTACCACATACATGCATTCCATAGATTACTCGACCGTTCGCCGCCCTAATTCTTCGTTTTGGAAACAAAAGAGGGTAAGTTGAAGAAGATGAGGTCCAAAACAGCAACCATCTTATTTTTCCACTGTTTGATTGGATTCGGAACCGTATCGTCGGTCGAATCCATAGGTTTTCCAGGCCACCGAGCGAGCATAATGACTTTAGAGCCTTTAAATATATTAAATTTAAAATTATTGATCCATTATTTCAAGATAGTTATCATAGTCCCCGACGTATCGGGTGTTCAAATATGTTCGAAACCTGCACTTCCCCATCTTTGTTTGGTTTAATCCACATGAGATCAAAGCAAAGACCCATAAATGCGAGTGCAATAGAATCCACCACCCACAGGTTTTGGTGAACATGATTCGGAAACATCTACCGTCCGGAGAAACGTCAGAGGTACGGCACAAGTACTCGAGTGTCAAAATGCAGGGCTGCTGTGTGAGCCAGAAAAATGATAGTAATAAAACAGCACGAGCATACAGCACTTCTCCAAGTATATTACGCTTGATTACTCAATAAGCTTACTATGTTAAGCGTAGAAAAATCTATCAATGCATTGACTAGCAATCCACGGGTTTTGCAGGGAGCTGTCACCGTGGATGGAGAGATATATATGAATGTACATACCTCAGACGTGTGCGGAAAGGCCAAACAATTCCAAGATGGATCATTTCACATTAACTGCTCGAGAAAACAGATGACAATTGGATGATTTTACGAATGGTTGGTTGGTGGACGAGTGATCAAACAGTGCGAAGCTACTGAACCCAACATCAAAGGTTACAAGAAAGACTCATCGGTAATCCCACCAAAGGGAAGCCTTTGGCTGGCCCTCCGACGGACAGGAGCGACGGCTGAAGACACCGCCGTCTACCGTACCTCTGGCCATGCCCGAGCTCGTTCGTTCACGGATGTGAGTTGCTCCGTCCATGAGAACCCCAACACATTCTGCCACCCCCGATTTTAAGGACGCGAGGACACAACCTGTTGGCCAGGTAAGAAGAAACTTTCCGGTTAATTCTAGAATATTCCGAGAAAATAGTTAAGAAGAAACTTTCGTGGGATCGTAAGGTTCTACAGATTTTTCAAAGTAAAAAAAAAAAATTAAATTTAGAAATTTAGAGACAATTTTTCGTTTATTAATTCTCACAAATTCCAAAGCTAATAGTTATATATATTTTTTAATGAAACATCTCTTGTTTCAATGAATAATAATATGATTGTTTCTTTCTTCTTAAGGTTTACGATAAGTCGATTGGTTTTTGCACTTGGTGACTCAAAACTGAAGAATGACATCTATTTAGTTAGTAAAAGAGTGGTTGTGTATTTGTATTATCGATGATGATATTTATCGTAATGATTAAAGACATTTTTGACATGCTTAAGAAACTCGAATTTGTATCTTTTCACAACAGTATATAATTTATATTCTTTCATCGACATTGATTAATGATCAATATATAATTTATAACATCAGATATGAGGTTCTAATCACCAAAAACCTCAATATTAAACTAGAAATGAAAACGTGTATATTCAAAATAAATTATCAAAAGGTATTATTATGTTGATATACTCTTCAATAATTTACTCTAAATAATAACATATATGTTCAAAATAAATCATCAACATTTTCCTCATGAATTTCATCTTTTGGTATATCATCGATTATCTCCAAATCTTTGTTGAATCTCGAATTTTAATGATGAAACTAATTGATTGTGTTTTGATGATCTAATTCCATTTTGAGTCATGCAGGTCCACTCTCGATTAGGATTAGACAATTGACGCAGGATAAATCAGCGTTGCGTTGGAGGAAATCACGTCGGGATAATTGGATGTCGAGTCGGAGGTCTGGTCGTCGATCGGTAGAAGGTTTTGGATAAAGAAATCAAGCATTGGGCCAAGAAGAGTATAGTTGTGCTAAGGAAATCAGGATTGTGGGCGTCAACTGCTAATTGGGCAATAGGCCATAAGAGAGGACAATGCGCTAAAGAACCGGACGAAGCGTCGACCAATGACGTGCCGGGCAACAAGATATTGATTCGCATTATAAAATTTATTTAGATCGAAGTATGAGTAGTTTCATTAGGTTGTAATTAGGCCCATACCCGAATGAGTTTGGGCCAGACTCAAGGCCCAAATAGGGTTGCTGAACCTTGTTTAGGGATGGTACCACCCTGGGCTCGGTCTCCCAGGTTGTCTGGGCAGTGGTACCGCCCATTACACTGACCATGGTAGTATGCCTAAGCGGTGGTACCATCCAGACTGGGTGGTGGTACCACCTAGTGGTAGAAAGCCTAGACAGTGGTACCGTCAGTACCCAAAAAATTTGGGATGAGATGGTTTTTGACTTCAAGTTTGAATCCACTTGAAGCCTATAAATACCCCTCTTATCCTTGGGTTGAATATACAAGCACACAATCATTGAAAGAAGTAAAACACCGAAAAAATCATTCCAAAACATCCCTCCTCTAGCTTTAGAAAGTTTTCAACCTAAAGAAAGGAATGAGTGCTTGTAAGGGTTACCTCCTAAGCCCATCAAAAGGAGAGAGCGTTGTAAGGGAGTTTGTCTTCTTCCATTGGAAAGAAAACAACTAGTGGAAAACTAGTGGTCTCAAGTAAAGAGGAATCAGGAGTGGACGTAAGTCGGATGATCGAACCACTATAAAAATCGGGTTTGTATTTATTTCTTGATGTTTATCCTTACTGCAAACCATCTCTACTACTGCTCTAGTTTTTCATCTCTGCAAATATATTTAAGTTAGAGATTTTCCGATACGATTTCACCGATATGGCTTTCATAATACGAAACGTGATTTTTTATCATACAAAGATTTTTGAAATCCTACGAACTTATCGTAATTTACCGTTGTACTAATTCACTCCCTTATTACTAAACTGATCCTAACAGTTGGTATCAGAGCCATATTATTTCTCTTTTAGATTCACATCTACGAGAAATGACTCTTCATGGCTTTCAAGAAGGTTTTTTGATTGTTTGTCCTCCGTTGTTCAAAAGGTCGGACTACACTTATTGGAAAACTCGAATGAGAGTTTTCTTATTTTCTATGAATTTAGATTTATGAAATATTATTGAAAACAGTTTTCAACTTTCCTCTAAAGCTATGAATGAATGGTCAGATCTTGAGAAATTTTTTTTCTTTAAATGCAAATGCTATGAATGTCTTAATTTGCACCTTGGATAAAATCGAATTTAATCATGTTTCCACTTGCGAAATGACTTTTGATATTTGGTGCACACTAGAAATTATGCACGATAGAACTAATAGAGTTAAAGACTCAAAAGTAAACCTCTTAATGCACGATTTTGAGCTTTTTCGAATGGAACCAAATGAGATTATCGGCGACATGTACACCCGTTTTATGGATGCTATCAATAATCTAAGAGCCCTTGGTAAATATTTTTTAAATTTTAAACTCACAAACAAGATCTTAAAATCCCTTCCAAAAAGGTGACATCCAAAAATAACGAATATACAAGAGTCTAAAGACTTGAACTCTTATTCTTTTGAAAAACTAATTGGGTCTTTAATGACCTATGAAATGACTTATGTTAAACTTGACGAACATATGAACAACCTTCCAAAGAATAGGAAGGATTTGACACTTCCAACAAGAGAATGTCACTTGAGTGATGAGGATAATATTGAGGACCTTGAACTTTTGATATTAAAATTTAAGAGGTTCATTAAACAAGAATCTAAAACTAAAAATGAACTTGAATGGAAGAAGAGACCAAAGAAGAGGAAAACACCCAAGAACAAATCTAAGTGCAAGATGACAAACTATGCTTTGATAGCTCTCGACAATAAGGTAAGTAACTCACCCATTATGCTTTTACCTTATTATGAAATTACATGATATTTTTTATGAGTGCTTAATTTAGATTATATGAAATAAAAATTATTTTTAAAAATTATATTATGCTTTTCTTTCTAGTATTTTTAAAAAGTAAAAATTATGAATGATGATTATTAACAAGATCAATTCCATATTGATTTCGGTTTCACTTTTGAAATGATGCATGATTTTGGCAAAGACTTGCAGCATGACTCTTGATTTTTTTTTCCTTCACTAAGTTAGAATCATGTTAAAAAAAAAATCTTGTTAGAACTAATAACAATAAAATAAAGAATGCTAGAATTAAAATAATTTTGATAATGTTTTATAAAATCTTGCTTGAAAATTAAAACGATATAATGAAAATATTTGTATCATGCTTGATGATTTAAAGTAATAATCGCATGTTATGGATTAATATGTTTTCGGTCTTAATCGCTTTCATGACGGTTTTTTTTGGATGATGCATGATTTTGAACATTCCTATGTGTAATAAAATTGCATGTAATGAAAATGTATTTTCTATTCTATTGAGATTAATAAACTCATTTCATGAATTTTATGAATTTCATGAAAATAATCATAATCAATGTTTTGAAAATAAATATGTGTATCATGTTTTTGGTCTTAATGATTTCTCTTGAAAGTTGCTTTTTGGATCTATACGAAAAACATGAGTATACTCATTTGAAAACAACCAACTTAAAGTAAAACACATAAAAATGAGAAAATGCACGATCATGATGTTTTATGTTTGATGTATTTGGTCTTAACGATTTTTATGACGAAACTTATGTCTCGATTTTAAATGTTGATACATGTTTTCATAAAAGACTTGAGCATGCTTACATATAATCAATCTATGTTGCTCTTAATAAATTTTCTGAACGAAAGATTTTGATGATGAATTTGGACTTATACGATAATGCATATTATGATTTGTTTTACAAAATTTGCCTTTTACTCTTGAATTTGACACTTGTTTTTATTAAAAGCAAAGACATGCTTATATGAAGTAAATTATAAAATAAAAATGCATAATTCTTGAAAATTTTCTATCTCTAGAGTTTTTGATTTTTCGATAAAAGACAAATGAATCCATGTATGTTTTGTGAATCTCATGAATTTCTTGAATGTGATTTTGATGATGTGTTTAGAGTTGATGAATTGAACCAAAATAAGATTTTTTCAAAATAATTTATGACTTCTAAACTTTCAGAATCACAACCTTGTTTTATTGGAATCATGACTTGTTGAGTAATGATAGCTTGAATGCATGAATCGATGATTTTATTTGATACTCAAAATTTTCTTTTGATCTTGATGACTTGATGTTCCTTATGCATGAATCATATTCTCATATGATTCTTTTACTAATGAAATGATACATTCAAATGAATCACTTATCGATATTTATGATTGGGATATATCTTTTGAAATATTTTTCTAATGTGATCTTGATAACTTAAGATATCTTTTAGAATTCATGACATGATATAATTGTATCATTGAATTATTTCCTCCCCTTCTTTTCGACAATGACAAAAAGGGGAAAGAAGACATGTTAACATTTATAATCATGACTTGATCTTTGATATTGATATGTTTTTATATATCATGATTCTTGATTGTATACCCTTATCATGAATTGAAAATTGATGCTAAAGAAAATATTTGTAAATTATGATCTTGATATATCGTCATTTGATACTTGAGATTTTTCTTGGGAATCAAGATCTCCTATTTGATCTCTTGAGTTTCTTGTGCAATTTATAAAAAAAAGACATATCAAAGTGAATCATGTTCTTTATACTTAATGCCTATGATTCTTTAAGATTATTTAGCTCCTAAAAATTCTTTATGTTACTTGTTAAAATGGAGATTTATTGAAATGATTCATGGACTTCTTGGATTTATAACTTTTGGTATTCATGATATGATTTCATTTATGCCTTGTATGCATCATGTGATGTAAACTTTTATTGATGTGAAAAGTTTGTATCATTATATTCCCTCCCCTTCCTTTTGACAATGACAGAAGGGGAGAGGGGTTTGCTAGCTTGTGCATCACAAGAGAGAAAAATATTGCTAGCTAGAACTTGCAAAGAAAGACAAAGGCTGCACTTCTCAAAAGAGAAGAAAGAAATTGCAAACTTGCATATTCTTCTTTAACTTGTTAGCTTACATGTTTAAAGTGATGTAAATTTTACAAAAATTGCTAATTTACAAAGGAAAACTAGCTTGCACTTCTCAAGAGAGAAGAAACAAAAATTGCATGCATATTGCAAAGGAAGCAAAGAAAGTGCAACTTGCACAGCTCAAGAAGCGAATGAAAAATTGCTATCTTGTTTATCTTTAGAAGAAATTTAAAAACTTGCTTTGATTGAATGTTGTAAATCTAGCTCGATGTTGTAAAACTTATATATCTTTTAAACTAGCTAGATGCAACTTCTCCTTTTCGTTGGTGACAAAGGGGGAGAAGTATATTGATGATTTTATGTAATGAATGAAGTATTGAATATTTTATATATTTGCATGATGGTTTGATTTTTTTGTTGCTTAGATTTGATATAATCCAAGTGTTCTATCAATATGGCATATTGATAGGGGGAGTTTAGATAAACTTTAGGAGTTAAGGTTAACTCCATCATCAATTAATTATCATCTAAAAAAGGGAGAGATTGTTGAATCTTAAATTTTGATGATGAAACTAATTAATTATGTTTTAGTAATCTAACTACATTTTGAGTTATGCAGGTCTACTCTCGATTAGGATTAGACAATTGACGCAGGATAAATCAGCATTGCGCTGGAGGAAATCACATCAGGATAATTGGACGTCGAGCTAGAGGTCTGGTCGACAATCGACAGAAGGCTTTGGATAAAGAAATCGAGCATTAGGCTAAGAAGAGCGGAGTTGCACTAAGGAGATCTAGGTATCTCCAAATCTCCATGTCATCTAAGAATGAGAGATGCCAGAGCTAGACAAGGCATGGGAAGAGAATAAAATGTCACTCAATTTCTTACATGACATGGAGATTTGGAGATACCTAAAGCATCGAATACATTAAAATATTATTAGGATAAGTTCGGCACTAAGAGGGGGGGAGGGTTTGAATTAGTGCAATGGTAAATTACGATAAGTTCGTGTGATTTCAAAAATCTTTGTATGATAAAAAATCACGTTTCGTATTATGAAAGCCGTATCGATGAAATCGTATCGGAAAAGCTCTAACTCAAAGATGTTTGTAGAGGTAAGAAAGTAGAGCAGTAGTAGAGATGGTTTGCAGTAAGGATAAACAAAAAGAAATAAATACAAATTATTTTTATAGTGGTTCGGTCATTTGACCTATGCCTACTCCCGATTCCTTTTCACTTGAGGCCATCGGCTTTCCACTAGTTGTCTTTCTTCCAATGGGCGAAGACTAACTCCCTTTTATAGCTTAATTCTCCTTTTACAAGTTTAGGTGATCAATATCTTACAAGCACTCTCTCCTCACTTTAAATTGAAAACAATCCAAGGCTAGAGGAGGGATTTCTCAAGTGAATTTTATAGTGTTTCTCTACTTTCAAATTCTCTGTGCTTGTATATTCTACCCAGGGATGAAAGGGGTATTTATAGGCTCCAAATTGATTCAAACTTGGAGCCGAAATCCATCTCATCTCGGGATTTTCGAGTATTGGTGATACCACCACTAGTGAGTTCTAACACAGGGCACATATGACTAGCATAAGAGAGAGGTGAGTGGGCTTGTAAAAAATTAACTCCTAACCCTGTGAAAAAGAGAAGAGAGCTGTAAGGGTAGTTAGTCTTTACCCATTAAAGGAAGGCGTTAATAAAAGCCGATGGTCTCAACGAAGGAGGAATCGGGAGTGGACGTAAGTCGGATGACCGAACCACTATAAATAGGTATGTGTTGGGAAATCCGAGGGGGCGACATCTCATACATAGCGGAAGAACAAAAAACAAAAACCTTAGATTTTCACGAAAGGTTCTGTCATCGTGCGAAGATCGGTGCACTTCAAAAATAAATTCGTAAAAATTACATGTGTAAAAGAAAGTACTTAGGGAGATCGTATATTCCTGAATCCCTACAGATATGTAGGAGAGAATGAAGAAGGTCAAGCGTCCTCCTCTCTTGCGGTATCCACATGGTAGGGACTGCGACGATGCTCCTCTCTTGGACAGAGGAGAATAGAAGGTGGCTACTGAGAGAACCCCAGCCTATGGGCTTTCAATTCCCTCCTATTTATAGAGGCCCCCTGTAAACCCTAATAGATCCTGCCCTATTGTGTATTGGATCTCTATCCAATTACCTAAGCCTCTTAGATGAATGGGTCTCTACCCAATAATATCTTATTAGCTCTTATTGGTGCCAGTTATATGTGCCTTGCAAGCCAATCACATGAGTGATGACACTTGTGACTTGATATGCACTTTTTTTCTTTGCTTATTATTAGGAATTTTATCACTTTATCTTGTATGTTCCATATATTGTGATGTCCTTGGATCTGTGCAATGGAAATCGGATCATGATGAGATCACGATAATGAGACCGATTCACCTTTAAACATAGACCATGAATTATCCTGATCATAGGTTACTCGAGAAGGACATCGAGATAACCGGATAGACTGGTGTGCTGTAAACCCGTTCATATGATGGAGGTAGCTGGTCTCATAGCTACTCATGTGGGGACACTAAGGGTACAATGCAGGTGCTTATTGGGGAATGAGTTCACTGATTGATCTGCCTATGGAATGCTGGATGGTTATTGATACCTCACATCAGACAACGATTCCGTAGTCCCAGCAGTGTATCTGGCCCTTAGACTTGAGACACCAAGGATGTCCTGTATGAGTACTCCACTCTTTGATACCAGACTTATAGGTTTGGAAAATTTTAGATCTAGTAGAACCAGTCATTACGAGTGGTAGCCAACCTTACGAGGGCTATTGAGTGTCAATAGAGGATCATCCGCTCTCGGTATTATGAGAGGAATATCCCATGTGTTCTTGCTCGAATAAATCTTTGGCCAAGGTTATTCGGATTGAGAGAGAAAGAGTTCTCCAAGAGAATCCGATAAGAGAAAGGTTATTCGGATTGAGAGGAATATCCCATGTATGGGCCTGACAGCACCATGCCCAGTATAGGGTCTCTAGGATATTGGATGGATGAGGGATTATAGATATATGGTAACTGAGGATAGATAGGTCCAAAGGATTAGATTCCCCTGTATCGTCTGGGGGCCACGGCTTAGTGGCTTGGTATGTCCGTAGTCGATGAGTTGGGTGAATTATTATAGAGATAATAATTCACGAAGTCAGAAGGAGTTCTGACAAGTATGACTCACGGCCAGCTCGATATTGAGCCTAGAGGTTCACATATATATGGTAGGTGTTGCGACGAGTAGAGGTTCAGATATGAGATATCCGTTGAACCTCCTATCTTATTGGATATCCATTAAGCACCTGAATTATTGGATCCTGAGATGAGATCCAATAATTGCTAATAAGAGATTATTAGGTAGAGACCCACTAATCCAAGAGGCTTGGGTAATTGGATGGAGATCCAATACCCAATAGGGCAAAAGATCCATTAAGTTTTTCAGGGGGCGTCTATAAATAGGAGGGAACCAAAGCTCTATAGGCTGAGGGTTTCTTTTGGTAGCCATCTCATGTTCTCCTCTCCCGAGAGAGAGAGGTGCATCGTCGCAATCCCTGTCGTGTGGATACCGCTAGAGAGGAGGACGCTTGACCTCCTTCATCCTCTCCCATAGATCTACAGGAATTCAGGGATATATGATTTCCCTAGGTATCTTCTTTTACACGTGCAGTTTTACAGATTTGTTTTTGACACACCGATCTTCGCACGACGACGGAAACTTTCTATGGGAAACCTAGGGTTTTGTTTTTTGTTCTTCCGCTGTGTATGTGATGTCGCTCCCCTGACGGATTTCCCAACAGTGGTATCAGAGCCAGGTTGTTCGTGCGAAGATCGGATCTTAAACTGTGTGTGTTATATTTTGGGTCTGCTTTTGACGCTAAAATCGTTGACGCAAAAGGGCCAGGAAGGGCAGCAACTGTTGCTGCCCTTGTTGCGCTTCAGATAGCGCTACCAGACGGCTACAAGCAACCTTGCAGCTGCCACAGACAGCAAAGCAAAGGCGCCGCCGCGGTGGTGGGTCGTAGCGTCAAGCTGCTGTGCCCGGTTCCCCGCTGGGGCGTCGGCGGGCACTGTGCCCGCGCCTAGAGGCACCGGTGCCGCGCGCGCCAGCGCTGTCGTCGTGGGCCGGCGCGCCTCAGCGCGCGAGGCGTTAGCGCCATGCGGCTAAGCCTGCAAAAGGCACCGGCGTTAGCGCCCGTGCGTAGGGGCCGCCAGCAGAGGCGCCGACTCTGGGCGCCTGCACCCACGGTGCAGCGTCGCCCTCCCCGCGCGCAATGGGCGCCACCGGCGGGTGGCGATGCGCCGTAGGCACAGTAATGGTGAGGGATTAGGGTTTTAGGGCAAAAGATGATTTTACCCCTTGGAATTTCAGAAATTTCAGATTCTATCCCTTTTGATAGAATTACTAAAATACCCCTTGGAATTTTAGAAATTCTAGATTCTATCTTTTTTGCCAGAATTACCAAAATATCCTTTTGGTTAAATTACCAAAATACCCCTAGGAATTTAAAAATTTTCTTTTTGTCCCTGATTTCAGAAAATTAAATATGTTAATTAAATAGTTTAATTAATTATTATTATTTTTATCTAGTAGTCCTACAAAATAATATATACATGTGATGTATGATGTGGATAGATGATCATGGACCTGTGATGTGATGTGTGTACATGTGATTATTATTATTGGGGCCTGCGAGCCTCTATTTTTCTTGTTTATTGTCAGGCTTACGTGTCTATAATTTTGTTGTAATTACATGAGGAAGCACAGCGGTTGCGTGACTCACGAGATCGAGACGGACGATCCGATGCATGAAGATGCATTGAGATGCCGATGGATCCGATGAAGTGAGATAGACGATCACAGAGCATAGAGATGCACCGAAGTACACATAGATCTTGATATGAGTGATTGGGCCCATTGGCTCGGGCCTGATCATATTAGGATGTGATCCATAATCATTTGATGTGATTGCTCATATGATGTGTGATTAGATATACACCTACTAGATATGTATATATATATATATTTGCATGCGATGTAGATATATATATTAAATACGTATGTCTATGATACATCATGTTAGGAGACCAAATAAAAAATTCTCCATTAATAATATTAAGTAAGTAAACGTGAGGCAATTAGATTGACCCACGTGGCCTTCCATCGTTATAGCTAAGAACCGAATCCCGGTGTAGGTTGAGTTGGTCGAGTCCCTCGAAACTCACCTATATCGCGTCTCGCTATCTTATTTACGACATAGAGATGTCACTGGTGACCTGAGGACATGGTATGTTTGGTCGAGTCCCTCGAGAATATATCACCGAATCAGACTTATCTTGTCATGATGGTAATGACTTAACAGAACATCATGGTTGGTCGAGTCTCTCGAGGTCATAGTGGTTCGGAGGTCGTACAGGACGGGAATCATAAGGAGTTATGATTGGCAAGAGTTGCCTACCATTACGGGCTTAACGTGATTGGTCGAGTCCCTCGAGGTTACGTTAAGACGCCGATTGGATCCCGATCCCCACTAGAGATCCGCCAGGGGTCTCCGATTCACATACCGGAGGGTGTTGTGTATCTCGCAAAAAATTAGTGGGAGTACATTAAGATAGAAGTCCTTATCTTAACTGTTTAATTTTTGCAAAGTCTATATGTTATTTATTTTTGCTACATCTTTAATTTCAAAAAAATATCGCTTTCAAATCCTTTATGTGACATACTTGATGCCAACTGCCTCACTGGTCTAAATTATACGGACTGGCTTCGTAATCTAAGAATTGTTCTCACGGTGGAGAAAATCGCGTATGCCCTTGATACAGTGATCCCTACGCCCGACGAAGGGGCAAGCGAGGATGAGATCGCTTGTTATGTGAAGTACTTGGATGATTCCACTTTTGCTCAGTGTTATATGTTGGCCTCTATGACTACTTAGTTACAGAGATAGCATGAAAATATGAATGCTAATTCTATACTCCTACATCTCCACAAACTATTTGAGAAATAGAGAAGAACTCAACGATATAAAATATCAAAGAGTCTTTTCCGTGCTAGGATGACTGAGGGGACACCGATTCAGAACCATGTCCTTAAGTGGATCGAGAAACTCATAGGTTTAGGAATGATCCTAGAGGATAACCTGTGTGCGGATCTTGTGCTTCAGTCCCTACTAGATTCTTTTTCTCAGTTCATAATGAATTTTAATATGAACAAACTTGAGGTGACCCTCCTAGAGCTCCTCAATATGTTGAGAGAAGTAGAGAATACCATCAACAAAGAGAAGCTGGTTCTCTATATTGGTGAGACCAGAAAGAAAAGGAAGGCTGAGAAGACCCTTAAGAAGGGTAAGAACAAGGGCAAAATGGGTAAGGCAAAGGTTGTCAAGAAAGACCCAACAAAGGACAAAGGTCAGTGCTTCCACTACAATAAAGATGGGCACTGGAAGAGGAACTACAAAGAGTACCTTGCAGAGAGGGCGAAATAGAAGCTTGCAGAAGCTTCAGGTACATTCATGATCAGTCTCCATTTGTCATAATCTTTTGATAACACATAGGTATTGGATACTGGGAGTGCTTATCATATTTGTAATTCGTTGTAGGTTCTGATAGGACCTAGGAGATTGAACAAAGGCAAGATGGACCTTAAGATGGGCAATGTAGCACAGGTTACTGTAGTGGTTGTTGGCAAGGTCACCTTACATCTGCTTGGCAGAGCTATTATTACATTAGATGTATGCTATTATGTTCCTTCTATTATCAAAAATATTATTTTCATTTCATGTTTGACAATTATTGGATATAAATTAGTTTTTGAGAACAATGGTTGTTCAATAATATTAGATGATCAGATCAAGAGGAACATTGTATAATAGTTTATTTATGCTAGATATAGCTCCACATATCATGAGTGTAAGTGAGTCCAAGAGGAAACGAGAAGAGGTGAACAATGCATATCTTTGGCATTGTAGGCTAGGTCACATCCACAAGGGAAGGATTCAAAAGTTGCTAAAAGATGGATATTTAGATCCATTTGACTATGAGTCATATGCGTCATGTGAACCTTGCCTTCGGGGAAAGATGACCAACTCTCCATTTAGTGGAATTGGAGAGACAGCCACTGAGTTACTAGAAATCATATATAGTGATGTATGCGGTCTCATGTCGACTCATGCCATAGATGGTTACTCCTTGAGAAGGAACACATTCTTAGTGGAGATAGTGGGAGCATGATAGAGTTGAGCAAGGTTGGAGAACCTAGCTCAAGCACCATTCCAGAATCTGTTCAGATACCTAACACACAAGTTCCAACTTTACGTAGGTCCGATAGAGTATCCCATCCTCCTAAGAGATATGTGGGACATATCAGAAGAGAGAATGTTGAGGATATTGATCCTCAGACCTACGAGGAAGCTATTATGAGCATAGACTCTGGGAAATGGCAAGAAGACATGGATTCAGAAATGGATTCCATGTACTCCAACAAGGTTTGAAACCTAGTTAATGCACCCGAGGGTATTGTACCCATTGGCTGCAAGTGGATCTTCAAAAAGAAGATTGGAGTAGATGGAAAAGTAAAGACCTATAAAGCAAGGCTAGTGGCTAAGGGGTATCATCAAAGGCAAGGTGTTGACTATGATGAAACTTTCTCACTTGTAGCCATGCTAAAATTCATTCGAATTCTATTGGCTATTGCAGTACACTATGATTATGAGATCTGGCAGATGGACGTCAAAATTGCATTCCTCAATGGTAACCTCGACGAGGAAGTATATATGATACAGCTTGAGGGATTCATGTCCAGGGATAACCCAGATAAGGTGTGCAGGTTGCTTAGTCCAGTTATGGATTGAAGCAAGCTTCCCGAAGTTGGAACATAAGATTTGATGAGGCGATCAGATCTTATGACTTCGTTAAGAATGAAGATGAGCCTTGTGTGTATAGGAAAGTAAGTGGGAGTACTATTACCTTTTTGGTATTATATGTGGATGACATCCTGATAATTGGGAATGATATAGGAATGCTCTCCGTAGTAAAGACTTAGTTATCTAGGTACTTCTCCATGAAGGACTTAGGGGAAGCATCCTGCATATTGGGGATACAGATCTATAGAGATAGATCCAAGAGGATGCTTTGCTTGTCCCAGTCCTAGTACATAGACACAATTGTTAAAAGGTTTGGCATGAAAAATTCTAAGGGAGGTCTCATACCAATGAGACATGGAATATCACTTTCTAGGAGTATGTCCGCAAAGACTCCTAAAGAAAGGGCACACATGGATATGATACCATATGCATCAGCGATAGGTTCTATCATGTATGCTATGCTATGTACCAGGCCTGATATAGCGCATGCTCTGAGTTTCACAAGCAGATATCAAGCAGATCCAGGCTTGGAGCACTAGAAAATAGTAAAAAGTATTCTTAAGTACTTGAGAAGGACTAAGGATCTTTTACTGGTATATGGAGGTAGTAGCCTCAGGATTGAGGGCTACACGGACTCGAGCTTCCAGTCCGATGTCAATGATAGCAAGTCTAATTCAGGGTATGTGTTTACCCTGAATGGAGGAGCAGTATGCTGGAAGAGTTCCAAGCAAGACACTACTGCTGACTCGACCATAGAGGCGGAATACAAAGGAGGGAGTTTGGATGAAAAAGTTCATCACAGATCTAGGAGTCATCCCGACCAGTGAGGAGTCGATTCTCTTATATTACGACAACTACAGGATGATTACTCAAATAAGGGAACCCGGGTCTCATCAGAAGTGTTCTGAGAAGGTTCCAACTTATTAGAGAGATCGTGGCCCGAAGAGATGTAGTAATGAAAAGAGTTCCATCCGAAGATAACATTGCAGATCCATTGACAAAGCCATTGACTCAGATTGTCTTTGAGTGTCACAGAGGTCTGATGGGGATCAGACATGTTGGTGATTGGCTTTAGGTCAAGTGGGAGATTGCTAGTCATATGTACCCTACAAGCCAATCACATGAGTGATGGCACTTGTGACTTGATATGCACTTTTTCTCTTTTCTTATTATTAGGCGTTTTATTACTTTATCTTGCGTGTTACATATATTGTGATGTCCTTGGATCTGTGCAATGTGAATCGGATCGTGATGAGATCATGATAATGAGACTGATTCACCTTTAAACATAGACCTTGAATTATCCTGGTCATAGGTTACTCGAGAAGGACATCGAGATAACCGGATAGACTGGTGTGCTGTATACCCATCCATATGATGGAGGTAGCTGGTCTCATAGCTACTCGTGTGGGGACACTAAGGGTACAATGCAGGTGCTAATTGGGGAATGAGTTCACTGATTGATCCGCCTACGGAATGCTGGATGGTTATTGATACCTCACGTCAGACAATGATTCCGTAGTCCCAGTAGTGTATCTGGTCCTTAGACTTGAGACACCAAGGATGTCCTGTATGAGTACTCCACTCTTTGATACCGGACTTATAGGTTTGGAAAGTTCCAGATCTAGTACAACCGGTCATTGGGAGTGGTAGCTAACCTTACGAGGGCTATTGAGTGTCAATAGAGGATCATCCACTCTCGGTATCATAAGAGGAATATCTCATGTGTCCTTGCTCGAACAAATCCTTGGCCAAGGTTATTCGGATTGAGAGAGAAAGAGTTCTCCGGGAGAATCCAATAAGAGCAAGACTCAAGGAGAGACCGTATGGGCCTGACAGCACCATGCCCGGTATAGGGTCTCTGGGATATTGGATGGATCAGGGACTATAGATACATGGTAACTAAGGATAGATAGGTCTAAAGGATTAGATTCCCCTGTATCGTCTAGGGGCCGCGGCGTAGTGGCCTGGTACGTCCACAGTCGATGAGTTGGGTGAATTATTATAGAGATAATAATTCATTAAGTCAGAAGGAGTTCTGACAAGTATGACTCACGACCTGCTTGATATTGGGCCTAGTGGGTCACACACATATGGTAGGTGTTACGATGAGTAGAGGTTCGGATATGAGATATTCGCTGAACCCCCTATCTTATTGGATATCTATTAAGCACCTAAATTATTGGATCCTGAGATGAGATCCAATAATTGCTAATAAGAGATTATTGGGTAGAGACCCACTAATCCAAGAGGCTTGGGTAATTGGATGGAGATTCAATACCCAATAGGGCAAAAGATCCAATAGGATTTTCAAGGGGCCTCTATAAATAGGAGGGAACCAAAGCTCTATAGGCTGAAGGTTTCTTTTGGTAGCCACCTCCTGTTCTCCTCTCCCTAGAGAGAGAGGTGCATCGTCGCAATCCCTATCGTGTGGATACCGCTAGAGAGGAGGACGCTTCACCTCCTTCATCCTCTCCTACAGATCTGCAAGAATTTAGGGATATACGATCTCCCTAGGTATCTTCTTTTACACGTGTAGTTTTGCGGATTTATTTTTGACGCACTGATCTTCGCACGATGACGGAAACTTTCTACCAAAAATCTAGGGTTTTGTTTTATGTTCTTCCGCTGTGCATGTGATGCCGCTCCCCTAACAGATTTCCCAATAATTGGATCTCATCTTAGGATCCAATAATTCAGGGGCTTATTGGATATCCAATAAGATAGGGGCTTTGGCGGATATCTCATATCTGAACCTCTACTCATCGCAACACCTACCATATGTGTGTGACCCTCTAGGCCCAATATCGAGCTGGCCATGAGTCATACTTGTCAGAACTCCTTCTGATTTAGTGAATTATTATCTTCATAATAATTCACCCGACTCGTCGACTACGGTCATACTAGGACACTACGCCGTAGTCCCCAGACGATACAGGGGAATCCAATCCTTTGGACCTATTGCTAGGGATCGAACGACACTAAGAGGGGGGGGGGTGAATTAGTGTAGCGGTAAGGAATGATAAATTTTCAGCAATTTGAACAAGTTTCGAAAACTTCGTATAGTGAAAACTTCGTTTCGTATGAACTTGGAAAGATTGCATTTTAACTTTAAAGCATATGTAAGAAGATGAAGAGAAAGTTGAGTAAGTAAGGCAACAAATGAAGATGGTTTGCAGCAAAGTAAATAGCAAGAACGTAAATGCAAACCAGATTTTTATAGTGGTTCGGTCATCCGACCTACGCCCACTCCCAATTCCTCTTGCTTGAGGCCACCGACTTTCCACTAGCTATCCTCCTTCTAACGGGCGAGGATGAACTCCCTTATAGCACATCTCCTTTTGACGGGCTTAGGAGATAACCCTTACAAAGCCTTTCACCCCTCTCTTGGACTAGAACACTCCTAAAACGTAGAGGGAAGATTTGATATACTTTTAAGAGAGTTTCTCTCTTTTTTTCTTAGTTCTAGACACCCCCTAAACTCTAAATGAGTGAGGTATTTATAGGCCTCAAAGTGATTCAAATTTGGAGCCCAAACTTGGAGCTAAAATTTGAACCATTTTGAATTTTCCGGTGCTGGCAGTACTTGGCAGTGCTACCGCCCATCTAGCGGTGCTACTGCTAGTGCCCACGGGTGCTGGGCGATGCTACCGCCCCAGCCAGGTGGTACCACCACCTGGTTCTCGACCACTGGTCGGTACTATCGCCCAGGTCATTTCAACATAGTAGTTTCGATCGAAAACTTGGCCGAAACCGGTCCAAATGAAGTCCGAATTGGCCCAGATTTGGTTTATAGAATTAACACCTAATCCTAAACCAAATTATATGCTAACTATGAATTTTAAAGATATTTTTTAAGCTATTACAAAGTCCACAAGACAAGACTTCTTTCGACGAGCTTTCGGTGAACTTCCGGTAGTCTTCCGACGAACCCTCGGAAACTATTCTGCGGTCTCTCAGCAAGCTCTCGGACTTCACGATGATCTTGGCGAGTTCCAACGAGCTTCATTGGCAAGCTCCGATCTTTCTTGGCAAGCTCCGTGAACTTCCGACAAACCTTTCGGCGAACCTCCAAAAACCCTTCTACAAGCTCCCTACTCGTTCTCGGCCGGTTCCGGCAACACTCCCAATGAATCTTCGGACTTTCGTCAAACTCTCGAACTCACAACGATCCATCACACTTGTCTTTCGGCACTTTATTTCACTTTATGTCTTCATCGTCATCATAGTTAATTCTGTACACACAAATAAACATTCTACTTCGATCTAGACAGTTATTACAATGCGAATTAACATTCATTTGTCGGCACATCATTGGCTTATCGGTGCTTCATCCGATTCTTCAGCACATTGTCCTCTCTAGCTATCCGTTGCCCAATCGACGGTTGACCTCCGTAACCTCGATATCCTTGGCGCAACACACTCTTCTAGGCCCGATGCCCGACGTACGAAGCCTTCCACCGATTATTGATCGAACCTCCGGCTCGACATCCAATATCCAGACATGATCACCCGGCGCAACATCAATTCCTCCAATGTCAACTGTCTAATCCTGATCGATAGTAGACCTGCGTAACTTAAAACATAATTAGACCACAAATCACAATCAATTAGTTTTATCATCAAAAATTGAGATTCAACAATCTCCCTCTTTTTGATGATGACAACTAATTGATGACTAACGGAGTTAACCATAACTCCCTAAAGTTTAACCAAACTCCCCCTATCAATATGCCATTGGTAGAAACCTTGGATTATCCCAAATCGAAGCAACATTCATCACAATTAAGAGAATCATTAAACCATCATGCAAATATATAAAATATTAAATCAATGCATGAAGTCAACAATCTACTTCTCCCCCTATGTCATCAACAAAAAGGAGAAGTTGCATCATAGCTAGTTTAAAAGATATGCAAATTTTATAACATACTAGCTATCAATCTAGATATACATCATACAACATTTAAGCATAGCTTTGCAATATAACATCCAATCATACCATTCAATCATAGCAAGTTTTTTTAAGGATGGGCAATGATGGTAATTTTTTCACTTGCTTCTTGAGATGTGCAAGTTGTACTTTCTTTGCTTCCTTTGTATGTTCTAGTTAGCAAAATTTTTCTTTGCGATACATAAGCTAGCAATAAATCTTCTCCCCCTTTGTTTTTGTCAAAAAAGTGGAGTACAAATAGTCAATACTTTGATCATGATAAAATAACAAATTTACAACATAAATTTTTAGCATATTAAGTCATGAATTCAAGGGAATCAAAAATCATGATATGAGAGAAAAAGATGATAAGCAAGCAATCATTAATGATAACCAAGCTAACATACTTTGCGACACGCAAGTTAGCTTCCTTTCAATTCTTCTCTTTTGTAACTAAGTTTCACCTTTGCAAGCTATCAACTTTTTGTTTGCAAAGAGCTAGCAATTATGTATAATCACTTTAAACATATATGCTAACTTTTCATTAAAACATACAAACATAAAGGCATGACAAGTGTAACATTCCAAATTTTCAAAGTTTTGCATTTTTGCTTCTTTTTTGAGATAGTAATTTTCTTCCTCTTGAATGAGCTAGCAATTTTTTATTTGGGTGTGCAACCTAGCAATAAAGTTTCTCCCTCTTTATCAATGTCAAAAAGAAAGGGAGGATCAAATATGATGATATAAACTTTTTACATAAGTTTGCAAAAAAAAAATCAATCTTCAAATTATGATACAAATATATCAATATAATGGATCAAGTCATGATTACAAGTGCTAACATATTTTCTTTTCATTCATTTTTAAGCCATGATAAATAAATCAATGATTCAATCATTAAGCACATTTCTTTTTCATCAAATTTTCAATCATCAACATTCAAGTCATGAATATTAATTCAACAAGCTAGCTCCCCCTTTGTTATTGTCAAATAGAAGTGGAGGACTCAATTGCTAAAAAATTTCAAGCTATATAAAGAAATCATATCATAATATCAAGAAATATTTAAGAAGGACATGATTCATTCCATAAATCCTTTTAATAGTGTAAAATAATTATACAATCAAGGATCATGATAAAAATATATCAAAATCATAGATCAAGTCATGATTCATGATTCATCATAAAGAAAACTAATTTATATCAAATATTCAATTTGCCACACAAGGCAAAAAAATCATGTCACTTCTAGGATATAATATCAAGGCTCAAGAAGAACATGATTCATTTGAGAATTAATAGCACAAAGGGCAACTTGATTTATGCATAGGAATTCTCATTAAGATCACATTTCATAAGAAATTTCAAGTATCAAATATCAATATATCAAGACTTGAATTATTTTCCTCTTTAGTAAATGAAAAAGGAAGCAACGAGGAAAGTATTTCAATTTGTAAAAAAAAAATATCTCAAGTCAACAATTTAAGAGAGAGTTCATGATTCACTTGAAAATATCTCATTCAAAATAATTTGACAACTTGAAACCCATAATCAAATCAAAATCATTTTCTAGATTCAAAATACTAGCAATTTGCATTAATCATGATAAGTGATACACAAAAGTCTACATCAATATTTCAATTATCAAGTCATGAAGCATACAAAGTGGTATTGAAACATGAGAGAAAATTTCAAATTACACATGTAATGTTTCAACATTTAAAACACATTTTCTCAAGTTGAGTATCAATAAATCAAGAGAAACCAACTTATGATTCATTTGAATTTCTCTTCAATGACATGGGAGAATCATAGTATAAAGTAAGAGGTTTTGAAAAACTTAAGTTATCAAGATCATGATACAGATAAGACTCATTCTAGTTCAAATCATCAACTCCGAACTCATAAACAAATCATCAAAATCACTTTCATAATTTACGAGATTCATAAGATATTGTAAAATCATTAATCTCAATAATATAGTAAATATAATTTCTTTATGTTTCATCATATAAGTATGTCTTTTGCCTTTATATGCCAAATCAAAATATTCAAAACCGAAAGACAAACTTCATTATAAAAATTGTCAAGACAACAATATAACACATTATGAGATTCAATTTATCATGATAATGTGTTTCATTTTGTTTCAAACAAGTGTGCTCATGTTTCAAAAGATGAGTATCAAATTTAAGACCAAAACATGAGTTTGTCATCAAGATATGATATCACAAAGTCATTAAGCATGATAACAAACTTTTAATATTTTCATTTCAATGATGATTTCATAATGTATGTTCATACATTTATATGGAACCCATCATTGTATAAATTCAAAATACAAGTTTGTCATTCAACCCATTAAGATCAAATGCATCAAAATCTTTCATTCGAAAATTTTAATAAGAGTAACATAAATTGATTACATGTGAGCATGTATCAACATTTCAAAAGCAATGTAAAATCATCAAGATTCATGAATTTATCATGACCATACGTATGGAGCATTTTCATTTATCAAGTAAGATTTCCCATAAGCATGCCCAAAACTTTTTGTATGAAAAATATATATCAAGTTTAAAGCCAAAAAGTGATATGAAAATTATCAAGATTCATGAATTCATTATGAATATATTATTTCAAAATATGAGATTTCAAGTCATCAAGTATGATACAATCATAAAGCATGTTTTCATAATGCATTATCAAAATCATTTTAATTCTTTCTTTTATTTGTAATAACAAGATGATCAATGCTCAAATTTTTGCTAAAATCATACATCATTTTAAAAATCAGAAAAATAATTTTTATCATGAAAACCATTAAGTCCAAATATAACACAAGGCAACATCAAAACCATATTTCTTTCATTTTGAAAATTTGTGGGTTAGGTCTATATAATTGATTTCATGAAGACATGTATCAATAAAAATTTCATCATAAAAAGGGTTAAAACCCATTAAGCCAAGATGGAAGTTTTCAAATTATAATCAAGATACATATATCTATCATCAAAAGATTTTCAAGAAATTCATACATAGATATGTATCATGTTTAAGATTGAAAACCGATATGGAAAGTATACATGAAATTTCATCATCTCAAAATGTCATCTTAATTTGTAATGAAAACAATTAGATCAAAAATATGTTAATCCATAACATAGAGTCAAATCAACATTACTTAAAAAACTAATGCATGTTACAAAATCATCAAGCATCATGTTTAGAAATGAAAAGCAATATAAAACATCAAGATACACATGCATGGATTAATCCTAAGCATAATCATAAATCATGCATCATTCATATTTTTAATTTTCAAAAAATTACTAGAAAGGAAAAAGCATAAAAAAAATTTCTACCAACTATTTTAAGCAACTCATGAAAAGATCATGTAATTTCAAAGTAAGGTAAAAACAACTTGAGTGAGTTTCTTACCTCATTGTCGAAAATCGTCAAAGCCCATTTCGCCTCTTCTTTATTTGATTCTTCTTTGCAAGCCTTCTTCTTCTTCTTTGGCCTCTTTTTCCATTCAAGTTCATTTGTGTTTTTTAATTTTTGTTTAATGAACTTGTTAACATTTATTGTTGTGTTCAATGTCCTCATTGTCCTCATCACTTGAGTCATCACTCAAGTGGCATTCATTTGTCCGATGTTCCAAATCCTTCTTGTTCTTTAGAAGGTGGTTCATATGTTTATCATGTTCCAAATGTTCTAAGAAACTCATTTCATAGGTCATTAATGACCCGATTAGTTCTTCCAATGAAAAATCATTTAAATTTTTAGTCTCTTATATTGCAGTTACTTTTGGATCCCACCTTTTTGGAAGGGATCTTAAAATCTTGCTTATAAGTTCAAAATTCAAAAAATATTTACCAAGAGCTTTTAGACTATTGATGACATCCGAGAACTGGGAGAACATGTCATCGATAGTCTCACTTGGTGCCATTCAGAAAACCTCAAAATCGTGCATCAAAATATTAACTTTCGAGTCTTTGACTCTACTCGTTCCTTCGTGCGTGATTTCAAGAGTTCGCTAAATGTCAAAAGCCATTTTGCACATAGAAATCTGGTTGAACTCATTTTTGTCTAAAACACAAAATAAGGCATTCATAGCTTTTGCATTTAAAGAAAACGATCTTTTCTCCAAATCCGACTATTCGTTCGTCGGTTTAGAGGGAAGTTGAAATCCATTTTCAATGATGTTTCATAAGTTTAAATCGAGAGAAATCAAGAAAACTCTCATTTGAGTTTTCCAATATGTGTAGTCCGAACCGTTAAAGAACGGTGGATGAAAAACCGAAAAGCTCTCTTGAAAACCATTTAGAGCCATTTCTCACAGGTGTAAATCTGAAAGAGAAAGAACATGGATCTGATACCAATTGCTAGGGATCGAGTGGCACTAAGAGGGGGGGGGAGTGAATTAGTGCAGCGGTAAGGAATGATAAATTTTCAGCGATTTGAACAAGTTTCGAATACTTCGTATGGTGAAAACTTTATTTTGTATGAACCTGAAAAGATTATGTTTTAACTTTAAAGCATACGTAAGAAAATGAAGAGGAAGTTGAGTAAGTAAGGCGGCAAATAAAGATGGTTTGCAGCAAAGTAAATAGCAAGAACGTAAATGCAAACCAGATTTTTATAGTGGTTCGATCATCCGACCTACGTCCACTCCCGATTCCTCTTGCTTGAGGCCACCGGCTTTCTACTAGCTATCCTCCTTCCAACGAGTGAGGATGAACTCCCTCACAACACCTCTCCTTTTGACGGGCTTAGGAGATAACCCTTATAAAGCCTTTCACCCCTCTCTTGGACTAGAACACTCCTAAAACTTAGAGGGAAGATTTGACACACTTTCAAGAGAATTTTACCCTTTTCTTCTTAGTTTTAGACACCCCCTAAACTCTGAATGAGTGAGGTATTTATAGGCCTCAAAGTGATTCAAATTTAGAGCCCAAACTTGGAGCCAAAATTTGAACCATTTTGAATTTCCCAGTGCTGGCAGTACTGGGCGGTGCTACCACCTATCCAGCGGTGCTACCGTTGGTACCCGTGGGTGCTAGGCAGTGCTACCGCCCCAGCTAGGCGGTACCACCACCTGGCTCTCGGCCACTGGGCGGTACTACCGCCCAGGTCATTTCAGCACAGTAGTTTCGGTCGAAAACTCGGCCGAAACCGGTCCAAATGAAGTCTGAATTGGCCCAAATTTGGTTTATAGGATTAACACCTAATCCTAAACCAAATTATATGCTAAATATGAATTTTAAAGATATTTTTTAAGCTATTACAAAGTCCACAAGATAAGACTTCTTTCGGTGAACTTCAGCGGTCTTCTAACGAACCCTCGGAAACCATTCTGCGGACTCCCGGCAAGCTCCCAAACTTCACGATGATCTTGGCGAGTTCCAACGAGCTTCATTGGCAAGCTCCGATCTTTCTTGGCAAGCTCCGTGAACTTCTGATAAACCTTCCGGCGAACTTCCAAAAACCCTTCCACAAGCTCCCTACTCGTTCTCGGCCGGTTCCGGCAACACTCCCAACGAATCTTTGGACTTTCGTCGAACTCTCGAACTCCTAACGATCCTTCACACTTGTCTTCCGGCACTTTGTTTCACTTTACGTCTTTATCGTCATCATAGTTAATCCTGCACACACATAAACAAACATTCTACTTCGATCTAGACAGTTATTATAATGTAAATTGATATTCAATTGCCTAGCACATCATTGGCTTATCGGCGCTTCGTTCGATTCTTCGGCACATCGTCCTCTCTAGCGATCCATTTCTCAATCGACGGTTGACCTCCATAACCCCAATATCCTTGGCGCAACATGCTCTTCTAGGCTCGATGCCTGACGTATGAAGCCTTCCACTGATTGTCGATCGAACCTCCAGCTCAACATCCAATATCCAAACGTGATCACCTGGTGCAACGTCAATTCCTCCAGCGTCAACTGTCTAATCCTGATCGATAGTAGACCTACGTAACTCAAAACATAGTTAGACTACAAATCATAATTAATTAGTTTCATCATAAAAAACTGAGATTCAACACCTATCCGTCCTCAGTTACCATGTATCTATAGTCACTCATCCATTTAATATCCCAGAGACCCTATACCGGGTATGGTGCTGTCAGGCCCATACGGTCTCTCCTCGAGTCTCGCTTTTATCGGATTCTCCCGGAGAACTCTTTTTCTCTCAATTTGAATAACCTTGGCCAAGGATTTGTTTGAGCAAGAATACATGGGATATTTTTCACATGATACCGAGAGCGGATGATCCTTTATTGATACTCAATAGCCCTCGTAAGGTTGGCTACCACTCTCAATAACCGGCTATACTAGATCTGAAACTTCCAAACCTATAAGTCCGGTATCAAAGAGTAGAGTACTCATACCAAACATCCTTGGTGTCTCAAGTCTAAGGACCAGATACACTACTGGGACTATGGAATCGCTGTCTGACGTGAGGTATCAATAACTATCCAGCATTCCGTAAGCGGATCAATCAGTGAACTCATTCTCCAATGAGCACTTGTACTGTATCCTTAGTGTCTCCACACGAGTAGCTATGAGACCAGCCACCTCCATCATATGGATAGGTATACAGCACACTAGTCTATCCGGTTATCTCGATATCCCTTTTGAGTAACCTATGACCGGGATTATTTAGGGTCTATATTTAAAGGTGAATCGATCCCATTATCATGATCTCATCACGATCCGATTCCCATTGCACAGATCCAAGAACATCACAATATATGCAACACGCAAGATAAAGTGATAAAACGTCTAATAATAAGCAAAGAGAAAAAGTGCATATCAAGTCACAAGTGCCATCACTCATGTGATTGGCTTGCAGAGCACATATGACTCACAATCTTCCACTTGACCTAAAGCCAATCACCTATGTGTCTGATCCCTATTAGACCTTTGTGACGCTTAAAGATAATCTGAGTTAATGGCTTTATCAGTGGATCTGCAATGTTATCTTCGGATGAAACTCTTTCCACTACTACATCTCTTCGGGCCACGATCTCTCTAATAAGTTGAAACCTCCTCAGAACACTTCTGATGAGACCCGAGTTACTTTATTTGAGGAATCGCCCCGTAGTTGTCACAATATAAGGGGATCAACTCCTCGTTGCTTGGGACGACTCCCAAATCAGTGATGAACTTCTTCATCCAGACTCCCTCCTTTGTTGCCTCTGCCGCAATAATGTATTCCGCCTCTATGGTCAAGTCAGCAGTAGTGTCTTGCTTAGAACTCTTCCAACATACTGCTCCTCCATTCAGGGTGAATACATATCCTGAATTAGACTTTCTATCATCGACATCAGACTGGATGCTCGAGTCTGTGTAGCCCTCATCCCTGAGGCTACTGCCTCCATATATTAGTAAAATATCCTTAGTCCTTCTCAAGTACTTAAGGATGCATTTTATTGCTTTCCAGTACTCCAAGCCTGGATCTACTTGATACTTGCTCGTGACACTCAGAGCATGCACTATATCAGGCCTGGTATATAGCATAGCATACATGATAGATCCTATCACTGAGGCATATGGTATCCTATCTATGTGTGCCATTTCTTTAGGAGTCTTTGGGGACATACTCCTAGAAAGTGATATTTCATGTCTCATTGGTATGAGACCTCTCTTGGAATTTTCCATGCCAAACCTTTTGATAATGACGTCTATGTACCTGGATTGGGACAAGCCAAGAATCCTCTTGGATCTATCTCTATAGATCCGTATCCCTAATACATAGGATGCTTCCCTTAAGTCCTTCATGGAGAAGTGCTAAAATAGCCAAGCCTTTTCTATGGAGAGCATTCCTACATCATTCCCAATGATTAGGATGTCATCCACATATAGTACCAAAAAAGGTGATAGCGCTCCCACTTACCTTCTTGTACACACAAGGTTCATCTTCGTCCTTAATTAAGTCATAAGATCTGATCGCCTTATCAAATCTTATGTTCCAACTTTAGGAAGCTTGCTTCAGTCCATAGATGGACCTAAGAAACCTGCACACCTTGTCTGGGTTATCCCTGGACACGAATCCCTTAAGCTGTATCATATACACTTCCTCCTCGAGGTTGTCATTGAGGAATGCAGTTTTGACATCCATATGCTAGATCTCATAATCATAGTGTGCTGTAATAGCTAATAGAATTCGAATGGATTTTAGCATGGCTACGGGTAAGAAAGTTTCGTGATAGTCAATACCTTGCCTTTAACGATACCCCTTAGCCACTAGCCTTGCTTTATAGGTCTTTACCTTTCCATCTACTCCAATCTTCTTTTTAAAGATCCACTTGCAGCCAATGGGTACAATACCCTCGGGTGCAATAACCAGGTTCCAAACCTTGTTGGAGTACATGGAATCCATTTTTGAATTCATGGCTTTTTGTCATTTCCTAGAGTCTATACTTATAATGGCCTCCTCATAGGTCTGAGGATCAATATCCTCTCTTTTGATATGTCCCACATATCTCTCAGGAGGATGGGATACTCTACCAGACCTACATAAAGTTGGAACTTGTATGCTAGGTACCTGAACAGATTCTAGCTGTAGAATGATGCTTGAGCTAGGTTCTCTAATCTCGCTCAACTCTATCATGCTCCCACTGTCTCCACCAAGAATATGTTCCTTCTTAAGGAACACTGCTCTCTTGGCTACAAAAACCTTTTGGTTATCAAGGTGATAGAAATAATACCCACAAGTTTCCTTGGGGTATCCCACGAACTTGCACCATTCCGTCCTCGATTCCAACTTGTCGGGGTTGTGTCTCTTGACATAGGCAGGGCAGCCCTAAATCTTAACAACCTTAAGATCGGACTTCTTCCTATTCCATATCTCATATGGAGTAGACACTACTGACTTAGTTGGAATTCTATTCAGAAGGTAAGCTGCAGTCTCTAGGGCATATCCCCAAAATGAGATGGGTAGGTCGGCATAATTCATTATGGAACGCACCATGTCTAACAGTGTGCGATTCCTCCTTTCTGATACACTATTAAGCTGCGGTGTATAAGGAGGTGTCCACTTGGATAAAATCCCATGGTTTTTGAGGAACTAGGTGAACTCTGTACTCAAGTACTCACCTCCTCGATCTGATCGAAGGGTTTTAATACCTTTTTCAGTCTGGTTCTCCACTTCATTCTTATATTCCTTGAATTTCTCAAAAGCTTCAGACTTGTACTTCATCAAGTACACATATCCGTATCTTGAGAAATCATTAGTGAAAGTAATAAAGTAGGAGTAACCACTTGTGGCATGAGTCGACATGGGACTACATACATCACTATGTATGAGTTCCAACAACTCAGTGGCTCTCTCTCCGGTTCTACTAAATAGAGAATTGGTCATCTTTTTCCGAAGGTAAGGTTTGCAAGTTGCATATGACTCATAGTCAAATAGATATAGATATCCATTCTTCAGTAACTTTTGAATCCTCCCCTCATGGATATGACCTAGCCTACAATGCCACAGATATGTATTATTCACCTCTTCTTGTTTCCTCTTAGACTCACTTACACTCATGATGTGTGGAGCTGTATCTAGCATAAATAAACCATTATGCAACTAATGCTATTGAACAACCATTGTTCTCAAAAACTAATTTATATCCACTAACTATCAAACATGAAATGGAAATAATATTTTTGACAATAGAAGGAACATAATAGCATGCATCTAATATAATAATAGCTCCACCAGGCAGATGTAAGATGACCTTGCCAATAGCCACTACAGCAACCTTTGCTCCATTGCCCATCTTAAGATCTATCTTGCCTCTTTTCAATCTCCTAGGTCCTACTAGAACTTGCAACGAATTGCAGATATGATAAGCACTCCCAGTATCCAATACCCATGTGTTATCATAAGATTCTAACAAATGGAGACTGATCATGAATATACCCGAAGCTTCTCCAAGCTTCTGTTTCACCCTCTCTGCAAGGTACTCTTTGCAGTTCCTCTTCCAGTGCCCATCTTTATCGTAGTGGAAGCACTGACCTTTATCTTTTGTTGGGTCTTTCTTGGTAACTTTTGCCTTACCCATTTTGCCCTTGCCCTTGCCTTTCTTAAGGGACTTCTTAGCCTTCCTTTTCTTTTCAGTCTCACCAGCATAGAGAATTGGCTTCTCTTTCTTGATGATGCTCTCTGCTTCTCTCAACATATTGAAGAGCTTTGGGAGGGTCACCTCAAGTTTGTTCATATTAAAATTCATTATAAACTAAGAAAATGAATTTGGTAGGGATTGAAGCAAAAGATCTACAAACAGGTTATCCTCTAGGACCATTCCTAGACCTTTGAGTTTCTTGATCCACTCAATTATCTTAAGGACATGGTTCTGAACCTGTGTCCTATCAGTCATCTTGACACGGAAAAGACTCTTTGATATCTCATATCACTGAGTTCTTCCCTGTTCCTCAAACAGTTTACGGAGATGCAGGAGTATGGAATTAGCATCTATATTTTCATACTATCTCTGTAACTCAGTAGTCATAGAGGCCAATATATAACACTGAGCAAGAGTGGAATCATCTATGTACTTTACATAATGAGCAATTTTATCCTCGCTTGCCCCTTCGTCGGGCGCAGGGACCACTGTATCAAGAACGTATGCGATTTTCTTCGTCGTGAGAACGATTCTCAAATTACAAAGCCAATCCATATAATTTGGACCAGTGAGGCGGTTGGCATCAAGTATGCCACGTAAAGGATTTGAAAGTGATATTTTTCTAAAATTAAAGATGTAGCAGAAATAAATAACATGCAGACTTTGTAAAAATTAAACAATTAAGATAAGGACTTTTATCTTAATGTATTCCCACTAATTTTTCGTGAGACACACAACACCCTCCGGTATGTGAATCGGAGACCCCCGACGGATCTCCAGTGAGGATCGAGATCCAATCGACATTTTAACGTAATCTCGAGAGACTCGACCAATCACGTTAAGCCCGTAAAGGTAGGCAACTCTTGCCAATCACAACTCCTTGTGATTCCCATCCTATTCAGTTTTTGAACCACTATGGCCTCGAGGGACTCGACCAATCATGATGTTTAGTCAAGTCATCACCATCATTACAAACAAGATGAGTCTGATTCGATGATATACTCTTGAGGAACTCGACCAAGCATACCATATCCTCAGGTCACCAGTGACATCTCTATGTCGTAGATAAGATAGCGAAACATGATATAGGTGAGTCTCGAGGGACTCGACCAACTCAACCTATACCGAGAATCAGTTCCTACCTATAACAATGGAAGGCCACGTGGGTCAATCTAATTGCCTCACGTTTACTAACTTAATATTATTAATAGAGGAGATTTTTGATTTGGTCTCCTAACATAATATGTCACACACATACATATTTAATATATATTTATATCATATGCAAATATATATACATATCTAGTAAGTATATAATCAATCACATATCACATGAGCAATTACACCAGATGATCATGGACCACATCCTAATATGATCAGGCCCGAGTCAGTGGGCCCAATCACTCACATCAAGATCTATGTATGCATCGACGCATCTCTATGCCCTATGATCGTCCATCTCGCTTTGTTGGTTCTGTTGGCATCTCAACGTATCTCCATGCGTCGGATTGTCTGTCTCGACCTCGTGGGTCTCGCTATTGCTTCCACGCTCACGCTGCGCCTCCTTATGTAATTATAATAAATTACAGGCACACAGGCCCGACAATGAATGAAAAAAATAAAGGCTCGTAGGCCCTAATAATAATAATCATATGTACACACATCACATCACATGGTCCATGATCATCTGTCTACATCATACATCACATGTATATATTATTTTATAGGACTACTAGATAAATAATAATAGTTAATTAAATATTTTAATTAACTAATATTTTTTTAAAATCAGGGATATACAGGGAATTTTAGAATTCCCAAGGGTACTTTGGTCATTCAGCCAATAATGACAGAACTAAAATTTCTGAAATTCCGAGGGGTAAAACTATCTTTTACCCAAAAAGTCCTAATTCCTCCCTTCTGCCTGCTATGTTGCGGCCGTCGCCACCCAACCGACGGTGACGCCATGGGTAATGCGGTTGCAACAGGTGGGCACAACACCCGTAGGCACTTCCCTTGCTGCGGGTGGGCGACGCTCGCGTAAGCGCCACCCATGGGGCAGCACCTGCAGGCGCTACCCATTGCGGGCGGCGTTGTCACAATAGGCGGGCGCAGCGAAAGAATAGAAAACAAAAATCTTGGATTTCCATGAAAGGTTTCATCATCGTGCAAAGATCGGTGCGCTGCAAAATAAATCCATGAAAACTGCATATATAAAAGAAAGTACCTAGGGAGATCATATATCCCTGAATCCATGCAGATCTATAGGAGAGGATGAAGAAGGTCAAGCATCCTCCTCTCTAGTGGTATCCACATGGCAGGGACTACGACGATGCTCCTCTCTTGGGTAGAGAAGAATATAAGGTGGCTACTGAGAGAACCCTAGCCTATAAGCTTTCAATTCCCTCCTATTTATAGAGGCCCCTGTAAACTCTAATGGATCCTGCCCTATTGGGTATTGGATCTTTATCCAATTACCTAAGCCTCTTAGTTGAATGGGTCTCTACTCAATAATATCTTATTAGCTCTTATTGGATCTTATCTTAGGATCTAATAATTCAGGGGCTTATTGGATATCCAATAAGATAGGGGCTTCGACGGATATCTCATATCCGAACCTCTACTCGTCGCAACACCTATCATATGTATGTGATCCTCTAGGCCCAATATCGAGCTAGCCATGAGTCATACTTGTCAGAACTCTTTTTGACTTAGTGAATTATTATCTTCATAATAATTCACCCGACTCATTGACTGCGGACGTACTAAGCCACTACGCCATAGTCCCTAGATGATACAGGGGAATCCAATCCTTTGGACCTATCTATCCTTAGTTACCATGTATCTATAGTCCCTGATCCATTTAATATCCTAGAGACCCTATACCGGGCATAGTGCTGTCAGGCCCATACGGTCTCTCCTCGAGTCTCGCTCTTATCGGATTCTCTCAGAGAACTCTTTCTCTCTCAATCCGAATAACCTTGGCCAAAGATGTGTTCGAGCAAGAATACATGGGATATTCCTCTCATGATACTAAGAGCGGATGATCCTCTATTGATACTCAATAGCCTTTGTAAGGTTGGCTACTACTCCCAATAACCGACTGTACTAGATCTAGAACTTCCAAACCTATAAGTTCGGTATCAAAGAGTAGAGTACTCATACAGGACATCCTTGGTGTCTCAAGTTTAAGGACCAGATACATTACTGGGACTATAGAATCGTTGTCTGACGTGAGGTATCAATAACCATCCAGCATTCCATAAGCGGATCAATCCATGAACTCATTCTCCAATGAGCACCTGTACTGTATCCTTAGTGTCTCTACACGAGTAGCTATGAGACCAGCCACCTCCATCATATGGATAGGTATACAACACACTAGTCTATCCGGTTATCTTGATATCCCTTTCGAGTAACCTATGACCGGGATTATTTAGGGTCTATGTTTAAAGGTAAATCGGTGAGAAATTTCATTCAATGAAAACACGTGTCGGTAAAGACGTTTAACTTTGAATACGTTCCCAAGTGGGTTAAGAAGAAGTAGGGCAGTTACAGTTAAGTAAAAAAGATAAGTAGTGAAAGAAAAGTGTACAGTAAGAAGAAAACACACCAATTTATAATGGTTCGGTTATTCGACCTACGTCCACTCTCGATACGTCCTCCGATGAGGTCATCAACTTCCACTATTTATGTTTCTTCAAGGGCAAAGATCAATCACCCCTTTATAGAACTCTTTATAGTTTGCTCACTCTCCTTATACAAGTTTCTAATATTGAATCTCGGATTTTGATGATGAAATCAATTGGTAAATTGTTTGATCTAATCTATATGTTGAGAAAAGTGTACAAGATTAACTACGATAGGGATTAAGACAAAGCAAAATGAAGTGACGGAGTCCAGTTCGATCGATTTGTTGGGAGTTCAAGAGTTCACCGGAAGTTTGAAAGTTTATCGGGAGTACTACTGGAATTGGCCGAGAATGGGTGGGGAGCTTGCCGAGGGGTTCGTCGGAAGTTCACATAGCTTGCCGAGAAGATCAGAGCTTGCCAAAGAAGCTCATTGGAACTCGCCAAGAAGATCATCATGAAGTCCATGAGCTTACCAAGAGTCTGGTGGAAGATGTCTGAGAGTTTGTTGGAAGTTCGCCGGAAGCTTGCCAAAAGAAACCTAGACTTACCAAACTTGTTTTCTTTAGTATGTCTTAATTGTTGAATATCAGATTTTGATGATGAAGTCAATTGATAGGTCATTTGATCTAATCCATATTATTGAGATAAGTGTGTAGGATTAACTACGATAGCATGAAGACATAAAGAAAATTACCAGAGTCAAGTTGTTGGGAGTTCGAGAGTCCACCGAAAGTCCGAAGGATCATCGAAAGTACTACCGGAACCAACCGAGAAAGAATCGGGGACTTGCCGAAGGTTTCAAAAGTTCACCGGAAAGATCGTTGGAGGTTCGAGAAGTTCATCGAGAAGGTTCGGAAGCCTGTCAAAGATTCATCAAACTTGTCACAAGTCCGGGAGCCTGTTGGGAGTCCGCTGAAAGAAATCTAAGGGTATGTCGGAAGTCTGCCAGAAGAAAACTCGAAGTTGCTACTTTAGTCTTTACTTAGAATTATGTCTAAATTTTGTAGTTAGCACGTAATTAGGATAAGTATTAGGTAATAATCCTGTTTAACACTGGTAGGGGCCAACTAGGCCTTGTCTAAACTGAATTAAGCTGGATTCAGGGCCCATTCAGAAGTTTTGGAGTAGGTCTGGCGGTGACACCGCCCCAGGAGCAACTTCCCAAATGGTTTGGGCGGTGGTACCACCCTAGTTCAGCGGTAGTACCGTTGGTAGTTATTACCTGCCAATAGTGGTACCGCCTGACAGGCAATGGTACTGCCAGTTCACAGAGCCTGAGGACTTTGTCAGGCGATGGTACCACCAGTCTGGGCTATGGTACCACCTAGTACATTGACAGAGAAGGGTGAACAGGCGATGGTACCGTTAGTACCTACAAATCCGGGATATGACTCTTTTTGGCTCTATTTTTGAAAGCCAATTGAGTCTATAAATACCCCTCTTTCCTCTGCTAGTGAAGCACCTTCAGAGCAGTTGAAAACTGAGTTAAAGTTATAGCAAAATCTTGTTTCGATAGCATAAGTGTTCACCTCCCTCTTTCTCTTTGTCAAAAATCTGTAAGAGAGTGAACCACTTGTAAAAGTTTATAAGAGGGGTGTTTGGTCCTTCTCCTTCAAAGAAGTTTGATAGTGGAAGTTAGGAGCCTCATCAAAGAAGGCTTCGAAAGTGGATATAGGTCATTTGACCAAACCACTATACATTGCTGCATACTTTGGATGTGTGTTTTAAATTTCTGCATCTTACTTTTACTTACTGCAAATCGTTCGGTCTTCTTCTCCCTACTCTCAATTGCATTCACTCGAACTACTTTAGTTAAAACTTCTTTCGTCGAATCAAAATTTCCTTACGAATCAACTATCTCCGAAATCGATTTCAAGTTTATGAGTTTTAATCCGCTACACTAATTCACCCCCCTCTTTATGCCACTTAGATCCTAACAATTGGTATCAGAGCCTGATCACTCTCATTTGGTTTAAAACCCAAGAGAAATGGCTTATTCCGGCATGCAAGAGGGTCATTCTATTACACGTTCACCTATGTTTAATGGGTCGAATTACACCTATTGGAAGACTCGAATGAAGATTTTTTTTTATTTTCATGGATTTCGAGCTTTGGAATATCATCGAAAATGGATTTTAAAAATTTTCTCTTCCGATAAGTGAATGGAATGAATTAGAGAAGAAGGTTTTTGCTTTAAATGCAAAGGCTATGAATGCCTTGTTTTATGCACTTGATAAAAATGAGTTTAATCGAGTTTCGATTTGTGAATCAACTTTTGATATTTGGCGTACTCTTGAAATCACTCATGAAGGCACTAGCTGAGTGAAAGAGCCCAAAATAAATCTCTTGATGTATTCTTATGAACTTTTTCGAATGAAACCAAGTCCATCGGAGACATGTACACCCGTTTCACGGATGTCGTCAATGGACTCAAAGCACTTGGCAAAGGTTTTTCTAATTTCAAACTTATAACTAAAATTTTAAGATCCTTTCCAAAGAGTTGGGATCCAAAAGTCATGGCCATTCAAGAGGCTAAGGACCTTAAAACATTTCCTCTCGAAGAACTCATTGGGTCTTTGATGACCTATGAAATGACATGTCATGCTCATGATATGCTAGAGAACCCCCTTCCAAAGTACAAGAAGGATATGGCATTGAGAACACAAGAAGACCATTTGAAGGAAGTTTCAAGTGATGAGGACCTTGATAATGAACTTGCACTCTTAACACGAAAATTCAAAAAATGTATAAGGAAGAATAAATTTAAAAATGACACTAAAACCAAACTTGAACAAAAAAGGACCAAGACATATCTTACGAATGCAAGAAGCTGGGGCACTTCAAAAGTGAATGCCCCCAAGCCAAGAAGAAGCTACCAAAGAAGAGGAAAGCTCTAAAGGCAACGTGGGATGACTCAAGTAGCTCCGAGGATGAAGAAGCAAGCAACAAGAGGAGGCCAACTTCACGCTAATGGCTTTAGGAGATGAGGTAAGTGAGTTATTTAATGAAGATTTATCTTTCAATGAACTTTTGAATGCTTTCCATGAATTGTTTGATGAGTGTAGAAGTATTAGTAAAAAGTTCAATTGATTAAAGAAGAAGCATGCTTTATTACAAGATAAGCTCGATAGTCTTGAAACTCCTCTTTACCCCCATGCTCTAAGTGTGAATACTTAGAGGTAATTAAAAATAAAAACTTGCTACTTAAAGAGACCCTAAACAAGTTTAAGGTCGATAGCAAGGGTTTAGACATGATCCTTGTAAACAAGGGTCACGTCAGAAAAAGAAGTGAAATTGGATTCATGAGTAGATCTCACCGAACTCAAACCACCTTCATTAAAGAACCAACACTATATGTATCATCTAATTTAAAATGTAACTTTTGTTGCAAATCTGGACATGTTACTTATAAATGTCCATATAAGAAACTTAGCCCTCATAGGTTGATATGGGTTCCTAAAGGAATGATAAGGAACTCAATGAACAATGATAAGTTTAGTAGATCAATTTTTGAGGCACTCAAGTTCAAATGGGTACCTAAAAACCATCCTTTTTTATAGACATATTCACCCACAAAAGCTAGGAGCAAGAGATGGTACCTTGATAGTAAATATTCAAGGCACATGACCGGAGATCTATCTCAATTCTCTAAGCTCACTAGCCAAGACGAAGGGTATGTCACCTTCGGAGATAACAAGGTAAAATCATTGGTAAGAGAACTATAGGTAACAAATCAAGTTTTTCAATTAATAATGTGTTATTAGTAAATGGTTTAAGGCACAATCTTTTAAGCATTAGTCAATTATGTGATAATGGATATATTATGTAATTTGAATCTAATGCTTGCATAATTGAAAAACTACACAATAACATATCTATGATTGCACTAAAATAAAATAATATCTACACCATAAACATTAATGATCTTAAGAATGTAATGTGTTTTTTTAGTTTTGAATGATGATGCTTGGCTTTGGCATAGGAGATTAGGTCATGCAAGCATAAAACTAATCACTCAAGTCACATCTAAAGGACTTGTAAGAGGCATTCCCAATGTTAAGTTCATTAAAGACAAAGTATGTGATGCATGTCAACTAGGAAAACAAATAAAAACTTGCTTCAAACCAAAGAATCAAATAAGCACCTCTAGACATTACAATTGATCCATATGGATTTATTTAGACTAATTGATATAATGAGTCTAGGAGGTAGCAAATATACGTTTGTTATTATAGATGACTATAATAGATACACTTGGACTTATTTTTTGACTCATAAAAGTGATTGCTTTAAATGTTTTTCTAAATTTTGTAAACTTACTCAAAATGAAAAGGGTTTTATGATTTCATCGATTCGGAGTGATCATGGTGGAGAATTCCAAAACCATGACTTCTAAAATTTTTGTGAATCTAATGGATATAACTACAACTTCTCTACTCCAAGAAATCTTCAACAAAATGGAGTAGTAGAAAGAAAGAATAGAAATTTACAAGAAATGGCAAGAACTATGTTAAATGAACATAGTTTATCCAAATACTTTTGGGCCGAAGCCGTTAATACAACTTACTATATCATGAATATGGTTCTAATAAGACCATCTCTATCCAAGACCACTTATGAACTATAGAATAGCAAAAAATCAAATGTTTTCTATTTTAAAGTTTTCGATTGCAAATGCTTTATCTTAAATGAAAAGGATGCCCTAAGAAAATTTGATGCTAAATCCGATAAAGGTATCTTTCTTGGTTACTCTTCCGTTTCTAATGCTTTTCATATTTTTAACAAAAGAACTTTGATTATAGAAGAGTCTATTCATGTAGTTTTTAATAAAATTTCTGAATTTAAGAATTTTTTTTTTGATGATGATCTTGGTTTTGATGGTTTAAATTTGAATGAACCATCTCCTCAAAATGACAACTTGGATATATCTTCTTCCCAAATTTCCTTGCCTAAGGAATAGAAGTATATAGATACTCATCTAAAAGAGCTAATTATAGGAGACACATTAAAAAGAGTTCAAACTCATTTTTCTTTTAAGAATTTTTGTGCTTACACTGCTTTCCTCTCTCAAATTGAACCTAAGTGCATTGATGAAGCCTTGAAAGATAATTCTTGGGTTATTGCAATGCAAGAGGAATTGAACCAATTTAAGAGGAATGAGGTGTGGAAGCTTGTTCCTAGACCAAGTGACCATTTAGTTATAGGTATTAAATGAGTATTTGAAACAAGCAAGATGAATTTGGTATCATAGTTAGAAACAAGGCTAAATTAGTGGCCAAAGATTTCAATTAAGAAGAAGCTATTGATTATGAAGAGACCTTCGTTCCTGTGGCGTGATTAGAAGCCATTAGGATGCTCCTTGCCTATGCTAGTAGTAATAATTTTAAATTATTTCAAATGGATGTCAAAAGTGATTTATTAAATGACTTTATTTCTGAAGAAGTATTTGTTGAACAACCTCTCGGTTTTGAAAACTCTTCTTTTCCTAACCATGTGTTTAAATTGACTAAGGCTCTCTATGGTTTAAAACAAGCCTCAAGGGCTTGGTATGAGAGACTTAGCTCATTTCTAATTTCAAATAATTTTACTAAAGGCAATGTTGGTACTACATTATTTGTTAAATATTTTAAAAATAATTTTCTTATTGTTCAAATTTATATTGATGACATTATTTTTGGTTCTACTAATGAATCATTATGTGAATCATTCGCCAAGTGTATGAGTCATGAATTTGAAATGAGTCTAATGGTGGAACTAACTTTCTTTCTAGGATTACAAATTAAACAGCATAGTAATAGTATATTTCTTAATCAATATAAATATACATTAGAATTGTTAAAACGATTTAACATGGATGGTTCAAAAGCTATAAATACTCCTATGAGTACGTCCACTAAGTTAGACATGGATGAAAGTGGAGAAAATTTTGATAAAAAACATATAGGGGAATGATAAGTAGTTTGCTTTACCTCACCGCAACTAGACCGGATATCATATTTAGTGTAGGATTTTGTATAAGATTTCAAGCTAATCCTAAGTTGTCTCATCTTAAAGCCATTAAAAGAATCCATAGATATCTTAAAGGTACTCCTAACTTAGGATTATGGTATCCAAAATCCGATGACTTTGATTTAGAATAGATAGAAATTTTCTATATGGATGCGGATTTTGGTGGATGTAGAATAGATAGAAAAAGCATATCTGGAACATGCCAATTTTTAGGATATGTGCTTGTCTCTTGGATTTTCAAAAAACAAAATTCAGTTGCACTATCTACGATGGAAGCTGAATACATAGCTGCAAGTGCATGTTGTGCACAAGTTGTTTGAATGAAAAATATATTAGAAGACTATGAAATTTATTTAAAGAATATTCCCATAAAATGTGATAACACAAGTGCTATTTGTCTAACCAAAAATCCAATTCAATACTCTAGAACTAAGCATATTGACATTAGGTATCACTTTATATGAGATCATATCAATAACAATGATGTTACTCTAGAATTTATTGATACAAAACACCAATTAGTGGACATCTTCATAAAACCCCTAAATGAAGAACAATTTGACTTTATTAGAAGAGAATTAGATATGTTAAATTGTCCTAATGCATGAAAATGTTATATATTCTTTTTCTAAAAATTTTCAACTTCGGTTTTGATAGTCTCACCTTGATATTATTATTTTCAGATTTTTGATGACATCTCTTCGATATCATATTTTGAACGGAGCTCTCATTTTTATCTCTCGATTGTAATATTTTTAATCTTGATGAAACCTTCATGATGTTGTAATATTTTGGATGATTTGTATCATGATGTTGTTCTCCTCCTTCGAATGATGGATCGCAATGATATAATAAAAATTGATTTTATACTCCTTCCAACTCCTTTAAGCATAACTAAAGAAATTTCATAACTTGCATTTTATATGAAGCTTAACATATGCATAAATTAATATCATGAATTTTGCTTAAAAGAAAATTAAGCTCTACATTGTTCATCTCGGATTTTTAGTTTGCTAATCTCTATAATTTGAGGTTTTAAGACTTAATATCCTTCACCTCATGTTTTCTATGAGAATACTAAGTTGAATCTTTCTATGAAAGTTTTGATGTTGATATGTTTCACTTCATGAATTCGTAAATGCCAAGTTGAAGCTTTATAAATTTTAATATTTTTTTCTCATGAATTTTATCTTAAAAGTGATATGAGATGTTTGATGAATGGCTCTATTGATCTATCCTTCCACTTTATAATGTTATTCTTGGATTTTCAAAATTGAATCTTAAGCCTTTCAGCCTCTTTCATGTATGAATCCTTCATAGATTGATAAATGATGATTGATCATTTTTCAGATTTCATAAACGAATTAAAATGATGGTCAAAGCATTTTTCGTGACACATTTTATTTTCTAAGCCTCATGTATCAAATGTGTTTGATATTCTTAATAAATGACTACTCTTATATTTTTTTTTGTGATATAATATCTTATGATGACTACTTCACCTCCTTTTTGTTGATGACAAAGGGGAAGAAGAATATGCAAATAAATTGATGACATGTGCAAATGACTTGATAAAATATCTTGCATGCATTGTATTGAGAAGAATATGATAAATAATTTAACAAATGACTTATATGCATCATATCATAATGACTTATATGTTGTGCATTGCAATATGATGGAATGAAAAATATCTTATATATTTTATAATTGTATTGCCATGCTTTATAATTGAAAATTGGTTGATGTCTCTAAAAGCATTGCAAAGTGTATCGCAATGTATCACATGAATGGCAAATGAATGTTTTTTTTTGTACCATATCATGTTTAAAATTTGGTATCCTTTATTGATATGAAAAGGTATCATTTGATGATGTATCATTTAATGATATCATGTCTTGCATTTGTATCGATATTATTTGATCTATGTTGTATTTCAAACTAGAATTGGTATCTCTTGTCGAAATGATAAATGTCTATCATTCGACTTAAAAATAGGTGTCATGCCTTGACATTGTTTAAAATATGAAGTTTCATATTTTTGGATGAAAGATCATGCTTATGAAGCATAACGATAAGTTTAACGGATGGAACTTATCGGTTTTGGCTTGAATTCAAGGAAATTGAATTCAAGTGTTTTCTTTCTCATAATATGGCATATAGATAGGGGAAGTTAAGATTAACTCTGTCATCAATTGATTGTCATCATTAAAAAGGGGGAGATTGTTGAATCTCGGATTTTGATGATGAAGTCAATTGATAGGTTATTTGATCTAATCCATATTATTGAGATAAGTGTGTAGGATTAACTACAATAGCATGAAGACATAAAGCAAATTATTGGAGTCAAGTTGTTGGTAGTTCAAGAGTCCACCGGAAGTTTGAAGAATCATCGGAAGTACTACCAGAACCAACCGAGAAAGAATCGGGGGCTTGCCCAAGGTTTTGGATGTTCATTAGAAAGATCATCGGAGGTTCGCAGAGTTTACTGAGAAGGTTCAGAAGCCTACCAAAGATTCATCGAACTTTCCATAAGTTCGGGAGCCTACTAGGAGTCCGTCGGAAGAAATCCGACGGTGCGTCAGAAGTCCGTCAGAAGTTCACCGGAGGCTCACCGAAAGAAAACTCGAAGCTGCTGGTTTAGTCTTTGCTTAGAATTATGTCTAAATTTCATAGTTAGCACCTAATTAGGGTAAGGATTAGGTAATAATCCTATTTAACCCTGGTAGGGGCCAACTAGGCCTTGTCTAAACTAAATTAGGTCGGATTCAGGGCCCATTCAGAAGTTCTGGACCAGGTTTGGCAGTGGCACCACCCCGAGAACAACTTCCCAGATGGTCTGAGCGGTGGTACTGCCCCAGGTCAGCGGTGGTACCGTTGGCAGTTATTGCCTACCAGCGGTGGTACCGCCTGACAAGCAGTGGTACCGCCAGTTCATAGAGCCCGATGACTCTGTCAAGCGGTAGTACCGTTAGTCTAGGCAGTGGTACCACCCAATACACTTACAGAGTAGGGTGAACAGGCGGTGGTACCGCTAGTACCCAAAAATCTAGGATGTGACTCTTTTTGGCTCCATTTTTGAAAGCCAATTGAGTCTATAAATACCCCTCTTTTCTCTGTTGCTAAAGCACCTTCAGAGCAATTGAAAATTGAGTCAAAGCTATAGCAAAATCTTGTTTCAATAGCTTAAGTGTTCACCTCCCTCTTTCTCTTTGTCAAAAATCTGTAAGAGAGTGAACCACTTGTAAAAGTTTATAAGAGGGGTGTTTGGTCCTTCCCCTTCCAAGAATTTTGATAGTGGAAGTTGGGAGTCTCGTCGAAGAAGGCTTCGGAAGTGGATGTAGGTCATTTGACCGAACCACTATACATCGCTGCATACTTTGAATGTGTGAGTTTTAAATTTCTGCATCTTACTTTTACTTGCTACAAATCATTCGGTCTTCTTCTCCCTACTCTCAATTGCATTCACTCGAACTATTGTAGCCAAAACTTCTTTCGTCGAATCAAAATTTCCTTATGAACCAACTATCTCCGAAATTGATTTTAAGTTTACAAGTTTTAATCCACTGCACTAATTCACCCCCCCTCTTAGTGCTGCTAAGATCCTAACATTAACTATCGTAGTTAGTGTGTAATTAGGGTTAAGTTTGGGAGGTAATCTCACTAACCCTATTAGGGGCCAACTGGGCTTGAAATTAGATAGGTTTGGGTCGGATTCAAGGCCCAACCAAGTTGCTAAACCCTGTTTGGCGGTAGCACCGACAGATTGGGGTGGTGGAACAGCCCAGGGCTTGGTCTCCCAGAAGCCTGGGCGATGGTACTGCCAGTAGTTATTAATTGCGGTACCGCTAGACTGGGTAGTGGTATCACCCAGTGTCACGATCAACTAGCGGTGGTACCACTAGAACCCCAGAAATCTGGGATAGGACCTTTTTTGGCTTCATTTTTGAAGCCAATTGAGGCCTATAAATACCCTTTCTTCTTAACTGGTTAAGCATAGAGAAGTGAACAAGATTGAACCGAAACTATAGTGAAATAGCTTGCAAAAAGTTGAGAGTTCAACTCCACCATTTCAAAGTGTGAAAGTTTGTAAAAGGAGAGTGAGCCACTTGTAAAAGTTCTGTAAAGGGGTGATTGATCTTTGCCCTTTAAGAAAGATCAATAGTGGAAGCCAGTAACCTCATCGGAGGAGATATCGGGAGTGGACATAGGTCGGACGACCGAACCACTATAAAATTATCGTGTTCTCTTCCTGGTGCATATTTTATTTTCACTGCATTCTATTACTTCATTGCAATTGTCCAATCTCCTCTTCTCTACTCACTTACAATCTTGTTCAAATTAAATGTCTTTTTGAAACTTGTATTTGAATGAAATATTTTCAACGTATGAAGTTTTTCGAAATCGCTCAAACCATTCATTTTATCTGCTGCACTAATTCACCCTCTCTTAGTGCCGTTCTTGATCATAATAATTGGTATCAGAGCGAGGTCACTCTCATTTTAGTTTTAAATCTAAGAGATATGGCATTTACTGGCAACCAAGAGGGTCACTCAATCACATGTCTGCCCATGTTCAATGGGTTAGATTATACCTATTAAAAAACTCGAATGAGAATTTTTCTTATTTCTATAGATTTTGAATTATGAAACATTGCCAAAAACAGTTTTCAAAAGTCTTCTCTTCCAATGAACGATTGGAATGAGTTGGAGAAGAAGACTTTCTCTTTAAATGCCAAGGCTATGAATGCCTTGTTTTATGTTTTAGATAAGAATGAGTTCAATCGAGTTTCTATTTGCGAAATGACTTTCGATATTTGGCACACACTCAAAGTCACACATGAAGGCACTAGTAGAGTAAAGGAGTGCAAAATAAATCTTTTGGTTCATGCTTATGAATTGTTTCGGATGAAACCAAGTGAGTTCATTGGAGACATGTACACCCGATTTACGAATATCGTTAATGGACTAAAAGCACTTAGTAAAAGTTTTTCTAACTTTGAACTTGTTAATAAAATATTTGTTGGGATGTAGAGCGGCACTAAGAGGGGGGGGTGAATTAGTGCAGTAGTTAATAACGATAAATTTTTGACGATTTGAAAATGCTTTCGGAAACTTGGTACGTTGAAAACTTTATTTAGACTAAAACTAATTTTGATTAAGATATAATTAACTTAAGAGCATTTTGAGATAAAGAAAGATAGTATGCAAGTAAAATAGCGAAGTGAAGATGGTTTGCAGTAAAGTAAATTACAAGAATAAAAATGTAAATCGATTTATAGTGGTTCGGTTATGTGACCTACGTCCACTCTCGATTCCTCTTCACTTGAAGCCACTGGCTTTTTCACTAATTGTCTTCCTTCTAATGGGCGAAGACGAACTCTCTTACAGCACCTCTTCTTTTGACGGGCTCAGGAGATAACCCTTACAAGCACTTCACTTCTATCTTTCGGTGGAATATAAATAAGAACTAGAGAAGGGATGTTTAAAAGGATTTTTACAGTGTTTTCTTGCTTTTAAAATCTCTATGCTTGCTTCTTCAATCTTGCGATGGGAGGGGTTTTTATAGGCTCCAATTGGATTCAAATTTGGAGCCAGAAACCATCTCATCCTGAGTCTATCGGGTTCTGGTGGTACCACCGCCAGTCTGACTCTGACACTGGATGGTACCACTACTCAGTCTGGCGGTACCACCGCTTGACACACTAACACGGTTAGTGTACTGGGCAGTACCACCACTCAGCCAGCGGTACCACCGCCCAATACAACCTAGGGTGCTGGACTTGGGCGATGCCACCACCCTAGTCTGGCGATGCCACCACCAGACAGGTCTAGCACACCTGGTTGAGCCTTAAACTCGGCACAAACCAGTCCAATACCAGGCCCAATTGGCCCCTAACAGGGTTTAAGGATTAACACTTAATCCTAACCCTAATTATATGCTAACTATGAAATTAAAGATATTTCCTAAGCTAATATAAAGTCTAAAAAGTCAAGACTTCTTCTGGTGAGCTTTCCGGTGAACTTCCGGTGGTCTTTCGACGAACCCTCGGACACCATTCTGTGGACTCCCAGCACACTCCTGGACTTCTCAATTAATCTTGGCGAGTTCTGATGAGCTTCTTCGGCAAGCTTCGATCTTTCTCGATGAGCTCTGTGAACTTCTGATGAATCTTCCAGCGAACTTATGAAAACACTTTAGCAAGCTCCCTACTCGTTCTCGGCTAATTTCGGCAGCACTCTCGAAGAATCTTCAGACTTCCATCAAACTCTTGAACTCCCAATGATTCCATCGCACTTGACTCCGGTACTTTGCTTCGCTTTACATCTTCATTATTATCGTAGTTAACTCTATTTCGATCTAGTTAGTTATTACAACACGAATTGACATTCTGTTGCCTGGCACATCATTGGTTGGCACTTTATCCACTTCTTCGGTGCATCGTCCTCTCTTACGATCTGTTTCCTAATCGGCGGTTGACCTTTGCAACCCCGATATCCTTGGCACAATACCACTCTTCTTAGCCCGATGCCCGACGTCTGAATCCTTCTGCCGATTGTCGACCGGACCTCCGGCTCGACGTCCAATATCCTGATATGATTTCCTCTAATGCAACGTCAATTCCTCCTGCATCAACTATCTAATCATGATCGAGTAGACTTGCATCACTCAAAACGCAGTTAGACAACTAAACATAATCAATTAGTTTCATCATCAAAATCCAAGATTCAACAATCTCCCCCTTTTTGATGATGACAACTAATTGATGATGGAATTAATCCTAACTCCCCAGAGTTTAAACAAACTCCCCCTATCAATATGCTATTGATAGAAACCTTGGATTATTCCAAATCCAAGTAACATTCATCATATGTTATGAGAAATATCAAAACATCATGCAAATATATAAAATCTTTAATTCAATGCATGAAGTCATCAATCTACTTCTCCCCCTATGTCATCAACATAAAGGAGAAGTAGCTCTAGCTATTTTAAAAGATATGCAAGTCAGCTCATATAAGCTAGATTTATTACATTCAATCATAGCAAGTTTTAATTTTTTTCTAAAGATAAGCAAGATAGTAATTTTTTATTCTTTTCTTGAGATGTACATGTTGCACTTTCTTTGCTTCCTTTGCAATATGCATGCAATTTTTGTTTCTTCTCTCTTGAGAAGTGCAAGCTAGTTTTCTTTTGTAAGCTAGTAATTTTTGCAAAATTTACATCACTTTAAACATGCAAGCTAACAAGTTAAAGAAGAATGTGCAAGTTTGCAATTTCTTTCTTCTCTTTTGGGAAGTGCAACCTTTGTCTTCTTTTTCATGTTCTAGCTAGCAAAAACTTTCTCTCCCTTTTTTTTTTGTCAAAAAGAAGGGAAGAGTATAATTCTTTTCCCTTTACATGAATTTTGAAATTATGACAGTCAATAAAGATAAATATTTATCAAGAGATCAATGGGGTATCAAAAATTTACATTCATGATTCATAAATATTCCATTTAGGAAGTATCAAAATTATGATTCAATGATTCATCATAAAGCAAATTTCATCAATTTTCAATCATCAAAATTCATGTCATGAATATGAATTTAACATTCAAGCTAACATGACAAAAATTAATCATGACAATCAAGTCTTGAATTACAATTTATCATTCAACCTAGCATATTTTCTTTCCCCCTTTAGTCAACGTTGAAAAGAAGGGAGGAAATACAATGACATATAAAAAATTATATCAATCAATATTTCATTCATTTCATGATACATTCAAGTCAAAGAAATCATGTCATTTTATGATATCAAGAAAAAGTCAAGAAAAGCATGATTCATTTGATAAAACCTTTTAGTAGAGTGAAAGAATCATACGAGAATGCTTGTGAGAAATCTTGATTCATATAAGGAAGTTCTCAAGTTTATAAGTCCGAGAAATCAAGATTATGATTTACAAATTTTCTTTAGCATCAATTTTTAATTCATGATAAGGAAGAGTAAATCAATGATTCAATCATATCATGTCATGAATTCCAAAAGACATCTTAAATTGTCAAAACCTTATTAGAAAGATATTTCAAAAAGATATATCACAATCGTAAATATCGATAAGTGATTCATTTGAATGTATCATTTTATTTGAATCAATTCGTCAACTCAAAACTCATGATCAAAATTACATTCAAGAAATTCATGAGAATAACATGGATTCATTAATCTCGAATAGATGAAAAATATATTTTCTTTTAAGTATTTCATATAAGCATGCCCTTGTCTTTTAATAAAAGCAAGTTTCAAGAGAAATTATTAAGACCAAAAGCATGATGCACACATTTGTTTTCAAAACATTCATCATGATAAGATTCACAAGATTCATGGAATGAATTCAAAAATGCATTTTCATTTCATCCAATTTGGTTTCACATAGGAATGTTCAAATTTTTGCCAAATCAAAACAAGTATCAATGTTCAAGTGCGAAAGACAAACTTCATCAAAGAGATTATCAAGTATGATACCATCATTTTAATTCCAATGATATTTCCCCCCTTTTTTTTTAATATCCATCCTTTCTAACTCATTCAAGAATTATTTAATCATCAAGAAGTTTTATGTATCAAATAAGGGACAAGAATTATCGATTTGTACATTCAAACCATCATCAAAATTTCTTTCATAATTCAAGAGATTCATAGCATGCATATATGTATATCATGTATAAAATCGAAACACACGTTTTGTCATCAAGACCAAAAATATGACACGTCATCTAAAAATTTCTTCATAAAAATGATTAAGACCAAAAACACATTAGTTCAAAAATGTAAGAGTCACTCATCATGTATAATGTGTTTTATTTTAAGTTGTTTGTTTCATATAGGTATACTCATGTTTTTCATATAGATCCGAAAAACAAGTTTCAAGAGAAATTGTTAAGACCAAAAAACATGATATTATGAAATATAAGATTTCAAATTATCAAGCATGGTACAATCATTAAGCATGATTTCATAATGCATCCTCAAAATCATTTTAACATTCTTTCTTTCATTGTTATTAGTTATAATAAGATGATTTTCGCTTAGTGCGAGAAATCATGCATTATTCATGACAAGTCATATGTAAATCGTCAAGATAGACATTCATGGATTTAAGATAGACATTCATGGATTTAAACAAGTATTGTCAACAATCATGCAAGTATTATTAACACAATTTTACTTTTCAAAACTACTAGAAGGAAAAAGCATAAAAAAAATCCCTACCAACTATATCAAGTAACTCATGAAAGGATCATGTAATTTAAAACAACATAAGAACATCTTAGGTGAGTTACCTCATTGTTGAAACCCATCAAAGCCCAATTTGCCATTTCGTCACTTGATTCTTCTTTGCGTTTCATCTTCATCTTTAGTCTCTTCCTCCGTTCAAGTTCATTTTTAGTTTTAGATTTTTGTTTAATAAACTTACTAAGATTCATTAAAAGTTTAAGGTTCTCAACATTGTTCTCATCACTTGAGTCATCACTTAAGTGGCATTCATTTGTCCAAAGTTTCAAATCCTTCCTGTTCTTTGGAAGGTGATTCATGTGTTAATCAAGTTTTAAGAACCTCAATTCATAGGTCATTAATGACCCGATTAGTTCTTCCAATGAAAAATCATTTAAATTTTTAGCCTATTGTATTGTGGTTACTTTAGGATCCCACCTTTTTGGAAGGGATCTTAAGATCTTGTTAGTGAGTTCAAAATTCAAAAAATATTTACCAAGACATTTCAAGTTATTGATAACATCCGTGAAACGGGTGTACATGTCACCGATAGACTCGCTTGGTGTCATTCGGAAGAGCTCAAAATCATGCAATAAGAGGTTTACTTTTGAGTCTTTGACTCTACTAGTTCTCTCGTGCATGATTTCAAGTATCCGCTAAATATCAAAAGCCATTTCACATATAGAAATCCGATTAAAATCATTTTTGTTCAAAGAGTAAAATAAGGCATTCATAACCTTTGCATTTAAAGAAAAAGATTTTCTCTCTAAATCCGACCATTCGTTCATCGGTTTAGAGGGAAGTTAAAAGCCATTTTCAATTAAGTTTTATAAATTTAAATCCAAAGAAATCAAGAAAACTCTTATTCGAGTTTTCTAATATATGTAGTCTGATCCGTTAAAGAACGGAGGATGAACAATCGAAAAACCCTCTTGAAAGTCGTGAAGAGTCATTTCTCGCAGGTGTGAATCCGAAAGAGAAACAATGTGGCTCTAATACCAATTGTTGGGATCTAGAGCGGTACTTAAGGGGGGCGTGAATTAGTGTAGCAGTTAATAACGATAAGTTTTTGATGATTTGAAAATGCTTTTAGAAACTTCATACGTTGAAAGCTTTATTTCAATTAAAACTGATTTTGATTAAGATGTAATTAACTTAAGAGTGTTTCGAGATAAAGAAAGACAGTAAGTAGAGCAGTGAAGTGAAGATGGTTTGTAGTAAAGTAAATTACAAGAATATAAATGCAAACCGATTTATAGTGGTTCGATCATATGACCTATGTCTACTCCTGATTCTATTGGGATCTAGAGCAGTACTAAGAGGGGGGGGGGTGAATTAGTACAGCGGTTAAGAACGATAAATTTCGATGATTTAAAATGATTTCGAAAACTTCGTACGATAAAACTAATTTCGATTAAAGCGTATCGAAAATGTGTTTAGCTTGAAAGCATTAAAAGAAGAAAGATGGCAGTGAATAAGTAAAGTAAAGGTTTACAAAAAGGTAAATGCAAGAATATAAATGTAAACCAAGTTTTATAGTAGTTCGGTCATCCAACCTACGTTCACTCCCGATTCCTCTTCTCTTGAGGCCACCAGCTTTTCCACTAGTTGTCTTCCTTCCAATGGGTGAAGACTAACTCCCTTACAACTCAGTTCTCCTTTTACAGGTTCAGGAGTTAACCTTTACAAGGCCTCTTACCCCTCTTTTGGACTAGATTATACTTAAAGCTTAGAGGGAAGATTTTGACACTATTACAACAGAGTTTTCCCTTTTTCTTTCTCAGGTTTTGTGTGTATTTCAACTATGGATGAGAGGGATATTTATAGGCCTCAAGGTGATTCAAATTTGGAAACCAAATTTGAATCACCCCAGATTTCAGGGGTATTAGTGGTACCACCGCCTGACACTAGCAGTACCACTGCCAGTGCACATTGGTTTGTCAGTGTACTAGGTGGTAACACTACCTGATATACTGACATGGTCAATGTACTAGGCGGTACCACCACCGCCTAGCCAGTGGTGCCACTACCCTAGGCACTCTACCCCAGGCACTCTACCCCAAGGCGATACCACCGCTCAAACCACCTGGGAGACTAAACCCAAGCGGTACCATAGCCCCAATCTGGCAGTGCCACTGTCAGATAGGGTTCAGCAACCCTGTTTGGGCCTTTCATCCGGTCCAAACTTGTCCAGGTATGGACCCTTTTGGCCCCTAAATGGGTTGACCTAATTATAACCCAATTAGACCTAATCATACTTCGATCTAGATAATTATTATTATAATACGAATCAAAATATCACCTGGCACGTCATTGGCCTATCGGCGCTTCGTCCGACACTTCGGCGCATCGTCCTCTCTTGCGGCTTGTTCCCAATCAACAGCTGACCTCCGCAACCCTGATCTCCTTAGCACAACTCCGCTCTTCTTGGCCCGATGCCCAATTTCATTGTCCGAAGCCTTCTGCCAATCGTCGACCAAACCTCCGGCTTGACGTCCAATATCCTAACGTGATTTCCTTCAATGTAATGCTGATTCATCCTACGTCAATTATCTAATCCTGATCGAGAGTAGACCTGAGTGACTTAAAACATAATTAGATTACTAAAACATACTCAATTAGTTTCATCATCAAAATCTAAGATTCAACAATCTCTCTCTTTTTTATGATGACAACTAATTGATGACGGAGTTAACATTAACTCCTCGGAGTTTAACAAAACTCCCCCTATCAATATGCCATTGATGGAACACTTGGATTATCCCAAATCCAAGCAACATGTATCAAAATCATGTTATCAAAAATATCATGTAAATTATATAAAATATTTAATCATACATTGCATGAAGTCATCAATCTACTTCTCCCCCTATGTCATCAACAAAAAGGAGAAGTTACATCTAGCTAGTTTAAAAGATATGCAAGTTTTACAATATCAAGTTTACAATCATTCAATCATAGCAAGTTTTTTTTTTTAAGTCTAAGCATGGTAATTTTTCACTTACTTCTTGAGATGTACAATATTGCACTTTATTTCTCATGGTAGGCAAAATAGTACTTTGTTTGCAATGAGCTAGCAATGCAAGCTAAATTTTTATTATAACATATAAGCATAGAGGCATAGCAAGTGCAATATTACAAATTTTTTAAGTTTTGCACTTTTTACTTCTTTTGATAGGCAAGATCTTTCTTCTCTTTTTGAGGAGTGCAAGCTTACAAGTTTTGCTTCCTTTGCATGCTAGCAAAGCTAGCAAAGCTAGCAATTCCTTCTCCCCCTTTATCATTGTCAAAAAGAAGGGAGGAAGCAATGATATAAAAATTTCCTTTACATCTATTTTTCATTAAAATTATATCAATAAAAATATACATCAATCTTTCAATCATCACATTATGCATACAGGTCATCAAAGTAAAAAAATCATGTCATGAAGGATATAAATGAAAAAAATCAATAAGGATCAATTTGTAAATACCAAGAATTATAAATCCAAGAAGTCCATGAATCATTTCAACAACTCTCCTTTTCAGCAAGTATCGTAAAGAATTCTTAAAGAATCATAGGCATTAAGTATAGAAATCATAATTTATTTAGAAGGTCTTCTAAGCATAAGGCATCAAGATCACGATATAAATAAAAATTCTCTTAAAAGGATCTTGATTTAAAAAGAGTTCAAGTTGTAAATCCGAGAGATCAAGATCATGAATTGTAAATATTCTCTTAGCATCAATTTTCAATTCATGATAAGGAGTATACAATCAATATAAAGGAATCATGATAAAAACATATTAATATCAAAGATCAAGTAATGATTCATTATATCATCTTATTTAAAAAAATATGAGAACAAGATTTATGCACGGAATTCTCATCAAGATTATATTTAATAAAAATTTAAAAATATAGTTCTGAAAAATCAAGATCATGATTATGATAAGGCTCATTCAAATCAATTCATCAACTTCAACCTCATTATCAAAATTATCGGTCACTTTCAAGATTCATAAGATGACATAGATAGACTTGGATTGTTTTTCTCTTTAGTAAATGATAGAATGAAGGAATCATAGAGGAAAAAAGATTTTGATTTTATTAAGAGTATTTCAAGTCATAAGTCTGAGAAATCAAGATCAAGAAAAGAAAATTTTGAGTAGGGAATCAACAAATTAACGATTCAAACATTCAAACTATCATTACTCACCATATATAGATTCAAAATGAAAAAAATCTTCAAACATGATTCAAAAAATTCATCACAATTTTCAACTCATTTAAATCATCGAATCATCAAAATTAATATCATAGTTTGCAAGATTAAAAAAAGATTCATCACTAAGAATTGCATGTTGAAAAATCAAAAAGATAGAGATAAAGCGATTTTAAGATATGCTTTCCTCTTTTTGTGATTTCACTTCATATGTTGATTTCATATAAACATGCCTTTGTCTTTTAATGTCAAATAGAGACAAGCATAAAAATTTAAGACGTAAAGGCAAAAACCTTCATCAAGATTTCTAAAGTCGAAAAATATAACATATTAAGCATGCAGCATCTTCCAACAAAAATTCGATTCAACATGATAATGTTTTTTTTTAATTTTGAGTTGTATGTTTCATGTTAGTGTGCACATGTTTTTCATATGAAAATCATCATTGTATAAATTTGAAATACAAAATTTCATCAAAACCATCAAGACCAAAAACACATTATTCTAAAACATAGGATTTTAATTTTCAAATCCTTATGCATTATCAAGCATGATACCATAAAACATCCTTAAAATTTTTATACGAAAGCCAAGCATTTATATATACATTTGTCCAAGTCATAAGATTTGCTCATCATGCATAGTTTCAAAATGAAAAATCATCGAGATAAATGTTCATTGATTTTATCTTGTTAGGTGTATAAGCATGAGATGCAATTTTCATGATAATTTATTTTGTGTCAAAAACTATGCATCTTATTTTAAACCGAAAGCAATACAAATCTATTAAGATACACATGCATGGTTCATCCTATTAGGTGTACACAAATCATGCAAGTATCATTTTAATTTTCAAAAACACTAGAAAGAAAAGTATGATATAATTTTTGAAAACTTTTTTTTATTTTCTACTATCTAATTTAAGCACTCATGAAAAATATCATGTAATTTCAAAATAAGGTAAAAGCAACTTGGGTGAGTTTCTTACCTCATTGTCGAAAACCGACAAGGTATAGTTTGCCGTTTCGCCTTCGGATGCACTTGAATCTTCTTGGAGTTCTTCCTTCTTCTTTTGCCTCTTTTTCTTTTCTTTTGTGTGCTCGTCTTTGGAGCTCTTCGGCTTCTTGAATTCATAGCAAGAGTTGGTGTTCTTTTTAAGTTCATTTGTATTTTTTAATTCTTGTTTAATGAACTTTTTAAATTTTAATGTCAAACGTTCAATGTCCTCAACATTATCCTCGTCACTTGAGTTATCACTTAAATGGTATTCTTTTGTTCGAAGTGCCCAAACCTTCCTATTTTTTGGAAGGTGGTTCTCATGTTCATCAAGTTCAAGAGTTATTTCATAGGTCATTAAAGACCCGATTAGTTCTTCAAGCAAATAAACGTTCAAGTCTTTAGACTCTTGAATTGCTATTATTTTTGAATCTCAACTCTTTGGAAGGGATCTTAAAATCTTGTTTACTAAATCAAAACTTAAAAAACTTTTGCCAAGGCTTTTCAAACTATTGACGATATCCGTGAAACGGGTGTACACGTCACCAATAGTTTCACTTGGTGCCATTCAGAAGAGCTCAAAATAATACAATAAGAGGTTTACTTTCGAGTCTTTGACTCTACTAGTTCCCTCATGCATGATTTCAAATGTCCGCCAAATATCAAAAGCCGTTTCATACATAGAAATCCGATTAAACTCCTTTTTAACTAAAGTGCAAAATAAGGCATTCATAGCCTTTGTATTTAATGAAAAAGATTTCTTCCCTAAGTTCGATAATTCGTTTGTCGGTTTAGAGGGAAGTTGAAAATCATTTTCAATGATATTCCATAAGTTTTAATCTAGAGAAATCAAGAAAACTCTCATTCGAGTTTTCCAATATGTGTAGTCTGATTCGTTAAAGAACGAAGGATGAACAATCGAAAAACCCTCTTGAAAGCCGTGAAGAGCCATTTCTCACGGGTGTGAATCCGAAAGAGAAATAACGAGGCTCTGATACCAATTGTTGGGATCTAGAACGGCACTAAGAGGGGGGGGGGTGAATTAGTGCAGCAATTAAGAATGATAAATTTTGACGATTTAAAATGATTTTGGAAACTTTGTATGATAAAACTGATTTCGATTAAAGCATATCGGAAATATGTATAGCTTGAAAGCATTAAGAGAAGAAAGATGGTAGTGAATAAGTAAAGTAAAAGTTTGTAGAAAGGTAAATGCAAGAATATAAACACAAACTGAGTTTTATAGTAGTTTGATCATCCGACCTACGTCCACTCCCGATTCCTTTTCTCTTGAGGCCACCGACTTTTCGCTGGTTGTCTTCCTTCTAACGGGTGAAAACTAACTCCCTTACAACAACTTAGTTCTCCTTTTACAAGTTCAGGAATTAACCTTTACAAGGTCTCTTACCTCTCTCTTAAATTAGATCACACTTAAAGCTTAGAGGGAAGATTTTGATACTATTACAATAGAGTCTTCCCTTTTCTTTCTTATGTTTTGTGTGTATTTCAACCATGGATGAGAGGGGTATTTATAGGCCTCAAGGTGATTCAAATTTAGAGCCCAAATTTGAATTACCCCAGATTTTAGGGGTACTTACGGTACCACCGCTAGTGCACTCTGGTTTTGTCAGTGTATTGGGCGATACCACTGCCTATTTTAGTGGTACCATTGCCTGACACATTGACACGGTCAATGTACTGGGCAGTACTACCGCCCAGCCAACGGTGCCACCGCCCCAAGCACTCTGCCCCAGGGCGGTACCATCGCCCAGACTACTTGGGAGACTGAACCTAGGCAGTACCATCGCCCCAGTCTGGTAGTGCCACCGTCAGACAGGGTTCAGCAACCCTGTTTGTGCCTTTCATCCGGCCCAAACTTGTTCGGGTACATGCCTAGTTAGCCCCTAACTGGGTTGACCCAATTATAACCCAATTAGGCCTAATCCTACTTTAATCTAGATAATTATTATTACAACACAAATCAAAATGTCGCCCGGCATGTCATTGGCCTATCGGCGCTTCGTCCGACACTTCGACGTATCATCCTCTCTTGCGGCTTGTTCCCAATCAACAGTTGACCTCCGTAGCCCCGATCTCCTTGCCACAACTCCGCTCTTCTCAGCCCGATGCTCGATTACGTTGTCTGAAGCCTTCTACCGATCGTCGACCAAACCTCCAGCTCGATGTCCAATATCCTGACGTGATTTTCTTTGACGCAGCGTTGATTCATCTTGCATCAATTATCTAATCCTGACCGAGAGTAGACCTGCGTGACTTAAAATGTAGTTAGATTACTAAAACATACTCAATTAGTTTCATCATCAAAATTCGAGATTCAACAAAATCCTCTTCACTTGAGGCCATCAAATTTTCCACTAGTTGTCTTCCTTTTAATGGGTGAAGACGAACTCCCTTACAACACCTCTCCTTTTGACGGGCTTAGGAAATAACTCTTACAAGCACTTCACTCCTCTCTTTCGATGGAATACAAATGAGAACTAGAGGAAAGATATTTAGAAGGATTTTTATAGTGTTTTCTTGCTTTTAAAATCTTTGTGCTTGCTTCTTCAACCTTGGGATAGGAGGGGTTTTTATAGGCTCCAATTAGATTTAAACTTGGAGCAAAAAACCATCCCATCCCTAGTCTACCGGGTTTTGATGGTACCACCACCAGTCATTGGCAGTACCACCACCAGTCTGACTCTAACACTGGGCGGTACCACCACTCAGTCTGATAGTACCACCGCTTGACACACTGACACGGTCAGTGTACTGGGTGGTACCACCACTCAGCCAGTCGTACCACCACTCAGTACAACCTGGGGAGCTGGACTTGGGTGGTGCCACCGCCAGATAAGTCCAGCACACCTGGTTGAGCCTTAAACTCGACCCAAACCAGTCTAATACCGGGCCCAATTGGCCCCTAACAAGGTTAAAGGATTACACTTAATCCTAACCCTAATTATGTGCTAATTATAAAATTAAAGATATTTTCTAAGCTAATATAAAGTCCAGAAAGTCAAGACTTCTTCCAGCGAGCTTTCCAACGAACTTCCGGCAGTCTTTTGACAAACCCTCGGACACTATTCTGCGGACTACCGGTAAGCTCCTGGACTTCTCGATTAATCTTGGCGAGTTCCGACTAGCTTCTTCGGCAAGCTTCGATCTTTCTTGGCGAGCTCTACGAACTTCTGACGAACCTTTTGGTGAACTTTCAAAAACCCTTCGGCAAGCTCCTTACTCATTCTCGGTCAGTTCCGATAGCACTCCCGATGAATCTTCGGATTCCGTCAAACTCTCGAACTCCTAATGATTCCATCGCACTTGACTCCAGCACTTTACTTCGCTTTACGTCTTCATCATTATCATAGTTAATCCTGCACACATAAAACTTAAATCCATTTCGATCTAGTTAGTTATTACAATACGAATTGACATTCTGTTGCCCAGCACGTCATTGGTTGGCGCTTCATCCACTTCTTCGATGCATCGTCCTCTCTTGTGGCCTGTTGCCCAATTGGTGGTTGACCTCCGTAACCTTGATATCCTTGACGTAACACCACTCTTCTTGGCCCGATGCTTGACATCCGAAGCTTTCTACCGATTGTCGACTGGACCTCCAACTCGATGTTCAATATCCTGACATGATTTCCTCTGGTACAATGTCAATTCCTCTTGCATCAATTGTCTAATCCTGATCGAATAAACCTACGTCACTCAAAACACAGTTAGACAACTAAATATAATCAATTAGTTTTATCATTAAAATCCAAGATTTAATAATATTGAGATCCCTTCCAAAGAGTTGAGACCCTAAAGTAATGACTATTCAAGAGGCCAAGGACTTGAATAATTTCCCACTCGAAGAACTTATCAAGTCATTAATGACCTATGAGATGACTTGCAACGCTCATGAAGAGCTTGAGAATAACTTTCCAAAGAATAGGAATGATATGGTACTAAGAACTCATGAAGACCACTTGAAAGAAAGTTCAGTTGATGAGGACTATGATGATGACCTGGGGACTATGATGATGACCTGACACTCTTGACAAGAAAATTAAAAAAATTCATAAAAAAAATAAATCTAAAAATGACACTAAAAATAAAATTGAACTCAAGAAAGAACAAGTCATATGCTATGAATGCAAGAAGCCAAGACATTTCAAAAGCGAATGTCCCCAAGTGAAGAAGAAAATACCAAAGAAGATGGTGCTCAAGATAAGGTGAGATGATTTAAGCGGTTCCAAAAACGAAGAACAAAGCAACAAGGAGATCACCAACTGTGCACTAATGGTAATTGGACAAGAGGTAAGTAGTTTATTAGATGAAAATTTAACTTTCGATGAACTTTTGAATGCTTTTCATGATTTATTCGATGAATATAGATTGATTAGTAAGAAGTATAATTCATTAAAAAAGGAGCATGCCCTTTTAAATAATGAATTTGAAAAACTGAAGTATAACACTCCTTCATTGCCTCCATGCACTAAGTGTGAACACTTATGGCACTTGAGAAAGAAAACTTGCTACTCAAAGAAACTTTAGAAAAGTTTAAAGTTGGTAGTAAGTCCTTGAACATGATCCTTGCCAATAAGGGTCATGTTCATAGAAGAGGTGGAATCGGATTTGTGAGTGGCTCTCACCGAAATCTAACCACCTTTGTCAAAGGCCCTATCTTGTATGTATCACCTCACATCAAATGCAACTTTTGTTGCAAACCTGGACATTTTGTTCATAGATGTCAATTTAAGAGATATAGTCCATACAAATTAATTTGGGTTCCTAAAGGAACCATAAAAAACTCTATGCAAAATGATAAGATGAGTAGATCGATTTTTGAGGCACCCAAGGTCAAATAGGTATCCAAAAATTATCTTTTCTTATAAACATTTTTATCATTACAAGCTAGGAGCGAGAAATGGTACTTTAATGTTGTATGATCTTAATCACGCCCACTAGCTCAAACAATCATTGATTACATAATAATTGAAATGTATTTATACATTAATCTTTCATCATGATGCTAAAACATACTAATGTTAAGACTAGGTAATGTGACCTTGTTAGACCTCTTGAAGAATGATTTTGATGATGATCTAGATGTCACCTACAATATGTTGATATTCATATTTTCATGATTCTTGAAAACTCTTGTTTAAACCTCTCTCTTAATATTTAAATTATCAATTTTTTCATTTATCATTCTCCCTTGATTCTCCTAAGGAAAATGTTCTAGATATTTTTTGATGATCATGACAACTCCTAATATGATTAAATTTATGTTAAAAAGGGTTTGATGAGTTATCTTTCTTAAGAGAAATATGTTTATTCAAATTGATAAATAATAAGAGATAGAAGTGATTTAAATGATGCTATTTCTGCTAGTTATAGGTGTCTTACAAGCCAATCATGTGAGTGATGACACTTGTAACATGCTACGTCAATCGCTTTGCTTATGATTATTGGTATTTTCTCACATTATCTCAATGTATATTGTGATGTCCTTAGATCTGTGCAATGGGAATCAGACTATGATGAGATCATAATAATGAGACCGATTCAACTTTAAACACAGACCCTAAATAATCCTGGTTATAGGTTACTCGAGAGGGACATCGAGATAACCAGATAGACTGGTGTGCTGAATACCCGTCCATATGATGGAAGTGGCTGGTCTCATAGCTACTTATGTGGGGATACTAAGGATACAGTATAGGTGTTCATTGGAGAATGAGTTCATTGATTGATTCGCTTACGGAATACTAGATGGTTATTGATATCTCATGTTAGACAATGATTCCGTAGTCCTAGTAGTGTATCTGGTCCTTAGACTTGAGACACCATGGATATCTTGTATGAGTACTCCACTCTTTGATACTAGACTTATGTTAGGGATCGAGCGGTACTAAGAGGGGGGGGTGAATTAGTGCAGTGGATAAAATGATAGATTTTCAGCGATTTAAAACAAGCTTTGGAAACTTCGTACGAATGAATGCAACGTTTCGTTTGAACCCAGAAAGATTGCGTTTTAACTTTAAAGCATACGTAATATGATGATAAAGAAGTTGAGTAAATAAGGCAGCAAGTAAAAATGGTTTGCAGCAAAGTAAATAGCAAGAACGTAAATGCAAACCAGATTTTTATAGTGGTTCGATCATCCGACCTACATCCACTTCTGATTCCTCTTCGCTTGAGGACACCGGCTTTCCACTAGCTTTTCTCCTTCCAATGGGCAAGGAAGAACTCCCTTGCAACACCTCTTCTTTTGACGGGCTTAGAAGATAACCCTTACAAAGCTCTCACCCCTCTCTTGAACAAGAAAATACTTAAGAGTAAGAGGGAAGTTTTTGACACTATTTGAGCAGAGTTTTCCCTCAAGATTTTCACACTTCTTGCTACCTTTTGAACTTGCAAGAGAGGCGAATTTATAGAGCTCAAGAGGACTCAAATTTGGGCTCCAAATTTGAAATAAAATTTGAAATTCTCGGGTCTGGGCGGTACTACCGCTTGTCAGAGGCGGTACTACCACCTGTCAGTCGCCAGACTGACATAGCAGGTGCTGGGCGGTGCTACTGCCTGCCTGGGGCGGTACTACCGCCCAGCTCTCGGCCTCTGGGTGGTGCTACCGCCCAGCCTGCGGCGGTACTACCGCCTAGCCTGCGGCGGTACTACCGCCCAGGTCATTTTTTTCAGCACATTGGTTTCGGCCGAAAACTTAGTCGAAACCGGTCCAAACGAAGTCCGAATTGGCTCAAATTTGGTTTATAGGATTAACACTTAATCCTAAACTAAATTATGAGCTAAATATAAATTTTAAAGATATTTTGTAAGCTATTTCAAATTCCATAAGACAAGACTTCTTTCGGTGAGCTTTTGGCGAACTTCCGACAGTCTTCCGACGAACTCTCGGAAACCATTCTGCGGACTCCCGGTAAGCTCCCGAACTTCATGATGATCTTGGCGAGTTCCATCAAGCTTCTTTGGCAAGCTCTGATCTTTCTTGGCAAGCTCCGTGAATTTTCGACGAACCTTCCGGCGAACTTTCGAAAACCCTTTGGTAAGCTCCCTACTCGTTCTCGGTCGGTTTCGGCAACTACTACCAACGAATCTTTAGACTTCCATCAAACTCTCGAACTCCCAATGATCCATCCCACTTATCTTCCGGTACTTTATTTTACTTTACGTCTTTATCTTCATCGTAGTTAATCCTGCACACAAACAAATAAACACTCTACTTCGATCTAGACAGTTATTACAACGCGAATTGACTTTTAGTTGCCCGGCACATCATTGGTCGGCACTTCATCCGATCCTTCGGTACATTGTCCTCTCTAGCGGCTTGTTGCCCAATCGACGGTTGACCTCCGCAACCTCGATATCCATGGCGCAACTCCGCACTTCTTGGCCCGATGCCCGACGTACGAAGCCTCCTGTCGATAGTCGACCGAACCTCCAGCTCGACATCCAATATCCTGACGTGATCACCTCCGGCGCAACGTCAATTCCTCTAGCGTCAACTGTCTAATCCTGATCGATAGTAGACTTGTGTAACTCAAAACGCAGTTAGACTACAAATCACACTCAATTAGTTTCATCATCAAAATCCAAGATTCAACAACTTATAGGTTTGAAATTTCTAGATCTAGTACAACCGGTTATTGGGAGTGGTAGCCAACCTTATTAAGGCAGCTAAGAGTCAATAAAGGATCATCCACTCTCGGTATCATGAGAGGAATATCCCATGTATTCTTGCTCAGGCAAATCCCTAACTAGGGTTATTCAGATTGAGAGAGAAAGAGTTCTTCGGGAGAATCCGATTAGAGCGAGACTCGATTGAAAATTATATGGGCCTGACAACACCATACTCGATATACGATCTCTGAGATATTAGATGGATAAGGTGTTAGGATCAGAGCGATACTAAGAGGGGGGGGGGTGAATTAGTGCAGCAAATTAAAACTTATAAACTTGAAATCGATTTCTAAGATAGTTCGTTCATAAGTAAATTCCGAATTGACGAGAAAGATTTTAGCTAAAGTAGTTTGAGCGAATGCAATTGAGAATAGGGAGAAGAAGACCAAATGATTTGCAACAAGTAAAAGTAAGATGCAAAACTTTAGAACTCGCACGTCTAAAGTACGCAGCGATGTATAGTGGTTCGGTCAAATGACCTATGTTCACTTCCGAAGCCTTCTTCGATGAGGCTCCTAACTTCTACTATCAAACTTCTTTGAAGGGGAAGGACCAAATACCCCTCTTACAACCTTTTACAAGTGGTTCAAACTCTTACAGATTTTTTCGCAAAGGGAAAGAGGGAGGTGAACACTTAGCTATCAAAAATAAGACTTTACTATAGCTTTGACTCAATTTCTAACTTCTCAAAAAGGTATTTTCTTAGTTGAGAAAAGAGGGATATTTATAGACTCAATTTGGTTTCAAAATTAGAGCAAAAAAGAGTCACATTACGTGTTTCGGGGTACTGGCAGTACCACCGCCTGCCAAGCGATACCACCGCTAGCAGGTAATAACTGCTAGTGGTACTACCGCTGACCTGGGGCGGTACCACTTCTTGCCAGGCATTAAAGTCTATAGTACCACTACTGACTTGGGGTGGTGCCACTGCCTGGGTCTGGCGGTGCCATCGCCAGACTGTACCAGTAAGGCTGAATGGACCCTAACTTCGGCCTAAATCAGTCCAAATAACGCCCAATTGGCCCCTACAAGGGTTAAACAGGATTATTACCTAATCCTTACCCTAATTACGTGCTAACTATGAAATTAAAACATAATCCTAAGCAAATTAACAACCGACAATGTCGAGTCTTCTTCCGGCGAGCTTTCCAGCGAACTTCCAACAGACTTTTAACGTACCCTCGGATTACTTCCAGCAAACTCCCAGTAGGCTCTCGGACTTGTTGTGAATTTAACAAATCTTGGGCAAGCTTTCTAACTTTCTTGATGAGCTCTGCGAACATCCGATGATCTTTTCGGTGAACTTCCGAAACCTTCGGCAAGTCTCTGATTCTTTCTCAATTGGTTCTGGCAGCACTTTTGATTATCCTTCGGACTTCCGGTGGACTCTCGAACTCCCAACAACTTGACTTCGGTAATTTGCTTTATGTCTTCAAGCTATCGTAGTTAATCCTACACACTTATCTCAACAATATAGATTAGATTAAATAACTTATCAATTGACTCCATCATCAAAATTTGAGATTCAACAATCTCCCACTTTTTTATGATGACAATCAATTGATGATGGAGTTAATTTTCACTCCCCCTATCTATATGCCACATTATGAGAAGGAAGAACACTTGAATTCAATCTTCTTGAATTCAAGCCGAAACCGATAAGTTTCATTCATTAAACTTATCGTCATGCTCAACAAGCATGATTTTTCATCCATAAATACGAAACTTCGTATTTTTCAAGTTGAATGATAGACATTTATCATTTCGACAAGAGATACTAATTATAATTTGAAATATAACATGTATCAAATGATATCGATAAAGTACACAAAATCAAGGTATGATATCAAATGAAATAATAGTTTATCATATCAATAAAAAGAACCCAATGATATGATATCGATCTCTCAAAAATTTACATTTTAAGTATTTGAGATACATGTGATACATTACGATACGATCCAAATTTTATTACGATGCTTTTAAAGATATCATCAATTTTCAATTATAAAGCATGTCAAAAGCAATTAAATTGTAATATAAAACATATAAGATATTTTCATTCCATCATATTGCAATACAAAACATATAAGTCATATTCTTCTCAATACTATACATGCAAGACATTTTATTAAGTTATTTGCTCATGTCATCAATTTATTTGCTTATTCTTCTATGTCATCAATTTATTTGCATATTCTTCTATGTCATCAATTTGCACATTCTTCTTCCCCTTTGTCATCAACAAAAAGGAGGTAAAAAAAATGGTCATCATAAGGTATTATAATGCACATCAACCACATAAAGAAAATTGTAAGAGTAGTTATTTATCAAACATATATGATACATGAGGTTAATATCTGCTTAGAAATCGATTTGAACAAAATGTAAGATATGTCATTTTCGACAGATAAATCCAAAAAAATTTTTGATCATTTTTGTTCATGTTTATGAAATCCGAAAAAAGATAAATCATCACTTATCAAGCTATAAAAGATTCATTCATGAAAGAGGATGAAAGGCTTAAGATGTAATTTTGAAAATCCAAGGATAAAATTATAGAAGGATAGATTATTAAAGCCATTCATCAAACATTTCATATTTTAAGGTAAACTCTATGAGAAAGAGATGTCAAAATTCATAAAACTTCAATGTGGCATTCTTGTAGTGATTTATGAGGAGGAAGTCATAAAACCTTGAATCATAGCGATTAGCACAAGAATAAAAATCGGAAATGAGCATTTAAGAGCTTAATTTTTTTGCACAATTCATGACATTAATTTATGCATATGTTAAGCTTCATATAAAATACAATTCATGAAATTTCTTTAGTCATACTTAAAGGAGGGTATGATAGAATCCCAGAGGAATTCTATCGAGATTGATCTTTGAGGGGGATCAACCGTTGGAACGCTAGAGGGGTTCCACCCTCCAAGTAGCCTAGTGGTTGCAATTCTTGATTGATCTTTCTTATTCCAAAGAGGTGGAGGCTACAAGCTTATATAGAGCTCCAAACCCTAGCTCTAGGGGCTGCTTTCTAAGTGAACTACCCAATTTACCCTCAACCTTAGCGGGCCGGCCCAGTAACAAGGAGGGCGATGGCTAAGAAGCCCAAAGACCCAAATATAAATCCTAGCCTCTCTTCTTTATAGGATAGAGGCAGCTAGGTGGGGTTTATTATATTCTCACAGGGTTTTTATTAGCTGCTACATGGTTGAGTAGGACCTAACCCTGCTAGGGTCCTATCAAGCCCGCCCTCTTCAAATCAGCCTTATCCTCAAGGCTAGGGTTCCATAAACACAGGGAACCGGGACTTCAACTCCTCATATGATTCTCATGTGGCATCTTCGAGTGGTAAATTAGTCCAATGTACTAGTACTTCAGTAGAGGGACGTAGACGACGCATCACGACTCTGCGGTCGAGGATGGCTTGTGGTTGGGCTTGAATATTTTCATTATCAGTGGTGTTGGGTAGTTGGATCTGGGGTGTCTCGTGTTCTCCCAACTTGGGCTTCAAGCATGACACGTGGAAGACAGGGTGAATTTTGGCATCTTCAGGTAATTTAAGTCTATACGCCATAGTTCCAATATGCTCTATGATTTGATAGGGCCCATAAAAACGTGGAGATAGCTTCATGGAGGCTCGTGTGTTGATGGATAGTTGCTTGTATGGTTGTAGGCGAAGATAAACCCAGTCTCCTACTAAAAATTCTCTTTCACTTCTTCGTGTGTCACTGTCGCTTTATTCTAGCTTGAGCGGTAGAGAGATTATCCTTTAGCAGCTATAGGAGTTTGTCCCTGTCAATTAAATCTTGGTCGACCTGATCTACCTTAGCCGAGCCAATTACATACTTTGGAATCACAGGGGCCGGCCGACCATATAATGCTTTATATGGGGTACATTTTGTAGATGAATGATATATAGTATTGTACCACCATTCAGCTTAGGGGAGCCATTTCGTCCACTCCTTTGGTTGATCACTAGCGAAACACCGAAGGTATGTCTCTAAACATCTGTTCACCACTTCTGTTTGGCCGTCAGTTTGTGGATGATATGCAGTGCTCATCTTGAGTTTGGTGCCCTGTAACTGAAATAACTCAATCCAAAATTTACTAGTGAAGACCCTGTCATGATCACTTACGATGGATTTTGGCATCCAATGCAGTTTAACAATATTTTCTATGAAAATCTGAGCAATACTAACAGCAGTGTAGGGATTTCGCACAGCACAAAAATGAGCATATTTTGTAAGTCGATCAACCACCACAAGGATTGTGCTTTTACCTTTGGAAGGTGGCAGCCCTTCGATGAAGTCCATAGAGATGTCAGTCCACACCGAGTCTGGTATGGGTAGTGGTTGTAGTTTCCTTGGACTCGCCACTATTTCACCTTTTTGTTGTTGACATACATCATATTGTGCTACGTATTCAGAAATAATTTTTTTCATCCCTTTCCAATAAAAGTTTTGCTTCACTCTTTTGTAGGTTCTTAGAAATCCGGAGTGCCCTACTGAAGGTGTGGAGTACATTTCGTGCAGAATGACTTTGATGCAAGGGGAGTTTGGTATAAACACAATACGACCTTTATAGCGTAGATCCCTCGAATCCCAAGTATAGTGAGCTATTGCGCTTGGATCCTCCTCTAATTATTTGATAATGTTGCTGGTTTCTGGATCCTTCTTTCATTCCTCCCTAATGCCCTCGAGGAAGCCAGTGGTAAGAAGAGAGATAGCTGAAAATTCAGCTTGCTGAGGGAACCGTGAGAGTGCATCTGCAACAACGTTTTCTTTTCCCTTTTTGTAAATAATTTCATAATCAAATCCTAGAAGTTTGGTTACCCATTTTTGTTGCTCCGGGGATGATATCTTCTACTCCAAAAAGTACTTAAGGCTTCTATGGTCGGTTTTAATCTGAAATCGTCGGTCAATCAGGTAGGGTCTCCACTTTATTACTGCATGCACAATGGCGAGCATCTCCTTATCATAGATAGACATTTTTTGATGGGAGGGAGATAACACCTTGCGAGTGTATACGAGTGGTCGACCATCTTGCGTGAGAACAGCTCCAATTCCAACTCCAGATGCATCGACCTCAATGATGAAGGGTTGGCTGAAATCTGGTAGTGCTAGCACCGGTGTTGTCGTCATGGCTGTCTTAAGTCTATCGAAGGCAGCGGAGGCTTTCTTCGACCATAGGAAGACATCTTTTTTCAGTAGAGAAGTGAGTGGGGCACTAATCATCCCATAGTCCTTCACGAATTTTCGGTAGGAGCCCGTTAGTCCAAGGAACCCACGCAGCAATTTCACATTTGTAGGTTTCGGCCAGCCTTGCATTGCTTTGATTTTTGTTGGGTCTACGGCCACTCCTCCTTCTGATATTATATGCCCAAGATACTCTACTTTTTGCTGGAGAAAGCTGCACTTTGATAGCTTAATAAAAAGAGTATTCTCCTGAAGGATCGTCAGAATAATTCGCAAGTGCTGAAAGTGAGTCTCAAGAGAAGGGCTGTAAATGAGAATATCATAGAAAAATACCAGCACAAATTTGCAAAGAAAGCTCCGAAAAATATCATTCATAAGACTTTGGAAGGTTGAAGGAGCATTAGTGAGTCCAAAGGGCATTACCAAGAATTCATAATGGCCGTTATGAGTGCGAAAAGTAGTTTTTGGGATGTCGCCTTCACATACCCGAATTTGGTGGTAACCGGATCGAAGGTCCAACTTCGTGAAGACTCGAGCTCCTTTTAATTCATCAAGAAGTTCATCCACCACTGGTATGGGGTACTTATCCTTGATGGTGATGTCATTTAGAGCTCGGTAGTCGATGCACATCCGTCAAGTTCCGTCTTTCTTGCGCACAAGTAGTACCGGTGAGGAGTAGGGGTTGCAGCTTGGTCGAATCACCCCTGTTTCGAGCATTTCCTTCATGATTTTCTCAATTTCATCTTTCTAGAGGTGAGGATAATAGTAAGGCCGAGTGTTTGCTGGTGGTTTGCCCAGAAGGATTGGAATCCGGTGGTCATGTTGCCGAGTAGGAGGAAGACCGCGAGGTTCAGCAAAAACATCATCAAATTCAATAAGCAGTTGGGTGATATTTTGATTTTTAATTTATGTTTTCTCCACCTCTGGTTGCTGCTGGAGATGCATAAGAAAGCCACCATTTATCTTGTGTAAAACTTTCTCCATTCGTTGGGTTGAAACGGTGGTTACGTTGCTTCCGCGCTTCCCGCATAGGGTGACCTGTTTACCTTTGCAATAGAATTTCATAATCAATTTGGAAAAGTTCCAAGAGACATCACCTAGTGTCGTCAGCCATTCTATGCCCAGCATAGCCTCATAATCATTAATTGGTAGGAGGAAGAAGTCAGCAATAATTTCTTGGTCCTGTAGTAATAGTTTTACCTGCGGGCATCTTTGGTCGCGTTTTAAGATTTGACCGTCGGTGACCTTTACGTCAAACTTGCTGCAACCTTCAATGTGGAGCGCCATCCGATCAGCAACCTTACTGTTTAGAAAGTTATTAGTGCTGCCTGTATCGATGAGAACGGTGATCGGTTGTTGTTTGAGCAGGCCTCCAACTTTCATCGTTTACGGATTTGAGTAGCCGACTAACGCATGTACCATAAAGTCGACCGATTGTGGCTCTTCTTCCACATCTTCATCCTCATGTTCAAGACTCTCTTCTAGCTATTCACTGATCTCTTCTTCCACTGGTTCAATCACAAGAAGTCTCCCCTTTTTACAGCGATGCTCGTGGCTCCACGGCTCGTCATAATGCCAACATAACCCCTTGGCAGATCGATCTCGAAGCTCTTCTCTTGTCAACCTTTTTGGTGCAGGAGCTCGGCTAATAGTAGGGGGGGCTGAGGGCTTCAATATTGCTGGTCGGAGAGCGACCCTAGTCCTCCGGGCTTCATGGTTCAATCGCTCCTCCTGAAGTCGTGCGAAAGAGATGGCTGCCATAAGCGTGTACGGTTGTCATGCTTTAACTTCTCCCCGGATCTCCGGCTTCAAGCCCTCAATAAATGTCCCCAATAACTGTTTTTCAGACCAATCATGAGTTTGATTAGATAACCTTTCAAACCTGGTTTGATACTCCTGGATGGTGGAGGTTTGTCGGATCTTTGCTAGTTGTCCGTCGATGTTCTCGTAATCGGTTGGTCTGAAACGGATCAGCAGTCCTTCTTTGAATTATCGCCATGAGAGGACTCCATGAGTGTGTTCAAACCAATTAAACCATTGTATGGCATCTCCTTCAAGATGTATAGCTGCAATTTCTACCATAGATGTATCTACGGTTTTGTGGTACCGAAAATATCGCTCCGCGCACGAGATCTAACCAATCAGGTCTCTTTCTTCCCATCTAGGGAAGTCCACCCTCATGCATGGATAGTGGGGATCGGTCATAGAGCCTCTCCTCTCCTGGAGGTCATCTCTTCGATTAGAGCTCTCTCCTTGATGTGATTTCTTTGGGCTCGGTGGTCAACCCAAACTAAGTTCGACAAAGAGAGTCTGAATCTTCTCCTCCATTCGTGTCTCGAAGGCTTCGAATTTAGCATCAATTACCTCCTCGGATGTCATAGCATATGTCTCCAAATCTATAATATTAAGATCTCTTTTTTGCTGTCGGGTTAAAGGCATGTATTGGTTGAGAGAAGTGGTGGTTGAAAGGGTTGGTGGATTGGTGAATGTAGGCTGCGGTTTAGGCTTATTTTGTGGCTATTTTGGGTGTAGTTTGGGGCTGCAGTTTGATGGATTTTTTGGGCTGTGATGGTAGTGGATGAAGGTTAGAGAAGAGGGTTTTAGATCTGTGGTAGATTACAGCAAAGATATGACAAAAATCAGTGGCAATTGCTGCCTATATGCGCTATTACGTAAGAGCAAAATTGTCGTTAAAGAAATAGCGGTTTCTCGACGAAATTTCTAGTGAAAACTCAGGGGTTTGAGGAGGGGGTTTGATGATAGAATCTTAGTTTAGATAGCAACAAGGATAACAAATTGGATCAAGAAATTTTGGCAGCAAAGCAGTAAAGAAATCGGTGCAAGTTGCGATAGTAGAATTCTCGTTGAAAAATTTCAGCAGTTTGCGACGAGAGATTGCAGCAACACACGAATTTTTTTTTTTGATGAATTCTATGATAGATCAATCACAGATGGGAGCCAAGATGATCTATGAGGTGCACAAAAAATTTCATTCATAAAGGATAACAATTAGATCGGTTAAAGGCAGCAACACATGGCTGAAATTTTCTACAACGATCCTTTGTTCGCAAAGATGGTAACTTTTACGACGCAAGGAATTCACAGGCAAGGGATTGATAGAAAAACTTCTTTTTGATATTTGAGATGAAAAATTACAGCAGCAAAAGGTATTGGTGGTAGAAAAATACCAGATCTCTGATGTAATTGGAGGTGGTGACTGTAGATTGAATTGATCTACGTCAAGATATGACAGTGGAGATGACGACATCAAGAGCAATTGTGGGAATTGCTTGGCTGATGGTGGGTGGCAGGGATGGCAGCAAAAGCAGCAAGATTGTTGCTCTGATACCAGATGATAGAACCCTAGAGGAATTCTATGGAGATTGATCTTTGAGGGGGATCAACCCTTGGAACGCTATAGGGGTTCCACCCTCCAAGTAGCCTAGTGGCTGTAATTCTTGATTGATCTTTCTTATTCCAAAGAGGTGGAGGCTACAAGCTTATATAGAGCTTCAAACCTTAGCCCTAGGGGCTGCTTCCTAAGTGAACTACCCAATTTGCCCTCAACCTTAGCGAGCCGGCCCAGTAACAAGGGGGGCGGCGGCTAAGAAGCCCAAAGACCCAAATATAAACCATAGCCTCTCTTCTTTATATGATAGAGGCAGTTGGGTGGGGTTTATTACACTCTCACAGGGTTTTTATTAGATGCTACATGGTTGAGTAGGACCCAACCCTGCTATGGTCCTATCACACTGGCCTTTATCCTTTGTTGGATTTTTTTTGACAACCTTTGCCTTACCCATTTTGCCCTTACCCTTTCCCTTCTTAAGGGACTTCTCAGTCTTCCTTTTCTTTCTGGTCTCACTAGCATAGAGAACTGGCTTCTCTTTCTTGATGGTGCTCTCTGCTTCTCTCAACATATTAAGGAGCTCTGGGAGGGTCACCTCAAGTTTGTTCATATTAAAATTCATTATGAACTGAGAAAAGAAATCTGGTAGAGACTAAAGCATAGGATCCACACATAGGTTATCCTCTAGGACTATTCCTAGACCTATGAGTTTCTCGATCCACTCAATCATCTTAAGGACATGGTTCTGAATCGGTGTCCCCTCAGTCATCTTGGCACAAAAAAGACTATTTAATATCTCATATCGCTGAGTGCTTCCTTATTCCTCAAACAGTTTGCGGTGATGTAAGAGTATGGAATTAGCATCCATATTTTCATGTTGTCTCTGTAACTTAGTAGTCCTAGAGGACAACATATAACACTAAGCAAGAGCGGAATCATCTATGTACTTCACATAACAAGTGATCTCATCATCGCTTACCCCTTCATCGAGTGTAGGGATCATTGTATCAAGGACATACATGATTTTCTCCGTCGTGAGAACGATTCTTAGATTGCGAAGCCAATCCATATAATTTGGACCAGTGAGATGGTTGGCATCAAGTATGCCATATAAAGGATTTGAAAGCGATATTTTTTTAAAATTAAAGATATAGCATAAATAAATAACATGCAGAATTTATAAAAATTAAACAATTAAGATAAGGACTTCTATCTTAATACATTCCCACTAATTTTTAGCGAGACATACAACACCCTCCAGTATGTAAATCGGAGACCCCAGCGGATCTCTAGTGGGGATCGGGATCCAATCGGCGTCTTAACGTAACCTCGAGGGGCTCGACCAATCACGTTAAGCCCGTAAAGGTAGGCAACTCTTGCCAATCACAACTTCTTGTGATTCTCATCCTATTCGGCCTCCGAACCATCATGGCCTCGAGAGACTCGACCAACTATGATGTTCAGTTAAGTCATTACCATCGTTACAAGATGAGTCTGATTCGGTGAATACTCTCGAGGGACTCGACCAAGCATACCATGTCCTCAGTGCGTGCCCTGCAAACCAATCATATGAGTGATGTCACTTGTGACTTGATATGCACTTTATCTCTTTGCTTATTATTAGGTATTTTATCACTTTATCTTGCGTGTTGTATATATTGTGATGTCCTTGGATCTATGCAATAGAAATCGAATCGTGATGAGATCATGATAATGAGACCAATTCACCTTTAAACACAGACCCTGAATTATCCTGATCATAGGTTACTTGAGAAGGACATCGAGATAACCGGATAGACTGGTGTGCTATATACCCGTTCATATGATGGAGGTAGCTGGTCTCATAGCTACTCGTGTGAGGACACTAAGGGTACAGTGCAGGTGCTCATTGAAGAATGAGTTCACTGATTGATCCGCCTACGGAATGCTAGATGGTTATTAATACCTCACATTCGACAGTAATTTCGTAGTCCTAGTAGTGTATCTGGTCTTTAGACTTGAGACACCAAGGATGTCTTGTATGAGTACTCCACTCTTTGATACCGGACTTATAGGTTTAGAAAGTTCTAGATCTAATACAGTCAGTCATTGGGAGTGGTAGCCAACTTTACGAGAGCTATTGAGTGTCAATAGAGGATCATCCGCTCTCGGTATCATGAGAGGAATATCCCATGTGTTCTTGCTTGAACAAATCCTTGGCCAAGGTTATTCGGATTGAGAGAGAAAGGGTTCTCCGGGAGAATCCGACAAGAGTAAGACTCGAGGAGAGACCGTATGGGCCTAAGAGCACCATGCCCGGTATAGGGTCTCTGGGATATTAGATGGATGAGAGATTATAGATACATAGTAACTGAGGACAGATAGGTCCAAAGGATTGGATTCCCCTATATTGTCTGGGGGCTGCGACGTAGTGGCCTGGTACGTCCGTAGTCAATGAGTTGGGTGAATTATTATAGAGATAATAATTCACTAAGTCAGAAGGAGTTCTAACAAGTATGACTCACGGTTAGCTCGATATTAGGCTTAGAGGGTCACACACATATGGTAGGTGTTGTAACGAGTAGAGGTTCGGATATGAGATATCAGCTAAACCCCCTATCTTATTGGATATCCATTAAGCCCCTGAATTATTGGATCCTGAGATGAGATCCAATAATTGCTAATAAGATATTATTAGGTAGAGACCCACTAATCCAAGAAGCTTGGGTGATTGGATGGAGATCCAATACCCAATAGGGCAAAAAGATCCATTAGGGTTTTCAGGGGGCCTCTATAAATAGGAGGGAACCAAAGCTCTATAGGCTGAGGGTTTCTTTTGGTAGCCACATCCTGTTCTCCTCTCCCCAGAGAGAGAGGTGCATCGTCGCAATCCCTACTGTGTGGATACCGCTAGAGAGGAGGATGCTTGACCTCCTTCATCATCTCCCACAGATATGTAGGAATTCAGGGATATACGATCTCCCTATGTATCTTCTTTTACACGTGCAGTTTTGCGGATTTGTTTTTGATGCACTGATCTTCGCACGACGACGGAAACTTTCTACAAGAAATTTGGGGTTTTGTTTTTTGTTCTTCCACTATGCATGAGATGTCGCTCACCGTGTGGATTTCCCAACACTCAGGTCACCGGTGACATCTCTATGTCATAGATAAGATGTCACTCGGTATATAGGTGAGTCTCGAGGGACTCGACCAACTCAACCTACACCAGAAATTGGTTCCTACCTATAACGACGGAAGGCCACGTGGGTCAATCTAATTACCTCACGTTTATTAACTTAATATTATTAATAGAGGAGATTTTTGATTTGGTCTCCTAACATAATGTGTCATACACATATATATTTAATATATATATATATATATCTACATCGCATGCAAATATATATATATATCTAGTAGGTGTATAACCAATCACACATCACATGAGCAATCACACCAGATGATCATGGACCACATACTAATGCGATCAGGCCCAAGCTAGTAGGCCCAATCACTCACATCAAGATCTATGTATGCTTCGATACATCTCCATGCTTTGTGATCATCCATCTTGCTTTGTTGGATCCATCAGCATCTCAACGTATCTCCATGCGTCGGTTCGTCCGTCTCGACCTCGTGGGTCCCGCTACCGCTATGCCTCCTCATGTAATTACAACATAATTATAGGTACGCAGGCCCGACAATAAACGAAAAAAAATAGAGGCTTGTAGACCCCAATAATAATAATCACATGTACGCACATCACAGGTCCATGATCATCTATCCACATTATACATCACATGTATATGTTATTTTATAAGATTACTAGATAAAAAAATAATAGTTAATTAAACTATTTAATTAACATATATATTTCTGAAATCAGGGATACAGAGAGAATTTTCTGAATTCCCAAGGGTATTTTGGTCATTCGGCCAAAAGGGATAGAAATCGAAATTTCTAAAATTACGAAGGGAAAAACTATCTTTTACCCAAAACCTAACCCCTCTCCCTCTCTTGCTGCGTTGCGGTGCAGCCGCCGCCACCTTGTCGGTGATGACCCTGCTAGCGGCTTGGCCGCAGTAGACGAGCGCAGCGCCCGCGGGTGGGCGCTGCTCGCGCAAGTGCTCATGCAGGGCAACCGCCCGTGGGTGGCGCCAGCCATGTGGGCGCTTCTATCCATGGGCGGTGCCAGCCATGCAGGCGCTTCTGCCCGTGGGCATAGTGCTTGCAAGCGGCACCGACCCTTGTTTACGGGCCACCTACAAGCGGGCGCTGCCTGCCCCTTACGGGCATTCCGTAGGCCACCGTGTACACGGCCATGGCTACAAGCAGCCATGGCCATGACCGTTCTACGAGTGCAACAAGGGCAGCAACAGTTGCTGCCCTTCCTCGCCTTTTGCATCAACGATTTTGACGACAAGACATATTCTAGATCACAACACGCGTAGCTTAAGATTCGATCTTTGCACGAACAACCTGGCTCTGATACCACTGTTAGGAAATCTTTTAGGGGAGCGACATCACATGCGCAGCGGAAGAATAGAAAACAAAACACCCCAGATTTTCTATAGAAAGGTTCCATCGTCGTGCGAAGATCGGTGCATCAAAACAAATCCGTGAAAACTGCATGTGTAAAAGAAAATACCTAGGGAGATCGTATATCCCTGAATCCCTACAGATCTGTAGGAGAGGATGAAGGAGGTCAAGCATCCTCCTCTCTAGCGGTTTTCACATGGTAGGGACTGCGACAATGCACCACTCTGGGGAGAGGAGAACAGAAGGTGACTACCAAAAGAAACCCTCAGCCTATAGAGCTTTGGTTCCCTCATATTTATAGAGGCCCCCTGTCAACCCTAATGGATGTTGTCCTATTGGATATTGGATCTCCATCCAATTACCCAAGCCTCTTGGATTAGTGGGTCTCTACCCAATAATCTCTTATTAGCAGTTATTGGATCTCATCTTAGGATCCAATAATTCCGGGGCTTAATAGATATCCAATAAGATAGGGGATTCAGTGGATATCTCATATATGAACCTCTACTCGTCGCAACACCTACCATATGTGTGTGACCCTCTAAGCCCAATATTGAGCTGGTCGTGAGTTATACTTGTCAGAACTCCTTCTTACTTAGTGAATTATTATCTCTATAATAATTCATCCAACTCATCGACTACGGACGTACTAGGACACTACGCCGTAGCCCCCAGATGATATAGGGGAATCCAATCATTTGGACCTATCTGTCCTCAATTACTATGTATCTATATTCCCTCTTCCATCTAATATCCCAGAGACCCTATACCGGGCATGGTATTGTGAGGCCCATACGGTCTCTCCTCGAGTCTTGCTCTTGTCGGATTCTCCCGGAGAACTCTTTCTCTCTCAATCCAAATAACCTTGGCCAAGGATTTGTTCGAGCAAGAATACATGGGATAATCCTCTCATGATACCGAGAGCGAATGATCCTTTATTGACACTCAATAGCCCTCGTAAGGTTGGCTACCACTCCCAATGACCGGTTGTATTAGATCTAGAACTTTCCAAACCTATAAGTCTGGTATCAAAGAATGGAGTACTCATACAGGACATCCTTGGTGTCTCAAGTCTAAGGACCAAATACACTACTGGGACTACGAAATTACTGTCTGACATGAGGTATCAATAACCATTCAGCATTCCGTAGGCGGATCAATCAGTGAACTCATTCCCCAATGAGCACCTGCACTGTACCCTTAGTGTCCCCACACGAGTAGCTATGAAACCAGCCACCTCCATCATATGGATGGGTATACAGCACACCAGTCTATCCGGTTATCTCGATGTCCTTCTCAAGTAACCTATGACCAGGATAATTTAGGACCTATGTTTAAAGGTGAATCTGTCTCATTATCGCGATCTCATTCTGATCCAATTCCCATTGCATAGATCCAAGGACATCATAATATACATCTAGATAATGTGAGATAATGCCAATAATCATAAGCAAAGAGATTGATGCAGTATGTTACTGGTGTAATTACTCATGTGATTGGCTTGTAGGGCACCTATAAATAGCATTAACTAGTTGAGAAGAAAGGGATATTTATAGACCTCAATTAACTTGAAAAATGGAGCCAAAAAAGGTCTCATCTCTGATTTTCGGGGTCCTGGCAGTACTACTGCCAAATAGAGTGTCATGTACTAGAACTAGGTGATACCACCACCCAAGCTTCTAGGAGACCGAGCCCTGGGCGATTCCACTACCCCAATCTAGCATTGCTACCACCAAACAAGGTTCAGCAACTTGGTTGGGCCTTGAATTTGACCCAAACCTATCCAATTTTGGGCCCAGTTGGCCCCTAATAGGGTTAGTGGGATTACCTCCAAAACTTAATCATAATTATGAGCTAGCTATGATACTTAAGACATATATTAAAGAAAACAAGTCCGGTAAGTCTAGGTTTCTTTCGGCGCATCCGGCGAACTTCCGATAAACTCTCGGACATCTTCTAGCGAACTCCCGATAAGCTCTTGGACTTCACGACGATCTTCTTGGCGAGTTTCGATTAGCTTCTTTGGTAAGCTCCAATCTTCTCGGTGAGCTCCGTGAACTTCTGACGAACTTTCTAGTGAACTTCCGATGAACCCTTCAACAAACTCCCAACCCATTCTCAGCCAATTCTGGTAGCACTCCCGACGAACTTTCAAACTTCCAACGAACTCTCGAACTCCCAATGAATTGATCGAACTTGACTCCGGCACTTTGTTTTTCTTTATGCCTTGATCGCTATTGTAGTTAATTCTACACACTTTTCTCAACATATAGATTAAATCAAACAATTTACCAATTGATTTCATCATCAAAATCCGAGATTCAACAATCTCTCCCTTTTTGATGATGACAACCAATTGATGACGGAGTTAACCTTAACTCCTCCTATCTATATATCATACTTGAGAAAAGACACTTGAATTCAAAGCCTTTGAATTCAAGCACCAAACCGATAAGTTATATGCATTTAAACTTATCGACATGCACAACTTGATACTAATCATGATTTTTTTATCTCAAAATACGATACCATGTATTTATCACAATACAAAAATGATGTCAAAGCAAGACATCCATTTTCAAGTTCAATGATGATAGACAACCATCATTTTCAAGTGTGATACAAACTTCGAATATGAAATTTTAACAAGATTCAAATTTCAAGTTTGATACAAGATGACAATTCATCGTTTCGAGCCATGATATCAACTGTAAGTAGGAAATTAAGCATGATAAGTTGGATATCAAACCAAAATGATAGACATTTATTATTTTGATCCGATAATGAGCATGATTTGAAGTATGAAACTTTTTCAAGTATCCATGCTACATTTTAAGTATTTATAATGTGTTTCAAGCATTCATGATATATTCAAGCATTTACGATGCATTTACAAAGACATGATTCATTTTACGCTTCTATGATACAAAGCATATTTTAAGCAATCAAGCAATACCAATCATGATACATTTGAAGTTTTCATTCATCAATTTGCCATTTTCTCCCCCTTTGTCATCAACAAAAAGGAGATAGGCAATGCAAATGCGATCAGATTTTACACAAACTAATTTTACGCAAGTAAATGTGATATTGCAAGTTTTGCGCAATTAAATTTTACGCAAGCAAATGCGATTTAATTCTTCTTGAAAGGGAGAAGGAAAAAAATCCATGAATAGTGTATTTATCAAGAAGAATCGAGATATTAAAATTTCATGAATCACACAAGGAAAACAATCCGTTCGAGCTATTGAAAATTCATAATATAGAAAGAAAGAGATTTGCAATAAGAGCTAATTCCGTATTTCCATCAAATAAAATTCATGAAGTAAAGGAAAAGAGATCATTCAAGTTAAAAATTCATAAGAGCTCGTGACAAAAAAAATTCATACAAGAGTAATGAATGTCCATTCATGAATGATGAAAATGATGTTTCTATACATAAAAGTTCATACATCACTTTTATCAATGAAATCATGACATTGAAGAAATCCGTATTAAATTCACATTAAGAGCTAAAGATGTGAATGAAATCCGTATTAAATTCAAGAAGTAGAAGGAAAAGAAATGATTCAAAAAATTCATCAACCTTCTACCTTTCATCAAGAGCTCATGGCATAAGAAAAATAAAGAGAAAAAAGTCTTATGACATAAAAATTCATACAAGAGTCAAGTGTATCACTTCATGACGTAAATGATATTTCTATAAAATCCATTGATGTCACTTTTATCAAGTAAATTCCATAAAAAAAATCCATGAATGTCGTTTCTATCGAATAAATTTCATGGATAAGATTCAAAATCATTGCTAGAATTCGCAAGTCAACAAAATTCATTTCTTATCAAAAATACACAAGAGTGAAATGCATGAAAGATACATTAGTCAATAAAATCCATGAGTGAGGGTTTTAAGAGTATCAAATGATAGAGCAAGGGTATCAAGAGTTCATAAAATAAATTTGATACCAAAATAAGAGGAAGATAGAAACGAAATAAATTTATGAAAGCTCCATTTACAAAAAATCGAGAAGATGATACCAAGATAGGAGGAAGATAGAAACGAAATTGAAAAATTTTGAAAAAGGCATACAACAAACTCATGTATTCAAACAATTAAGCATTCTTGATTATTGTATTACATGCAACTTAAAGCAAAAATGTACCAATGCAGCATAAGAAGTATAAAGGGAGTTAAGAACTCCATTTTCAATAAAGTCAAGCAGTACAACATTTACAAATTACTCCTCAAGTGGTACACTAAAATGTCTAAACAAGGTATTAATTTTATGATGCACTTGTTGCACTTCAGTTAGGATCTCATCTTATTACAATTTGAGTTCAGCTTGCTACGATTTGATTGATCCAGTTGAGTAATTATTGGATCGGTAGATGATCAAGGTGCTGGATCCATCGGTGTAGCATCAAAGGGACTACATAGAGGAGACTGACTACCGCTAAATATATGTGTTTCAAGTTCGGGTTCAGGAGGGGGAGGATCGGTTCTTCTAGGAAACCTAGTCCAAATTTCATTTCTTAGTGTGTACCTCAATCGTCGAAGTAGGTTTCTAATGATTACGTTGTATCTATCTACCTTAATAATCTCTTCGTCTGGTGGTATCATAATACTATGTGCATGCAATAACCTAGTGATTAAACCACCGTAAGGAAGCATTAAATCTTTAGTGGAAAGGTTGATCATGTTTTGTCGAATCAAATACCCAAAATAGTTTTGATGTCCATTCATGATCTAATACATTGTTCCAAACTCCATCTGACTTACCTCATTATTATGATATTACTTTGGGAGTAAAATGCTTATTATAATATGATGAAGTAACTTAGAGTTAAAGAGCAACATATGTTCACAACTCTTAAGCACAATCGATAAGTTTGGGTTTCCAAAAATGATACCTAAAGCTTCAGAATAAGTGACTCCAATTGTATCTAAGTCCCATTGACCTCTAAAGTAGCAATCTCTTCTTTTCTCGAAAATTCCTATGAGGTTGCAAATCACACTATCCGTAATAGGTATATAGTGCCCTATGAGGTAGGTTGATACGTTATCATCTTCGGCTACATTTAAGTTGTAAAATAAATGAAAAGCCTAGGGTATATCAATTTATAAATTTATAAAATAGGTAAAACATCTAGATTAGCAAACCATCGGATAGGCTCTAAGTCCCTTAATTCTTCTAGATCTACATATTTACCTTTATGGACATTCCTAGTTTCAAAGTTAGGGAACCTAAGGGCACTATCATTTGAATTGAATAGAATGAGGTCATAAATTTCATCTATTCTCCTCTTCCCCTTATCCTTAGATAATCTTCTATGTGCCATTGGTCTACAAATGTTGATAATGAAAAAACCAATGAAGAAGGGAAGAAATAATTCATGAATCAAGGGAATGATTTCAAGGATTACCTTAGTAGAGATCTTCCCAAAGGATAGTGAAATTGATCCAAAATTTGAGGAGATGAGAGCCTTTCTTGGTATACTAGAGGAGGAGAATGAAGAGTGGAAGGTAGGAGAGGGTTTTTTAGAGTTGGAGCAAGAGATAGGGACGGTTCTACCACCGACCCTAAAGTGCCTTTATATAGGGCACTCTCGGGCAGTGCCACTACTGGCTGGGTAGTGCCACCGCCTGAGAACAGAATATTTTGGTGGTGCTACCGCTAGTTCTAGTGGTGCCACCGTTGGTACATTCTCTTAGGCTTAATTGGGGCAGCAACACTTCAATTATTTGATAAATTAATCTTCCTTATTTAGCATCTATTTTATAGTGAGTCTCATATTAAATGTTTGACTTAATTGTCATGCATTTAATTAAGAAAAATTGTTAGGAAATCCAGGGGGCCGACATCTCATGTGTAACGGAAGAATAGAAAACAAAACACCCTAGATTTTCACAAAAGGTTCCGTCATCGTGCGAAGATCAATGCATCAAAAACAAATCTGCGAATCCAAAAATTACGTGTGTAAAAGAAACGATAGTACCTAAGGAGATCGTATATCCTTGAGATTCCTACAGATCCATGGGAGAGGATGAAGGAGGTCAAGCGTCCTCCTCTCTAGTGATATCCACATGGTAGAGATTGCAATGATGCTCCTCTCTTGGGGAGAGGAGAATAGAAGGTGGTTACCAAAAAAAACCCAACCAATGGGCCTTTGGTTCCCTCCTATTTATAGAGGCCCCCTGTCAACCCTAATGGATCCAGCCCTATTGGGTATTGGATCTCTATCCAATTATCCAAGCCTCTTAGATCAATGGATCTCTACCCAATAATCTAGCTCTTATTGGATCTCATCCATGGGATCCAATAATACAGGGGCTTATTGGATATCCAATAAGATAGGGGCTCCGACAGATATCTCATATCCGAACCTCTACTCGTTGCAACACCTACCATATGTGTGTGACCCTCTAGGCCCAATATCGAGCTGGCCATGAGTCATATCTATCAGAACTCCTTCTGACTTAGTGAATTATTATCTCTATAATAATTCACTCGACTCATCGACTGCGGACGTACTAGGCCACTACGTCATAATCCTCAAACGATACGGGGGTATCCAATCATTTGGACCTAACTACCTATAGTCCCTCATCCATCTTATATCCTAGAGACCGTATATTGGGCATGGTGCTATCGGGCCCATACGATTTCCAATCGAGTCTCATTCTAATCAGATTCTCCTAGAGAACTCTTTCTCTCTCAATCCAAATGACCCTGGCTAGGAATTTGCTTGAGCAAGAATACATGAGATATTCCTCTCATGATACCAAGAGTGGATGATCCTTTATTGATACTCAGTTGCCCTCGTAAGGTTGGCTGCCACTTCCAATAATCGGTTGTACTAGATTTGGAACTTTCAAACCTATAAGTCCGGTATCAAAGAGTGGAATACTCATACAAAACATCCTTGGTGTTTCAAGTCTAAGGACCAGATACACTACTGAAACTACAGAATCATTGTCTGATGTGAGATATCAATAACCATCCAGTATTTCGTAAGTGGATCAATCAGTGAACTCATTCTCCAATGAGCACTTGTACTGTATCTTTAGTATTCCCACATGAGTGGCTATGAGACCAACCACCTCCATCATATGGATGGGTATTCAGCACACCAGTCTATCCGGTTATCTCGATGTCCCTCTCGAGTAACCTATAACTGAAATTATTTAGGATCTGTGTTTAAAGGTAAATCGATCTCATTATTATAATCTTATCACGATCTGATTCCCATTGTATAGATCCAAGGATATCACAATATACATCGAGATAATATGAGAAAATACCAATAATCATAAGCAAAGAGATTGACACAGTGTGTTATATGTGTCATCACTCACGTGATTGGCTTATAGGGCACCTATAATTAGCAATCTCCCACTTGACCTAAAGCCAATCACCTATGCGTCTGATCCCCATTAGACCTCCGTGATGCTCAAAGACAATATGAGTCAATGGCTTTGTAATGGATCTATAATGTTATCTTCGGATGAAACTCTTTCCACTACTACATCTCTTTAGGTCATGATCTCTCTAATAAGCTGGAACCTCCTTAGAACACTTCTGATGAGACCTGGGTTTCTTTATTTAAGTAATCGCCCCATAGTTATCGCAATATAAACGAATCAGCTCCTCGTTGCTCGGCACGACTCCTAAATCTATGATGAACTACTTCATACAGATTCCCTCCTTTACTGTCTCTATTGTAGAATGTACTCCGCCTCTATGGTCGAGTCAACAGTAGTATCTTGCTTGGAACTCTTCCAACATATTGCTCCTTCATTCAAAGTAAACACATGCCTTGAATTGGCTTGCCATCATCAACATCGGACTGGAAGGTCGAGTCCATGCAGCCCTCAATCTTAAGGCTACTTTCTTCATATACCAATAAAAGATCCTTAGTCCTCCTCAAGTACTTAAGGATACTCTTTACTGCTTTCCAATGCTCCAAGCTTGGATCCACCTGATATCTGCTCATGACATTCAAAGCATGCGCTATATCAAGCCTGGTATATAGCATTAGCATATATGATAGACCATATCGCTAAGGCATAGGGTATCCTATCCATGTGTGTCCTTTTTGGGAGCCTTTGGGGATATACTCCTAGAAAGTGATAACCTATGGCTTATCGATATGAGACCTCTCTTGGAATTTTTTATGTTAAACCTTTTGACAATGGTGTCTATGTACTTGGACTGAGACAAACTAAGCATCTACTTGGATCTATCTCTATAGATCTGAATCCCCAATAAGTAGAATGCTTCCCCTAAGTCTTTTATGGAGAAGTGTCTAGATAGCTAAGCTTTTAGCATGGAGAGCATTCCTACATCATTCTCAATGATTATGATGTCATCCATATACAACACCAAAAAGGTGATAGTGCTCCCACTTACCTTCCTGTACACACAAGGCTCATCTTCATTCTTAACGAAGTCATAAGATCTAATCACCTCATCAAATCTTATGTTCCAACTTTGGAAAGCTTGCTTTAGTCCATAGATAGACCTAAGCAACCTGCACACTTTATCTGGACTGTCCTTGGACACGAATCCCTCAGGTTGTATCATATACACCTCCTCCTTAGGTTACCATTGAGAAATGCGGTTTTGACATCCATCTACCAGATCTCATAATCATAGTGTGCTACAATAGCTAATAGAATTCGAATGAATTTTAGCATGGCTACGAGTGAGAAAGTTTCGTCATAGTTAACACCTTACCTTTGACTATACCCCTTAGCCACTAGCCTTGCTTTATAGGTCTCTACCTTTCCATCTACTCCGATCTTCTTCTTAAAGATCTACTTGTAGCCAATGGATACGATACCCTCGGGTGCATCAACCAGGTTCTAAACCTTGTTGGAGTACATGGAATCCATCTTTGAATTCATGGCTTCTTGCAACTTCCCGGAGTCTATACTCATAATAGGCTCCTCGTAGGTCTGATGATCAATATCTTTAATATCTACTCCTCTAATAAATTCCACATACTCTTAGGTGGATGGGATACTCTATCGCACCTACGTAAAGTTGAACTTGTGTGCTAGGTACCTAAACAGACTCTGGCTATGGAATGGTACTGAAGCTAGGTTCTCCAATCTCGCTCAATTCTATCATGCTCCCACTGTCTCCACCAAGAATGTGTTCCTTCTCAAGGAACACTACTCTCTTAGCTACAAAGATGGGGTGATAGAAATAATACCTATAAGTTTTCTTAGGGTATCTCACGAACTTGCACCATTCCATCCTAGATTCCAACTTATCGGGTATGTGTCTCTTAACGTGGGCAGGGTAGCCCCAAATCTTAACAGCCTTAAGATCGGGCTTCCCTTTCTATATCTCATATGGTGTAGACACTATCGACTTAGTTGGAACTCTGTTCAGAATGTAAGCTACGGACTCTAGGGCATATCCCCAAAATGAAACGGGTAGGTCAATGAAACTTATCATGGATTGCACTATGTCTAACAGTATTCGATTCTTCCTTTCGAATACACCATTGAGCTAGGGTATATAAGGAGTTGCCCACTGGGATAGAATCTCCTGGTCCTTGAGGAACTGGGTGAACTCTGTACTCAAGTACTCACCTCCTAGATCTGATCGAAGAGTCTTAATACTCTTTCCAGTCTGAACCTCTATTTCATTCTTATACTCCTTGAATTTCTCAAAGGTTTTAGACTTATATTTCATCAAGTACACATGTCCATACCTAGAGAAATCATCAGCAAAAATAATGAAGTAGGAATAACCGCTAATGGCATGAGTTGACATGGGACCACATATATCACTATGTATAAGTACCAATAACTTGGTGTCTCTCTCTCCAGTTCCACTAAATAGAGAGTTGGTCATCTTTCCACAAAAGCAAGGTTCGCAAGTCGCATATAATGCACAGTCAAATAAATCTAGGTATCCATCTATCAGCAACTTTTGAATCCTTCCCTCATAGATATGACCTAGCCTACAATGCCATAGGTTTACATTGTTCACCTCATCTTGTTTCCTCTTGGACACACTTACATTCATGATATGTGGAGTAGTGTCTAGCATAATCAAACCATTATGCAATGTTCCTCTTGTGATGATCTTATCATCCTCAATAGTTGAACAATTATTATTCTCAAAAACCACTTTATAACCATTTAATGTCAAACATAAAATGGAAATAAGGTTTTTGATAATAAATGGAACAAAATAGTATGCATCTAATGTAATAGTAACTCCACCAGGCAAATATAGAGTGACCTCACTAATTGTAATAGTAGTAACTCTTGCTTCATTACCCATCTTGAGGTCCATCTTGCCTCTCATCAATCTCTTAGGTCATGCTAGAACCTACAACGAATTGTAGATATGATAAACACTATCGGTATCCAATACTTATGTGTTATCATATGAGTCTGACAGATAGAGACTAATCATGAATACATATCTGAAGCTTCTCTAAGCTTCTGTTTCGCCTTCTTTGTAATATACTCTTTGTAGTTTCTCTTCCAGTACTCGTCTTTGCCACAGTGGAAGCACTAGCTTTTATCCTCTTCGGGTCTTCCTAGCAACCTTTGCTTTACCCGATCTGCCCTTGCCCTTTGCCCTTCTTAAGGGACTTCTTTATCTTTCTTTTCTTTCTGGTCTTACCAGCATAGAGAACTATGAAAAGGAATCAAGTAGGGATTGAAGCACAAGATCCACACACAGGTTATCCTCTAGGACCATTCTTAAACCTGAGTGTCTCTATCCACTCAATCATCTTAAGGACATGGTTCTGAACCAGTGTCCTCTCAGTTATCCTAGTATGGAAGAGACTCTTCGATATCTCATATCGTTAAGTTCTTCACTCTTCCTTAAATAATTTACGGAGATGTAGGAGTATGGATATGCCATCCATCCTTTTATATTGTCTCTATAACTTGGGAGTCATGGAGCCCAACATGTAATACTGAGCAAGAGTGGAGTCATCTGTGTACTTCACATAGCGAGCGATCTCATCCTTACTTCCCCTTTCCTTGGGCATAGGCATCATTATTTCAAGGACATATATGATTTTCTTCGTTATGAGAACGATTCTCAACCTACGGAGCCAATCCATATAATTTGAACCAATGAGGCGGTTGGCATCAAGTATGCCACATAGAGAATCTAATAGCGACATTTCAAAAAATAAAGATGTAGCATAAATAAATAATATACAGATTTTGTAGAAATATAAATAATCAAGATATGGACTTCTATCTTGATGTACTCCCACTATTTTTCTAGCGAGTCACACGACACCCTCAGCACGTGAAACAAAAATCTCCGGTAGACTTTTAGTGGGGATCGAGATCCAATCAGCATCTTAGTGTAACCTCGAGGAATTTGACCAATCACACTAAGCCCAAAAGGTAGGCAACTCTTACCGATCACAACTCCTTATGATTCTCGTCTTGTTCGGCCTCCGAACCACCATAGCCTCGATGGACTCGACTAACCATAATGTTCGATTAAGTCATCATCATCGTTACAAGATAAGTCTGGTTCGATGATATACCCTCGAGGGACTCGACCAAGCATACCATGTCCTCAGGTCACCGGTGACATCTCTATGTCATAAATAAGATAGCAAATCACGATATAGGTGAGTCTCAAGGGACTTGACCAACTCAACATACACCGGGAATCGGTTCCTACCTATAACGATGGAAGGCCACGTGGGTCAATCTAATTGGCTCATGTTTATCGACTTAATATTATCGAGAAAGGAGATTTTTTAATTCGGTCTCCTAATATGATGTGTCACACACATACTTATTTAATATATATCTACATCACATGAGCAATCAAACCAGATGATCATGGACCATATCCTAATGTGATCAAGCCCGAGCTAGTGGGCCCAATCACTCACATCAAGATCTGTGTGCATCGGCGTATCTCCATGCCCTATGATCATCCATCTCACTTCGTCGGTTCCATCGACATCTCAATGCATCTCCATGCATCGGATTGTCCATCTCGGCCTTGTGGGTCCCATTATCGCTTCCACGCTCCCGTTGCGCCTTCTCGTATAATTACAAGCATGCAGGCCCGATAATAAACGAGAAAAATAGAGACTCGCAAGCCCCAATAATAATAATCACATGTACTCACACATCACATCACTCAGTCCATAATCATCTATCCACATCATACATCATATGTATATATTATTATATAGGACTACTAGATAAATAATAATAGTTAATTAAATATTTTAATTAACTAATATTTTTCTGAAAATAGGGATATACAAGGAATTTTTAAAATTTTGAAGGGTATTTTGGTCATTCGATTAGAAGGGATAAAATTAAAATTTTTAAAATTCCTAGAGGCAAAATTATCTTTTATCTAAAAACCCTAATCCCTCCTCTTACTGCACACTGTGTTGCAGTTGCAGCCGTTGCTACCCTACCGGCGGCGGCCATGCACACGGGGCTCCGCCCTTGCCTGCGAGCAGCTTGCCCGCGGGCGGCGCCACCGCTACATGTAGGCACAACGCCCGTAGGTGCTGGCTTGTGGGCCTCCTTGTAGGCACTGCCCCGCGGGCCTCCCTATGGCGGTGCCTTGCGGGTGGGCGCCCCTACGACGGCTTGCCCGTAGGTGATGCCGTCGTTGCAGTGAGACCGCCCTATGTGGGCAAGCATAGCCCCTGCAGGCAGCTCGTCCACAGGGGGTGCCACCTACAGCTTGTACTCATAGGCAGCTCGCCCACGGGCGTCGCTTGCAGCTTGTAGGTAGCCTGCCTATGAGTCCCCTTTGCTAGTCGTCGCCATCGCTACGAGCAGGCCGTCGATGGTAGCCTTGTGAACGCAACAAGGGCAGTAACAGTTGTTGCCCTTTTTTGCTTTTGCGTCATTTGATTTTGGCATCAAAAGCGCATCCAAAACATAACACATGTAGTTAAAATCCGATTTTCACACGAGCAACCTGGCTCTGAAACCACTATTGTGAAATCCACGGGGGTGACATCTCATGCACAATGGAAGAACAGAAAACAAAATACCCTAGATTTTCGTAAAAGGTTCCATCATCATATGAAGATCAGTGCGTCAAAAACAAATTCGCAAATCCGAAAACTGCATGTGTAAAAGAAACGATAGTACCTAGAGAGATCGTATATACTTGAGATTCCTGCAGATCCATGGGGGAGGATGAAGGAGGTCAAGCATCCTCCTCTCTAGTGGTATCTACACAGTAGAGATTATAATGATGCTCCTCTCTTAGGGAGTGGACAATAAACGGTGGCTACCAATAAAAAACCCCAGCCTATGAGCCTTTGGTTCTCTCCTATTTATAGATGCCCCGTGTCAACCCTAATGGATCTAGCCCTATTAGGTATTGGATCTCCATCCAATTACCCAAGCCTCTTAGATCAATAGGTCTCTACCCAATAATCTAGTTCGTATTGGATCTCATCCATGGGATCCAATAATATAGGGGCTTATTGGATATCCAATAAGATAGGAGCTCTAGCGGATATCTTATATCCGAATCTTTACTCGTCGCAACACCTACCATATGTGTGTGACCCTTTAGGCCTAATATTGAGCTAGCTGTGAGTCATACCTATCAGAACTCCTTCTAACTCAATGAATTATTATATTTATAATAATTTACTTGACTTATCGACTGCGGATATACTAGGCCATTACGCCATAGTCCCCAGATGACATGGGGGGATCCAATCTTTTGGACCTATCTGTCCTAAGTTACCATGTACTTATAGTTCCTCATGTTGAATCTCAGATTTTGATAATGAAGTCAATTGATAGGTTATTTGATCTAATCCATATTATTTAGATAAGTATACAGGATTAACTACGATAGCTTGAAGACATAAAGTAAATTACCGAAGTCAAGTTGTTGAGAGTTCGAGAGTCCATCAGAAGTCTGAAAGATCGTTGGAAGTGCTGCCGGAACCAACCGAGAAAGAATCGGGGACTTGCCGAAGGTTTCGGAAGTTGCCCGGAAAGATCGTCGGAGGTTCACGGAGCTCACCAAGAAAGTTTGGAAGCTTGCCCAAGATTCGTCAAGCTCACCACAAGTCCGGGAGACTACTGGGAGTCCGTCGGAAGAAATCCGAGGGTGCGTTGGAAGTCCACCGGAAGTTCATTGGAAAGCTCACCGAAAGAAGACTCGACATTGTCGATTGTTAATTTGCTTAGGATTATGTTTCAGTTTTGTAGTTAGCACGTAATTAGGGTAAGAATTAGGTAATAATCATGTTTAACCCTTGTAGGGGTCAACTGGACCTTATTTAGACTAATTTAGGCCAAAGTTAGGGCCCATTCAGTCTTGCTGGTACAGTCTGGCAGTGGCACCGCTAGACCGAGGCGGTGGCAGCGCCCTAGGTCAACGGTGGTACTATAGACTTTAATACCTGGCAGGTGGTGGTTGCTAGTCATATATGCCCTGCAAGCTAATCATATGAGTGATGGCACTTGTGACTTGATATGTACTTTTTCTCTTTGCTTATTATTAGGCATTTTAACACTTTATCTTGTGTGTTGCATATATTGTGATGTCCTTGGATCTGTGCAATGGGAATTGGATCGTGATGAGATCATGATAATGAGACCGATTCACCTTTAAACACAGACCCTGAATTATTCTGGTCATAGGTTACTCGAGAAGGACATCGAAATAATCGGATAGACTTGTATGCTGTATACCCATCTATATGATGGAGGTAGTTGGTCTCATAGCTACTCGTATGGGAACACTAAGGGTACAGTGCAGGTGCTCATTGGAGAATGAGTTCACTGATTGATCTGCCTACGAAATGCTGGATGGTTATTGATACCTCAAGTCAGACAACGATTTTGTAGTCCCAGTAGTGTTTCTGATCCTTAGACTTGAGACACCAAGGATGTCCTGTATGAGTACTCCACTCTTTGATACCGGACTTATAGGTTTGGAAAGTTCCAGATCTAGTACAGCCGGTTATTGGGAGTGGTAGTCAATCTTACGAGGCCTATTGAGTGTCAATAGAGGATCATCTGCTCACAGTATCGTGAGAGGAATATCCCATGTGTTCTTGCTCGAACAAATCCTAGGCCACGGTTATTCGGATTGAGAGAGAAAGAGTTCTCCGAAAGAATCCAACAAGAGCAAGACTCGAGGAGAGACCGTATGGGCCTAACAGCACCATGCCCGGTATAGGGTCTCTGGGATATTGGATGGATGAGGGACTATAGATACATGGTAACTGAGGACAGATAGGTCCAAAGGATTGGATTCCCCTATATCGTTTGGGGGCCACGGCGTAGTGCCCTGGTACGTCCGTAGTCGATGAGTTGGGTGAATTATTATAGAGATAATAATTCACTAAGTCAGAAGGAGTTCTGACAAGTATGACTCACGGCCAACTCGATATTGGGCCTAGAGGGTCACACACATATGGTAGGTGTTACGACGAGTAGAGGTTCGGATATGAGATATCCGCTGAACCCCTTATCTTATTGGATATCTATTAAGCCCCTGAATTATTGGATCCTAAGATGAGATCCAATAATTGCTAATAAGAGATTATTGGGTAGAGACCCACTAATCCAAGAGGCTTGGGTAATTGGATGGAGATCCAATACCCAATAGGGCAAAAATCTATTAGGGTTTTAAGGGGGCCTCTATAAAAAGGAGGGAACCAAAGCTCTAAAGGCTGAGGGTTTCTTTTGGTAGCCACCTCTTGTTCTCCTCTCCCCAGAGAGAGAGGTGCATCGTCGCAGTTCCTGTCGTGTGGATACCGCTAGAGAGGAGGACACTTGACCTCCTTCATCTTCTCTTATAGATCTGTAGGGATTCAGGGATATATGATCTCCCTAGGTACTTTCTTTTACACATGTAGTTTTTTCGCGGATTTGTTTTAATGCACCGATCTTCGCATGACGACGAAAACTTTCTATGAAAAATCTGAGGTTTTTTTTATTTTCTATTCTTCCGCTGCGCATGTGATGTCGCTCCCCTGACAGATTTTCCAACAGTGGTATCAGAGCCAGGTTGTTCGTGCGAAGATCGGATCTTAAACTGCATGTGTTGTGTTTTGGATCTGTTTTTGACGCCAAAATCGTTAGCGCAAAAGGGCCAAGAAGGGCAGCAACTGTTGCTGCCCTAAGTGTGCTCGTGCAGTGGCCGCAAGGCAGCTTGCAACCTTACTACCTGCACAGGCAACAATCGTCGACCGGCGGGCTATTGGTCGCAGGCAGGCTGCTTACGCCGGTGGCCTGCGGCCCGCCCGTAGAGGCACCGGCGCTGGGCGCTCATGCCCGCGGGCTAGCGCTGGGCGCCCGTGTCATGGCGCTCGCTCGTGGGGGCAATGCAAGACGCCGCCGCCCTCCCAAGACGTAAGGGTGCCATTGGCGAGGTGGCAAAGGCCGTAGGTGCAGTAAGGGTGAGGGATTAGGGTGTTAGTGCAAAAGATGGTTTTACCCCTCGAAATTTCAGAAATTTCAAATTATGTCCCTTTTAACAGAATTACTAAAATACCCTTTTGGTCGAAATATCAAAATACCCCTAGGAATTTAAAAATTCCCTTTATGTCCTTGATTTTAGAAAAAAATAAATATGTTAATTAAATAGTTTAATTAACTATTATTTTCTTTATCTGGTGGTCCTATAAAATAACATATACATATGATGTATGATGTAGACAGATGATTATGGACTTGTGATGTGATATGTGCACATATGATTATTATTATTGGGGCCTACGAGCCTCTATTTTTTTCTCATTTATTGTCGGGCCTGCGTGCTTGTAATTATGTTGTAATTACATGAGGAGGCGCAGTGGTAGCATGACTCACGAGGCCGAGACAGATGATCTAACGCATGGAGATGCGTTGAGATACCGACGGATCCGACGAAGCGAGATGGACGATCACAAGGCATAAAGATGCGCCGAAGTATACATAGATCTTGATGTGAGTGATTGGGCCCACTGGCTTGGGCCTGATCATATTAGGATGTGGTCCATGATCATCTGGTGTGATTGCTCATGTGATGTGTGATTAGATATACACATACTAGATATATATATATATATTTACATGAAATGTAGATATATATATATTAAATACTTATGTGTGTGACAAATTATGTTAGGAGACCAAATAAAAAATCCTCTCTATTAATAATATTAAGTCGGTAAACATTAGGCAATTAGATTGACCCACGTGGCCTTCCATCGTTATAGGTAGGAACTAATTCCCGATGTAAGTTGAGTTGGTCGAGTCCCTCGAGACTCACCTATATCACGTCTCGCTATCTTATCTATGACATAGAGATGTCACCAGTGACCTGAGGACATGGTATGCTTGGTCGAGTCCCTCGAAAGTATATCACCGAATCAGACTCATCTTGTAATAATGGTGATGACTTAATCGAACATCATGGTTGATTGAGTCCCTCGATGCCATAGTGGTTCGGAGGCCGAACAGGATGGGAATCACAAGGAGTTGTGATTGGCAAGAGTTGCCCACATTTACAGGCTTAACGTGATTGGTCGAGTCCCTCGAGGTTACGTTAAGATGCCGATTGGATCCTGATCCCCACTAGAGATCCATCGGGGGTCTCCGATTCACATACCGGAGGATGTTGTGTGTCTCACAAAAAAATTAGTGGGAATACATTAAGATAGAAGTCCTTATCTTAATTGTTTAAATTTCTACAAAGTCTGCATGTTATTTATTTCTGCTACATCTTTTATTTCAGAAAAATATCGCTTTCAAATCCTTTACGTGGCATACTTGATGCCAACCGCCTCACTGGTCCAAATTATACGGATTGGCTTCGCAATCTGAGAATCGTTCTCACGATGGAGAAAATCACGTATGTCCTTGATACAGTGATCCCTACGCCTGACGAAGGGGCAAGCGAGGATGAGATCGCTCGTTATGTGAAGTACTTAGATGATTCCACTCTTGCTCAATATTATATGTTGGCCTCTATGACTACTAAGTTACAGAGACAGCATGAAAATATGGATGCTAATTCCATACTCCTGCATCTCCATAAACTGTTTGAGGAACAGGGAAGAACTTAGCGATATGAGATATCAAAGAGTCTTTTCCGTGCCAGGATGACTAAGGGGACACCGGTTCAGAACCATGTCCTTAAGATGATTGAGTGGATCGAGAAACTCACAAGTCTAGGAATGGTCCTAAAGGATAACCTGTATGTGGATCTTGTACTTCAGTCCCTATCAGATTCCTTTTCTCAGTTCATAATGAATTTTAATATAAACAAACTTGAGGTGACCCTCCCAGAGCTCCTCAATATGTTGAGAGAAATAGAGAGCACCATCAAGAAAGAGAAGCCGGTTCTCTACACTAGTGAGATCAAAAAGAAAAGGAAGGATGAGAAAACCCTTAAGAAGGGCAAGGGCAAGGGTAAAATGGGTAAGGCAAAGGTTGTCAAGAAAGACCTAACAAAGGACAAAGGCCAATGCTTCCACTACGGCAAAGATGGGCACTAGAAGAGGAACTGCAAAGAGTACATTGCAGAGAGAGCAAAACAGAAGCTTGCAGAAGCTTCATGGATATCGGGAGTGCTTATCATATCTGCAATTCATTGTAGGTTCTGGCAGGACCTAGGAGATTGAACAGAGGCGAGATGGACCTTAAGATGGGTAATGGAGCAAAGGTTACTGTAGTGACTATTGGCAAGGTCACTTTATATCTGCCTGGTGGAGCTATTATTGCATTAGATGCATACTATTATGTTCCTTCTATTATCAAAAATATTATTTCCATTTCATGTTTGACAGTTAGTGGATATAAATTAGTTTTTGAGAACAATGGTTGTTCAATAATATTAGATGATCAGATCATCATGAGAGGAACATTGAATAATGGTTTATTTATGCTAGATACAGCTCCACATATCATGAGTGTAAGTGAGTCTAAGAGAAAACGAAAAGAGGTGAACAATACATATCTTTGGCATTGTAGGCTAGGTTACATCTACGAGGGAAGGATTCAAAAGTTGCTAAAAAATGGATATCTAGATCCATTTGACTATGAGTCATATGCGACATGTGAATCTTGCCTTCGGGGAAAGATGACAAATTCTTCATTTAGTGGAACTGGAGAGAGAGCCACTGAGTTACTAGAACTCATACATAGTGATCTATACGGTCCCATGTCGACTCATACCATAGGTAGTTACTCCTACTTCATTATTTTCATTGATGATTTCTCAAGATACGGACATGTGTACTTGATGAAGTACAAGTCTGAAGCTTTTGGGAAATTTAGGGAATATAAAAATGAAGTAGAGAACCAAACTGGAAAGAGTATTAAAATCCTTCAATCAGATCAAGGAGATGAGTACTTGAGTACAGAGTTCACCCAATTCCTCAAAGACTATGGGATCTTATCCCAATGGACACCTCCTTATACACTACAGCTTAATGGTGTATCAGAAAGGAGGAATCGTACACTGTTAGATATGGTGTGTTCCATGATGTGTTTCGCCGACCTACCCATCTCATTCTGGGGATATGCCCTAGAGACCGCAGCTTACCTTCTGAACAGAATTTCAACCAAGTCAGTGATGCCTATTCCATACGAAATATAGAATGGGAAGATGCCTGATCTTAAGATTGTTAAGATTTAGGGCTGCCCTGCCCACGTTAAGAGACACAACCCTGATAAGTTAGAATCCAGAACGGAACCGTGCAAGTTCATGGGATACCCCAAGGAAACTTATGGGTATTATTTCTATCACCCTGAGGACCCAAAGGTTTTTGTAGCCAAGAAAGCAGCGTTCCTTGAGAAGGAACACATTCTTAGTGGAGATAGTGGGAGCATGATATAGTTGAGCGAGGTTGGAAAACCTAGCTCAAGCACCATTTCAGAATCTGTTCAGATACCTAACACACAAGTTCCAACTTTATGTAGGTCCGATAGAGTATCCTATCCTCCTGAGAGATATGTGGGATATATCAGAAGAGAGGATATTGAGGATATTGATCCTCAGACCTACGAGGAGGCTATTATGAGTATAGACTCCGGGAAATGGCAAGAAGCCATGGATTCAGAAATGGATTCCATGTACTCCAACAAGGTTTGGAATCTAGTTAATGCACCTGAGAGTATTGTACCCATTGGCTGCAAGTGGATCTTCAAAAAAAAGATTAGAGTAAATGGAAAGGTAGAGACCTATAAAGCAAGGCTAGTGGCCAAGGGGTATCGTCAAAGGTAAGGTGTTAACTATGACGAAACTTTCTCACTTGTAGCCATGCTAAAATCTATTCGAATTCTATTGGCTATTGTAGCACACTATGATTATGAGATTTAACAGATGGACGTCAAAATCGTATTCCTTAATGGTAACCTCGAGGAGGAGGTGTATATAATACAGCCTGAGGGATTCGTGTCCAAGGATAACCCAGATAAGGTGTGCAGGTTACTTAGGTCCATTTATGAATTGAAGCAAGCTTCCTGAAGTTGGAACATAAGATTTGATGACGTGATCAGATCTTATGACTTCGTTAAGAATGAAGATGAGCCTTGTGTGTACAGGAAAGTAAGTGGGAGCACTATCACCTTTTTGGTATTATATATAGATGACATCCTGATCTTTGGAAATGATGTAGGTGTTGAATCTTGAATTTTGATGATGAAGTCAATTGGTGTAATATGTGTTTTAATCTATATTGTCGAGATTAGTGTGCAGGATATAACTATGATGGGATGGAAACATAAAGCGATTTACTGAAGTCAAGTCTGTCGGGAGCTCAAGAGTTCATTGGAAGTCCGAAGGATCGTCGAAAGTGTTGCCGGAACCAACCGAGATCGAATCAGGGACTTATCGAAGTTTTCAAAAGTTCACCATAAAGATCGTCGAAGGTTCACAGAGTTTACCGAGAAGGTTCGAAAGCTTGCCGAAGAGTCGTTGAGCTCGTCATACAATCCGGGAGCATGTTGGGAGTCCACCGGAAGAAATCCAAAGGAAGTGTCGAAAGTCCACCGGAATCTCGTCGTAAAGCTCGCCGGAAGTAGACTTGAAGAATGTCGGTTCAAATCACTTGGAATCATGTTTTAATTTCGTAGTTGATACATAATTAGAGTAAGAATTTGGAAATAATCTTGTTTAAACCTAGTAGGGGCCAACCGGGCTCTTATTGGGTCAACTTGGGCCTAAAACAGGGCCCATTTGCTGAATGGGCCAGGTGGTGGTACCGCCCAGCCTGGGGCTGTAGTACCGCCCAACCAGAAGGCACAAGCGGTAGCACCGCCTGTCTTGGGCGGTGGAATCGCCTGTGCACTATCAGTCTGACAACTGACAGGCAGTAGCACCGCCCCTGACAGGCAGTAGCACCGCCAACATCGGGAAACCCAAACTGAATTCAAATTTGGAGCTCAAATTTGAATCCTCGTTGGATCTATAAATAACCCCCCCCCCTTTCTCAGCTGAAAGGGTAACCTTTTGAGAGTTAGAAATTGAACTAAAGTCTTGAAAAGTCTTGTTTTCAATAGCTTGTGTTCACCTCCTTCCTTCTCTTTAAAAAATTTGTAAGAGTGTGAACTCCTTGTAAAAGGGTTGTAAGAGGGGTGTTTGGTCCTTCCCCTTCAAAGGATTTGCTAGTGGAAGTTGGGAGCCTCATCGGAGAAGGCTTCGGAAGTGGATGTAGGTCACTTGACCGAACCATTATACATCGTGGCGTTCATGAATGTGTGAGTGTTTAAAGTTTTGAATCATTCCTTTACTTGGCTGCAAATCATTCAGTTTTGCAGCACCTTTACTCAAGCAACTTCAATCAAGTCATCTTTCGTCGCATAGAAGTTTTCATACGAACTAGCCATTTACGAAATCATTTTTTAACTTATGTTTTTAATCTCCTACACTAATTCACCCCCCCCCTCTTAGTACCTCTCCGATCCTAACAGTTGGTATCAGAGTAAGGTTCAATCTCATATTTTGTTTAAAACCCAAGAGAGATGGCCTATTCTGGCATGCAAGAGGGTCATTCCATTACTCGTTCGCCTATGTTTAATGGGTCGAATTATATATATTGGAAGACTCGTATGAGGATCTTTCTTATTTCTATGGATTTTGAGCTTTGGAATATCATTGAGAATGGTTTTCAAAAATCTTCTCTTCTGATGAGTGAATGGAATGAGTCGGAGAAGAAAGTTTTTGCTTTAAATGCAAAGGCTATGAATGCCTTGTTTTGTGCACTAGACAAAAATGAATTTAATCGCGTATCGATTTGTAAATTGGCTTTTGATATTTGGCGTACTCTTGAGATCACTCATGAAGGCACTAGCCAAGTGAAAGAGTCCAAAATCAATATTCTTGTGCATTCTTACAAACTTTTCCGAATGAAACCAAGTAAGTCCATCCGAGACATGTACACCCGCTTTACGGATGTCATTAATGGACTCAAAGTACTTGGTAAAGGTTTTTCTAACTTTGAACTTGTAACTAAGATTTTAAGATCCCTTTCAAAGAGTTGGGATCTAAAAGTTATGGCCATTCAAGAGGCCAAGGACCTTAAGATCTTTCCTCTTGAAGAACTTATTGGGTCTCTAATGATCTACGAAATGGCGTGCCATGCTCATGAAGAGCTTGAGAACCCCCTTCCAAAGAACAGGAAGGATATGACACTAAGAATATAAGAAGACCACTTAAAAGGAATATCAAGTGATGAGGACAGTGACAATGACATTGCACTTTTAACTCGAAAATTTAAAAAATTTATAAGAAAGAACAAATTTAAAAATGACACAAAAAATAAACTTGAACATAAAAAGGACCAAGTCATTTGCTACGAATGCAAGAAGCCGAGGCACTTCAAATATGAATGCCCCCAAGCTAAGAAGAAGCAACCAAAGAAGAAGAAAGCATTGAAGACTACATGGGATGATTCAAGTGACTCTGAGGTTGAAGAAGCAAGCAACAAAGAGGAGGCTAACTTCGTGCTAATAGCCTTAGGAGAAGAGGTTAGTGAGTTATTTAATGAAGAATTATCTTTCGATGAACTTTCTATGGCTTTTCATCAGTTATTTGATGAATGTAAAACTATTAGTAAGAAGTTTAATTTACTAAAAAAGGAACATGCTTTTTTGCTAGATAAATTTAAAAGTCTTGAGCATGATTCTCTCCCTCTACTCCCATGCTCCAAGTGTAATCATTTAGAAGCAATTGAAAATGAGAACTTGCTACTCAAGGAGACCTTAAACAAGTTTAAAGTTGGTAGCAAGAGCTTAGACATGATCCTTGCAAACAAGGGTCACATCGGAAATAGATGTGGAATTGGATTTGTGAGTCAATCTCACCGAACTCAAACCACCTTCATTAAAGGACCAACATTATATGTATCCTCTCATCTGAAATGTAATTTTTGTTGCAAATCTGAACATGTTGTTTACAAATATCCGTTTAAGAAAATTAATCCACACAAATTGAAATGGGTTTCTAGAAGAATCATAAATAATTCAATGCTAAATGACAAAGTTAGTATATCAATATTTAAGGCACCCAAAATCAAATGGGTACCTAAAAATCATCCTCTTTTGTAGACAAACTCATAAGCTAGGAGTAAGAGATGGTATCTTGATAGTGGATGCTCATGGCACATGACCGGAGATCCATCTCATTTCTCTTTGCTCACTAGCAAAGAAGAAGGGTATGTCACCTTCGGAGACAACAACAAGGGTAAAATCATTAGCAAGGGAACCATAGGTAATAAATCAAGTTTTTCAATTGATGATGTGTTGCTAGTTGATGGTTTAAAACATAATCTTTTAAGCATTAGTCAATTATGTGATAAAGGTTATGTTGTTAGATTTGAATCTAATGTTTGCATCATTGAAAAACCAAACAATGACATATCCATAATTGCTTTAAAACAAAATAATGTCTACACTATTAATTTTGATGAACTAAGTAATGAAATATGTTTTTCAATTTTGAATGATGATGCTTGGCTTTGGCATATGAGATTAGGCCATGCAAGCATGAAACTAATATCTAAGATTTCATCTAGAGAGTTAGTACGAGGGATTCCCAATATGAAGTTTGTCAAGGACAAAGTATGTGATGCGTATCAACTAGGAAAACAAATAAAAACTAGTTTCAAATCAAAAAATCAAATTAGCACCACTAGATCATTGCAATTGATCCATTTGGACTTATTTGGACCAATTGACATAACAAGCCTAGAAGATAGCAAATATGCCTTCATAATTGTGGATGACTATAGTAGATACACTTGGACCTATTTCTTGGCTCACCAAAGTGATTGTTTCAAATGTTTCTCTAAATTTTTTAAACTTACTCAAAATGAAAAAGGTTTCATGATTTTATCAATTCAGAGTGATCACGGTGGTGAATTTCAAAACCATGACTTCCAAAATTTTTGTGAAATAAACAGATATAACCATAACTTCTCTACTTCGACGAATCCTCAACAAAATGGAGTAGTGGAAAGGAAAAATAGAAATTTATAAGAAATGGCTAGAATCATGTTAAATGAATATAATTTACCCAAATATTTTTGGGCCGAAGCCGTGAACACGGCTTGCTATGTCATGAATAGAGTTCTAGTAAGACCATCTCTATTTAAGACTCCATATGAATTATGGAATAATAAAAACCCTAATATCTCTTACTTTAAAGTTTTCGATTACAAATGCTTTATCTTGAATGAAAAGGATGCCTTAGGAAAATTTGATGCTAAATCCGATGAAGGCATCTTTCTGGGTTACTCTTCTATTTCTAAAGCTTTTCGGGTTTTCAATAAAAGAACTTTAGTTATAGAAGAATCTATTCATGTTGTTTTTAATGAATTTTTTAAATTTAAGAAAAAGGATTTTGATGATGATCTTGGTTTTAATGATTTGAATTTGAATGAACCCTCTCTTCAAAATGACAACTTGGATGCATCTTCTTCCGAAATTTCCTTACCCAAGGAATGGAAGTATGTAGATGCCCATCCCGAGTTAATTATAGGAGATACATCTAAAGGGGTTCAAACTCGTTCTTCATTTAAAAATTTTTGTGCCCATGCCGCTTTTCTTTCTCAAGTTGAACCAAAATGCATTGATGATGCCTTGAAAGATGATTCTTGGGTCATCGCAATGCAAGAAGAGTTAAATCAATTTGACAGGAATGAGGTATGGAAGCTTGTTCCTAGACCTAATGACCATTTAGTTATTGGTACTAAATGGGTCTTTAGAAATAAGCAAGATGAATACGGTATCATGGTTAGAAACAAGGCTAGATTAGTAGCCAAAGGTTTCAACTAAGAAGAATGTATTGATTACGAAGAGACCTTCGCTCCTGTGGCAAGATTAGAAGCCATTAGGATGCTCCTTGCCTATGCTAGTAGTAATAATTTTAAGCTTTTTTAAATGGATGTCAAAAGTACTTTCTTAAATGGTTTTATTTCCGAAGAAGTGTATGTTGAATAACCACCCGGATTTGAAAATTCTCTTCTTCCCAATCATATGTTTAAACTAACTAAGGCTCTCTATGGATTAAACAAGCCCCTAGGGCTTGGTATGAGAGGCTTAGTTCTTTCTTAATTTCAAATAATTTTACTAAAGGCAAGGTTGATACTACATTGTTTATTAAACATTTTGAAAATAATTTTCTTATTGTTTAAATTTATGTTGATGATATTATTTTTGGTTCTTCGAATGAATCACTATGTGAATCATTTGCCAAGTGTATGAGTCATGAATTTGAAATGAGCCTAATGGGAGAATTAACCTTCTTCTTAGGATTACAAGTTAAACAACTTAGTGATGGTATATTTCTTAATCAAACAAAGTATACATTAGATTTGCTAAAACGATTTAACATGGATGGTTCAAAAGCCATCAACACTCCAATGAGTACTTCCACCAAGTTAGACTTGGATGAAAGTGGAGAAAATTTTGTTCAAAAAACATATAGGGGAATGATAGGTAGCTTACTTTACCTTACAGCAACTAGACCAGATATCATGTTTAGTGTAGGTCTATGTGTAAGATTCTAAGCTAATCCTAAGTTATCTCATCTTAAAGCTGTTAAAAGAATCCTTAGGTATCTTAAAGGAACTCCTAATCTAGGATTATGATATTCAAAATCTGATAATCTTGATTTAAAAGCCTATGCAGATGCAGATTTTGGTTGATATAGAATAGATAGAAAGAGCACATCCGGAACATGCCAATTTTTAGGACATGCACTTGTTTTTTGGACCTCCAAGAAACAAAATTCGGTTGCACTATCTATGGCAGAAGCCGAGTACATAGCCGCAAGTGTATGTTGTGCACAAGTTGTTTGGATGAAAAATACCTTAGAAGACTATGAAATTTATTTAAAGAACATTCCCATAAAATATGATAATACAAGCACTATTTGTCTAACCAAAAGTCCAATTCAACACTCAAGCACTATTGACATTAGGCATCACTTTATACGTGATCATGTCAATAATAATAATGTCATTCTAGAATTTGTTGATACAAAACATCAATTAGCAGATATCTTCGCAAAACCCCTAAATGAAGAACAATTTGACTTCATTAGAAGAAAATTAGGCATGTTGAATTGTCCTCGTGAATGAGCTGCATATTTTTGGCTTTCGTGGATTTTACGAAATTTCAGCTCTCACGGATTTGCCTCCCTCATTTTAATTCTATATTTCAAAGAGTGATCTAAGATTACATCTCATCTCAATTCAACAAATTAATAATAATAATAATAAAATTTCGTGCCAACGGTAGCACCGCCTGGGTGCTCGGCTCCTAGGCAGTGGCACCGCTTGGTTGGCGGTAGTACCGCCCGAATACCCCTATGCTTAAGGGGGTGTTAGGGTCAGCGATAAAACCGACCCCAACCCCTTTTTTTCTCAGCCCCTCTTCCTCCTCCAACCCCTCCAAGTCTCTTCTCTCCATTTCTTCTTCCTCCAAAAGGGCTAACAAAGATCTTCTCTTGATTCAAGCTCCTCACCTTCCTAGGAAACTCAATGAAGGTAAAATCTATAATTTTCTCTTCTCTTCTCATTTCTTTTCCTTATTGTTTCTTTTTGTTCCATTATCATGAATAGATATGACTCCTAAGAAATCATTAAGAGGCAAAGGGAAAAGGTTGGAAGGAGATTCATTTGACCCAATCCTTTTTAGATCAAGTGAGGTAGCTCTAAGGTATCCAAATTTTTATTCTAAAATCATATATAAGGAAAAATATGTTGATCTCGGTGAACTAGGAAACCTAGAACCCATTAGATGGTTTGCTGATCTAAATGTCTTACCTATCTTACAAATTAATGAACCAATCTACCCTAGGTTGGTTAAGCTATTTTATGCTAACATGAGTATTGAAGATAGTGAATTGAATACCTATATTTTGCGAACCACAATTCAGATCTCGGATCATACCATCTGTGAACTAATTGGAATTAAAGAAAAGAATAGAGGATGTTATGTCAAAGGGCAATAGGAAATGGATGCAGTCGGAGCAACCCACTTCGAAGCCTTAGAGACGATCTTTGTTAATCCCAACCTAGGCATCATTTCTAAAAGCTACGAGCACTTATTATCTTTTAATTCAAAATTACTTCATGACATCATCATAATCATTCTTCTTCCAAAAAAGTTTCATCTTGATGAGATTAGCATGTTAGAATTAAGCACCATGTATTGGATTGTGACCCGACAAAATAACTGCTTTGGATACTTGATTAGACAACATATGATAGAAATCTTCTCTAGAGACTTAATATTATCATATGGCGGGTTGATCACTAGATTAATAATTGCCCATGATATTTGTGTGTTACCCAATGAGGAAATAATGCAGGTTGATAAATATAACACAATAAACAGTAGTCTCCTAAAGCGACTTCGATGCACCTTTAGAGATGGCCTATGGATTAGGTAACCTAGAAGGGCTGATCTAGTTCCCCCACCAGTAGAGTGACCTGAAACACTAATTTTTAGGGAAAGTGAATCTCCTCTGCCTAGTCCCTTTGGTCCAGCACTATCTGAGCCAACTGCTGCTCCATCCACTGAAGATCCGATCATGCTAGCTTTAAATCAAATCATATCATAGCAAAATCAAATCAACCTCCAGTAAGCTGAAATTTTGAAGGAAGTGCAATAGATGAACCGTAAAATAGATCACTTGTATAGGCATCTTGGAATTCCCCCTGCGGAATAGCTATTTTTTTTACTCTTGTCCAATTATGCTTATGACTACTATGGATGATGTTTTATGATATTACTTTCATTTCACCTACTCAGTTTTTGCATGAATTTTTTCATTCAATCGTAATTTTTGTATCTTCCTCGAATGATTTCATGCTCCCTCCATTTCTCAATGATTAATTGAATTTTATAATCTCCCACTCATGGTTTAATAAATGAGGATTTTTCTTTTTTGGAGTAATGCATGAATTCATAACCTCCTTTTTTGTTGATGACAAAGGGGGAGAAAAAAATGTAAAATTGTTATGATGGAGTAAATGTTGCTATGATGAAGTAAATGCTTAAAATGAATTAATTATATCGCATCGCAAATACTTAAAATGTAAATTTCCTTGAGATAAGCGATTTCTTCATTTGATATCATGCCTTAATATTGAACATTATTTGTGATATCATTTGATCCTTGAATTAATAATTCTTGTCATTATAGGTATAAACCTTGATATTGGTTAAAATATGAAGTTTTTGTATTTATGCTTAAGCTTGTTTATTAAGCTTGATGTTAAATGATATTTATCGATTTAGCTTGAATTCAAAAGATTGAATTCAAATGTTTTTTAGTTTCTCATGATATGGCATATAGATAGGGGGAGTTAAGAGTAACTCCATAATCAATTGATTGTCATCATCAAAAAGGGGAAGATTGTTGAATCTCGAATTTTGATGATGAAGTCAATTGGTGAAATATGTGTTCTAATCTATATTGTCGAGATAAGCTTGCAGGATATAACTACGATGGGATGGAAACATAAAAGTGATTTACCGAAGTCAAGTCTGTCGGGAGTTCAAGAGTTCATTGGAAGTCCGAAGGATTGTCGGAAGTGTAGCCGGAACCAACCGAGATCAAATCAGGGATTTACCAAAGTTTTCGGAAGTTCACCACAAAGATCATCGAAGGTTCGCAGAGTGTACCGAGAAGGTTCGAAAGCTTGCTGAAGACTCGTTGAGCTCGTCATACAATCCGGGAGCATGCTAGGAGTCCACCAGAAGAAATCAGAAGGAAGTGTCAGAAGTCCACCGGAATCTCATCGTAAAGCTTACCGGAAGTAGACTTGAAGAATATCGGTTCAAATCACTTGGAATCATATTTTAATTTCATAGTTGGCACGTAATTAGAGTAAGGATTTGGAAATAATCCTGTTTAAACCTAGTAGGGGCCAATCGAGCTCTTATTGGGTCAACTTGGACCTAAAACAGGTGGTAGCACCGCCCTTGACAGGTGGTAGCACCACCAGCACCAGGAAACCTAAACTGAATTCAAATTTGGAGCTCAAATTTGAATCCTCTTTGGATCTATAAATACCCCCCCTTTCTCAGTTGAAAGGGCAACCTTTTGAGAGTTAGAAATTGAGCTAAAGTCTTATTTTCAATAGCTTGTGTTCACCTTCTTCTTTCTCTTTGAAAAATCTGTAAGAGTATGAACTCCTTGTAAAAGGGTTGTAAAAGGGGTGTTTGGTCCTTTCCCTTCAAAGGATTTGCTAGTGGAAGTTGGGAGCCTCATCGGAGAAGGCTTCGGAAGTGGATGTAGGTCATTTGACCGAACCACTATACATTATGGCGTTCTTGAATGTGTAAGTATTTAAAGTTCTGAATCATTCCTTTACTTGGCTACAAATCATTCAGTTTTTCAGCACCTTTACTCAAGCAACTTCAATCAAGTCATCTTTCATCACATCAAAGTTTCATATGAACTTGCCATTTACGAAATCATTTTTTAACTTACATTTTTAATGCGCTATACTAATTCACAAGCAGATATCATGCAGATCTAGGCTTGGAGCATTAGAAAGTAGTAAAAAGTATCCTTAAGTACTTGAGAAGGACTAAGAATCTTTTACTGGTATATGGAGGTAGTAGCCTTAGGGTTGAGAGCTACACAGACTCGATCTTCCGGTCCGATGTTGATGATAGCAAGTCTAATTCAGGGTATGTGTTCACCCTGAATGGAGCAGTATGTTGGAAGAGTTCTAAGCAAGACATTACTGCTGACTCGACCATAGAGGCGGAATACATTACTGCGGTAGAGGCAGCAAAGGAGGGAGTCTGGATGAGGAAGTTCATCACGGATCTAGGAGTCGTCCCGAGCTGCGAGGAGCCGATTCCTTTATATTGCGACAATAATGGGGCAATTGCTCAAGCGAAGGAACCTAGGTCTCATCAGAAGTCAAAACACGATCTGAAGAGGTTCCACTTGATAAAAGAGATTATCGTCAGAAAAGATGTAGCAATAGAAAGAGTTCCATCCGAAGATAACATTACAGATCCACTGACAAAGCCATTGACTCATATTGTCTTTGAGCATCACAGAGGTCTGAGGGATCAGACATATTGGTGATTGACTTTAGGTCAAGTGGGAGATTACTAGTCATATGTGCCCTGCAAGCTAATCACATGAGTGATGGCACTTGTGACTTAATATACACTTTTTCTCTTTGCTTATTATTAGGCATTTTATCACTTTATCTTGAGTGTTGCATATATTGTGATGTCCTTGGATCTGTGCAATGGGAATCGGATCGTGATGAGATCACGATAATGAGACTGATTCACCTTTAAATACAAACCCTGAATTATCCTGGTCATAGGTTACTCGAGAAGGACATCGAGATAACCGGATAGACTGGTGTGCTATATACCAATCCATATGATGAAGGTAGCTGGTCTCAAAGCTACTCATGTGGGACACTAAGGGTACAGTACATGTGCTCATTGGGGAATGAGTTCACTGATTGATCCGCCTACGGAATGCTAGATGGTTATTGATACCTCACATCAGACAGCGATTTCGTAGTCCTAGTAATGTATTTGGTTCTTAAACTTGAGACACCAAGGATATCCTGTATGAGTACTCTACTCTTTGATACCGGACTTATAGGTTTGAAAGTTTCAGATCTAGTATAGTCGGTTATTGGGAGTGGTAGCCAACCTTACGAGGGCTATTGAGTGTCAATAGAGGATCATCCGCTCTCGGTATCATGAGAGGAATATCCCATGTGTTCTTGCTCGAACAAATGCTTGGCCAAGGTTATTCGGATTGAGAGAGAAAGAGTTCTCTAGGAGAATCCGACAAGAGCAAGACTCGAGGAGAGACCATATGGGCCTAACAGCACCATGCCCGATATAGGGTCTATGGGATATTGGATGGATGAGGGACTATAGATACGTGGTAACTAAGGATAGATAGGTCCAAAGGATTGGATTTCCTAATATCCTCTAGGGGCCGCGGCGTAGTGGCCTAGTACGTTCGCAGTTGATGAGTTGGGTGAATTATTATAGAGATAATAATTCACTAAGTTAGGAGTTCTAACAAGTATGACTCATGGCCAGCTCGATATTGGGCCTCGAGGGTCACACACATATGGTAGGTATTGCGACGAGTAGAGGTTTGGATATGAGATATCCATTGAACCCTCTATCTTATTGGATATCCATGAAGCCCTTAAATTATTGGATCCTGAGATGAGATCCAATAATTGCTAATAAGATATTATTGGGTAGAGACCCACTAATCCAAGAGGCTTGGGTAATTGGATGGAGATCCAATACCCAATAAGGCAAAAGATCCATTAGGGTTTTCAGGGGGCCTCTATAAATAAGAGGGAACAAAAGCTCTATAGGCTTAGAGTTTCTTTTGGTAGCCATCTCCTGTTCTCCTCTCCCCAGAGAGAGAGGTGCATCGTTGCAATTCCTGTCGTGTGGATACCGCTAGAGAGGAGGACGCTTGACCTCATTCATCTTCTCCTATAGATCTGTAGGGATTCAGGGATATACGATCTCCCTAGGTACTTTCTTTTACATGTATAGTTTTTTTGTGGATTTGTTTTAACGCACCGATCTTCGCACGACGACGAAAACTTTCTATAGAAAATTTGGGGTTTTTTTTATTTTCTGTTCTTCCGCTACGCATGTGATGTCGCTCCCCTAACGAATTTCCCAATAGTGGTACCGCCCCAGGTCATGGTAGTACCATTGGCAGTTATTACCTAGCAGGCGGTGGTACTGCCAAACCATAGAGCCCGAGGACTCTGTTAGGTGGTGGTACCACCAGTGCCAGGTAGTGGTACCGCCAGTACCCCGAAACACACAATGTGACTCTTTTTTGCTCTAATTTTGAAACCAAATTGAGTCTATAAATACCCCTCCTTTCTCAACTGAGAAAACACCTTTTTGAGAAGTTAGAAATTGAGTTAAAGCTATAGCAAAGTCTTATTTTCGATAGCTAAGTGTTCACCTCCCTCTTTCCCTTTGCGAAAAAATCTGTAAGAGTATGAACCACTTATAAAAGATTGTAAGAGGGGCATTTGGTCCTTCTCCTTCAAAGAAGTTTGATAGTAAAAGTTGGGAGCCTCATTGAAGAAGGCTTCGGAAGTGGATGTAGGTCATTTAACCGAATCACTATACATCGCTGCATACTTTGGATGTGTGAGTTCTAAATTTCTGCATCTTACTTTTACTTACTGCAAATCGTTCTATCTTCTTCTCCCAATTCTTAATTGCATTTGCTCAAACTACTTTAGCTAAAATCTCTCTCATCAAATCGAAATTACTTACAAACGAACTATCTTCGAAATCGGTTTCAAGTTTATAAGTTTTAATCCGCTGCACTAATTCACCCCCCCCCCTCTTAGTGCCACTCTGATCCTAACAATTAGTATCAGAACTTGGTCACTCTCATCTGGTTTAAAACCTAAGAGAGATGGCTTACTTCGACATGCAAGAGGGTCATTCAATTACACGCCCACCCATATTTAGTAGGTTAGATTACACATATTGAAAAACTCGTATGAGGATCTTTCTTATTTTCATGAATTTCAAACTTTGGAATATCGTTGAAAATGGATTTCAAAAATCTTCTCTTCCGATGAGCGAATGGAATGAATTGGAGAAGAAGATTTTTGCTTTAAATGCAAAGGCTATGAATGCCTTATTTTATGCACTTGATAAAAATGAATTTAATCGCGTTTCAATTGGTGAATCAGCTTTTAATATTTGGCATATTCTTGAGATCACTCATGAAGGCTCTAGCCGAGTGAAAGAGTCCAAAATCAATATTTTTGTGTATTCTTATGAACTTTATCGAATGAAACTAAGTGAGTCTATCGGAAACATGTATACCTGCTTCACGATGTCATCAATGGACTCAAAGCACTTGGTAAAGGTTTTTCTAATTTTGAACTTATAACTAAAATTTTAAGATCCATTCCAAAGAGTTGGGATCCAAAAGTTACAGCCATTCAAGAGGCCAAGGACCTTAAAACTTTTCCTCTCGAAGAACTCATTGGGTCTCTAATGACCTACGAAATGACATGCCATGCTCATAAAGAGCTCGAGAACCCCCTTCCAAAGAACAGGAAGGATATGACATTAAGAACATAAGAAGACCACTTGAAAGGAACATCAAGTGATGAGGACAGTGACGATGACATTGCACTCTTGACTCGAAAATTTAAAAAATTCATAAGAAGGAATAAATTTAAAAATGATACTAAAAACAAACTTAAACCAAAAAGGGACCAAGTCATATGTTACGAATACAAGAAGCCAGGGCACTTCAAAAATGAATGCCCCCAAGCCAAGAAGAAGCAACCGAAGAAGCAGAAAGCTTTAAAGGCGACATGGGATGACTCAAGTGACTCCGAGAATGAAAAAGCAAGTAACAAAGAGGAAGCCAACTTCGCGCTAGTGGCTTTAGGAGAAGAGGTATGTGATTTAATTAACGAAGATTTCTCTTTCGACGAACTTTCAATAGATTTTCATGAATTATTTGATGAGTATAGAACTATTAGTAAGAAGTTCAATTTATTAAAGAAGGAGCATACTTTATTACTAGATAAACTTGATAGTCTTCAAACTCCCTCTTCACCTCCATGCTCTAAGGGTGAACACTTAGAAGCAATAAAAAATGAGAACTTGTTGTTGAATCTTGGATTTTGATGATGAAATCAATTGGTGAAATATTTGTTCTAATCTATATTGTCAAAGATAAGTGTGCAGGATTAACTACGATGGGTTAGAAACATAAAGCGATTTGCCGAGGTCAAGTCTGTCGGGTGTTCAAGAGTTCATCAGAAGTCCGAAGGATCGTCGGAAGTGTTGCTGAAACTAACCGAGATCGAATCAGGGACTTACCAAAGTTTTCGGAAGTTCGCGGCAAAGATCGTCGAAGGTTCGCGGAGATTACCGAGAAGGTTCGGAAGTTTGCTAAAGACTCGTTGAGCGTGCCATACAAGCCGGGAGCATGCTGGGAATCCGCCGAAAGAAATCCGAGGGAAGTATCGAAAGACCACCGAAGTCTCATCGTAAAGCTCGCTGAAATAAGACTTGAAGAATATCGGTTTAAATCACTATTAATTATGTTTTAATTTCATAGTTGGCACGTACTTAGGGCAAGGATTTCGAATTAATCCTGCTCAAATCTGGTAGGGGCCAACCGGGCTCTTACGGGGCCTTTTTGGGCCTTGAACAAGGCCCATTCAACATTACTGAATGGGCCAGGTGGTGGAACCGCCTGGCAGCCGAGTGCTGGGTGGTAGTACCGCCCAGCTGCAGTGCACAGAGGTGATAGTATCGCCGGCACAAAGCACGGTAGCATCAAGCTTGCGGTAATCGCCGGGCCTGACGATCGACAAAGCAGAGCACCGCCAAAGACCGAACTCAATTTGATTTCAAATTTGGAGCCCAAATTTGAATCCACTTTGGATCTATAAATACCCCCCCTTTCTCAGCTGAAAGGGCACCCTTTTGAGAGTTAGAAATTGAGCTAAAGTCTTGCAAAAGTCTTATTTTCAATAGCTTGTGTTCACCTCCTTCTTTCTCTTTGGAAAATCTGTAAGAGTGTGAACTTCTTGTAAAAGGGTTGTAAGAGGAGTGTTTGGTCTTTCCCCTTCAAAAGGATTTGCTAGTGGAAGTTGGGAGCCTCATCGGAGAAGGCTTCGGAAGTAGATATAGGTCACTTTGACCGAACCACTATACATCGCAGCGTCTTGAATGTGTGAGTGTTTAAATTTCTATTTCATCTCTTTATTTGGCTACAAACCATTCAGTTTTTCACTACCTTTACTCAAACAACTTCAACCACGTCATCTTTCGTCGGATTGAAGTTTTCATACGAACTAGCTTTTTACCGAAATCGGTTTCAAGCTTACGATTTTAATCTACTGCACTAATTCACCCCCTCTTAGTGCTTGTCCGATCCTAACAATTGGTATCAGAGTGGGTTCACTCTCATATTTGGTTTAAAACCCAAGAGAGATGGCCTATTCAAGTATGCAAGAGGGTCATTCCATTACACATCCGCCTATGTTTAATGGGTCGGATTATACATATTGGAACACTCGTATGAGGATCTTTCTTATTTCTATGGATTTTGAGCTTTGGAATATCGTTGAGAATGGTTTTCAAAAATCTTCTCTTCCGATGAGCGATTGGAATGAATCGGAGAAGAATGTTTTTGCTTTAAACGCAAAGGCTATGAATGCCTTGTTTTGTGCACTAGACAAAAACAAATTTAATCGCGTATCAATTTGTGAATCGGCTTTTGATATTTGACGTACTCTTAAGATCACTCATGAAGGCACTAGCCGAGTGAATGAGTCCAAAATCAATATTCTTGTGCATTCTTATGAACTTTTTCGAATGAAACCAAGTGAGTCCATTGGAGACATGTACACCCGCTTTACGGATGTCATCAATGGATTTAAGGCACTTGGTAAAGGTTTTCTAACTTTGAACTTGTAAATAAGATTTTAAGATCCCTTCCAAAGAGTTGGGATCCAAAAGTTACGGCCATTTAAGAGGCCAAGGACCTTAAGACTTTTCCTCTTGAAGAACTTATTGGGTCTCTAATGACCTACGAAATGACGTGCCATACTCATGAAGAGCTCAAGAACCCCCATCCAAAGAATAGGAAGGATATAGCACTAAGAACATAAGAAGATCACTTGAAAGGAACATCAAGTGATGAGGACAGTGACAATGACATTGCACTTTTAACTCGAAAATTCAAAAAATTTATAAGAAGAACAAATTTAAAAATGACACAAAAAATAAATTTGAACATAAAAAGGACCAAGTTATTTGCTATGAGTGTAAGAAGCCAGGGCACTTCAAATATGAATGCCCCCAAGCTAAGAAGAAGCAACCCAAGAAGAAGAAAGCATTGAAGGCTACATGGGATGATTCAAGTGACTCCGAGGTTGAAGAAGCAAGCAACAAAGAGGAGGCTAATTTCGCGCTAATAGCCCTTGGAGAAGAGGTTAGTGAGTTATTTAATGAAGAATTATCTTTCGATGAGCTTTCTATCGCTTTTCATGAGTTATTTGATGAATGTAGAACTATTAGTAAGAAGTTCAATTTGTTTAAGAAAGAGCATGCTTTATTACAAAATAAGTTCAATAGTCTCCAAACTCCTTCTCTACCCCCATGCTCTAAGTGTGAACACTTAGAAGCAATAAAAAGGGAGAACTTCTATTTAAAGAGACCCTAAACAAGTTTAAGGTCGGTAGCAAGGGCTTAGACATGATCCTTGCTAACGAGGGTCACATCGGAAATAGATGTGGAGTTGGATTTGTTAGTGGATCTCATCAAAATCCCACCACCTTTGTTAAAGGACCCACATTGCATGTATCACCCCATTTGAAATGTAATTTTTATGGTAAAACTAGACATGTTGTTTACAAATGTCCATTCAAGAAAATTAGTCCACAAAAATTGATATGGGTTCCTAAAGGAACCATAAACAATTCAATGTTGAATTACAAATTAAGTAGATCAATTTATAAGGCACCCAAAATCAAATGGGTACCTAAAAACCATCCTCTTTTGTAGACAAACTCACAAGCTAGGAGCAAGAAATGGTATCTTGATAGTGGATGCTCAAGGCACATGACCGGAGATCCATCTCATTTCTCTATGCTCACTAGCAAAGAAGAAGAGTTTGTCACCTTCGGAAACAACAACAAGGGTAAAATCATTAGCAAGGGAACCATAGGTAACAAATCAAGTTTTTCAATGGATGATGTGTTACTAGTTGATGGTTTAAAACATAATCTTTTAAGCATTAGTCAATTATGCGATAAAGGTTATGTTGTTAGATTTAAATCTAATGTTTGCATCATTGAAAAACCAAACAATGACATATCCATGATTGCTTTAAAACAAAATAATGTCTACACCATCAATATTGATGAATTAAGTAATGAAATATATTTTTTGATTTTGAATAATGATGCTTGGCTTTGGCATAGGAGATTAGGCCATGCAAGCATGAAACTAATATCTAAGATTTCATCTAGAGAGTTAGTACGAGGAATTCCCAATATGAAGTTTGTCAAGGACAAAGTATGTGATGCGTGTCAACTAGAAAAATAAATATAAACTAGCTTCAAACCAAAAAATCAAATTAGCACCACTAGACCATTGCAATTGATCCATTTGGACTTATTTGGACCAATTGATATAACAAGCTTAGGAGGTAGCAAATACGCCTTCGTAATTATGGATGACTATAGTAGATACACTTGGACATACTTCTTGACTCACAAAAGTGATTGTTTCAAATGTTTTTCAAAATTTTGTAAACTCACTCAAAATGAAAAAGGTTTCATGATTTCATCAATTTGAAGTGATCATGGAGGTGAATTTCAAAACCATGACTTCCAAAATTTTTGTGAAATAAACGGATATAACCATAACTTCTCTACTTCAAGAAATCCTCAACAAAATGGAGTAGTGGAAAGGAAAAATAGAAATTTGTAAGAAATGACTAGAACCATGTTAAATGAATATAATTTACCAAAATATTTTTGGGCTGAAGCCGTGAACACGGCTTGCTATGTTATGAATAGAGTTTAAGTTAGACCATCCCTATCTAAGACTTCATATGAATTATAGAATAATAAAAAATCAAATGTTTCTTATTTTAAAGTTTTCGGTTGCAAATGCTTTATTTTAAATGAAAAGGATGCCTTAGGAAAATTCGATGCTAAATCCGATGAAGGTATCTTTCTTGGTTACTCTTCTATTTCTAAAGCTTTTCGGGTTTTCAACAAAAGAACTTTAGTTATAGAAGAATCTATTTTTGTGGTTTTTAATAAATTTTTCGAATCAAAGAAAAAAGATTTTGATGATGATCTTGGTTTTAATGATTTGAATTTGAATAAATCCTCTCCTCAAAATGACAACTTGGATGCATCTTCTTCCCAAATTTTCTTACCCAAGGAATGGAAGTATGTAGATGCCCATCCCAAGGAGTTAATTATAGGAGATACATCTAAAGGGGTTCAAACTCGTTCTTCATTTAAAAATTTTTGTGCCCATGCCGCTTCTCTTTCTCAAGTTGAACCAAAATGCATTGATGATGCCTTGAAAGATGATTCTTGGGTCATCGCAATGCAAGAAGAGTTAAATCAATTTGAGAGGAATAAGGTATGGAAGCTTGTTCCTAGACCTAATGACCATTTAGTTATTGGTACTAAATGGGTCTTTAGAAACAAGCAAGATGAATATGGTATTGTGGTTAGAAATAAGGCTAGATTAGTGGTCAAAGGTTTCCACCAAGAAGAAGGTATTGATTATGAAGAGACCTTCGCTCCTGTGGTAAGATTAGAAGCCATCAGGATGCTCCTTGCCTATGCTAGTAGTAATGATTTTAAACTATTTCAAATGGATATCAAAAGTGCTTTTTTAAATGGTTTTATTTCCGAAGAAGTATATGTTGAACAACCACCTAGATTTAAAAATTCTCTTCTTCCTAATCATGTGTTTAAATTAACTAAGGCTCTCTATGGACTAAAACAAGCTCCTAGAGCTTGGTATGAAAGGCTTAGCTCTTTTCTTATTTCTAATAATTTTACAAAAGGCAAAGTTGATACTACATTGTTTATCAAACATTTTGAAAATAATTTTCTTATTGTTCAAATTTATGTTGATGATATTATTTTTGGTTCTTCGGATGAATCACTATGTGACTCTTTTGCCAAGTGTATGAGTCATGAATTTGAGATGAGTCTAATGGGAGAATTAATCTTCTTTCTTGGATTATAAATTAGACAACTTAGTAATGGCATATTCCTTAATCAATCCAAATATACATTAGAATTGTTAAAACAATTTAATATGGATAGTTCAAACGCCATTCACACTCTAATAAGTACTTCCACCAAGTTAGACTTGGATGAAGGTGGAGAAAATTTTGATCAAAAGACATATAGGGGGATGATAGGTAGCTTGCTCTATCTTACTGCAACTAGACCGGATATCATGTTTAGCGTAGGCTTTATGTGAGATTTCAAGCTAATCCTAAGTTGTCTCACCTTAAAGTCATTAAAAGAATTCTTAGATATCTTAAAGGTACTCCTAATCTAGGATTATGGTATCCAAAATCTGATAACTTTGATTTGAAAGCCTATGCAGATGCGAATTTTGGTGGATGTAGAATAGATAGAAAGAGCACATCTAGAACATGCCAATTTTTAGGACATGCACTTGTTTCTTGGACTTCCAAGAAACAAAATTCGATTGCACTATCTACGGTGGAAGCCGAATACATAGTCGCAAGTGCATATTGTGCTCAAGTCATTTGGATGAAAATACACTAGAAGATTATGGAATTCATTTAAATAACATTCCTATAAAATGCGATAATACAAGTGCTATTTGTCTAACCAAAAATCCTATTCAATACTCTAGAACTAAACACATTGACATAAGACATCACTTTATACGAGATCATGTTAACAGTAACGATGTCACTCTCGAATTTATCGATACAAAACATCAATTAGCGAACATCTTTATGAAACCTTTAAATGAAGAACAATTTGACTTCATTAGGAGGAAAATAGGCATGTTAAATTGTCCTTGTGAATGAGCAACATTATATATAGTTTCTTTCGGCTTTCATGGATTTTACGAAAACTCAGCTCTCGTAGATTTGCCTCCCTCATTTTAATTATATATCTCAAGGAGTGATCTATGATTACATCTCATTTCAACACTAGAAAAAAAATTTTAAAAAATTTTTTTTTTGGGGCAGCGGTAGCACCACTAGAACCGGTGGTAGTACTGCTTGGGTACTCGGCTCCCAGGTGGTAGCACCGCCTGGTTGGCGGTAGTATCGCCCGAACACCCCCATATAAAAGGGGGTGTTAGGGTCGACGGTAGAACCCACCGAAAACCTCCTCCCTTTCATCCTTCTTCCTCCTAAGCTCCTCTAAGCTCTCTCCTCTCCATTCTTCCTCCTCTTAAAGGGCAATCAAAGGCATTTTCTTGATCCAAGCTCCTCACCTCTCTAGGAAACACAAACAAGGTAAAATCTAAAATTTTCTCTTCTACTCACATTTGCTTGTCTTTTCCTTATTGTTTCCTTTTGTTTCTTCATCATGAATAGATATGGCTCCTAAGAAATCAACAAGAGGCAAAGGGAAAAGGTTGGAAGGAGATTCATTTGACCCAACCCTTTTTAGATCTAATGAGGTAGCCTTAAGATACCCAAATTTTGATTGTAAAGCCATACATAAGGGTAAACATATTGATCTAGGTGAACTAGGAAATCTAGAACCTATTAGATGGTTTGCTAATCTAAATATTCTACCTATCTTGTAAATTAATGAACCAATCTACCCTAGGTTGGTTAAGCTATTTTATGCTAACATGATTATTGAAGATGATGTTTTGGCTACCTATGTGTTAGGAACCATAATTCAAATTTCTGATCGTACCATATGTGAGCTACTTGGAATTGAAGAAAAGAATAGAGGATAGTTATTTTAGAGGGCAATGAGATATGGATGCAATCGGAGCAACCCACTCCGAAGCCTTAGAGATGATCTTTGCTAATCCTAATCTAGACATCATTCCTAAAAGCTGCAAGTACTTATTACCTTTTAATTCAAAATTATTTCATCACATCATGATAAGCATTCTACTACCGAAGCAGTTTCAACCTGATGAAATGAGTATGTTAGAACTAAGTACGATGTATTGGATTATGACTAGACAAAATAACTGCTTTGGTTATTTGATTAGACAACACATGATAGCAATTTTCTCTAGAGACTCAATGTTGTCATATGGCAGGTTGATCACTAGGTTCATTTTTGCCCATAACATTTGTGTGTCACCTGATGAGGAGATAATGCAGGTTGATAGATATAACACAATTAATAGAAGTCTCCTGAAGCGACTTAGATGCACCTTTAGAGATAGCATATGGATTAGGTAACCTATAAGGGTTGATATAGTTCCCCCATCGGTAGAGCAACCTGAAATACCAATTTTTAGGGGAAATGAATCTCCTCCACCTAGTCCTATTAATCCAGCACCATCTGAGCCAACTCCTGCTCCATCTACTGAAGATCCAATCATGCTTGCCTTAAATCATATCACATCACAACAAGCTGAAATTTTGAAGGAAGTGCAACAAATGAACCACAAAATAGATCACTTGTATAGGTATTTTGGCATTCCCCATTCGGAATAGCTGTTGTTTTCTTTTTAAACACTTGTCCTGTTATGCTTATGACTACTATGGATGATGTTGTGTGATGTTACTGTCACTTCATCTACTCAGCTTTTGAATGAACTTTTTTTTCGGTTCGATCGTAATTTTTGGATGATACTTTCATATTATTTTATGACTTGATACCTTCCTCGAATGATTTCATGCTCTCTCCATGGCTCAATAATTGATCAACTTTTGTATTCTCTCTCTCATGGCTTGCTAAATGAGGTTTCTTCTACGAAGTAATGAATGGTTTCTCCACCTCCATTATTTTTGTTGATGATAAAGGGGGAGAAAAATATAAATTGCTATGATGGAGTAATTGTTGCTATGTTGGAATAAAATGCTTAAAGTGAAATATGAATCAATTGTATCGCATCGCAAATGCTTAAGACTTCTTATTGTTGAGATAAGCTACTTTTTCATTTGATATCATGTCTTGATATTGAAATACTCTTTTGGATATAACTTGATCCTTATCATGCTTGAATTAATATTTCTGGTTATTATAGGTGTAAATACCTTGACATTGTTTAAAATATATTATTTTTTATATTTATACCTAAGCTCGTTTATTAAGCTTTATGTTAAATGAAATCTATCGGATTTGGCTTAAATTCAAAAGATTGAATTCAAGTGCTTTTACCTCCTAATGATATAGCATATAGATAGGGGGAGTTAAGAGTAACTCCATCATCAATTGATTATCATCATCAAAAAGGGGGAGATTGTAGAATCTCAGATTTTGATGATGAAATCAATTGATAAAATATTTGTTCTAATCTATATTGTCAAAGATAAGTATGCAGGATTAACTACGATGGGTTAGAAACATAAAGCGATTTTCCGAGGTCAAGTCCGTCTGGTGTTTAAGAGTTCATCAGAAGTCCGAAGGATCGTCGGAAGTGTTGCCGGAACCAACCGAGATCGAATCAGGGACTTACCGAAGTTTTCGGAAGTTCGCGGCAAAGATCGTCGAAGGTTCGTAGAGATTGCCGAGAAGGTTCGGAAGTTTGCCAAAGACTCGTTGAGCGCGCCATACAAGCCGGGAGCATGCTGGGAATCCGTCGAAAGAAATCCGAGGGAAGTATCGGAAGACCGCCGAAGTCTCATCGTAAAGCTCACCGGAATAAGACTTGAAGAATATCGGTTTAAATCACTGTTAATTATGTTTTAATTTCATAGTTGGCACGTACTTAGGGTAAGGATTTCGAATTAATCCTGCTCAAATTTGGTAGGGCCAACCGGGCTCTTACGGGCATTTTTGGGCCTTGAACAAGGCCCGTTCAGCATTGCTGAATGGGCCTAGCGGTGGAACCTCCTGTGCTAGGCGGTGGAACCTCCTGTGCTAGGCGGTGGAACCGCCTGGCAGCCGAATCCTAGGCGATAGTACCGCCCAGCTGTAGTGCGCAGAGGTGGTAGTACCGCCCGCACAAGCGTAGCATCGTTGCACGGTAATCGTCGGTCTGACGACCGACAGTGGTAGCACTCACCTTCGACAGCGATAGCACCGCCAAAGACTGAACTCCAATTTGATTTCAAATTTGGAGCCCAAATTTGAATCCACTTTGGATCTATAAATACCCCCCATTTCTCAACTGAAAGGGCACCCTTTTGAGAGTTAGAAATTGAGCTAAAGTCTTGCAAAAGTCTTGTTTTCAATAGCTTGTGTTCATCTCCTTCTTTCTCTTTGAAAAATCTGTAAGAGTGTGAACTTCTTGTAAAAGGGTTGTAAGAGAGGTGTTTGGTCCTTCCCCTTCAAAAGGATTTGCTAGTGGAAGTTGGGAGTCTCATCGGAGAAGGCTTCGGAAGTGGATGTAGGTCACTTTGACCGAACCACTATACATTGCAGCGTCTTGAATGTGTGAGTGTTTAAATTTTTGTTTCATCTCTTTATTTGGCTGCAAACCATTCAGTTTTTCATTACCTTTACTTAAGCAACTTCAACTAAGTCATCTTTCGTCAGATCGAAGTTTTCATATGAACTAGCCTTTTACCGAAATCGGTTTCAAGCTTACGATTTTAATCCGCTGCACTAATTCACCCCCCCCTCTTAGTGCTTGTCTGATCCTAACACTTGCTACTTAAAGAGACCCTAAACAAGTTTAAGATCGGTAGCAGGGGCTTGGACATGATCCTTGCAAACAAGGGTCATGTCGTAAATAGAAGTGAAATTGGATTTGTGAGTGGATCTCACCAAAATCCTACCACTTTCATTAAAGGACCCACATTACATATATCACCTTGTTTGATCTGCAATTTTTGTTGTAAATCCGGACATGTTGTTTACAAATATCCATTTAAGAAAATTAGTCCACACAAATTGATATGAGTTCCTAAAGGAACTATAAATAATTTAATGCTAAATGACAAAGTTAGTAGATTAATTTTTGAGGCACCCAAAATCAAATGGGTACCTAAAAACTATCCTTTTTTGTAGACACACTCACCATCACAAGCTAGGAGCAAGAGATGGTATCTTGATAGTGGATGCTCAACGCACATAACCAGAGATCCATCTCAATTCTCTATGCTCACTAGCAAAGAAGAAGGGTATGTCACCTTCGGAGACAACAACAATGGTAAAATCATTGGCAAGGGAACCATAGGTAACAAATCAAGTTTTTCAATTGATCATGTATTACTAGTTGATGGATTAAAATATAATCTTTTGAGCATTAGTCAATTATACGATAAAGGTTACATCATTAGATTTGAATCTAATATTTGCTTCATTGAAAAACTAAACAACAATATATCCATGATTGCGTTAAAACAAAATAATGTCTACACCATTAACATTGAAGAACTTAGTAATGAAATATGCTTTTCTGCTTTAAATGATGATGCTTGGCTTTGGCATAGGAGATTAGGCCATGCAAGCATGAAACTAATATCTAAAATTTCATCTAGAGAACTAGTACGAGGAATTTCTAATATCAAGTTTATCAAAGACAAAGTATGTGATACATGTCAACTAGGAAAATAAATAAAAACTAGCTTCAAATCAAAGAATCAAATAAGCACTTCTAGACCATTATAATTGATCCATATGGATTTATTTGGACCAATTGACACAACAAGTCTAGGAGGTAGCAAATATGCGTTGTCATTGTAGATGACTATAGTAGATACACTTGGACCTATTTTTTAGCTCACAAAAGTGACTACTTTAAATGTTTCTCTAAATTTTGTAAACTTACTCAAAATAATAAGAGTTTCATGATTTCATCGATTCGGAGTGATCATGGTGGAGAATTCCAAAACCATGACTTCTAAACTTTTTGTGAATCTAACCATAACTTCTCTACTCCGAGAAATCCTCAAAAAAATAGAGTAGCAGAAAGAAAGAATAGAAATTTATAAAAAAAGGCAAGAACCTTGTTAAATGAACATAGCTTACCCAAGTATTTTTGGGCTGAAGCCGTTAATATGGCTTGCTATGTCATGAATAGGGTTCTAGTAAGACCATCTCTATCCAAGACTCCATATGAATTGTGGAATAAGAAAAAACCTAATGTTTCTTATATTAAGGTTTTCAATTGCAAATGCTTTATCTTGAATGAAAAGGATGCGTTAGGAAAATTCGATGCTAAATCCGATGAAGGTATCTTTCTTGGTTACTCTTCCATTTCTAAAGCTTTTCATATTTTTAACAAAATAATATTAGTTATAGAAGAGTTTATTCATGTAATTTTTGTTAGGGATCGAGTGGCACTAAGAGGGGGGGTGAATTAGTGCAGTGGTAAAGAACGATAGATTTTTCAGCGATTAACACAAGTTTGGAAACTTCGTACGAATGAATGCAGCATTTCGTTTAAACCCAGAAAGATTGCATTTTAACTTTAAAGCATACGTAAGAAAATGAAGATGAAGTTGAGTAAATAAGGCAGCATATGAAAATGTTTTGCAGTAAAGTAACTTGCGAGAAAGTAAATGCAAACCGATTTATAGTGGTTCGGTCATCTGACCTACATCCACTTCCGAAGCCTTCTCCGATGAGGCTCCCAACTTCCACTAGTAAATCCTTTTGTAGGGGAAGGACCAAATACCCCTCTTACAACCCTTTTACAAGAGGTTTACACTTTTACAAGTTTTCACACAGAGAAGGAAATGAGGTGAACACTTAAGCAAATGAAGAACAAGACTTTCCCAAGACTTATTTTCAAAATCTAACTCTCCAAGGGTTCACTCTTAGCTGAGAAAAGGGGAGTATTTATAGATCCAAAATGGATTCAAATTTGGGCTCCAAATTTGAAATCAAATTGGAGTTCTCGGTGCTGGGGCGGTGCTACCGCTTGTCAGTCTGGCAGACAGACACATAGGGGCGGTGCTACGCCTGACCAGGTGGTGCTACCGCTCTGTTGCTTGGTCGCGGTGCTACCGCCAAGACGTAAGCTGCTGCTAGGCGGTCCCACCGCCCAGACATTAGGCTGCTTTGCGGTGCCACCGCCAGCACATATCAACTTCTGTTTGGGCGAAAACTCGGCCCAAACCGGTCCCAAACAAGGCCCAATGGGCCCATACTTGGGTTAAAGGATTAACACCTAATCCTAACCCAAATTAATATGCTAACTATGAAATTAAAGACATTCCTAAGCTATTACAAAGTCCGCAAGTCAAGTCTTCTTCCGATGAGCTTCCGACGAACTTCCGGCGGTCTTCCGACGATCCCTCGGAAACCATCCTACGGACTCCCGGCAAGCTCTCGGACTCCACGATGATTTTGGCGAGTTCCCCCGAGCTTCTTTGGCAAGCTCCCTACTCGTTCTCGGCCGGTTCTGGCAGCACTCCCAACGAATCTTCGGACTTCCATCGAACACTCGAACTCCCAATGATCCATCGCACTTGACTTTAGCCCTTTGTTTTGCTTTACGTCTTCATCCTTATCGTAGTTACTCCTGCACAAATAAACACCAAACACCCTACTTCGATCTAGACAGTTACTACAACATGAATTGATATTAAGTTGCCCGGCACGTCATTGGTCGGCGCTTCGTCCGATCCTTCGGCACATCGCCCTCTCTTGCGGCTTGTTGCCCAATCGACGATTGACCTCCGCAACCCTGATATCCATGGCGCAACTCTACAATTCTTGGCCCGATGCCCGACGTCCGAAGCCTCCTGCCGATAGTCGACCGAACCTCCGGCTCGACATCCAATATCCTGACGTGATCACCTCCGGCGCAACGTCAATTCCTCCAGCGTCAATTGTCTAATCTTGATCGATAGTAGACCTACGTAACTCAACACGTAGTTAAACAATAAAACATACTCAATTAGTTTCATCATCAAAATCTGAGATTCAATAATCTCCCCATTTTTTATGATGACAACTAATTGATGACTGACGGAGTTAACCATAACTCCCCGGAGTTTAACACAAACACCCCCTATCAATATGCCATTGATAGAACCCTTGGATTATCCCAAATCCAAGTAACATGTATCATTCATGTAGTGAGAAATATAAATCCATCATGCAAATATATAAAATATTCAAGCATCATTACATTGCATGAAGTCATCAATCTACTTCTCCCCCTATGTCATCAACAAAAAGGAGAAGTAGCATCATAGCTAGTTTAAAAGATATGCAAATTTCTTACAACACACTAGCTATTTATCACATCATACAACATTTTTGCAATACAACATCAAATAGTACCATTCAATCATAGCAAGTTTCAAGGATGGGCAATGATGGTAATTTTCACTTGCTTCTTGAGATGTGCAAGTTTGCACCTTGTTTCTCATGATAGCAATATTTGCATCCTTTGATATAACAATTCTTAGCTTCTCATGAAGTTGCAAAATAGGAATCAAGATGGCAAAATTTTGCAATGTTCGAGCTAAAAACTTTCTCCCCCTTTGTTAGCATCAAAAAGAAAGGGAGGATCAAATACTTCAAATAATCTTGCATGAGATTCAACAATAATTTGTAACAAAAATGTAAGCACTTTTGAAGAAGTAAAACTGAGCAAGATTTTTGCCTCTCTTGAGATAGTAACTTTTTGCTTCTCAATGTTCAAGCTAGCAAGATTTTCTCTTTTGATGCACAAGCTAGCAATTTTCTTCCTCTTGAATGAGCTAGCAAATTAATCATACAAGCTAGCAATAAATTGTCTCCTCCTTTGATTTTGTCAAAAAGAAGAGAAGAATACAATTCTTTTCCCTTTACATGAATGCTTCCATCATGACAAAATAACAAATTTTCATCATGAATTTTTAACATATCAAGTCATGAATTCAAGTGAGTCATAAACAAATCATGGTATGAGGGAAATTTATGACAAGCAAGCAAGCAATAATGATAAGCTAGCATACTTTGCAATACGCAAACTAGCTCCCTTTCAATTTTTCTCTTTTGCACCTAAGTTTCCCTTTTGCAAGTCATCAACTTTTTGTTTGCAATGAGCTAGTAATTTTTATAAAATTTATAACATTTTAAACATGCAAGCTCATGAGTTAAAAATAATGTAACTACAATTTCTTTCTTCTCATTTTGAGAAGTACAAGTTTTGCCTTTTGCAAGTTCTAGCTAGCTATGTTTGTCATTTTCACTTGTGATACATAAGCTAGCAAGCTAACTCCCCCTTTGTCACTATCGAAAAGAAGGGATGAATAATATTTCAATGAAATAATTTTGCACCAATCAATATTTCAATTTTTTCATGATGCATACAAAACATAGATGCAAAGAATTCATGAAAGACATCAATATGAAATATCAATAAGGATCAACACCAAAAGACATCATTCATGATTCGTCTTTCATGATTCATCATAAAGCAAATTTCATTTATGTCAAATGTTCAATTTACCACACAAGGCAAAAAGAAATCATGTCACTTTTAGGGTCATGAAATATATGACATCAAGGCTCATGATTCATTTAAAAAGATATAGCACAAAGAGTAACTTGATTCATGCATAAGAATTCCAAGTATCAAGTATTAAGATATCAAGACTTGGATTGTGATAAAGCTCACTCAAGTTCGAATCATCAAAATCATTAACATAATTTATAAGATTCACAAAAAAACATAAACTTGAATTGTTCTCCTCTTTGGTAAATGATAAAAAGAAGCAATCATTTTCGAGATTCAAAATGCTAGCAATTTGCATTAATCATGACAAGTGATACATCAAAAGTCTACATCATTATTTCAATCAACAAGTCATGAAGCATACAAAGTAGTATTAAAACATGAGAGAAAAGTTTAAATTACCAAATCATAATCAATTCATCGAAATCACTTCTATAATTTATGAGATTCTTAAGATATCATGAAATCATTAATCTCGATAAGATAGTAAATATAATTTCTTTATGTTTCATCATATAAGTATGTCTTTTGCCTTTATATGCCAAATCAAAATATTCAAAACCGGAAGACAAACTTCATTATAAACATTATCAAAATAATACATTGTTTCAAGACATGAGATTTAATTTATCATGATAATGTGTTTCATTTTGTTTCAAACAAGTGTGCTCATGTTTCAAAAGATGGGTATCAAATTTAAGACCAAAACATAAGTTTGTCATCAAGATATGATATCACAAAGTCATTAAGCATGATAACAAACTTTTAGTATTTTCATTTCAATGATGATTTCATAATGTATGTTCAAACATTTATATGGAACCCATCATTGTAGAAATTCAAAACATAAGTTTGTCATTAAATCCATCAAGATGATATGCATCAAACATCATGATAGTACATTTTCTCATCTTTATGAGTTTCAATTTACGTGATTTGATCTTTCATAAGAATGTTCAAATTGTTCATATGAAAATGTCATGCATCATATTCAAAAACGAAAATATCATCAAAATCATTTTAATTCTTTCTTACATTAGTTATAACAAGATGATCGATGCTCAAATTTTTTGGTAAAATCATGCATCATTTTATAAATCTGAAAAAATAATTTTCGTCATGAAAATCATCAAGTCCAAATGTAATACAAGGCAACATTAAAATCACATTTCTTTCATTTGGAAAATTTATGGGTTAGGTCTTTATAATTGATTTCCTGAAGACATGTATCATCTAAAAATTTTATCATAAAAAGGGTCAAGGCCCATTAATCCAAGATAGAAGTTTTTAAATCAACATCACTTCAACAACTCATGCATGATATAAAATCATCAAGCATCATGTTTAGAGACACTGTAAACCATCAAGATACTCATGCATGGGTTGATTCTATTAGGTATCTAAACATTATCACAAATCATACAATCATCATCCATATTTTTACTTTTCAAAAATACTATAAAGAAAAGCATAGTATAATTTTTAAAATATTTTTTTTAATTTCTAAAAACACAATAAAAGCATGAAAAAAATTCCTACTAACTAAGTTAAGCATTCATGGAAAGCATCATGTAATTTCAAAATAAGGTAGAAACAACTTGGGTGAGTTTCTTACCTCATTGTCGAAAACCGTCAAAGCCCATTTTGTCTCTTCTTTACTTGATTCTTCTTTGCAAGCCTTCTTCTTCTTCTTTGGCCTCTTCCTTCATTCAAGTTCATTGTCTATTTTAGATTTTTGTTTAATAAACTTATTAAGATTCATTAAAAGTTCAATGTCCTCATTGTCCTCATCACTTGAGTCATCACTCAAGTGGCATTTCATAGTCCGAAGTGCCAAATCCTTCCTGTTCTTTGGAAGGTGGTCTATGTGTTTATTGAGTTCATTATGTTCCAAGAAGGCCATTTCATAGGTCATTAAAGACCCAATGAGTTCTTCAAGAGATAAGTCATGTAAATTTTTAGCTTCTTGTATTGCTGTTACTTTTGGATCCCACTCTTTTGGAAGGGATCTTAAAATCTTGTTTACTAAATCAAAACTTGAAAAATATTTACCAAGACTTTTCAAACTATTGACGACATCCATGAAACGGGTGTACATATCGCCAATAGTTTCGCTTGGTATCATTTGGAAGAGCTCAAAATCATGCAATAAGAGGTTTACTTTTGAGTCTTTAACTCTACTAGTTCCCTCGTATATGATTTCAAGTGTTCACCAAATATCGAAAGCCGTTTCGTACATTGAAATCTGATTGAGCTCGTTCTTATCTAAAGCGCAAAATAAGGCATTCATAGCCTTTGCATTCAAGGAAAAAGATTTTCTCTCTAAGTCCAACTATTCGTTTGTCGGTTTAGAGGGAAGTTGAAAACCATTTTCAATAATGTTCCATAAATCTAAGTCCATTGAAAGTATGAAAACTCTCATTTGAGTTTTCCAATAAGTGTAGTCCGATCCGTTAAAGAACGGTGGATGAAAAACCGAGAAGCCCTCTTAAAAACCATTTAGAGCCATTTCTCACAGGTATAAATCTGAAAGAGAAAGAATGTGGCTCTGATACCAATTGTTAGAGATCGAGTGGCACTAAGAGGGGGGGTGAATTAGTGTAGCGGTAAAGAATGATAGATTTTTCAGCGATTAACACAAGTTCGGAAACTTCGTACGAATGAATGCAGCGTTTAGTTTGAACCCGGAAAGATTGCGTTTTAACTTTAAAGCATACGTAAGAAAATGAAGATGAAGTTGAGTAAATAAGGCAGCATATGAAAATGGTTTGCAGCAAAGTAAGTTGCGAGAAAGTAAATGCAAACCGATTTATAGTGGTTCGGTCATCCGACCTATCCACTTCCGAAGCCTTCTCCGATGAGGCTCTCAACTTTCACTAGCAAATGCTTTTGTAGGGGAAGGACCAAATACCCCTCTTACAACCCTTTTACAAGAGGTTCACACTCTTACAAGTTTTCACAAAGAGAAGGAAATGAGGTGAACACTTAAGCAAATGAAGAACAAGACTTTCCCAAGACTTATTTTCAAAATCTAACTCTCCAAGGGTTCACTCTCAACTGAGAAAAGGGGGGTATTTATAGATCCAAAATGGATTTAAATTTGGGCTCCAAATTTGAAATCAAATTGGAGTTCCCGGTGCTGGGGTGGTGCTATCGCCTGTCAGAGGCGGTGCTACCGCCTGTCAGTCTGGCAGACTAACATAGCAGGGGCGATACTACCGCCCCAAAGCGGTGCTTACGCCCCAACCAACCACGGTGCTACCTACCGCCGCTCTTGGCTGTTGGCGTGCAAGGCGCCCAACACACAAGTTGTTGGGCGATGCCACCGCCCAACACACATGCTGTTGGGCAGTGCTACCGCCCAGTACATAGCTGCTGCTGGGCGGTCCCACCGCCCAGCACATATCAACTTCTGGTTTGGGCTGAAAATTCGGCCCAAACCGGTCCCAAACAAGGCCCAATGGGCCCATACTTGGGTTAAAGGATTAATACCTAATCCTAACCCAAATTAATGTGCTAACTACGAAATTAAAGACATTCCTAAGCTATTACAAAGTTCGCAAGTCAAGTCTTCTTCCGGCGAGCTTCCGGCAAACTTTCGACGGTCTTCCGACAATCCCTCGGAAACCATCCTGCGGACTCCCGGCAAGCTCTCGGACTCCATGATGATTTTGGCGAGTTCCCCCGAGCTTCTTTGGTAAGCTCCGATCTTTCTTGGCAAGCTCCGCGAACTTCCGTTGAACTTCCGAAAACCCTTCAGCAAGCTCCCTACTCGTTCTCGGCCGGTTCCAACAGCACTCCCAATGAATCTTCGGACTTCCATTGAACACTCGAACTCCCAATGATCCATCGCACTTGGCTTCGGCCCTTTGTTTCGCTTTACGTCTTCATCCTTATAGTAGTTACTCCTGCACAAACAAACACCAAACACCCTACTTCAATATAGACAGTTACTACAACACGAATTGATATTCAGTTGCCCGGCACGTCATTAGTCGGTACTTCGTCCGATCCTTCGGCACATCGCCCTCTCTTGCGGCTTATTGCCCAATCGACGGTTGACCTCCACAACCCCGATATCCATGGTGCAACTCCGCACTTCTTGGTCCGATGCCCAACGTCCGAAGCCTTCTACCGAAAGTCGACCGAACCTCCGGCTCGACATCCAATATCCTGACGTGATCACCTCCGATGCAGCGTCAATTCCTCCAGCGTCAACTGTCTAATCCTGATCGATAGTAGACCTGCGTAACTCAACACGCAGTTAAACAACAAAACACACTCAGTTAGTTTCATCATCAAAATCCGAGATTCAACAATTTTTAATGAAGTTTTTAAATTTAAGAAAAACAATTTTGATGATGATCTTAGTTTTGATGGTTTAAATTTGAATGAACCCTCTCCTCAAAATAGTACCTTGGATGCATCTTCTTTCGAATTTTCCTTACCTAAGGAATGGAAGTATGTAGATGCCCATCCTAAGGAGCTAATTATAGGAGACACATCAAAAGGGGTTCAAACTCATTCCTCTTTTAAAAAATTTTGTGCCCATGCTGCTTTTCTTTCTCAAATTGAACCTAAGTACATTGACGATGCCTTGAAAGATGATTCTTGGGTTATCGCAATGCAAGAAGAGTTGAATCAATTTGAGAGGAATGAGGCATGGAAGCTTGTTCCTAGACCTAGTAACCATTTAGTTATTGGTACTAAATGGGTCTTTAGAAACAAGCAAGATGAATATGGTATCATGGTTAGAAACAAGGTTAGATTAGTGGCCAAAGGTTTCAACCAAAAAGAAGGTATCGATTACGAAGAAACCTTCACTCCTATGGCAAGATTAGAAGCCATTAGGATGCTCCTTGCCTATGCTAGTAGTAATAACTTTAAGCTTTTTCAAATGGATGTCAAAAATACTTTCTTAAATAACTTTATTTCCGAAGAAGTGTATGTTGAACAACCACCCGGATTTGAAAACTCGCTTCTTCCCAATCATGTGTTTAAACTAACTAATGCTCTCTATGGATTAAAACAAACACCTAGAGCTTAGTATGCGAGGCTTAGTTCCTTTCTTATTTTAAATAATTTTACTAAAGATAAGATTGATACTACATTGTTTATTAAATATTTTGAAAATAACTTTCTTATTGTTCAAATCTATATTGATGATATTATTTTTGGTTCTTCGAATAAATCACTATGTGAATCATTTGCCAAGTGTATGAGTCATAAATTTGAAATGAGTCTAATGGGTGAATTAACTTTCTTTTTAGGATTACAAATTAAACAACTTAGTGATGGTATATTTCTTAATCAAACAAAGTATACATTAGAATTGTTAAAACGATTTAACATGGATGGTTCAAAAGTCATCAACACTCCTATGAGCACTTCCACTAACATGGATGGTTCAAAAGAAACAACACCAATTAGCGAACATCTTCTAATGCCTAATTTGACTTCATTAGAAGAGAATTAGGCATGCTAAATTGTTTTAATACATGATGTTGTTTCTTTTTCGAAAATTTTCAACTTCGGGTTTCATTGTCTCATCTTGATATTATCTCTTTGTTTTTTGGATGACATCTTTAGAATATCATCTTTTGATTGGAGTTCTCATCGTAGTATTTTTTATTCTCCTTTTCGATTGATGAATTTTTGAGTTATGTCATGCCTTTTGATGAAATGATTAAAATTTCAGTTTTGATAGTCTCACCTTGATATTATATTTTCATATTTTAATGACATCTTTATATCATGAAGCTCTCATTTTTATCTTTTGATCATAATCTTGATGAAAGCTATCATGATGTTATTTTCCTCTTTCTTCAAATAATGGATATTAATGATGTAGTAAAAACTAATTTTATACCCTGATAGGACCCTAGCAAGGTTAGGTCCTACTCAACCATGTAGCAGCTAATAAAAACCCTGTGAGAATGTAATAAACCCCACCTAGCCACCTCTATCCTATAAAGAAGAGAGGCTAGGGTTTATATTTGGGTCTTTGGGCTTCTTAGCCGCCCCCCCCTTGTTACTGGGCCGGCCCGCTAAGGTTGAGGGCAAATTGGGTAGTTCACTTAGGAAGCAGCCCCTAGGGCTAGGGTTTGGAGCTCTATATAAGCTTGTAGCCTCCACCTCTTTAGAATAAAAAAGATCAATCAAGAATTGCAGCCACTAGGTTACTTGGAGGGTGGAACCCCTATAGCGTTCCAAGGGTTGATCCCCCTCAAAGATCAATCTCGATAGAATTCCTTTGGGGTTCTATCATCTGGTATCAGAGCAGCGATCTTGCTGCTTTTGCTGCCATCCCTGCCGCCCACCATTAGCCAAGCAATTCCCATAATTGCTCTTGACGTCATCGTCTCCACTGTCATCTCTTGACGTAGATCAAATCAATCTACAATCGCCACCTCTAATTGCATCAGAGATTTGGTATTTTTCTACCACCAATACCTTTTGCTGCTACAATTTTTCATCTAAAATATCAAAAATAAGTTTTTCTATCAATCCCTTGCCTGCAAATTCCTTGCGTCGCAAAAGTTACCATCTTTGCGAATGAAGGATCACTGCAGAAAATTTCAGCCGCGTGTTGCTGCCTTTAACCGATCTAATTGTTATCCTTTTTGAACAAAATTTTTTGTGCACCTCATAGATCATCTTGGCTCCCATCCATGATTGATCTATTGTGGAATTCATCAAAAAAAAATTCGTGTGTTGCTGCAATCTCTCGTCGCAATCTACTGAAATTTTTCGACGAGAATTCTGCTATCGCAACTACTTGCACCGATTTCTTTACTGCTTTGCTGCCAAAATTTCTTGATCCAATTTATTATCCTTATTGCTATCTAAACTAAGATTCTACTATCAAACCCCCTCCTCAAACCCCTGAGTTTTCGCTGAAAATTTCATCGAGAAATCGCTATTTCTTCGACGACAATTTTGCTCTTACGAGGCAGCGCACATAGGCAGCAATTGCCATTGATTTTTGTCATATCTTTGCTGTAATCTATCACAGATCTAAAACCCTCTTCCCTAACCTTCATCCACTACCATCACAGCCCAAAAGCTCCATCAAACCGTAGCCCCAAACTGCACCCAAAATAGCCACAAAACAAGCCTAAACCGCAGCCTACATTCACCAATCCACCAACCCTTTCAACCACCACTTCTCTCAACCAATACATGCCTTTAACTCGACAGCAAAAAAGAGATCTTAATATTACAGATTTGGAGACATATGTTATGGCATCCGAGGAGGCAATTGATGCTAAATTCGAAGCCTTCGAGACACGAATGGAGGAGAAGATTCGGACTCTCTTTGCCGAACTTAGTTTGGGTCGACCACCGAGCCCAAAGAAATCACATCAAGGGGAGAGCTCTAATTGAAGAGATGACCTCCAGGAGAGGAGAGGCTCTATGACCGATCCCCACTATCCATGCATGAGGGTGGACTTCCCTAGATGGGAAGAAGGAGACCCGATTGGTTGGATCTCGTGCGCGGAGCGATATTTTCGGTACCACAAAATCGCAGATGCATCTATGGTAGAAATTGCAGCTATAGGGGATGTGCCGAAGGCAATCATAGAGGAGAATATTTTGATTCCCAAAAATATCACAAGTCAAGAATTCAAGGTCATGATTTCAAGAGATTAAGAGATGAATCAAGAATCTTTAATAAGTCTTATTCAAATTCATAAAAGATATCAAGTCGAGCAAAATTTCTTTTAAATCAATATTCAAATCATGACAAGTGATATTTTAAGTGTTTACATTAATATTTCAATCATCAAGTCATGTGTATTAAAACATAGGAGAAAAATCAAATTGTGCATGCAATGTTTCAATCTTCAAAACATATTTTCTCAAGTTGAGTATCAATAAGTTAAAAGAAAATAATTTATGATTCATTTGGATTTTTCTTCAACAATATGGGAGAATCATGGTATGAAGTGAGAGATCTTGAAAGACTCAAGTTATCAAGATCACAATGTAGTTTAAGCTTATTCAAATCAAATTATTAAGTTAAATCATCAAAATCAATTTCGAGATTCATAAAATATCATGAAATCATTAATCTTGATAAGATAGGAAAAATATCTTCTTTTTAAGTTATTTGTTTCATACAAGTGTGCTCATATTTCTAAAATGAGTATCAAATTCAAGACCAAAACATGAGTTTGTCATCAAGATATAATGCCTTTAAATACACATGATATCATAAAATCATTAAGCATGACAACCAACTATCATTATCAATGATGATTACATAAGGTATGTCCAATTATTTATATGAAAGTCATCATTATATTACTTTAAAATATAAGTTATTATTTAGCCCATTAAGATCAAAAGCATTACACGTAAAGCATCATGATAGTGTAATTTCTCATTTTTTATGTGTTCCATTTCAAGTGATTTGACATTCATATGAATGTTCAAATTTTTCATATGAAAATGTCATGCATCATATTTAAAAACAAAAATAGCATCAAAATCATTTTAATTCTTTCTTACATTAGTTATAACAAGATGATCGATACTCAAATTTTTTGGTAAAATCATGCATCATTTTATAAATCTAAAAAATAATTTTCGTCATGAAAATCATCAAGTCCAAATGTAATACAAGGCAACATTAAAATCACATTTCTTTCATTTGGAAAATTTATGGGTTATGTCTTTATAATTGATTTCATAAAGACATGTATCATCTAAAAATTTCATCATAAAAAGGGTCAAGGCCCATTAATCCAAGATAGAAGTTTTTTAAATCAACATCACTTCAACAACTCATGCATGATATAAAATCATCAAGCATCATATTTAGAGACAATGTAAACCATCAAGATACTCATGCATGGGTTGATTCTATTAGGTGTCTAAACATTATCACAAATCATATAATCATCATTCATATTTTTACTTTTCAAAAATACTATAAAGAAAAGCATAGTATAATTTTTAAAATATTTTTTTAATTTCTAAAAACACAAGAAAAGCATAAAAAAAATTCCTATTAACTAAGTTAAGCATTCATGGAAAGCATCATGTAATTTTAAAATAAGGTAGAAGCAACTTGAGTGAGTTTCTTACCTCATTGTCGAAAACCGTCAAAGCCCATTTTGCCTCTTCTCTACTTGATTCTTCTTTGTAAGCCTTCTTCTTCTTCTTTGGCCTCTTTCTCTGTTCAAGTTCATTTGTGCTTTTTAATTTTTGTTTAATGAACTTGTTAACATTCATTGTTATGTGTTCAATGTCCTCATTGTTCTCATCACTTGAGTCATCACTCAAGTGGCATTCATTTGTCCGATGTTCCAAATCCTTCTTGTTCTTTAGAAGGTGGTTCATATGTTCATCATGTTTCAAATGTTCGAATAAACTCATTTCATATATCATTAGTGAACCGATTAGTTCTTCCAATGAAAAATTATTTAAATTTTTAGTCTCTTATATTGCGGTTACTTTTGGATCCCAACTTTTTGGGAGGGATCTTAAAATCTTGTTAGTGAGTTCAAAATTCGAAAAACATTTACCAAGACTTTTCAAGATATTGATAACATCCGTGAAGCGGGTGTACATATCGCCGATAGTTTCACTTGGTGTCATTCGGAATAACTCAAAATCATGCAATAAGAGGTTTACTTTCGAGTCTTTAACTCTACTAGTTCCCTCATGCGTGATTTCAAGTGTTCGCCAAATATCGAAAGTCGTTTCGCACATTGAAATCCGATTGAAATCGTTCTTGTCTAAAACGCAAAATAAGGCATTCATAGCCTTTGCGTTTAAAAAAAAGACCTTTTCTCCAAATCCGACCATTCGTTCATCGGTTTAGAGGAAGGTTGAAAGCCATTTTCGATGATGTTCCACAAATCCAAATTCATTGAATGCATGAAAACTCTCATTCGAGTTTTCCAATATGTGTAGTCTGAATCGTTAAAGAACGGTGGACGAAAAACCGAAAAGCCCTCTTGAAAACCATTTAGAGCTATTTCTCAAGGGTGTAAATCCGAAAGAGAAAGAACGTGGCTCTGATACCAATTGTTAGGGATCGAGCGGCACTAAGAGGGGGGGTGAATTAGTGCAGCGGATAAAACGATAGATTTTTGGTGATTTAAAACAAGCTTTGGAAACTTCGTACGATAAAAGCAACGTTTCGTTTGAACCTGGAAAGATTGTGTTTTAACTTTAAAGCATACGTAATAAGATGAAGATGAAGTTGAGTAAATAAGACAGCAAGTGGAAAGGATTTGCAGCAAAGTAAATAGCAAGAACGTAAATGCAAACCAGATTTTTATAGTGGTTCGGTCATCCGATCTACGTCCACTCCCGATTCCTCTTGCTTGAGGCCACCAGCTTTCCACTAGCTATCCTCCTTCCAATGGGTGAGGATGAACTCCCTTACAACTCCTCTCCTTTTGACGGGCTTAGGAGATAACCCTTATAAAGCACTCTTACCCCTCTCTTGGACTAGAACACTCTTAAGACTTAGAGGGAAGATTTAACACACTTTCAAGAGAGTTTCCCCCTTCTTTTTTTTAGTTCTAGACAGCATTCATCCAAGAATGTGAGGGGTATTTATAGGCCTCAAAGTGATTCAAATTTGGGCTCCAAATTTGAAATCAAACTGAGTTTCCTGGTCTTTGGGCAAAGGCTACTCTACTTTGTCAAAAGGCGGTGCTACGCTTGTCGGGCCTGGCAGATCGACACACCAAATGGTGCTACCGCCTGGCTTTCCATGCGCTGGGCGGTGCTACCGCCCAGCCTGCTGGTTGGGTTTGGGCCAAAAACTTTTGGCCCAACCTTGTCCAAATCAAGGCCCAATGGCCCATACTTTGGGTTTTTAAGATTAACACCTAATCCTAGCCCAAATTAATGTGCTAACTACGAAATTAAAGACATTCCTAAGCTATTACAAAGTCCGCAAGTCAAGTCTTCTTCCGGTGAGCTTCCGGCAAACTTCCGGTGGTCTTCCGACGATTCCTCGGAAGCCATCCTGCAGACTCCCAGCAAGCTCTCTAACTCCACGATGATTTTGGCAAGTTCCCCCGAGCTTCTTTGGCAAGCTCCGATCTTTCTTGGCAAGCTCTGCGAACTTTCGATGAACCTTTCGGCGAACTTCCGAAAACCCTTCGGCAAGCTCCCTACTCGTTCTCGGTCGGTTCTGGCAGCACTCCCAACGAATCTTTGGACTTCCATCGCACTTGACTTCGGCCCTTTGTTTTGCTTTACGTCTTCATCCTTATCATAGTTACTCTTGCACAAACAAACACCAAACACCCTACTTCGATTTAGATAGTTATTACAACACGAATTGACATTCAGTTGCTCGGCACGTCATTGGTCGACGCTTCGTCCGATCCTTCGGCACATCGCCCTCTCTTGCGGCTTGTTGCCCATTCGACGGTTGACCTCTGCAACCCCGATATCCATGGTGCAACTCCGCACTTCTTGGCCCGATGCCCGACATCCGAAGCCTCCTACCGATAGTCGACCGAATCTCCAACTCGACATCCAATATCCTGACGTGATCACATCCGGCGTAACGTCAATTCCTCCAGCGTCAACTGTCTAATCATGATCGATAGTAGACCTGCGTAACTCAACACGCAGTTAAACAACAAAATACACTCAATTAGTTTCATCATCAAAATCCAAGATTCAACAGCAAGATGGTCGACCACTCGCATACACTCGCAAGGTGTTGTCTCCCTCCCATCAAAAAATGTCTATCTATGATAAGGAGATGCTCATCATTGTGCATGCAGTAACAAATTAGAGACCCTACTTGATTGGCCAATGATTTCAGATTAAAACCGACCATAGAAGCCTTAAGTACTTTTTGGAGCAGAAGATATCATCCCCGGAGCAACAAAAATAGGTAACCAAACTTCTCAGATTTGATTATGAAATTATTTACAAAAAGGGGAAAGAAAACGTTGTTGCAGATGCACTCTCACAGCTCCCTCAACAAGCTGAATTTTTGGTCATCTCTCTTCCTATCACCGGCTTCCTCGAGGGCATTAGGGAGGAATGGAAGAAGGATCCAAAAACTAGCAACATCATAAAAAAATTTAGAGGAGGATCCAAGCACAATAGCTCACTATACTTGGGATTCGAGGGATCTACGCTATAAAGGTCGTATTGTGCTTATACCAAACTCCTCTTGCATCAAAGTCATTCTGCACAAAATGCACTTCACACCTTCAGCAGGGCACTCCGGACTTCTAAGAACCTACAAAAGATTGAAGCAAAACTTTTATTGGAAAGGGATGAAAAAAATTATTTCTGAATACGTAGCACAATGTGATGTATGTCAACAGCAAAAATGTGAAACAGTGGCGAGTCCAGGGAAACTACAACCACTACCCATGCCTGACTTGGTGTGAACTGACATCTCCATGGACTTCATCGAAGGGCTACAACCTTCCAAAGGTAAAAGTACAATCCTTGTGGTGGTTGATCGACTTACGAAATATGCTCATTTTTGTGCTGTGCGAAATCCCTACACTGTTGTTAGTATTGCTTAGATTTTCATAGAAAATATTGTTAAACTGCATGGAATGCCAAGGTCCATTGTAAGTGATCATGACAGGGTCTTCACTAGTAAATTTTGGACCGAGTTATTTCAGTTGCAGGGCACCAAACTTAAGATGAGCACTGCATATCATCCACAAACTGATGGCCAAACAGAAGTGGTGAACAGGTGTTTAGAGACATACCTTTGGTATTTTGCCAGTGATCGGCCAAAGGAGTGGACAAAATGGCTCCCCTGGGCCGAATGGTGGTACAATACTACATATCATTCATCTACAAAATGTACCCTATATGAAGCATTATATGATCGGCCGGCTCCTGTGATTCCAAAGTATGTAATTGGCTCCTACTAAGGTAGATCAGGTCGACCAAGATTTAATTGACAGGGACAAACTCCTATAGCTGCTAAAGGATAATCTTTCTACCGCTCAAGCTAGAATGAAGCAACAAGCTGACACACGAAGAAGCGAAAGAGAATTTTTTGTAAAAGATTCAGTTTATCTTCGCCTACAGCCATACAAACAACTATCCATCAGCACACGAGCCTCCATGAAGCTATCTCCACGTTTTTATGGGCCCTATCAGATCATAGAGCATATTGGAGCTATGGCGTACAGACTTAAATTACCTGAAGATGCCAAAATTCACCCTATCTTCCACGTGTCATGCTTGAAGCCCAAGTTGGGAGAACACGAGACACCCCAGATCCAACTGCCCAACACCATTGATGATGAAAATATTCAAGCCCAACCACAAGCCATCCTCGACCGCAGAGTCATGATGCATCGTCGATGTCCCTCTACTGAAGTACTAGTACATTGGACTAATTTACCACTCGAAGATACCACATGGGAATCATATGAGGAGTTGAAGACCCGGTTCCCTGAGTTCATGGAACCCCAGCCTTGAGGACAAGGCTGATTTGAAGAGGGCAGGCTTGATAGGACCCTAGCAAGGTTGGGTCCTACTCAACCATATAGCATCTAATAAAAACCCTGTGAGAGTGTAATAAACCCCACCTAGCCACCTCTATCCTATAAAGAAGAGAGGCTAGGGTTTATATTTGGGTCTTTATTAGATGCTATAGGGGATAAGACTGGAATCATAAATTCTCATGGGTAAAACTATCTTTTGCCCAAAACCCTGACCCCTCTCACTACTTAGCTGCTATGTGGCCGTCACCACCCTACCGGCGGCGGCCACTACACGGTGAACACACCGGCCTCCGACCGCGGGCGGTTCACCCACGGGTGATGCTACCCCTTGTGGGCGACCACTGCCTCCCGATGGCACCGCCCTTGTGGGTATGCACCCCTGCGGGCACCGCTACAAACTGGTCGCCCTCAGGCGAGTGCTGCTACGGGCTGGTCGCCCGCAAGCGGGGGCCCCTGCGGGCTTTGTGCCCTGGGCGGCGGTCACCCCAGCGGCGAGGCCGCCACAACGGACATGCACCACCACTGTGAGCTCTTCTGCTCGGGGGGCAGTGCCCGCAGGCCACCGTAGGCAGCGTTGCCCCGGCGGGCGCTACCCGCCCTTACGGACAGGCCGCCCCACAGGGACTGTTGCTGCGGGTGGGCCGGTAGCCACCTACCTGCAGGCCTTGTGCCCGCAGCCACCGCCACTACCGCCGATGCAGGCAGCAAGGCTGCAAGCAACCTCTTCACCACTGTGCGAGCGCAGTAAGGGCAGCAACAGTTGCTGCCCTTCCTCGCCTTTTGCACCCACAATTTTGGTGTCAAAAGTAGATCTAAAACACAACACACGTAGTTTAAGATCCGATCTTCGTACGAACAACCTAGCTCTGATACCATTGTTGGGAAATCCTTCTGGGGATCGACAACTCATGCATAGCATAAGAACAAAATTAAAACACCCCAGATTTTTCGTACAAAGGTTCCGTCATCATGCGAAGATCGGTGCGTCAAAACAAATCTGCGAAAACTTCATGTGTAAAAGAAAATAACTAGAGAGATCGTATATCCCTGAATCCTTGCAGATCTGTAGGAAGGATGTAGGAGGTCAAGCGTCCTCCTCTTTAGCGATATCCACACGGCAGAGACTATGACGATGCACCTCTCTAGGGAGAGGAGAACAGAAGGTGACTACAAAAAAACCCTCAACCTATAAAGCTTTGGTTCCCTCTTATTTATAGAGGCCCCCTGTAAACCCTAATGGATCTTACCCTGTTGGGTATTAGATCTCCATCTTATTACCTAAGCCTCTTGGATTAGTGGGTCTCTACCCAATAATCTCTTATTAGCAATTATTGGATCTCATTTGAGGATCCAATAATTCAGGGGCTTAATGGATATCTAATAAGTTAGGGGCTCTAGCGAATATCTTATATCCGAACCTCTACTCGTCGTAACACCTACCATATGTGTGTGACCCTCTAGGCCCAATATCGAGCTGGCCATGAGTCATACTTGTTAAAACTCTTTCTGACTTAGTGAATTATTATCTCTATAATAATTCACCCAACTCATCAACTGCGGACGTACTAGGCCACTATGCCATAGCCCCCAGACGTTACAGGGGAATCCAATCCTTTGGACCTATCTATCCTCAGTTACCATGTATCTATAGTCCCTTATCCATCTAATATCCCAGAGACCCTATACCGGGCATGGTGCTATTAAACCCATACGGTCTCTCCTCGAGTCTTGCTCTTGTCGGATTCTCATGGAGAACTCTTTCTCTCTCAATCCGAATAACCTTGGCCAAGGATTTGTTCGAGCAAGAATACATGGGATATTCCTCTCATGATACTGAGAGCAGATGATCCTCTATTGATACTCAATAGCCCTTGTAAGATTGGTTACCACTCCCAATAATCGGTTGTACTAGATCTGAAATTTTCTAAACCTATAAGTTTTGTATCAAAGAGTAGAGTACTCATACAGGATATCCTTGGTGTCTCAAGTCTAAGGAATAGATACACTATTGGGACTACGGAATCACTATATGACGTGAGGTATCAATGACCATCCAGCATTTCGTAGGCAGATCAATCAGTGAACTCATTCCCCAATGAGCACCTGCACTATATCCTTAGTGTCCCCACACGAGTTGCTATGAGACCAGCCACCTCCATCATATGGACGGGTATACAGCACACCAGTCTATCCGGTTATCTCAATGTCCCTCTCGAGTAACCTATGACAAGGATTATTTAGGATCTGTGTTTAAAGGTGAATCGGTCTCATTATCGTGATCTCATCACGATCCGATTCCCATTGCACAGATCCAAGGATATCACAATATATGCAACATGCAAGATAAAGTGATAAAATGCCTAATAATATGCAAAGAGAAAAAGTGCATATCAAGTCACAAGTGCCATCATTCATGTGATTGGCTTGCAGGGCACATATGACTAGCATTTCTATCTTAATCTACTCCCACTAATTTTTCATAAAATACATAACTCCCTCTGGTATGTGAATCGAAGACCCCCGGTGGATGTTTCGTGGGGATCAGGATCCAATCGGTGTCTTAACGTAACCTCGAAGGACTCAACCAATCATGTTAAGCTCATAAAGGTAGGCAACTCTTGTCAATCGTAACTCCTTATGATTCTCATCCTGTTCGGCCTCCAAACTACCATGGCCTCAAGGGACTCGACCAACCATAATATTCGGTTAAGTCATCATCATTGTTACAAGATGAGTATGATTTGATAATATACGCTCGAGGGACTCGACCAAATATACCATGTCCTCAAGTCACCGATAATATCTCTATGTCAAAGGTAAGATAGCGAATCGTGATATAGGTGAGTCTCGAGGGACTTGACCAACTCAACCTACATCGAAAATCAGTTCCTACCTATAACAATGGAAGACCACATGGGTCAATCTAATTGTCTCACATTTATCGACTTAATATTATTGATAGAGGGGATTTTTTAATTCGGTCTTCTTATATGATGTGTCATACACATAAATATTTAATATATATATCCACATCGTATGTAAATATATATATATATATATCTAATAGGTGTATATATAATCACATATCACATGACCAATCATACCAGATGATCATGGATCATAACCTAATGTGATCAAGCTCGAGCCAGTGGGCTCAATCACTCACATCAAGATCTATATGTGCAACGGTGAATCTCCATACCCTGTGATCATCCATCTCATCCTCATCGGTTCTGTTGGCATCTCAATACATCTTCATTTTTTGTGATCATCCATTTCACTCTCGTGGGTCCCACTATCGCTTCCACGCTCCCGTCATGCCTCCTCATGTAATTAAAATTTAATTACAAGTATACAGGCCCAATAATAAATGGGAGAAGAAAAATAGAGACTCACAGGCCCCAATAATAATAATAATCACATGTACACACATATCACACAGTCCATGATCATCCATCTATTGAATCTCAGATTTTGATGATGAAACTAATTGATTATGTTTTGGTGATCTAACTGCATTTTGAGTCATACAGGTCTACTCTCAATCAGGATTAGATAATTGAAGCAAGAAGAATCGACATTGCATCGGAGGAAAATACGTCAGAAGATTGAACATCGAGCTGAAGGTCCGGTCAACGATCAGTAGAAGGCTTCAGACAAAGATTTCAGGCATCAGGCCAAGAAGAGTAGATTTGCGCTAAGGAGATCGGGGTTGCGAAGGTCAACGATCAATTAAGCAACAGGCCATAAGAGAGGACGATGCGCCGAAGTGTCGAATGAAGCATCGATGGACCAATGACGTATTGGGCAACAAATTAGATTAAGCTTTATAATAAATTATCTAGATCGAAGTAGGATTAAGGACTAATTGAGTTGAAATTGGGCCAACTCAGTTAGGGGCCAACTGGGCATGAATCAAGACTGTGTTGGGCCAAATGAAAGGCCCATACAGTACTCGGATGCCACGTCAGGCAGTGGCACTGCTAAGGTGGCGGTGGAACCTCTTAAAGGCTCAGTCTTCTAGACTGAGTCTGGGCGATGGTACCATCCAATGATAGTATGTCTAAGCGGTGGTACTGCCCAATGTCAGATAGATTGGGCGGTGGTACCACCTAGTGTCAAAACCCATTAGCGGTGGTACCGCCAGCACTAACGGTGGCACCGCTAGTACCTAGTAGACGATAGATTGGGCGGTGGTACCACCTAGTGTCAAAACCCACTAGCGGTGGTACTGCCAGCACTAACGGTGGCACCGCTAGTACCTAGTAGACCTAGGATAGGATGATTTTTGGCTCCAAGTTTGAATCCATTTGGAGCCTATAAATACCTCTCTCATCCTTGGTTAGAAGATACAAGCACACAAACTTTAAAAGTGAGAAAACGTTGTAAAAATCTCTTCAGAAATCCCTCCTCTAGCCTTCATTTGTTTTCAGCTTAAAGAGAGGAGTGAGAGCTTGTAAGGGTTATCTTCTGAGCCCATCAAAAGGAGAAGGTGTTGTAAGGGATTTAGTCTTCGCCTATTAGAAGGGAGACTACTAGTGGAAGCTGGTGGCCTCAAGTGAAGAGGAATTGGGGGTGGACGTAGGTCAAATGACCCAACTACTATAAAAATCGGGTTTACATATACTTTTTGCAACTTATCTTTCTGCAAACCATATTTGCTCACTACTCTACTGCCCTCATTCATTACGAATCACTTTCAAGTTTAAAACATTTTCAACACGGACTTAATCGCCAAAACCTTTCATTGAAATCACACGAAATTACCGAATTTGTCATATTTTACCGCTGCACTAATTCACCCCCCCTTTAGTGTCGAACTGATCCTAACACCATCCACATCATACATCACATGTACACATCATCATCATATAGGACTATTAGATAATAATAATTATAATTAATTAAACTATTTAATTAATTACTTTGTTGCCCTTTGGGGTACCCTACCATAGGGTATCCCCATATAGCAGGAAGTCCCTTATGTGACTAGGAGATCTCAGCAACTAAGGACTCCCTTGTGGCCAGAAATCCTAGGCCATAGGGCTATTTTGTGCTAGTCATATTTGCCTGCAAGCCAATCATATGAGTGATGGCAATTGTGATTTGACATACACTCTTTCTTTTGCTTATTATTATTATGTATTTTATCACTTTATCTTATATATTGCATATATTGTGATGTCCTTGGATCTATGCAATGGGAATCGGATCGTGATGAGATCACAATAATGAGACTTATTCACCTTTAAATATAGACCCTAAATAATCTCGGTCATAGGTTACTCGAGAGGGACATCGAGATAACCAGATAAACTGGTATGCTGTATACCTGTCCATATGATGGAGGTGGCTATCTCATAGCTACTCGTATGAAGATACTAGGGATATAGTACTGGTGCTCATTGGAGAATGAGTTCACTGATTGATCCGCTTATGGAATGATGGATGGTTATTAATACCTCATGTTAGATAGCGATTCCATAGTCCCAATAGTGTATCTGGTCCCTAGACTTGAGACACCAAAGATCTCCTGTATGAGTACTCCACTCTTTGATACCGAACTTATAGGTTTGGAAGTTTCAGATCTAGTACAGCTGGTTATTGGGAGTAGTAGCCAACCTTACGAGGGCTATTAAGTGTCAATAGAGGATCATCTGCTCTTAGTATCATGAAAGAAATATCTCATATGTTCTTACTTAAACAAATCCTTGGCCAAGGTTAATTGGATTGAGAAAGAAATAATTTCCTGGGAGAATCCGATTAGAGCGAGATTCGAGGAGAGACCGAATGGGCCTGATAGCACCATCCCAGCATAGGGTCGTTGGGATATTAGATAGATGAGGAACTATAGATACATGGTAACTGAGGATAGATATGTCTAAAGGATTGGATTCCCTTGTATCGTCTGGGGACTACAGCGTAGTGACCTAGTACGTTCGTAGTCGATGAGTCGAGTGAATTATTATGGAGATAATAATTAACTAAGTCAGAAGGAGTTCTGACAAGTAAGACTCATGGCCAGCTCGATATTGGGCCTAGAGGGTCACACACATATGGTAGGTGTTGCGATGAGTAGAGGTTCGGATATGAGATATCCGTCGGAGCCCCTAACTTATTGGATATCCGTTAAGCCCTTAAATTATTGGATCCTAAGATGAGATCCAATAAGAGCTAATAAAATATTATTTGGTAGAAACCCACTAATCCAAGAGGCTTTGGTAATTGGATGGAGATCCAATACCTAATAGGGCAGGATCCATTAGGGTTTACAAAGGGCCTCTATAAATAGGAGGGAACCAAAGGTCCATAGGCTGGGGTTTTTTGGTAGCCACCTTCTATTCTCCTATCCCCAAGAGAGGAGCATCGTTGCAGTCCCTGTCATATGGATTATCGCTAGAGAGAAGGACATTTGAACTCCTTCATCTAATCCTACAGATCTACAGGAATTCAGGGATATATGATCTCCCTAGGTACTTTCTTTCTACATATACAGTTTTTGGATTCGCGGATTTGTTTTTGATGCACCGATCTTCGCACGACGACAAAACCTTTTACGAAAATCTAAGGTGTTTTATTTTTATGTTCTTCCACTATGCATATGATGTCGCCCCCTGGAACTTTCTACAATGGTATCAAAGTCAAGTAGTTCGTGCGAAGATCAGATTTTAACTACGTGTATTGTGATTTAGAATAGCTTTTATCATCAAAATTGTTAGCACAAAAGACGAGGAAGGGCAGCAACTGTTGATGCCCTTGCCGTGCTCATAGAGTGGCCACGGCCAAGGTTGCAACAAGCAGTGCCGACAGCCTACAGACTACAAGCAGGCGGCCTGCCCACAAGGGCTAGTGTCACCTACAAGCGCTGCGCTCATAGGGGTGGTGCCGCCCGTGGGCCAGGAGTCGCCCACAGGGGCACCCCCTCAAAAGGATGGTGTCGCCCACAAGAGGAACAGCACCTGCGGAGGCTACACCCGCCTACTGGGGCAACGCCGCCGGCAAGCAAGATGCCCGTGGGCATAGGCGGCACACCGCCGCACCTCCCCCACGCATAGGCCACCATCGGCCGAGTGGCGGCAACCACAGCGCAGCGGCTGGAACACTGCAGAGGAGGGATTAGGGTTTTCAATCAAAAGATATTTTTGCTCCTAGGAATTTTTAAATTTTTAATTTTGTCCCTTCTGGCCGAATGATCAAAATGCCCTTCAAAATTCAGAAAATTTTCTGTATATCCTTGTTTTCAGAAAAATATTAGTTAATTAAAATATTTAATTAACTATTATTATTTATCTAGTAGTCTTATATAATAACATATACATGTGATGTATGATGTGGACAGATGATCATGGACCGTGTGATGTGATGTGTGTACATGTGATTATTATTATTAGGGCCTATGAGCCTCTATTTATTCTTATTTATTATCGGGCCTACGTGCTTGTAATTATATTATAATTACATGAGGAGGCATAACGGGAGTGGGACCCACGATGTTGAGACGGACGATCCGACGCATGGACATGCATTGAGATACCGACAGAACCGACAAAGCGAGATGGACGATCACAGGGTATGGAGATGCGATGAGGCACACAGATCTTGATGTGAGTGATTAGGCCCACTAGCTCAGGCTTGATTACATTAGGATGTGGTCCATGATCATCTAGTGTGATTGCTCATGTGATGTGTGATTGGTTATATGCCTACTAGATATGTATATATGCGATGTAGATATATATTAAATATGTATGTGTGTGATACATTATATTAGGAGACCAAATCAAAAATCCCCTCTATTAATAATATTAAGTCGGTAAATGTGAGGCAATTAGATTGACTCACGTGGCCTTCCATCGTTATAGGTAGAAATCGATTTCCGGTGTAGGTTAAGTTGGTCGAGTCCCTCGAGACTCACCTATATCACGATTCACTATCTTATCTATGATATAGAGATGTTACCAGTAACCTGAGGACATGGTATGTCTGGTCGAGTCCCTCGAGGGTATATCATTAAATTAGACTCATCATGTAATGATTATGATGACTTAACCAAACATCATTCTTGGTCGAGTCCCTCGAGACCATGGTGGTTCGGAGGCCAAATAGGATAGGAATCACAAGGAGTTGTGATTGGCAAGAGTTGCCTACCTTTACAGGCTTAACGTGATTGGTCGAGTTCCTTGAGGTTATATTAAGACGTCGATTGGATTCCGATCCCCACTAGAGATCCACTAGATGTCTTTGATTCACATACCGGAGGGTGTTGTGTGTCTCGCAAAAAATTAATGAGAATAGATTAAGATAGAAGTCCTTATCTTAACTATTTAATTTTTACAAAGTCTGCATGTTATTTATTTCTACTACATCTTTAATTTCAAAAAAATATCGCTTTCAAATCCTTTACGTGGTATACTTAATGCCTCACTGGTCCAAATTATATGGATTGGCTTTGCAATCTGAGAATCATTCTCACGACAGAGAAAATCATGCACGTCCTTGATATAATGATCCCTACGCCTGATGAAGGGGCAAGCAAGGATGAGATCACTCGTTATGTGAAGTACATAGATGATTCCACTCTTGCTCAGTGTTATATGTTAGCCTCTATGACTACTGAGTTACAGAGACAACATGAAAATATGGATGTCAATTCCATACTCCTGCATCTCTACAAACTATTTGAGGAACAGTGAAGAACTCAATGATATGAGATATTTAAGAGTCTTTTCCGTGTCAAGATAACTGTGGAGACACCTTTTCAGAACCATGTCCTTAAGATGATTGAGTGGATCGAGAAACTCACAAGTCTAGGAATTTTATGCTTTAGTCCCTACTAGATTCTTTTTCTTAGTTTATAATGAATTTTAATATAAACAAGCTTGAGATTATCCTCCCAGAGCTCCTCAATATGTTGAGAGAAGTAGAGAGCACCATCATGAAAGAGAAGCCAGTTCTCTATGTTGGTGAGACTAGAAAGAAAAGGAAGGCTGAGAAGTCCCGTAAGAAGGGCAAGGGCAAATTGGGTAAGGCAAAGGTTACTAGGAAAGACCCAACAAAGAACAAAGGCCAGTGCTTTCACTACGGTAAAGATGGGCACTAGAAGAGAAACTACAAAGAGTACCTTGCAAAGAGGGTGAAACAAAAGCTTGGAGAAGCTTCAGGTACATTCATGATCAGTCTCCGTTTGTCAGAATCTTATGATAACACATGGGTATTGGATACCGATAGTGCTTATCATATCTGCAATTCATTACAGGTTCTGGCAGGACCTAGGAGATTGAAGAGAGGCGAGATGGACCTTAAGATGGGCAGTGGAGCAAAGGTTGCTATAGTGGCTGTTGGCAAGGTCACCCTACATCTACCTGGTGGAGCTATTATTGCATTAGATGCATGCTATTATGTTCCTTCTATTATCAAAGATATTATTTCCATTTCATGTTTGATAGTTAGTGGATATAAATTAGTTTTGGAGAACAATAGTTGTTCAATAGCATTAGATGATGAGATCATCATGAGAGGAATATTGCATAATGGTTTATTTATGCTAGATACAGCTCCACACATCATAAGTGTAAGTGAGTCAAAGAGGAAACGAGAAAAGGTAAACAATGCATATCTATGGTATTGTAGGCTAGGTCACATCCATGAGGGAATGATTTAAAAGTTGCAGAAGAATTGATATCTAGATCCATTCGACTATGAGTCATATGCGACTTGCAAACCTTGTCTTCAGGGAAAGATGACCAACTCTCTATTTAGTAGAACTAGAGAGAGATCCATTGAGTTGTTAGAACTCATACATAGTGATGTATTTGGTCCCATATCGACTCATGTCATAAGTGGTTACTCCTACTTCATTACTTTCACTGATGATTTCTCAAGATACGGACATGTGTACTTGATGAAGTACAAGTCTGAGGCTTTTAAGAAATTCAAGGAATATAAAAATGATGTGGAGAATCAGACTAGAAAGAGTATTAAAACTTTTTGATCAGATCGAGGAGGTGAGTACTTGAGTACAGAGTTCACCCAGTTCCTCAAAGACCATGGGATTTTATCCTAGTGGATACCTCCTTATACATCGCAACTTAATGGTGTATCAAAAAGAAGGAATCTCACACTATTAGATATGGTGCGTTCTATGATGAGTTTCACCGACCTATCCATCTCATTCTGAGGATATGCCCTAGAGACTACAGCTTACCTTCTGAACAGAATTCCAACTAAGTCAATAGTGTCTACTCCATATGAAATATGGAATGGAAAGAAGCTCGATCTTAATGTTGTTAAGATTTGGGGGTGCCTTGCCCACAATAAGAGACACAACCCCGACAAGTTGAAATCCAGAATGGAATGGTGCAAGTTCGTGGGATACCCCAAGGAAACTTGTGGGTATTATTTCTATCACCCTGAGGACCAAAAGGTCTTTGTAGTCAAGAGAACAGTATTCCTTAAGAAGGAACACATTCTTGGTGGAGACAGTAGGAGCATGATAGAGTTGAGTGAGGTTGGAGAACCTAGCTCAAGCACCATTCCAAAGCCAAAATTTGTTCAGGTACCTAGCACATAAGTTCCAACTTTAAGTAAGTCCGGTAAAGTATCCCATCCTCCTGAGAGATATATGGGATATATCAGAAGAGAGAATGTTAAGGATATTGATTCTCAAACCTACGAGGAGGCTATTATGAGCATAGACTCTGGGAAATGACAAGAAGCCATGAATTCAGAAATGGATTCCATATACTCCAATAAGGTTTGGAATCTAGTTATTGCACCTAAGGGTATTGTACCCATTGGCTATAGGTGGATCTTCAAAAAGAAGATTAGAGTAGATAGAAAGGTAGAGACCTATAAAGCAAGACTAGTGGCTAAGGGGTATCGTCAAAGGCAAGGTGTTGACTATGACGAAACTTTCTCACCCATAGTCATACTAAAATCCATTCAAATTCTATTAGCTATTGCAGCACACTATGATTATGAGATCTGGCAGATGGATGTCAAAATCGTATTCCTCAATGGTAACCTCGAGGAGGAGGTGTATATGATACAGCATGAGGGATTCATGTCCAGGGATAACCCAAATAAAGTGTGTAGGTTACTTAGGTCCATCTATGGACTGAAGGAAGATTTCCAAAGTTGGAACATAAGATTTGATGAGGCGATCAGATCTTATGACTTCGTTAAGAACGAAGATGAGCCTTGTGTATACAAGAAGGTAAGTGGGAGCACTATCACCTTTATGGTATTGTATATGGATGACATCCTGATCATTGGGAATGATATAGGAATGCTCTCCACAGTAAAGGCTTGGCTATCTAGGCACTTCTCCATAAAGGACTTATGGGAAGCATCATGCGTATTGGGGATACGGATTTATAGAGATAGATCTAAGAGGATGCTTAGCTTGTCCCAGTCCAGGTACATAGACACCATTGTCAAAAGGTTTGGCATGAAAATTTCAAGAGAGGTCTCATACCAATGAGACATGTGTTAGGACTCTAGCTAGGAGAGTCCTAACCTGTTGGGACTCTAGTTATGAGAGTTCTAATTGAGTTTCATTGATAAAGGCATTCATGTAAATTCTATCTAACTGACCCTTATTAAAGAGATGAAGAGGGCGATTAGTGTTAGGATTAGTTGGGAGGTTGCTTCTTAGAGAAGCATTAAGAGTTTATTAGAAGTAGGAGTCTTGAGTAGGACAGTTTATTAAAAGTAGGAGTCTTGAGTAGGAGAGTTTATTAAAAGTAGGAGTCTTGAGTAAGAGTCCTAACAATAGAGAACTCTAGCTATACTAGGGGTCTTGAGTTGGAGTCTTATATAAGCATGTAACCTCTATCTCTTTGGAAGAAGAAAAGAAGATTCATCTACAGTTGCAACCACCAGGCCGACTACTTGGAGGGTGGAACCCCTATAGCATTCCAAGGGTTGATCCCCCACAAAGATCAAATCTACATAGAATTCCTCTGGGGTTCTATCATCTAGTATCAGAGCAGCGATCTTGCTGCTTTTGCTGCCATCCCTGCTATCCACTATCAGCCAAGCAATTCCCATAATTGCTCTTGACGTCGCCGTCTCCACCGTCATCTTCTGTTGTAGATCAAATCAATCTGCTGTCGCCACCTCCAATTGCATCAGAGATCTGGTATTTCTCCTATCACCAATACCTTTTGCTGTTGCAATTTTCCATTCAAAACATTAAAAATAAGTCTTGCTATCTATCCCTTGCTGTGAATTCCTTTCATCGTAAAAGTTATCATCTTTACGAACGAAGGATTGTGTAGAAAATTTCAGCCACCTATTGCTACCTTTTAACCGATCTATTTGCTATATTTTTTGAACAAAAATTCTTGTGCACTTCATAAATCATCTTGGCTTTCATCTGGGATTGATCTATCATAGAATTCATCTTTGAAACATTCTTGTGTTACTATAAATTTTCATTGCAAACCGCTAGAATTTTTTAACGAGAATTCTCCTATCACAACTTGCACTGATTTTGTTGCTATTATGCTACCAAAATTTTCTTGATCCAATTTGTCATCACCGCTGTTATCTAAACCTAGAATTTGCTGTTAAATTCCATCCTCAAATCTCAGAATTTTTGCTGAAAATTTCATCGAGAAATCGCTGTTTCTTTGACGACAATTCTGTTCTTACGAGGCAGCACATATCTACAGCAACTTCCATCGATTTGCTGTCAAAATTTTCTTGATCCAAATTGTCATCCTTGCTATTATCTAAACTGAGATCCTACTATCAAATCCCCTCCTCAAATCTATGGGTTTTCGCTGGAAATTTCATCGAGAAACCGCTGTTTCTTCGACGACAATTTCGCTCTTACGAGACAGCGCATATCGGTAGCAACTTCCACTGAATTCTGTCAAATCTCTACCACCATCTACCACAGATCTAAAACCCTCTTCCCTAACCTTCATCCACTACTATCATAGCCCAAAACTTTATCAAACCGTATCCCTAAACTGCACCCAAAACAGCCACAAAATAAGCCTAAACTGCAGCCTACATCCACTAATCCACCAACCCTTTCGGCCACCACTTCTTTCAACCAATACAAGCTTTTAACCCAGAAATAAAAGAGAGATCTTAGTATTACAGATCTGGAGACATATACTATGGCATCCGAGGAAGTGATCAATGCTAAATTCGAAGCCTTCGAGATGCGAATGAAGGATAAGATTCGGGCTCTCTTTACCGAACTCAGTTTGGGTCGATCATCGAGCCCGAAGAAATCTCATCTAGGAGAGAGCTCTAACCAAAGAGATGACTTCTAAGAGAGGGGAGGCTCTATGATCAATCCCTACTATCCACACGTGAGGGTGGACTTCCCTACATGGGAAGAAGGAGACCCGATTGGTTGGATCTCGCATGCGGAGCGATACTTTCAATACCACAAAACCGCGGATGCATCTATGGTAGAAATTATAGCTATACATCTTGAAGGGGATGTCATACAGTGGTTTGATTAGTTTAAACACACTCATGGAGTCCTCTCATGGCGACAATTCAAAGAAGGACTGCTGATCCGCTTCGGATCAATTGATTACTAAAACATTAACGGACAACTAGCAAAGATCCGACAAATCTCCACCATTCAAGAGTATCAAACCAGGTTTGAAAGGTTATCTAATCAAACTCATGATTGGTCTAAAAAACAACTATTGAGGATGTTTATTGAGGGCTTGAAGCCGAAGATCCGAAGAGAAGTTAAAGCACGATAACCGTATACGCTTATGGCAGCCATCTCTTTCGCACGACTTCAAGAGGAGCGATTGAACCACGAAGCCAGGAGGACTAGGGTCACTCCCCGACCAACAATATTGATGCCCTCAGCCCTCCCTACTGTCATCTGAGCTCCTACACCAAAAAGGTTGACAAGAGAAGAGCTTCGAGACCGATCTGCAAAGGGATTATGTTGGCATTGCGACGAGCCATGGAGTCATGAACATCATTGTAAAAAAGGGAGACTTCTTGTGATTGAACCAGTATAAGAAGAGGTCATTGAATAGCTAGAAGAGAGCCTTGAACATGAGGAAGAAGATGCAGAAGAAGAGCCATAACCGACCGACTTTATGGTACACGCGTTAGCCGGCTACTCAAATCTGCAAACGATGAAAGTTAGAGGCCTTCTCAAACAACAACTGATTACTATTCTCATTGACACATGTAGCACTAATAACTTCCTAAACAGTAAGGTTGCTGCTCGGATGGCATTCCATATCGAAGGTTGCACCAAGTTCGACGTAAAGGTCACCGATGATCGAATCCTAAAGTGCGACCAAAGATGCCCGCAGGTGAAACTATTACTGCAAGACCAAGAAATTGTTGCCGACCTCTTCCTCCTACCAATTGATGATTATGAGGCTGTACTGGGCATAGAATGGCTAACGACACTAGGTGACATCTCTTGGAACTTTTCTAAGTTAATTATGAAATTCTACTGCAAAGGCAAACAGGTCATCCTACGTGGGAAGTGCGGAAGCAATGTAACTACCATTTTGACCCAACGAATAGAGCAGAAGATATCATCCCCTGAGCAGCAAAACTGGTTAACCAAACTTCTAGGATTTTATTATGAAATTACTTACAAAAAAGAAAAAAAATGTTATTGCAGATGCACTCTCATGGCTACCTGAGCAAGCTGAATTTTTAGCCATCTCTCTTCCTACCACCAACTTCCTCGAGGACATTAGAGAAGAATGGAAGAAGGATCTAGAGACCAGCAACATTATTAAAAAATTGGAAGAGGATCCAAGTACAATAGCTCACTATACTTGATATTCGAAGGATCTACGCTATAAAGGCCATATTGTACTTATACCTAACTCCCCTTGCATCAAAATCATTCTGCACGAAATGCACTCTACACCTTCAGCAGGGCACTCTGGATTTTTGAGAACCTACAAAAGAGTGAAGCAAAATTTTTATTAGAGAGGGATGAAAAAAATTATTTCTGAATACGTGGCACAATGTGATATATGTCAACAGCAAAAAGGTGAAACAATGGCGAGTCCAGGGAAACTACAACCACTACCCATACCGGACTTAGTGTAGACTGACATCTCCTTGGACTTCATCGAAAGACTACCACCTTCTAAAGGTAAAAGCATGATCCTCATGGTGGTTGATTGACTTACGAAATATGCTTATTTTTGTACTGTGCGAAATCCCTACACTACTACTAGTATTACTCAGATTTTCACAAAAAATATTATCAAACTACATGGGATGCCAAGGTCCATTGTAAGTGATTGAGACAGGGTCTTCACTAGTAAATTTTGGAACGAATTATTTCAGTTGTAGGGCACCAAACTCAAGATGAGTACAGCATATCATCCACAAACTGATAGCCAAATAGAGGTGGTGAATAGGTGTTTAGAGACGTATCTTTAGTGTTTCGCCAGTGACCGGCCAAAGGAGTGGGCGAAATGGCTCCCATGGGCTGAATGGTGGTATAATAATACGTATCATTCCTCTACTAAATGTACCCCATATAAAGTATTGTATAGTCGACCAGCCCCTTTGATTCTAAAATATGTAATTGGCTCGGCCAAGGTAGATCAGGTCGACCAAGATTTAATTGACAGGGACAAACTCCTATAGCTACTAAAGGATAATCTCTCTACCGCTCAAGCCAGAATGAAACAGTAAGCCGACACACGACGAAGCGAAAGAGAATTTTCAGTAGGAGATTGGGTTTATCTTCGCCTACAACCATATAAGCAACTATCCATCAATACATGAGCCTTCATGAAGCAATCTCTATGTTTTTATGGGCCCTATCAGATCATAGAGCGTATTGAAGCTATGGCATACAGACTTAAATTACCTGAGGATGCCAAAATTCACCCTATCTTCCATGTGTCATGCCTTAAGCCTAAGTTGGAAAAACATGAGTCACCCCAGATTCAACTGCCCAACACCACTGATGATGGAGATATTCAACTGCCCATCACGATGCAAAATCGTGATGCGTTGCCGACATCCCTCTACTAAAGTACTAGTGTATTGAAATAATTTACCACTCGAAGATGCCACTTGGGAGAACTATGACGACTTGAAGATTAAATTTTTAGAATTCATGGAGCATCAGCCTTGAGGACAAGGCTAATTTGAAGAGGGCAGGTCTGTTAAGACTCTAGCTAGGAGAGTCCTAACCTATTGGGACTCTAGCTAGGTGAGTTCTAATTGAGTTTCATTAATAAGGGTATTCATGTAAATTCTATCTAGCCGACCCTTATTAAAGAGATGAAGAGGGCAGCTAGGGTTAGGATTAGTTGGGAGGTTGCTTCTCATAGAAGCATTAAGAGTTTATTAGATGTAGGAGTCTTGAGTAGGAGAGTTTATTAAAAGTAGAAGTCTTGAGTAGGATAGTTTATTAAAAATAGGAGTCTTGAGTAGGAGAGTTTATTAAAAGTAGGAGTCTTGAGTAAGAGTCCTAACAATAAAGAACTCTAGCTATACTAGGGGTCTTGAGTTGGAGTCCTATATAAGCATGTAGCCTCCACCTCTTTGGAAGAAGAAAAGAAGATTCATCTATAGTTGCAGCCACCAGGCCGACTACTTGGAGGGTGGAACCCCTATAGCATTCCAAGGGTTGATCCCCCTCAAAGATCAAATCTACATAGAATTCCTCTATGGTTCTATCAACATGGAATATCACTTTCTAGGAGTATGGCCCCAAAGACTCCCAAAGAAAGGGCACACATGGATATGATACCATATGCCTCAACAATAGGATCTATCATGTATGATATGCTATGTACCAAGTTTGATATAGCATATGCTCCAAGTGTCACGAGTAGGTATTAGGAAGATCTAGGCTTGGAGCACTGGAAAGTAGTAAAATGTATCCTTAAGTACTTAAAAAGGACCAATGATCTTTTACTCTTATATGAAGGTAGTAGCATCAGGGTTGAGGGCTATACGGACTCGAGCTTCTAGTTCGATGTCGATGATAGCAAGTCTAATTTAGGGTATGTGTTCACCCTGAATGGAGGAGCAGTGTGTTGAAAGAGTTCCAAGCAATACACTACTGCTGACTCGACCATAGAGGCGGAATACATTGCTACGATAGAGGCAGCAAAGGAGAGAATCTTGATGAAACAGTTCATCACAGATTTGGGAGTCATGCCGAGCAGCGAGGAGCTAATTCTCTTATATTGTGATAACTATAGGGCGATTACTCAAATAAGGGAACCCAGTCTCATTAGAAGTGTTCTAAAGAGGTTCCAGCTTATTAGAGAGATTGTGGCTCGAAGAGATATAGTAGTGGAAAGAGTTCCATCCGAAGATAACATTGCAGATCCGCTGACCAAGTCATTGTCTCAAATTGTCTTTGAGCATCACGGGGGCTTGATGGGGATCAAACACATAGATGATTGGCTTTAGGTCAAGTGAGAGATTGTTAGTCATATGCGCCCTGCAAGCCAATCACATGAGTAATGGCACTTGTGACTTAACATGCACTCTTTCTTTTGCTTATTATTATTAGGCATTTTATCAATTTATCTTGCGTGTTGCATATATTGTGATGTCCTTGGATCTGTGCAATAGGAATCGAATCGTGATGAGATCATAATAATGAGACCGATTCACCTTTAAACATAGACCCTAAATAATCCCGGTCATAGGTTACTCGAGAGGGACATCAAGATAACCAAATAGACTGGTGTATTGTATATCCATCCATATGATGGAGGTGGCTGGTCTCATAACTACTCGTGTGGAGACACTAAGGATATAGTATAGGTGCTCATTGGAGAATGAGTTCACTGATTGATCCACTTATAGAATGCTGGATGGTTATTGATACCTCACGTTATATAGTGATTCCGTAGTCCCAGTAGTGTATCTGGTCCTTAGACTTGAGACACCAATAATCTCCTGTATAAGTACTCCACTCTTTGATACCGGACTTATAGGTTTGGAAGTTCTAGATCTAGTATAGTCAGTTATTGGGAGTGGTAGCCAACCTTATGAGGGCTATTAAGTGTCAATAGAGGATCGTCCGCTCTTGGTATCATGAAAGAAATATCCCATGTATTCTAGCTTAAACAAATCCTTGGCCAAGGTTATTCGGATTAAGAGAGAAAGAATTCTCCAAGAGAATCCGATTAGAGCAAGACTCAAGGAGAGACCGTATGGGCCTGACAGCACCATGCCCAGTATACGGTCTCTGGGATATTAGATAGATATATGGTAACTGAGGATAGATAGGTCCAGAGGATTGGATTTTCCTGTATCGTTTGGGGACTACAGCGTAGTGGCCTAATATGTTCACAATCGATGAGTCGAGTGAATTATTATGGAGATAATAATTCACGGAGTCAGAAGGAGTTTTAACAGGTATGACTCATGGCTGGCTTGATATTGGGCCTAGAGGGTCACACACATATGGTAGGTGTCACGATGAGTAGAGGTTCGGATATGAGATATCCGCTGGAGCCCCTAACTTATTGGATATCCGTTAAGCCCCTGAATTATTGGATCCTAAGATGAGATCCAATAAGAGCTTTTAAGATACTATTAGGTAGAAACTCACTAATCCAAGAGGCTTGGGTAATTGGATGGAGATCCAATATCTAATAGGGCAGGATCCATTAGGGTTTACAAGGGGCCTCTATAAATAGAAGGGAACCAAAGGTCCATAGGCTAGGGTTTTTTGGTAGCCACCTTCTATTCTCCTCTCCCCAAGAGAGGAGCATCGTTGTAGTCCCTGCCATGTGGATTATCGCTAGAGAGAATGACATTTGAACTCCTTCGTCCAGTCCTACAAATCTATAGGGATTCAGGGATATACAATCTCCCTAAGTACTTTCTTTTTACACATGTAGTTTTAGTTTCGCGGATTTATTTTTGACGTACCGATCTTCGCACAACGACAGAACCTTTTACGAAAATCTAGGGTGTTTTATTTTTATGTCCTTCCGCTACACATGTAATGCTGCCCCTAGATTTTCCTACACCTTTCATGGCTAGGAAACCCTAGCCACCAAGGAGTCCCTTGCAACCAGAAAACCCTAATTGCAAGGCAGCCTTGGGTGGCCAAGAAACCTGGCTACTAGCTTGCCCCATGCGACCAAGAGTCCTGGTCGCTAGGGCAACCCTTGCGGTGAGGAAACCCTAACTGCCAAGGGTGACCCTTGCAACTAAGAAACCTGGCTATAGGGGCTGCCATGTAGCAGGCTGAGAGCAGCCTTGTTGCTCTCGTTCTTGTTGCTTTTGGCCAGGCTGAGAGCAGTAGGAAAAGGCTCTCGGCCAAGGCTGCAAGTAGCCTTTGGCCAATCTAAGGGGCAGCAATAGTTACTACCCTTTCTTCCTCTTTTATACTAATATATTTAACATCAAAAGCCCTCTATAAAATACCTCATAACAAATAAAAAATTATCGCACATATTTGATATTTATGATAAAAAATCACTACAATCGCGTAAAACAATTCTTACGTAATTGAACACAACACACGTAATTTAAATGCCAATCTTTTGCACGAGCAACCTGGCTCTGATACCACTATTGAAAAATCTGTGGTGACATCATATGCACAGCAGAAGAATAGAAATAAAAAATTATAGATTTTTTATAGAAAAATAGGCTCTCATCATCGTGCAAAAGTTGGTGCGCAAAACCCACGAAACCAAAACACTACGTGTAAGAAAATTACCTATGGAGATTGTATATCCTTGAATTCCTATAGATCTGTGGGACTAGATGAAGGAGTTCAACTATCCTCCTCTCTTGTGATAATCCACATGGTAGGGGCTACGACGACGCTCCTCAAATCACTGCTCAAATCTCCTCGCTGCGCACACTATACAATCAAGAAAGGGCTAGCCCTTCTTGTTATCCATGTTGGGATCTAGAGCGGCACTAAGAGGGGGGGTGAATTAGTGCAGTGGATAAAGATGATAAATTTTGATGATTTAAATAATTTTTGTACAACAAAAGATAATTCGTTTCAACGAAAATATATTAGAGAAATCGTATCGAAAAAGCTCTAACTTAAAAATGTTTGCAAGTGATAATGAAGCAGAGCATCAAATCAAATGGAAAGGGTTTGCAGTAAAGTAAATAACAAGAACAGAAATGCAAACCTAGATTTATAGTGGTTTGGTCATACAACCTACGTCCACTCCTGATTCCTCTTCTCTTGAGGCCACCGGCTTTCCACTATGTATCCTCCTTCCAACGGGCGAGGACAAGTTCCCTTACAGTGTTCTCTCCTTTTGACGAGCTTAGGAGATAACCCTTACAAGCACTCTCTCCTCTCTTTTAACTTAAATACAAGTGAAGTCTAAAAGAGGGGATTTCTAGAAAGAATTCTACAGTGATTTCTTACTTTCAAAGTGTATGTGCTTGTGTTTTCTAACCAGGGATGGGAGGGATTTTTATAGGCTCCAATTTGATTCAAACTTAGAGCTAAAAAATATCTCATCTCGGGTCTACCGGGTTCTGGTAGTACCACCGCCTGTCATTGGCGGTACCATTGTCAATCTGACTCTGACACTAGGCGGTACCATCGCCTGACACACTGACACGGTCAGTATACTAGCGGTACCACCACCCAGTCTTGGTGGTACCACTACCCCAGACTGCCTAGGAAGCTGGATCTGGGTGGTGCCACTGCCAGACAATGTCCAGCACTCTTGGTTGGGCCTTAAACCCGACCCAAACTGATCCAATACCAGGCCCAGTTGGCCCCTAACAGGATTAAAGGATTAACACCTAATCTTAACCCTAATTATGTGCTAATTATGAAATTAAAGATATTTCCTAAGCTATTACAAAGTCCACAAGGCAAGACTTCTTTCTCCGACAAGCTTCTGGAGAACTTCCAGCGGTCTTCCGTTGAAACCTCGGATACCATTCTATGGACTCCCGGTAAGCTCCTGGACTTCACGATGATTTTGGTGAGTTCCAACGAGCTTCTTCGGCAAGCTCCAATCTTTTTTGACGAACTCCAATGAATCTTTGAACTTCCATCGAACTCTCAAACTCCCAATGATCCATCGCACTTGACTCCGGCACTTTTTTCACTTTATGTCCTCATCGTTATCATAGTTAATCATGCACACAAGCCAAAACCATACTTCGATCTAGATAGTTATTACAATGTGAATTGACATTATATTGCTCGGCACGTCATTGGCCTATCGGTGCTTCGTCCGATTCTTCGGCGCATCGTCCTCTCTTGCAGCTTGTTGTCCAATCGACGGTTGACCTTCATAACCCCGATATCCTTGGTGTAACACCACTCTTCTTGGCCCGATGCCCGACATTCGAAGCCTTCTGCAGATTATCAATCGGACCTCCAGCATGACATCTAATATCCTGACGTGTTCCTCCAACGCAACGTCAATTCCTCCTACATCAACTATCTAATCCTGATCGAGTAGACATGCGTGACTTAAAACATAGTTAGATCAATAAACCACAATCAATTAGTTTCATCATCAAAATCCGAGACCTAATAGTCCACACGCCCCAAACTAGGGCTGTTGGCTAAGGAGGAGAGGTGGAGCAGAATAGGATGTGGTTGCCATAAACCCTAGCCTATGGGCCTTTGGTTCTCTCCTATTTATAGAGGTCCCTTATCAACTTAACCCTAATAGATCTTACCTTGTCGGGTATTGGATCTCCATCCAATTACCTAAGCCTCTTAGATTAGTGGGTCTCTACCGAGTAATCTCTTATTAACTCTTATTGGATCTCATCTATATGATCCAACAATTCAGGGGCTTAATGGATATCCATTAAGATAGGGGCTCCGACGGATATCTTATATCCGAACCTCTACTCGTCGCAACACCTATCATATGTGTGTGATCCTCTAGGCCCAATATCAAGCTGGCCGTGAGTCATACTTGTCAGAACTCCTTCTGGCTTAGTGAATTATTATCTCCATAATAATTCACTTGACTCATCAACTACGGACGTACAAGGCCACTACGCCGTAGTCCCCAAACGATACAAGGGAATCTAATCCTTTGGACCTATCTATCCTTAATTACCATTTACCTATAGTCCCTCATCCATATAATATCCCAGAGACTCTATACCGGGCATGGTGTTGTCAGGCCCATACGGTCTCTCCTTGAGTCTCGCTTAAATCGGACTCTCCCGGAGAACTCTTTCTCTCTCAATCTGAACAACCTTGGACAAGAATTTTTTTAAGCAAGAATATATGGGATATTTCTCTCATAATATCGAAAGTGGATGATCCTCTATCGACACTCAATAGCTCTCATAAGATTTGCTAGTTATAGGTGCCCTACAAGCCAATCACGTACGTGATGGCACCTGTAACACGCTGTATCAATCTCTTTGCTTATGATTATTGGTATTTTCTCATATTATCTGAAGATATATTGTGATATCCTTGGCTTTGTGCAATGGGAATTGGATCAAGATGAGATCATGATAATGAGACTAATTCACCTTTAAACATATACTGTAAAAAATCCTAGTCAATGCTTACTTAAGAGGGACATCGAGATAACTAGACAGATTGGTATGTTGTATACCCGTCCATATGATGGAGGTAGCTAGCTAGTCTCATAGCTACTTGTGCGGGGATACTAAGGATAAAGTACAGGTGCTTATTGGAGAATGAGTTCACTGATTGATTCGCTTATAGAATACTTGATGGTTATTGATACATCACGTCAGATAGTGATTCCATAGTCCTAGTAGTATATCTGATCCTTAGACTTGAGACACCAAGGATGTCCTGTATGAGTACTCCACTCTTTGATACCAGACTTATATGTTTGAAAGTTTCAGATCTAGTACAGCCGGTTATTAGGAGTGACAGCCAACCTTACGAGGGCTATTGAGTGTTAATAGAGGATCATCCACTCTTGGTATTATGAGAGGAATATCCTATGTATTCTTGCTCAGGCAAATCCCTGGCCAAGGTCATTCGGATTGAGAGAGAAAGAGTTCTCCAAGAGAATCTAATTATAGCGAGACTCGAGTGGAAACCGTATGGGTCTGTCAGCACCATGCCCAATATATGATCTCTGGGATATTATATGGATAAGGGACTATAGGTACATGGTAACTGAGGACAGATAGGTCTAAAGGATTGGATTCCCTTGTATCATTTAGGGATTGCAGCGTAATGACCTAGTACGTCCGTAGTTGATGAGTCGAGTGAATTATTATGGAGATAATAATTCATTGAGTCAGAAGGAGTTCTGACAGATATGACTCATGGCCAGCTCGATATTGGCCTAGAGAGTCATACACATATAGTAAGTATTGCAAAGGATAAAGGTTTGAATATGAGATATCCGCTAAAGCCCCTATCTTATTGGATATCCAATAAGCCCATGTATTATTGGATCACATGGATGAGATCCCATAAGAGCTAGATTATTGGGTAGAGACCTATTGATCAAAGATGCTTAGGTAATTGGATAGAGATCAAATACCCAATAGGGTAGGATCCATTAGGATTTACAAGAGACCTCTATAAATAGGAGGGAACCAAAGATCCATAGGCTATGGCTTCTTGGTGGTCACCTCACATTCTCCTCTTCCCAGAGAGGAGTATCTTCGCAGCCCCTACCATGTGGATCACCGCTAGAGAGGAGGGCGCTTGTCCTCCTTCATCCACCCCATGGATCTGTAGGAATTCAAAGATATACGATCTCCCTATGTACTATCTTTCCTACATACGTGGTTTTTAGATTTATGGATTTATTTTTTTATGCACCGATCTTCACACGACGACGAAATAGTTTTACAAAAATCCTAGATTTTTATTTTCTATTTTTCTACTGCGCATGTGATGTCGCCCTTGGATTTCCCAACAGTGGTATCAGAGCCAGGTTATTCATGCGAAAATCAATTTTTAACTGCTTGTATTATGACTTAGAAAAGCTTTTGTCATCAAAATTATTAGCACAAAAGTCGAAGAAGGGCAACAACTATTGCTGCCCTTATTGCACTCGCACAACGACCGAAAGGTTGCTTGCAGCCTTGCTACCTACAACGACAGTGGCTACGGGCAAGGGGCTTGCAGGCAGGTTGCAGGCGACAACTGCGGGCAATGGGCTTGTAGGTAGGTTGTTGGTAGCACGGCAAGTGGCCAACGGCCCACCCACAAGGGCGGGCGGCACCCGCAAGGGTTGCTGGCGACTATCGTCGCGGGCACACCGCCCGTAGCGATGCTCGCCCTGCTAGCGGGAGAGCCACCCACAAGCACGCGCTTGGTACTAGCAGTACCACCACTTGGCACTGGCGATACCACCACCAGTTGACCCTACTCTATTAGTGTACTAGGTGGTACCATCACCCAGTCTAGTAGTATCACCACCTGACAGGGTCCTCGGACTTTGTGGAGGGGCGGTACCATCGCTTATTAGGTAGTACCACCATTGACAGGTAATAATTGCCAACGGTACCATCGTTGACCTGGGGCGATACCACTGCCCAGACCACTTGGGAACCTGTTCCCGAGGCAGTGCCATCACCCTAGTCTGGCAGTGCCACCATCATACATGGTCCAGCACTATTGAATGGGCCTTGAATCCGACCCAATTTAGTCCAATTAAGGTCCAGTTGGCCCCTACAAGGTTTGATTAAGATTATCACCTAATTCTAACCCTAATAATATGCTAACTATGAAATTAAAACATATTTCTAAGCAAATTATAATTCGGTAATGTTGAGTCTTTTTCCGATAACCTTCTGGCAAACTTTCGATGGACTTCCGACACACCCTCGGATATCTTCTGACAGACTCCCAACTGGCTCCTGAACTTTATAGCGAGTTCCGATGAATCTTTTGGCAAACTTTCTTGGTGAGCTCCGCGAACCTCCAACGAACATCCGACAAACTTTCGAAACCTTTGGCAAGTCCCTGATTCATTGTCAACCAGTTCCGATAACACTTCCAATGATCTTTCGGACTTCCGGTGGACTCTCGAACTCCTAACGTACTTGACTCTAGCAATTTGCTTTATATCTTCATTACTATCATAGTTAATCCTGCACACTTATCTCAATAATATGGATTAGATCAAATAATCTATCAATTGACTTCATCATCAAACTCTGAGATTCAATAGCCTTTCATCGTTATAGGTAGGAACTGATTCTCGATGTAGGTTGAGTTGGTCGAGTCCCTTAAGACTCACCTATATCGCGATTTGCTATCTTATCTAAATTATAGTGATGTCACCGGTGACCTGAGGACATGATATGCTTGGTCAAGTTCCTCGATGGTATATCATCAAATCAGACTCATCTTGTAATGATGGTGATGACTTAACCGAACATCATGATTGGTTGAGTCCGTCGAGGCCATGGTGGTTCGGAGGTCGAACAGGATAAGAATCATGAGTTGTGATCGATAAGAGTTACCTACCTTTTGGCTTAGTGTAATTGGTCGAGTCCCTCGAGGTTACATTAAGACGTCAATTGGATCCCAATCCCCACTAGAAGTTTGTCGAAGACTTTTGTTTCACGTGCTAAAGGTGTCGCGTGACTCGCTAGAAAAATAATGGGAGAACGTTAAGATAGAAGTTCATATCTTGATTATTTATATTTCTACAAAATCTACATGTTATTTATTTATTGATGTATCTTTATTTTTTAGAAAATATCGCTATTAGACTCTTTACATGACATACTTGATGTCAACCACCTCATTGGTCCAAATTATACGGATTGGCTCAGCAACTTGAGAATCATTCTCATGATAGAGAAAATCGCGTATGCCCTTGATATAGTGATGCCTATGCCCAAGGAAGGGGCAAGCGAGGATGAGATCACTCGTCGTGTGAAGTACATAGATGACTGCACTATTGCTTAGTATTACATGTTGGGCTCCATGACTCCCGAGTTATAGAAACAACATGAAAATATTGATGGCAGATCCATACTTCTACATCTCCGTAAATTGTTTGAGGAATAGGGAAGAACTCAACGATATGAGATATCAAAGAGTCTCTTCCATAGTAGGATGATTGAGGGGACACTGGTTCATAACCATGTCCTTAAGATGATTGAGTGGATAGAAAAACTCACAGGTCTAGGAATGTTCCTAGAGGATAACCTGTGTGTGGATCTTGTGCTTCAGTCCATACTAGATTCATTTTCATAGTTCTCTATACTAGTAAGACTAGAAAGAAAAGGAAAATAGAGAAATCCCTTAAGAAGGGCAAGGGCAAGGGCAGGCCGAGTAAAGTAAAGGTTGCTAAGAAAGACCCGACAAAGGACAAAAACTAGTGCTTCCACTACGGCAAAAACAGGCATTGAAAGAGGAACTACAAGGAGTATCTTGTAAAAAAGGCAAAACAAGAGCTTGGAGAAGCTCAAGTACATTCATGATCAGTCTCTATTTGTCAGACTCATATGATAATACATGGGTATTAGATACCAACAGTGTTTATTATATCTGCAATTCGTTGCAGATTCTAGTAAGACCTAGGAGATTGATAAGAGGCAAGATGAACCTCAAGATAGGCAATAGAGCAAGAGTTACTATTGTTGCTATTGGCGAGGTCATCCTATATCTGCTTGATGGATCTACTATTGCATTGGATGCATGTTATTTTGTTCCCTCTATTAACAAAAATGTTATTTCCATTTTATGTTTGACATTGAATGGTTATAAAATAGTTTTTTAGATCAATAGTTGTTTAATTATTAAAGATGATGAGATCATCATGAGAGGAACATTACATAATAGTTTGATTATACTAGAAACTACTCCACACATCATGAATGTAAGTGAGTCTAAGAGGAAACGAGATAAGGTGAATAGTGCAAACCTATGACATTATAGGCTAGGTCATATCCATGAGGGAAGGATTCAAAAGTTACTGATAGATGGATGCCTAGATCCATTCGACTATGAGTGAAATGCGACTTGCAAACCTAGCCTTCGTGGAAAGATGACCAACTCTCCATTTAGTAGAATTGGAAAGAGAGAGCCACTAAGTTGTTAGAACTCATATATAGTGATGTATGTTGTCCCATGTCAACTCAGGTCGATGGTTATTCCTACTTCATTATTTTTACTGACGATTTCTCTAGGTGCGGACACATGTACTTAAAGAAGTACAAGTCCGAAGCCTTTAAGAAATTCAGGAAGTATGAGAATGTAGTAGAGGTTCAGACTGAAAAGAGTATCAAGACTCTTCAATCAGATCGAGGAGGTGAGTACTTGAGTATAGAGTTTACCTAGTTCCTCAAGGACCATGTGATTCTATCCCAATGGATACCTCCTTGTACACCCTAGCTCAATGGTGTATCCGACAAGAGGAATCATATATTGTTTGACATAGTGCAGTCCATGATGAGTTTCGCCGACCTACCCATCTCATTCTGGGGATATGCTATAGAATCTACAACTTACCTTCTGAACAGATTTTCAACTAAGTCAATAGTATCTACACCATATGGGATACGAAAAAGGAAGCCTAATCTTAAGGTTGTTAAGCTAGATTATTTCTATCACCTAGAGGACCAAAAGGTCTTTATAGCCGAGAGTAGTATTCCTTGATAAGGAACACATTTTTGGTGGAGACAGTGGGAGTGTGATAGAGTTGAGCGAGGTTGGAGAACCTAGCTCAAGCACCATTCCATAGCCAGAATCTGTTCAGGTACTTAGCACATAAGTTCTGACTTTACACAGGTGCGGTAGAGTATCCCATCCTCCTAAAAGTATGTGGGACATATCAAAGGAGTAGATGTTAAGGATATTGATCCTCAAACTTATGAGGAGCCTATTACAAGTATAGACTCCAAGAAGTGGCAAGAAGCCATGAATTCAGAGATGGATTCTATGTACTCCAATAAGGTTTAGAATCTGGTTGATGCACCCGAGGGTATCATACCCATTAGCTGCAAGTAGATCTTCAAGAAGAAGATCAGAGTAGATGGAAAGGTAGAGATCTATAAAGCAAAGCTAGTGGCGAAAGGGTATCGTCCAAGCCGAGGTGTTGACTATAATGAAACCTTCTCACCCGTAGCCATGCTAAAATCCATTTGAGATCCGGTAGATAGACATGAAAATTACATTCCTCAACGGTAATCTCGAGGATGAGGTGTATATGATACAACCTAAGGAATTCATATTTAAGGACAGTCCAGATAAGGTGTGGAGGTTGCTTAGGTCTATCTATAGACTGAAACAAGATTCCTAAAGTTGGAACATAAGATTTGATGAGGCGATCAGATCTTATGACTTCGTTAAGAACGAAGATAAGCCTTATATGTATATAAAGGTAAGTGGGAGCGCTATCACCTTTTTGGTGCTGTATGTGGATGACATCCTAATCATTGGGAATAATGTAGGAATGCTCTCCATGGTAAAGGCTTAGCTATCTAAATACTTCTCCATGAAGGACTTCGGGGAAGCATCCTACATATTAGGATTTAAATCTATAGAGATAGATCCAAGAGGATGCTTGGCTTGTCCCAGTCCAGGTACATAAATATCATTGTCAAAAGATTGGCATGAAAAATTATAAGAGAGGTCTCATACCGATGAGACATAGGCTATCACTTTCTAGGAGTATGTCCCGAAAGACTTCTAAAGAAAGGGTACACATAGATAGGATCCCCTATTCCTTAGTGATAGGGTCTATCACGTATGCTATGCTATGTACCAGGCTTGATATAGTGTATGCTCTGAGTGTCACGAGCAGGTATCAAGCGGATCTAGGCTTAGCACTAGAAAGCAGTAAAGTGTATTCTTAAGTACTTTAGAAGGACTAAGAATCTTTTACTGATATTTGGATAAAATAGCCTTAGGGTTGAGGGCTACACGGACTCGAGCTTCTAGTCCAATGTCGATGATAGCAAGTCTAATTCAGGGTATGTGTTCACCTTGAATGAAGGAGTAGTATGCTAGAAGAGTTCTAAGCAAGATACTACTGCTGACTCGACCATAGAGGCGGAGTACATTGTTGAAATAAAGACAGCAAAAGTTAAAGTCTGGATGAAGAAGTTCATTACAGATCTGGGAGTTGTGCCGAGTAGCGATGAGTTGATTCTCTTATATTGCGATAACTATAGGGTGATTACTTAAATAAGGGAACCCAAGTCTCATCAGAAGTGTTTTGAGGAGGTTCCAGCTTATTAGAGAGATCGTGGCCCAAAGAGATATAGTAGTGGAGAGAGTTCCATCCAAAGATAACATTGCAGATCCACTGACAAAACTATTGACTCAGATTGTCTATAAGTATCACATAGGTCAGATGGGGATCATACACATAAGTGATTGGCTTTAGGTAAAGTGGGAGATTGCTAGTTATAAGTGCCTTACAAGCCAATCACGTAAGTGATGGCACTTGTAACATGCTGCATCAATCTCTTTGCTTATGATTATTGATATTTTCTCATATTATTTAGATATATATTATGATGTCCTTGGATTTGTACAATGGGAATTAGATCATGATGAGATCACGATAATGAGATCGATTCACTTTTAAACACAGACCCTAAAAATTCCTAGCCATTGGTTACTTGAGAGGGACATCGAGATAACCGGACAGACTAGTGTGCTGTATATCCGTCCATATGATGGAGGTAGTTAGTCTCATAGCTACTTGTGTGGGGGCTCTAAGGATACAGTGCAGGTGCTCATTGGAGAATGAGTTCACTGATTGATCCGCTTACGGAATGCTGGATGGTTATTAATACCTTACGTCAGACAATAATTCCGTAGTCCTAGTAGTGTATCTAGTCCTTAGACTTGAGACACCAAGGATGTCCTATATGAGTACTCCACTCTTTGATACCAAACTTATAGGTTTTGAAGTTCTAAATCTAGTACAATTGGTTATTGGGAGTGGCAACCAACCTTATGAGAGCTATTGAGTATTAATAGAGGATCATCCACTCTCGGTCTTATGAGAGGAATATCTCATATGTTCTTGCTCAGGCAAATCCCTAGCCAAGGTCATTCGAATTGAGAGAGAAAGAGTTCTCCGGGAGAATCCGATTAGAGCGAGACTCGAGTAGAAATCGTATGTGCTTGACAGCACCATGCCCAATATATGATCTCTGGGATATTAGATGGATGAGGGACTATAGGTACATGGTAACTAAGGGCAGATAGGTTCAAAGGATCAGATTCCCCTGTATTGTATGGGGTTTGCGACGTAGTGGCCTAGTACGTCCATAGTCGATGAGTCGAGTGAATTATTATGGAGATAATAATTCACTAAGTCAGAAGGAGTTCTAACAGGTATAACTCATGGCTAGCTCGATATTGGGCCTAAAGAGTCACACACATATGATAGGTATTGTGAAGAGTAGAGGTTTGAATATGAGATATCCACCAGAGCCCCTATCTTATTAGATATCCAATAAGCCCCTGTATTATTGATCCCATGGATGAGATCCCATAAGAGCTAGATTATTGGGTAGAGACCCATTAATCTAAGAGGCTTAGAAAATTGGATGGAGATCCAATACCCAATAGGGCATGATCCATTAGGGTGTACAGGGGATATATATAAATAGGAGGGAACCAAAGGTCCATAGGCTAGGGCTTCTTAGTAGCCACCTCATATTCTCCTCTTCCTAGAGAGGAGTATCTTCACAGTCCCTGCCGTGTGGATCACCGCTAGAGAGGAGGACGCTTGACCATGTTGAGTCTCGGATTTTGATGATAAAACTAATTGATTAAGTTTTGTTATTATTATGTTTTGAGTGGCGCAAGTCTACTATCGATCAGGATTAGATAGTTGACACAGGATGAATCAGCATTGCGTCGAAGAAAATCATGTCAGGAGATTGGACGTCGAGCCAGAGGTCCGGTCGATAATCGTTAGAAGGCTTCGGACAAAGATATCGGGCATCAAGCCAAGAAGAGTGGTGTTCAACCAAGGATATCGGGGTTGCGGAGGTCAATGATAGAACCCTAGAGGAATTCTATATAGATTGATCTTTGAGAGGGATCAACCCTTGGAACACTATAGGGGTTCCACCATCCAAGTAGCCTGGTGGCTGCAATTGTATATGATTCTTTTTATTCCCAAAAGATGGAGGCTACATGCTTATATAGAGCTCCAAACCCTAGCCCTAGGGGCTGCTTCCTAAGTGAACTACCCATTTTGCCCTCAACCTTAGCGGGCGGCCTAGTAACAAGGGGGGTGGCGGCTAAGAAGCCCAAAGAACCAAATGTAAACCCTAGCCTCTCTTCTTTATAGGACAGAGGTGGCTAGGTAGGGTTTATTATACTCTCACAGGGTTTTTATTAGCTGCTACATGGTTGAGTAGGACCTAACCCTACTAGGGTCCTATCAAGCCAACCCTCTTCAAATCAGCCTTGTCCTCAAGGCTGGGGTTCCATGAACTCAGGGAACTGGGTCTTTAGATCCTCATATGATTCCTATGAGGCATCTTCGAGTGGTAAATTAGTCCAATGTACTAGTACTTCAGTAGAGGGACGTCGATAATGCATCAAGATTCTATGATCGAGGATGGCTTGTGGTTGGGCTTGAATATTTCCATCATCAATAGTGTTGGGCAGTTGGATCTAGGGTGACTCATGTTCTCCCAACTTGGGCTTCAAGCATGACACGTGGAAGACAAGATGAATTTTTTGCATCTTCAGGTAATTTAAGTCTGTATGCCACAGCTCCAATATACTCTATAATCTGATAGGGCCCATAAAAACATGAAGATAGCTTCATAGAGGCTCGTGTGTTGATGGAGAGCTGCTTGTATAGCTGTAGGCGAAGATAAACCCAATCTCCTACTAAAAATTCTCTTTCGCTTCATCGTGTGTCGGCTTGCTATTTCATTCTGGCTTAACCAGTAGAGAGATTATCCTTTAGCAATTGTAGGAGTTCATCCCTGTCAAGTATTTCTTGGTCGACCTGATCTACCTTGGCTGAGCTAATTACATACTTTGGAATCATAGAGGCCGGCCGACCATACAATGCTTCATATGGGGTACATTTTGTAGATGAATGATACGTAGTATTGTATCACCATTCGGCCCAAGAGAGCCATTTCGTCCACTCTTTCGGTTGGTCACTGGCGAAACACTGAAGGTACATCTCTAAACACCTATTCACCACCTCTGTTTGGCTGTAAGTTTGTGGATGATATGCTGTGCTCATCTTGAGTTTGGTGTCCTACAACTAAAATAACTCGATCCAAAATTTACTAGTGAAGACCCTATCACAATCACTTACAATGGACCTTGGCATCCCATGCAATTTAATAATATTTTCTATGAAAATCTGAGCAATACTAGCAGTAGTGTAGGGATTTTCGTATAGCATAAAAATGAGCATATTTCGTAAGTCGATCAACCACCACAAGGATTATGCTTTTACCTTTCGATGGTGGTAGCCCTTCGATGAAATCCATGGAGATGTCAATCCACACTGAGTCCGGTATAGGTAGCAGTTGTAGTTTCCCTAAACTCGCCACTATTTCACCCTTTTGCTGTTGACATACATTACATTGTGCCACGTATTCAAAAATAAATTTTTTCATCCCTCTCCAATAAAAATTTTGCTTCACTCTTTTGTAGGTTCTCAAAAATCCAGAGCGTCCTACTGAAGGTGTAGAGTGCATTTCATGTAGAATGACTTTGATGCAAGGGGAGTCGAGTGTAAATACAATACGATCTTTGTAGCGTAGATCCCTCGAATCCCAAGTATAGTGAGCTATTGTGCCTGGATCCTCCTCCAATTTTTTAATGATGTTGCTGGTCTCTGGGTCCTTCTTCCATTTCTCCCTAATGTCCTCAAGGAAGCCAGTGGTAAAAAGAGAGACGACTGAAAATTCAGCTTGCTCAGGTAGCCGTGAGAGCGCATCTGCAACAACATTTTCTTTCCCCTTTTTGTAAATAATTTCATAATCAAATCCTAGAAGTTTGGTTACCCATTTTTGCTGCTCTGGGAAAAATATCTTCTGCTCTAAAAGGTACTTGAGGCTTCTATGGTCGGTTTTAATCTGAAATCGCTGACCGATTAGGTAGGGTCTCGACTTTGTTACTGTGTGTACAATGGTAAGCATCTCCTTATCATAGATAGATATTTTTTGATGGGAGGGAGACAACGCCTTGCTGGTGTATGCAAGCAATCGACCCTCTTGCATGAGAATAGCCCCAATTCCGACTCCAGATGCGTCGGCCTCAATGATGAAGGGTCAGTTGAAATCTGGTAATGCTAGTAGCACCGGCATCATCGTCATGGCTATCTTAAGTTTATCAAAGGCAGTAGAAGCTTCGTTTGACCATTGGAAGGTATCTTTTTTCAGTAGAGAAGTGAGGGGTGCACTGATCTTCCCATAGTTCTTCACGAATTTTTGGTAGTTATCCGTTAGTCCAAGGAACCCATGCAGCATTTTCACATTTATAGGTTTCAGCCAGCTCTACATTGCCTTGATTTTTGTTGCATCTACTGCCACTCCTTCTGATATTATGTGCCCAAGGTACTCTACTTTTTCCTAGAGAAAGCTGCACTTTGATAGTTTAACAAAAAGAGTATTCTCCCGAAGGATCGTTAGAACAGATCACAAATGCTGAAAGTGAGTCTCAAGAGAAGAGCTGTAAATGAGAATATCATCAAATAATACCAGCACAAATTTGCGAAGAAAGCTCTGAAAAATATTGTTCATGAGACTTTAGAAAGTTGAAGGAGTATTAGTGAGTCCAAAAGGCATTACCAAGAATTCATAGTGGCCGTTATGAGTGCGGAAAGCTATTTTTGGGATGTCATCTTCACATACCCGAATTTGGTGGTAACTGGATCGGAGGTCCAACTTTATGAAGACTCGAGCTCCTCTTAACTCATCAAGAAATTTATCTACTATTGGTATTGGGTACTTATCCTTAATGATGATGCCATTTAGAGCTCGGTAGTCGATGCACATCCGTCAAGTTTCATTCTTCTTGCGTACAAGTAGTACCGGTGAGGAATAGGAGCTACAGCTTGGCCGAATCACCCCTGTTTCAAGCATCTCCTTTACGATCTTCTCAATCTCATCCTTCTAGAGGTGAGGATAGTGGTATGGCCGAGTGTTCACTGGTGGTTTACCCGGAAGAATTGGAATTCGATGGTCATGTTGCCGAGTAGGAGGAAGACTGCTGGTTCAGTAAAAACATCATCAAATTCAGCAAGCAATTGGGTGAATTTTGATCTTCAATTTTTATTTTCTTCCCATCTAATTACTGCTGGAGATGCATCAAAAAGCCACCCTTTATCTTGTGTAAAATTTTCTCTATTCGTTGGGTCGAAACGGTAGTTATGTTGCTTCCGCGCTTCCTACGTAGGGTGACCTATTTACTCTTGCAGTAGAATTTCATAATTAATTTGGAAAAGTTCCAGGAGACATCACCTAGCATTGTCAGCCATTCTATGCCCAGCACAGCCTCATAATTATCAATTGGTAGGAGGAAGAAGTCGGCGATAATTTCATGGTCTTGCAATAATAGTTTCACCTGCGGGCATCTTTGGTCGCACTTTAGGATTCAACTGTCGACGACCTTTACGTCAAACTTGCTGCAGCCTTCGATATAGAGTGTCATCCGAGTAGCAACCTTACTATTTAGGCAGTTATTTGTGCTGCCCATGTAGATGAGAATGGTGATCGGTTGTTGTTTGAGAAGGCCTCCAACTTTCATCGTTTGCGGATTTGAGTAGCCTGCTAACGCGTGTACCATAAAGTCAGTCGATTATGGTTCTTCTTTCGTATCTCCTTCCTCATGTTCAAGGATCTCTTCTGGCTATTCAATGACCTGTTCTTTCATTGGTTCGATCACAAGAATTCTCCCCTTTTTACAGCGATGCTCGCGGCTCCATGGCTCATCGTAATGCCAACATAACCCCTTTGTAGATCACTCCCAAAGCTCTTCTCTTGTCAACTTTTTTGGTGCAGGAGCTCGACTAACAGTAGGGGGGGCTGAGAGTTTTGGTACTATTGGTCGAGGAGCGACCCTAGTCCTCCGGGCTTCGTGGTTCAATCGCTCCTCTTGAAGTCGTGCGAAAGAGATGGCTGCCATAAGTGTATACGGCTGTCGCGCTTTAACTTCTCCCCGGATTTTTGGCTTCAAGCCCTCAATAAACATTCCCAATAGCTATTTTCAGACCAATCATGAGTTTGATTAGATAACTATTCAAATCTGGTTTAATACTTCTGAATGGTGGAGGTTTGATAGGACCCTAGTAGGGTTGGGTCCTACTCAACCAAGTAGCAGCTAATAAAAACCCTGTGAGTGTAATAAATTCCACCTATCCATCTCTATCCTATAAAGAAGAGAGGCTAGGGTTTATATTTGGGCTAATGGGCCTCTTAGCTGCCGCCCCCCTTGTTACTGGGCCGGTCGGCTAAAGGTGAGGGTAAATTAGGTAGTTCACTTAGGAAGCAGCCCCTAAGGCTAGGGTTTTGAGCTCTATATAAGCTTGTAGCCTCCACCTCTTTGGAACAAGAAATATCAATCTACAATTACAGCCACCAGGCTACTTGGTGTTGAATCTCGGATTTTGATGATGAAACTAATTGAGTGTGATTTGTGGTCTAACTGCGTGTTGAGTTACGCAGGTCTACTATCGATCAGGATTAGACAGTTGATGCTGGAGAAATTGACGTTGCGCCGGAGGTGATCACGTCAGGATATTGGATGTCGAGCCGGAGGTTCGATCGACTATCGGTAGGAGGCTTCGTACGTCGGGCATCGGACCAAGAAGTGCAAAGTTGCGCCATGGATATCGAGGTTGCAGAGGTCAACCGTCGATTGGGCAACAAGCCGCTAGAGAGGGCGATGTGCCGAAGGATCGGACGAAGCGTCGACCAATGATGCGCCGGGCAACTGAATGTCAATTCGCGTTGTAATAACTGTCTAGATCGAAGTAAAGTTTTTGGTGTTTGTTTGTGCAGGAGTAACTACGAAAGGGATGAAGACGTAAAGCGAAATCAAGAGTCGAAGTCAAGTGTGATGGATCATTGGGAGTTCGAGTGTTCGATGGAAGTCTGAAGATTCGTTGGGAGTGCTGCCGGAACTAGTCGAGAACGAGTAGGGAGCTTGCCGAAGAGTTTTCGGAAGTTCACCGGGAGGTTCGTCGGAAGTTCACGGAGCTTGCCAAGAAAGATCGAAGCTTGCCAAAGAAGCTCGGGGGAACTCACCAAAATCATCGTAGAGTCCGAGAGCTTGCCGGGAGTCCGCAGGATGGTTTCCGAGGGATCATCGAAAGACCGCCGGAAGCTCGCCGGAAGAAGACTTGACTTACGGACTTTGTAATAGCTTAGGAATGTCTTTAATTTCGTAGTTAGCACATCAATTTGGGTTAGGATTAGGGGTTAATCCTTTAACCCAAGTATGGGCCCATTGGACCTTGTTCGGAACCGATTTGGGCCAAGTTTTCGGCCCAAACCAAATGTAGATTTGTGCTGGGCGATGGAGCCCAGCAGCATGTGTGCATGCATGCATGCATGCTGGGCTACGTGCATGCATGCTTTGGCGACACACCGCCAAAGAAGATGCGTCTTTGCTACGCACGCATGCATGCATGCTACGTGCATGCATCTTTGGCGTAGCACCGCCAGCCAGAACCAACAGCAGAATGGTCAGCGTAGCACCGCCAAAGCCATTGGTGTGTCTTTGGTGTAGCACCGCCCAACAGCCGTGTCTTTGGTGGTAGCACCGCCAAACAATGCCGGGGCGGTAGCACCGCCAACAGATAGCACCTACAAGAGCATGCATGCATACTACGTGCATGGTGTCAGAGCTCGGTGCTCCGAGTCTGCGGTATCTATAGCAGCGTAGCACCGCCTGGTTCTCGTGAGCGTGCAAGAGCACCGCCTAGGGCGGTAGCACTGCCTGGGTGTGTCAGTCTGCTAGGACTGATAGCACCGAAAAACTCAAAAGATTCAAATCTTTGGCTCTAAGTTTTGGCTCCAAATTTGAGTCCTCTTGAGCTCTATAAATTACCCTGTTTTGCAGGTTCAAAGTGCAGCAAGAAGAGTGAAAATCTTGAGGGAAAACTCTACTCAAATAGTGTCAAAAACTTCCCTCTTACTCTTAAGTGTTTTCTTGTTCAAGAGAGGGGTGAGAGCTTTGTAAGAGTTATCTTCTAAGCCCATCAAAAGAAGAGGTGTTGCAAGGGAATTCTTCCTCGCCCATTGGAAGGAGGAAAGCTAGTAGAAAGCCGGTGTCCTCAAGCGAAGATGAATCGGAAGTGGATGTAGGTCGGATGACCGAACCACTATAAAAATTTGGTTTGCATTTACGTTCTTGCTATTTACTTTGCTGCAAACCATTTTTACTTGCTGCCTTATTTACTCAACTTCCTTATCATCTTATTACGTATGCTTTAAAGTTAAAATGCAATCTTTCTGGGTTCCAACGAAATGTTGCATTTATTCGTACGAAGTTTCCAAAGCTTGTTTTAAATCACTGAAAATCTATCATTTTATCCGCTGCACTAATTCACCCCCCCCCCTCTTAGTGCCGCTCGATCCCTAACAATTGGTATCAGAGCCACGTTCTTTCTCTTTCCGATTTACACCCGTGAGAAATGGCTCTAAATGGTTTTCAAGAGGGCTTTTCGGTTTTTCGTCCACCGTTCTTTAACGGATCGGACTACACTTATTGGAAAACTCGAATGAGAGTTTTCATGCTTTCAATGGATTTAGATTTGTGGAACATCATCAAAAATGGTTTTCAACCTTCCTCTAAACCGACGAACGAATGGTCGGATTTGGAGAAAATGTCTTTTTCTTTAAACGCAAAGGCTATGAATGCCTTATTTTGCGCTTTGAACAAGAACGAGTTCAATCAGATTTCTATATGCGAAACGGCTTTTGACATTTGGCGAACTCTTGAAATCACGCATGAGGGAACTAGTAGAGTTAAAGACTCGAAAGTAAACCTATTGTTGCATGATTTTGAGCTCTTCTAAATGACACCAAGCGAATCTATCGACGACATGTACACCCGCTTCACGGATATCGTCAATAGCTTGAAAAGTCTTGGTAAAAGTTTTTCAGATTTTGAACTCACTAGCAAGATCTTAAGATCCCTTTCAAAATGGTGGGATCCTAAAATAACGGCGATTCAAGAATCAAAGGATCTAAATAATTATTCTATTGATGAACTCATTGGGTCTTTAAAGACCTATGAAATGGAACATGATGAATATGATGAACATGATGAACACATGAACTACCTTCTAAAGAACAAGAAGGTTTTTGAACTCCAAACTATGATATGCCACTTGAGTGATGACTCAAGTGATGAGGACATTGAAGAGGACTTTGAACCTTTAATCGATCTTAATAAGTTCATTAAACAAAAATCTAAAATCAACAATGAACTTGAACGGAGGAAGAGACCAATGAAGAAGAAGAAGGCTCACCAAGAAGAATCAAGGAAAGAAGAAGCAAACTACGCTTTAATGGGCTTCGACAATGAGGTAAGTAACTTAACTTCCTTGAATTATTTTGAAATTACATGATGATTTCCATGAATGCTTATCTTAGTTAGTAGGAATTCTTTTTATGTTTTTCTTGTGTTTTTAGAAATTCAAAAAAAATTCGAAATTATACTATGCTTTTCTTTATAGTAGTTTTGAAAAGTAAAAACATGAATGATGCAAGATTTGTGATAATGCTTAGAATTGATCCATGCATATGTATCTTGATTATAGCTTGAAAACTTCCATTTTGGCTTAATGGATTTTAACCCTTTTTATGATGAAATTTTTATTGATACATGTCTTCATGAAATCAATTATAAAGACCCAACCCACAAATTTTCAAAATGAAAGAAATGTGATTTTTATGTTGCCTTGTATTACATTTGGATTTGATGATTTTCATGACGAAAAGTATTTTTCAGATTTTCAAAATGATGTATGATTTTAGCAAAAGTTTGAGCATTGATCATCTTGTTATAACAAATGAAAGAAAGAAGTGAAATGATTTCAATGATAAATTCATCTCTAAATATGATGATGCTCTCATGTTTAAATATAATGCATGGCATTGATCATTCTTATGAAAGATCAAATCACGTAAATTAAAACTCTTAAAAATAAGAAAATACACTATCATAATATTTTATTTTTGATGTGTTTGGTCTTAACGGTCTTTATGACGAAACTTGCTTCTTGCTTTGAAAAGTTGACACATGCTCACATGTAATCAATTTATGTTGCTCTTATTAAATATTTGAATGAAAGATTTTGATGCATTTGATCTTAATGGGTTTAATGATAAATTTGTATTTTGAATTTATACAATGATGGCTTCCGTATAAATATTTGAATGTACATTATGAAATCATCATTGAAATGAAAATATTAAAAGTTTGTTATCATGCTTAATAACTTTGTGATATCATATCTTGATGACAAACTCATGTTTCTGTTTTAAAATTTAAATACTCATCTTTTGAAACATGAAACATATTATCATGATAATTTGAATCTCATGTCTTGGAATAATATATTGTATTTTTGCCTTGACAATTTTTATAAAGTTTGATTTTCAATTTTTGATGAAAGACAAGTGATAAATTCATTTATGATATTTTGTAAATCACTAGAATTACGAATGAGATTTTGATGATACGGTAATGACTTTATTCATGTTATGAATCTCTAAAATGATTTTGATTATGAGTTTCGAGTTGACAAATTGAGCTTGAATGATTTTTCTTTTAACGATTCTTGAATCTTTTGGAATTATGACTTGTTAAGACATATTTAATGCTTGAATCAAGTTTTAAAAGATTTCATTTAGCTATAAAGAAATTTTATTGAAATCATGATCTTGACAACTATAACTTGAAGCTCTTTATAAATCAAGATCGTTTATCATGCTCCTTCCGTTTTATCAAAAGAAAATTCCTTAAATGAAATGTAACTTGTCTTTTGATTTCTCGGAATTCAATCCTTGAATTTTTATGAATTCGTGTCATGATTCTTATGAAATATGATCTTGGTAAAAAAATTCTTATGTATAAATCAAGATCTTGTGTTTGATCTCCTAAGACTTCCACTTGTTATTTCCTTAAAAGGAGATTTGTCAAAATGATTCATGAACCTTTTGATTTATGATTTTTGGATTCATGACTCAAGATTGAAGATTGAAACATTATATGCTAAAATTGAATATTTTTATTATTGTTTCAATACTTCCTCAAATGCCTTATGTGATGATTGAAAATTTGATGAAAAAGAATTGTGCTTAATATTTGAATCATTGATTTATTCTTTTATCATGGCTTAAAAATGAATGAAAAGAAAATATGTTAGCACTTGTAATCATGATTTGATCCTTAATATTGATATGCTTTTATATATCATGATTCTTGGTTGTATGATATTTATCTTGAATTAAAAAATTGATAAATATGAATTTTGATCTTGCTAAAAAGAAAATTATGAATCATTAATGATATCTTTTGGTTGTGATCCTTGTTGAATTTATATATTGATATCCGTCATGACATGATTTCTTTGCATTGTTGTCTTATTTGCATCATGTAATGATTGAACAATTGATGTATATTTTTATTGATGTAAACTTTTAATTGATATGAAAAATGGCTTGTATAATGATTGAAATTTTTAGCCATTTAGTCCTCCCTTCTTTTTGACAAAGACAAAGGGGGAGAAAAATTGCTACCTTGCAATTTCACAAGAAGAAGAAGGATTGCTATTTCAAAGGACGCAAATATTGCTTTCTTGATTATATCAAAAGAAGCAAAATGTAAAACTTCAAAAATTTGAAATGTTGCATGCCTTTATGTTTGTATGTTTAAATGAAAAGTTAGCATATATGTTTAAAGTGATCATACATAATTGCTAGCTCATTGCAAACAAAAGTTGATAGCTTGCAAAGGTGAAACTTAGTTACAAAAGAGAAGAATTGAAAGGAAGCTAACTTGCGTGTCGCAAAGTATGTTAGCTTGCTTATCATTATTGATTGCTTGCTTATCATCTTTTTATCTCATATCTTGATTTTTGACTCCCATGAATTCATGACTTAATATGCTAAAAATTCATATTGTAAATTTATTATTTTGTCATGATCAAAGCATTGGCTATTTGTACTCCACTTTTTGACAAAAAAAAAGGGGGAGAAGAATTATTATTAGCTTATGTATTGCAAAGAAAAATTTTGCTAGCTAGAACATGCAAAGGAAGCAAAGAAAGTGCAACTTGCACATCTCAACAAGCAAGTGAAAATTACCATCATTGCCCATCTTTGAAACTTACTATGATTGAATGGTATTATTTTATGTTGTATTGTATGATGTGATAGCTAGTATGTTGTAATATTTGCATATCCTTGAAAACTAGCTATAATGTTACTTCTCCTTTTTGTTGATGACATAGGGGGAGAAGTAGATTGATGACTTCATGCATTGATTGAATATTTTATATATTTGCATGATAGTTTGTTGTTTTCTCACTACATAAATGAATGTTACTTGGATTTGGGATAATCCAAGTGTACTATCAATGGCATATTGATAGGGGGAGTTTGTGTTAAACTCCGGGGAGTTTTGGTTAACTCCGTCAGTCATCAATTAGTTATCATCATCAAAAAGGAGGAGATTGTTGAATCTCGGATTTTGATGATGAAACTAATTGAGTGTGATTTGTGGTCTAACTGCGTGTTGAGTTACGCAGGTCTACTATCGATCAGGATTAGACAGTTGACGCTGGAGGAATTGACGCTGCGCCGGAGGTGATCACGTCAGGATATTGGATGTCCAGCCGGAGGTTCGGTCGACTATCGACAGGAGGCTTCGTACGTCGGGCATCGGGCCAAGAAGTGCGGAGTTGCGCCATGGATATCAAGGTTGCGGAGGTCAACCGTCGATTGGGCAACAAGCCGCTAGAGAGGGCGATGTGCCGAAGGATCGGACGAAGCATCGACCAATGATGTGCCGGGCAACTGAATGTCAATTCACATTGAAATAACTGTCTAGATCGAAGTAGAGTTTTTGGTGTTTGTTTGTGCAGGAGTAACTACGAAAGGGATGAAGACGTAAAGCGAAACCAAGGGTCGAAGTCAAGTGCGATGGATCATTGGGAGTTTGAGTGTTCGATGGAAGTCTGAAGATTCGTTGGGAGTGCTGCCGGAACTGGCCGAGAACGAGTAGGGAGCTTGCCGAAGAGTTTTCGGAAGTTCGCCGGGAGGTTCGTCGGAAGTTCGCGGAGCTTGCCAAGAAAGATCGGAGCTTGCCAAAGAAGCTCGGGGGAACTCGCCAAAATCATCGTGGAGTCCGAGAGCTTGCCGGGAGTCCACAGGATGGTTTTCGAGGGATCGTCAGAAGACCGCCGGAAGCTCGCCGGAAGCTCGCCGGAAGAAGACTTGACTTGCGGACTTTGTAATAGCTTAGGAATGTCTTTAATTTCGTAGTTAGCACATCAATTTGGGTTAGGATTAGGGGTTAATCCTTTAACCCAATTATGGGCCCATTGGGCCTTGTTCGGAACCGGTTTGGGCCAAGTTTTCGGCCCAAACCAAATGTAGATTTGTGCTGGGCGGTGGAGCCCAAAGAACCCCAATGTGCCCAAGCGATGTGTGTGCATGCATGCTTTGGCGGTTGCACCGCCAGCAGAATGCGTCTTTGCTACGTGCATGCATGCTGGCCGGTAGCACGCCAGAGAACCAGAAGAAATGGTCGGGGTGGTAGCACCGCCAGCCAAAGAAATTTCTTCAAGGGCGTAACACCGCCAAGACAGACCAAAGAAGATGCATGCATGCTACGTGCATGGTGTTTGTAGCTCGGCATCTTGTAGCCTCGTCAGAGTGGCGGTTCTCGTAGCAAGCGGTAGCACCGCCTGCCTAGGGCGGTAGCACCGCCCGGTTACTGTAGTAGGCGGTAGCACCGCTTGCCTGGGGCGGTAGCACCGCTTGGGTGTGTCAGTCTGCCAGGACTGACAGCACCGAAAAACTCAAAAGATTCAAATCTTTGGCTCCAAGTTTTGGCTCCAAATTTGAGTCCTCTTGAGCTCTATAAATTCCCCTCTTTTGCAGGTTCAAAGTGCAGCAAGAAGAGTGAAAATCTTGAGGGAAAACTCTCCTTAAATAGTGTCAAAAACTTCCCTCTTACTCTTAAGTGTTTTCTTGTTCAAGAGAGGGGTGAGAGCTTTGTAAGGGTTATCTTCTAAGCCCATCAAAAGAAGAGGTGTTGCAAGGGAGTTCTTCCTCGCCCATTGGAAGGAGGAAAGCTAGTGGAAAGTCGGTGTCCTCAAGCGAAGAGGAATCGGAAGTGGATGTAGGTCAGATGACCGAACCACTATAAAAATCTGGTTTGCATTTATGTTCTTGCTATTTACTTTGCTGCAAACCATTTTTACTTACTACCTTATTTACTCAACTTCCTTATCATCTTATTACGTATGCTTTATAGTTAAAACGCAATCTTTTCGGGTTCAAACGAAACGTTGCATTCATTCATACGAAGTTTCCAAAGCTTGTTTTAAATCACTGAAAATCTATCGTTTTATCCACTGCACTAATTCACCCCCTCTTAGTGCCGCTCGATCCCTAACACTTGGAGGGTGGAACCCCTATAGCGTTCCAAGAGTTGATCCCCCTCAAAGATCAATCTTCATAGAATTCCTCTGGGGTTCTATCATCTGGTATCAGAGCAGCGATCTTGCTGCTTTTGCTGCCATCCCTGCCGCCCACCATCAGCCAAACAATTCCCACAATTGCTCTTGACGTCGTCGTCTCCACCGTCATCTCCTGACGTAGATCAATTCAATCTACAGTCACCACCTCCAATTACATCAGAAATCTAGTATTTTTCTACCACCAATACCCTTTGCTGCTATAATTTTTCATCTAAAATACCAAAAATAAGTTTTTCTATTTATCCCTTGCCTGGGAATTCCTTGCGTCGCAAAAGTTACCATCTTTGCGAACGAAGGATCGCTGTAGAAAATTTTAGCCGCGTGTTGCTGCTTTTAACCGATCTACTTGTTATCCTTTTTGAACGAAATTTCTTGTGCACCTCATAGATCATCTTGGCTCCCATCCATGATTGATCTATCATGGAATTCATCAAAAAAAAATTCGTGTGTTGCTGCAATCTCTCGTCGCAATCTGCTGAAATTTTTTGATGAGAATTCTGCTATCGCAAATTGCACCGATTTCTTTACTATTTTACTGTCGAAATTTCTTAATCCAATTTGTTATCCTTGCTGTTATCTAAACTAAGATTCCATTGTTAAACCCCCTCCTCAAATCCCTAAGTTTTCGCTAGAAATTTTGTCAAGAAACCGCTATTTCTTCGACGACAATTCTTCTCTTACGAGACAGCACATATAGGCAGGAATTTCCATTGATTTTTGTCAAATTTTTGCTGCAATCTACCACAAATCTAAAACCCTCTTCCCTAACCTTCATCCACTACCATCACAGCCTAAAAACTCCATCAAACCGTAGCCCCAAACTACACCCAACACAGCCACAAAACAAGCCTAAACCGCAGCCTACATCCACCAATCTACCAACCCTTTCAGCCACCACTTCTCTCAACCAATACATGCCTTTAACTCGACAGCAAAAAAGAGATCTTAATATTACAGATTTGGAGACATATGCTATGGCATCCGAGGAGGCAATTGATGCTAAATTCGAAGCCTTCGAGACACGAATGGAGGAGAAGATTCGGACTCTCTTTGCCGAACTTAGTTTAGGTCGACCACCGAGCCCAAAGAAATCACATCAAGGAGAAATATCTGATCGAAGAGATGAACCCCAGGAGAGGGGAGCCTCTATGACCGATCCCCACTATCCACGCATGAGGGTGGACTTCCCTAGATGGGAATAAGGAGACCCAATTGGTTGGATCGCGCACGTGGAGCGATATTTTCAGTACCACAAAACCGCAGATGCATCTATGTTAGAAATTACGGCTATACATCTTGAAGGAGATGCCATACAATGGTTTGATTGGTTTGAACACACTCATAGAGACCTCTCATGGTGATAATTCAAAGAAGGACTGCTGATCCGTTTTGGACCAACCGATTACGAGAACATCGACGGACAACTAGCAAAGATCCGACAAACCTCCACCATCCAGGAGTATCAAACCAGGTTTGAAAGGTTATCTAATCAAACTCATGATTGGTCTAAAAAATAGTTATTAGGGACATTTATTGAAGGCTTGAAGCCAAAGATCTGGGGAGAAGTTAAAGCGTGACAACCGTACACGCTTATGGCAGCCATCTCTTTCGCACGACTTCAGGAGGAGCGATTAAACCACGAAGCCCGAAGGACTAAGGTCGCTCCTTGACCAGCAATATCAAAGCCCTCAGCCCCCCCTACTATCAGTCAAGCTCTTGCACCAAAAAGGTTGACAAGAGAAGAGCTTCGAGATCGATCTGCCAAGGGGTTATATTGGCATTGTGATGAGCCGTGGAGCCGCGAGCATCGTTGTAAAAAAGGGAGACTTCTTGTGATTGAACTAGTGGAAGAAGAGATCAGTGAACAACCAGAAGAGAGTCTTAAACATAAGGACGAAGATGTGGAAGAAGAGCTATAATCGACTGACTTTATGGTACATGCACTAGCTGGCTACTTAAATCCGCAAACAATGAAAGTTGGAGGCCTGCTCAAACAATAACCGATCACCATTCTCATCGATACATGTAGCACTAATAACTTTCTAAACAGTAAGGTTGCTGCTCAGATGGTGCTCCACATCAAAGGTTGCAGCAAGTTCGATGTAAAGGTCATCGACGGTCGAATCCTAAAATGCGACCAAAGATGCCCGCAGGTGAAACTATTACTGCAGGGCCAAGAAATTGTTGCTGACTTCTTCCTCCTACCAATTAATGATTATGAGGCTGTGCTGGGCATAGAATGGCTGATGACGCTAGGTGACATCTCTTGAAACTTTTCCAAATTGATTATGAAATTTTATTGCAAAAGCAAACAGGTCACCCTACACGGGAAGCGCAGAAGCAACGTAACTATCATTTCAACCCAATGAATGAAGAAAGTTTTACACAAGATAAATGGTGGCTTTCTTATGCATCTCCAGCAGCAACCAGAGGGGGAGAAAATAGAAATTAAAGATCAAAATCTCACCCAACTGCTTATTGAATTTGACGATATTTTTGTTGAACCACGCGGTCTTCCTCCTACTCGGCAACATGACCATTGAATTCCAATCATTCTAGGCAAACCACCAGCAAACACTCGGCCTTACCACTATCCTCACCTCTAGAAGGATGAAATTGAGAAGATCATGAAGGAGATGCTTGAAATAGGGGTGATTCGACCAAACTGTAACCCCTACTCCTCACCGGTGCTACTTGTGCGTAAGAAAGATGAAACTTGGCGGATGTGCATCTACTACCGAGCTCTAAATGATATCACAGTCAAAGATAAGTACCCAATACCAGTGGTGGATGAACTTCTTGATGAATTAAAAGAAGCTCGAGTCTTCACAAAGTTGGACCTCCAATCCAGTTATCACCAAATTCGGGTATGTGAAGGCGACATCCCAAAAACTACTTTTCGCACTCATAACGGCCATTATAAATTCTTGGTAATACTCTTTGGACTCACTAATGCTCTTTTAACCTTCCAAAGTCTTATGAACGATATTTTTTAGAGCTTTCTTCGCAAATTTGTGCTGGTATTTTTCAATGATATTCTCATTTATAGCCCTTCTCTTGAGACTCACTTTCAGCACTTGCGATTTATTCTGACGATCCTTCGGGAGAATACTCTTTTTGTTAAGTAATCAAAGTGCAGCTTTCTCCAGCAAAAAGTAGAGTACCTTGGGCACATAATATCAGAAGAAGGAGTGGCCGTAGACCCAACAAAAATTAAAGCAATACAAGGTTGGCCGAAACCTGCAAATGTGAAATTGCTGCGTGGGTTCCTTAGATTAACAGGCTACTACCAAAAATTCGTGAAGGACTATGGGAAGATCGGTGCCCCCCTCACTTCTCTACTGAAAAAAGATGTCTTTCAATGGTCGAACAAAGCCTCCGCTGCCTTCGATAAACTTAAGGCAACCATGACGATGACACCGGTGCTAGCGCTACCAAATTTCAGTCGACCCTTCATCATTGAGGCCGATGCATCTGGAGTTGGAATTGGAGTCGTTCTCATGCAAGATGGTCGACCACTCATATACACCAACAAGGCGTTGTCTCCCTCCTATCAAAAAATGTCTATCTGTGATAAGGAGATGCTCACCATTGTAGACGCAGTAACAAAGTGGAGACCCTACCTGATTGGCCGACGATTTCATATTAAAACCAACCATAGAAGCCTCAAGTACTTTTTGGAGCAAAAGATATCATCCCTGGAACAGCAAAAAAGGGTAATCAAACTTCTAGGATTTGATTATGAAATTATTTATAAAAAGGGGAAAGAAAATGTTGTTACATATGTGCTCTCACGGCTACCTGAGCAAGCTGAATTTTCAGCCATCTCTCTTCCTACCACCGGCTTCCTTGAGGACATTAGGGAGGAATGGAAGAAGGATCCAGAAACCAGCAACATCATCAAAAAATTAGAGGAGGATCCAAGTGCAATAGCTCACTATACTTGGGATTCGAGGGATCTACGCTACAAAAGTCGTATTATGTTTATACCAAACTCCCCTTGCATCAAAGTCATTCTACATGAAATGCACTCCACACCTTCAGCAGGGCACTCCGTATTTCTAAGAACCTACAAAAAAGTGAAGCAAAACTTTTATTGGATAGGGATGAAAAAAATTATTTCCCAATACGTAGCACAATGTGATGTATATCAACAACAAAAAGGTGAAACAGTGGCGAGCCCAGGGAAACTACAACCACTACCCATACTAGACTCGATGTGGACTGACATCTCCATGGACTTTATCGAAGGGCTACCACCTTCCAAAGATAAAAGTACAATCCTTGTAGTGGTTGATCGACTTACGAAATATGCTCATTTTTGTGTTGTGCGAAATCCCTACACTGCTGTTAGTATTGCTCAGATTTTCACAAAAAATATTATTAAACTACATAGGATGCCAAGGTCCATTATAAGTGATCGTGACAGGGTCTTCACTAGTAAATTTTGGATCGAGTTATTTCAGTTGCAAGGCACCAAACTCAAGATGAGCACAGCATATCATCAACAAACTAACGGTCAAACAGAAGTGGTGAACATGTGTTTAAAGACGTACCTTCGGTGTTTCGCCAGTGATCGGCCAAAGGAGTGGACGAAATGGCTCCCCTGGGCCGAATGGTGGTACAATACTATATATCATTCATCTACAAAATGTACCCCATATGAAGCATTATATGGTCGATCGGCTCCTGTGATTCCAAACTACTAAAGGATAATCTCTCTACCGCTCAAACTAAAATGAAACAGCAAGCTGACACATGAAGAAGCGAAAGAGAATTTTTAGTAGGAGATTGGGTTTATCTTCGCCTACAGCCATACAAACAACTATCCATTAACACACGAGCCTCCATGAAGCTATCTCCATATTTTTATGGGCCCTTTCAGATCACAGAGCGTATTGGAGCTATGGCGTACAAACTTAAATTGCCTGAGGATGCCAAAATTTATCGTGTCTTTCACGTGTTATGCTTGAAGCCCAAGTTGGGAGAACACGAGTCACCCCAGATTCAACTACCCAATACCACTAATGATTGATATATCCAAGCCCAGCCGCAAGCCATTCTCGATCGCAGAATCATCATGCGTCGCCGACATCCCTCTACTAAAGTACTAGTGCATTGGAATAATTTACCATCCGAAGATACCACATGGGAGTCATATGAGGAGCTGAAGACCAATTCTCTAAATTCATGGAACCTCAGCCTTAAGGATAAGCCTGATAGGAAGAGGGCAGGCTTGATAGGACCCTAGTAGGGTTGGGTCCTATTCAACCAAGTAGCAGCTAATAAAAACCCTATGAGTGTAATAAATCCCACCAAGTCACCTCTATCCTATAAAGAAGAGAGGCTATGGTTTATATTTGGGCTATTGAGCCTCTTAGTCATCGCCCCCCTTGTTACTAGGCCGGTCGGCTAAAGGTGAGGGTAAATTGGGTAATTCACTTAGGAAGCAGCCCCTAGAGCTAAGGTTTTAAGCTCTATATAAGCTTGTAGCCTCCATCTCTTTGGAATAAGAAATATCAATCTACAATTGTAGCCACCAGGCTACTTAGAGGGTGGAACCCCTATAGCGTTCCAAGGGTTGATCCCCCTCAAAGATCAATCTTCATAGAATTCCTCTGGGGTTCTATCAAAGTTTATTAGATCTTCGCTAGTTGTCGGTCGATGTTCTCGTAATCGGTTGGTCCGAAGCAGATCAGCAGTCCTTCTTTGAATTGTCGCCATGAGAGGACTCTATGAGTGTGTTCAAACCAATCAAACTACTGTATGGCATCATCTTCAAGATGTATAGCTGCAATTTCCACCATAGATGTGTCCATAGTTTTGTGGTACCGAAAATATCACTCAGCGCACGAGATCCACCCAATCGGGTCTCCTTGTTCCCATCTAGGGAAGTCCATCCTCATGCGTGGGTAGTGGGGATCGGTCATAGAGCTTCCTCTCTCTTGAAAGTCATCTCTTCGATCAGAGCTCTCTCCTTGATGTGATTTCTTTGGGCTCGGTGGTCGACCCAAACTGAGTTCGGCAAAGAGGGTCTGAATCTTCTCCTCCGTCCGTGTTTCGAAGTCTTCGAACTTAGCATTGATTGCCTCCTCAGATGCCATAGTATATGCCTCTAGATCTATAATATTAAGATCTCTCTTTTGTTGTCAGGTTAAAGGCATGTATTGTTTGAGGGAAGTGGTGGCCAAAAGGGTTTATGAATTGGTGGATGTAGGCTGCGGTTTAGACTTGTTTTATGGTTATTTTGGGTGCAGTTTGGGGCTACGATTTGATGGAGTTTTGGGCTAAGATGGTAGTGGATGAAGGTTAGGGAAGAGGGTTTTAGATCTATGGTAGATGGCAGTAGAGATTTGATAGAATTCAATGGAAGTTGCTGCCGATATGCATTGTCTCGTAAGAGCAGAATTATCATCGAAGAAACAACGGTTTCTCGACAAAATTTCCAGTGAGAACCCAGAAATTTGAGGAGGGGATTTGACAACAGAATTTCAATTTAAATAACAGCAAGGATGATAACTTGGATCAAGAAAATTTTGACAGCATAACAGTAAAGAATTCGGTGCAAGTTGCGATAGCAGAATTCTCGTCGAAAAATTTCAGCGGTTTACGATGAAAACTTGCAGCAACACAGTAATGTTTTAGAGATGAATTCCATGATAGATTAATCCCAGATGAAAGCCAAGATGATCTATAAGGTGCTCAAGAAATTTTGTTCAAAAAGGATAGTAATAGATCAGTTTAAAGGTAGCAATATGCGGCTGAAATTTTCTGCAGCAATCCTTTATTCGTAAAGATGATAACTTTTACGACGAAAGGAATTCGCAGCAAGGGATAAATAGTAAGACCCTTTTTTGGTATTTTGAATGGCAAATTGTAGCAGCAAAAGGTATTAGTGATAAGAGAATACCATATCTCTGATGCAATTGGAAGCGGCGGCAGTAGATTGATTTGATCTATGGCAGAAGATGAAGGTGGAGACAACGATGTCATAAACAATTATGGGAATTGCTTGGTTGATGATGGGTGGCAAAGATGGCAGCAAAAGCAGCAAGATCGCTGCTCTGATACCAGATGATAGAACCCTAGAGGAATTCTATATAGATTGACCTTTGAGGGGGATCAACCTTTGAAACACTATAGGGGTTCTACCCTCCAAGTAGCCTGGTGGCTGCAATTGTAGATGATTCTTCTTATTCCCAAGAGATGGAGGCTATATACTTATATAGAGCTCCAAACCCTAGCCCTGGGGCTGCTTCGTAAGTGAACTACCCATTTTGCCCTTAACCTTAGTGGGCTGGCCCAGTAACAAGGAGGGTGGCGGCTAAGAAGCCCAAAGATCCAAATGTAAACCCTAGCCTCTCTTCTTTATAGGATAGAGGCAGCTATATGAGATTTATTATACTCTCACAGAGTTTTTATTAGCTGCTACATGATTGAGTAGGACCCAACCCTGCTAGGGTCCTATCAGTCAACTGTCGATTGGGCAACAGGCCGCAAGAGAGGATGATCCGTCGAAGAACTGGACGAAGCACCGACCAATGGCGTGTCAGGCAATAGGAGGTTGATTCATATAACTGACTAGATCGAAGTAAAGTTAAGGTTTATGTATGCAGGATTAACTACGATAACGATGAAGACATAAAGCGAAACAAAGTGCTGGAGTCAAGTGTGATGGAATCACTAGGACTTTGAGAGTTCGACGAAAGTCCGAAGATTCATTGGGAGTGCTGCTGGAACTAGTCGAGAATAAGTAGGGAGCTTGTCGAAGGGTTTTTTGAAAGTTCGTCGGAAAGATTCATTGGGAGTTCATGGAGCTCACCGAGAAAGATCAGAGCTTGTCAAAGAAGCTCATCGGAACTCGCCAAGATCATCGTGAAGTCTAGGAGCTTACTAAGAGACCGCAGAATGGTGTCCGATGGTTCGTCAAAAGACCGTTGGAAGTTCACTGGAAGAAGTCTTGACTTGCAGGACATTGTTTAGCTTAGAAAATATCTTTAATTTTATAGTTAATACATAATTAAGGTTAGGATTATGTGTTAATCCTATAATCCTGGTAGGGGCCAACTAGGCCTAGTAATAGACTGGTTTGGGTCGGGTTTAAGGCCCAACCAAAAGTGCTGGACCCTATCTGGCAGTGGCACCACCCTAGGTCCAATTCCCCAGGATGTACTAGGTGGTATTGCCCAATAGACGATGGTACCGCCTAGTACACAAACCATGATAGTGTGCCAGGCGATAGTACCATTAGATTAGGCGATGGTATCACCTAATGTCAGGGTCAAACTAGCGGTGGTACCGCCAGTGACAAGCGGTGGTACCACTAGTACCTAGTAAACCTAGAATGGAAAGGTTTTTAACTCCAAGTTTGAATCAGATTGGAGCCTATAAATACCCCTCTCATCCCTGGGTTGAATACACAAGCACACATACTTTAAAAGTGAGAAAGCACTATTCAAATCATTTTAGAAATCCCTCCTCTAGTTCTCATTTGTATTCCACCAACAGAGAGGAGTGAAGTGCTTGTAAGAATTACCTCCTAAGCCCATCAAAAGAAGAGAGCACTGTAAGGGAATTGGTCTTTGCCTATTGGAATGAAGACAACTAGTGAAAAGTCGGTGGCCTCAAGAGAAGAGGAATCGGGAGTGGACATAGGTCGTATGACCGAACCACTATAAAATCGAGTTTGCATTTATTTATTATCATTTACATTGCTACAAACCTTTACTTTACTTGCTCCACTTCCTCTTCATCTTCTTACATACGTCTTCAAGTTAAACGTAATCGAAACACTTTTAATCGAAACATTGTTTTTTAATCGTTCAAAGTTTTTCAAAGTCTCTTAAATCGCTGAAATTTATCGTACTTAACCGCTGCACTAATTCACCCCCCCCCCTCTTAGTGCCACTCTAGATCCCAACAATTGGTATCAGAGTCTCGTTATTTCTCTTTCAGATTCACACTCGTGAGAAATGGCTTTTCATAGCTTTCAAGAGGGTTTTTCAATCGTTCATCTTTCGTTGTTTAACGGGTCAGACTACACATATTGAAAAACTTAAATGAGAGTTTTTTATTTTTTAAAATTTGGATTTATGGAACGTTGTTAAAAATGGCTTTCAACTTCCCTCTAAACCGATGAACGAATGGTCAGATTTAGAGAGAAATTTTTTTCATTAAATGCAAAAGCTATGAATGTCTTATTTTATGTTTTAAATAAAAATTAGTTTAATCAGATTTCTACATGCGGTTTTTAATATTTGGCGCATACTTGAAATCACGCATGAGGGAACTAGTAGAGTCAAAGACTCGAAAGTAAACCTCTTATTGCATGATTTTGAACTTTTTTGAATGGCACCAAGCGAGACTATCGATAACATGTACACTCATTTCACAGATATTGTCAATAGTCTAAGAGCTCTTGATAAATCTTTTTTGGATTTTGATCTCGTAAACAAGAATTTAAGATCCCTTCCAAAAAGGTAAGATTCTAAAGTAACCGTAATACAAAAGGCTAAAAATATAAATAATTTACCTATTGAAGAACTTATTGGCTCATTAATAATATATGAAATAAGCCTCTTGGAACTTGATGAATACATGAACCACCATCCAAAGAATAGGAAAGATTTGAAACTTTGGACTATAAAATACCACTTGAGTGATGACTCAAGTGATGAGGACATTGTTGAAAACCTTGAACTTTTAATAAATTTTAAAAGTTTATTAAACAAAAATCAAAAATCAAAAATGAACCTGAACAAAAGAAGAGGCCAAAGAAAAAGAAGAAATGCCAAGAAGAATCAAGTGACGAAATGACGAATTAGGCTTTAGTGGGTTTCAACAACGAGGTAAGTAACTCACTCGAAATACTTTTACCTTATTTTGAAATTATATGATATTTTTTCATAAGTGCTTAATTTAGATAGTAGGAAAATTATTTTCAAAAATATCATGCTTTTTTTCTAGTATTTTTGAAAAGTAATAATTATGATTGATGTTTGGAATGATGCTTTGATAATTTTTTTTGACAAAACTTGTGAATCGGATTTATATGATGATGCTTTCGATTTAAAATAAGATGCATAGTTTTTTACGCAAAATGAATTATCATCTCATGATTATACACCTAACAAGATAAAATCAATGAACATTTATCTTGATGATTTTACATTTTGAAATTATGAATGATGAGCGAATCTTATGCCTTGGACAAATGTATGTGTAAATGCTTGGCTTTCATATAAAAAAAATTTTGAGGATGTTTTATGGTATCATGCTTGATGATGCATGAGGATTTGAAATAAGAACCTGAAATCTCACATTTTGAAACAGTGTGTTTGTCTTGATGATCTTCATGATGATATCGGTTCCAAACATGATGCTTGACGATTTCATATCATGCATGAGGATTTAAAAATTAAAATCCTATGTTTTGGAATAATGTGTTGATGGCTTTGATGAAATTTGTATAATGGTGCATGTCTTTATGAAATAAATTATAAAATTAAAAGACTTAACCCACATTACTTCCCGAATGAAAGAAAAATGGTTTTGATATTGCTTTCGACTTCCAACATGATGCATAGCTTTTATATGAAAACTTAAACATGCTTATATGAGGTCAACCACATAAAATAAAACACATAAAAATTGAAAATGTGATATCATAATGTTTTATTTTTTATGTGTTTGGTCTTGACGGTATTATGACGAAACTTATGTCTCGTTTTTAAATGTTGATACATATTTTTATAAAAGACTTGAACATGTTCACCTTAATTGAAACACATAAAAAAGGGGAAGCAAAATGTATTATTATGATGAATCAAATCTTTTCCTTAAAGATGCTTTATGTGTTTGCTCTTGATCACTTTTATGACGAAATTTTTACTTATGTTTTGACTTTGAACTTGACATATATCTTTTATACAAAAAGACTTGAGCATGCTTCCATGTAATCAATCTATGTTGCTCTTAATAAATTTTCCGAATGAAAGATTTTGATGATGATTTCGGATTTATATGATAATGTAAATTATGATTTGTTTTATGAAAATTGTCTTTCACTCTTGAATGTGATACTCATTTTTATTAAAAGCAAAAGCATGCTTATATGAAGTAAATCATAGAATGGAAATGCATGTTTTACTATCTCTCAAAGTTTTTGATATTTTCATGAAAGACAAGTGAGTAATTCATTTATGATATTTTGTGAATCACTTGAATTATGAATGAGAATTTGATGATGTATTAAAGAATCCATTTATATGAATCTATAAAAATGATTTTAATGATAAGTATGAAGTAGTTGAGTTGAATTTAAATGAGACTTGTTAATGATTTTTGACTATTCTCTCAATCTCTTGGAATCATCACCTTTTGAGATATATATATAATGCTCGAATCAAGTTCTAAAAGATTTCATTTTGCTATAAAGAAATTTTATTGAAATCATGATCTTAACAATTATAACATGAAGTTCTTTATATATCAAGATTGTTTATTATGCTTCTTTCGGTTATTAAAAGAAAATTTTTCATATGAAATGCAACTTGTCTTTTGATTTCTCAGAACTTAGTACTTGAATTTTTACGAATTCATGATCTTGATATCTTGATAATTGAATTTTTATATATAATGTGATCTTGGTATCTTGATACTTGGAATTTGTTTTTATGAAATCTTGATGAGAGTTCTTATGCATGAATCAAGTTACTCTTCTTGGTATTTATTATCAAATGAATCATGATCTTGATACTTCTAAAAAGAATATTCATGAATCTTAATCTTGATCTTGCTAAAATGAATATGAACCAAGAATGATATTCATGAATTAATCCTTGTCGATTTTCATTGATATCCTTCATAACATGATTTCTTTGTATTTTTGCCTTGTATGCATCGTGTGATGATTAAAAAATTGATGTAGAATTTTTTATTGATGCATATTTACAATTGATATAAAAGTCTATATCATTGGTTCCTCCCTTCTATTCGACTATGACAAAGGGGGAGTTACTTGCTAGCTTGTGTATCACAAGAGAAAGTGACAAACAAAGCTAGCAAGAACTAGCAAAAAGGCAAAGCTTGCACTTCTCAAAAAGAGAATAAAGAAATTGCAAAGTTGTATTTTTAACTCATGAGCTTGTATGTTTAAAGTGTTGTAAATTTTATAAAAATTGCTAGCTCATTACAAACAAGAAGTTGCTAGCTTAAGGCAAATGCTTGCTAGCTTGTGCATTACTTAAAGAGTACCTTAAGTGTTTGCTTGAATGATAATTGATCTTCATAACTTGATTTTGATGATAGAATTCATAACTTGGTTTTCATAAATTGATTTTGAATCATGAATGTAAACTTTTGATACCCATGAATATTTATCTTTGTTAATTATCATAATTTCAAAATTCATGTAAAGGGGGAGAAAATTTCATAATTTTAAAGAATTGTACTCTTCCCTTCTTTTTGACAAAAATAAAGGGGAAGAAAATTTATTGCTTGCTTGCTTATCATCAATTTTCCTCATATCATGATTTATTTATGACTCCCTTGAATTCATGACTTGATATAATAAAAATTCATGATGTAAATTTATTATTTTATCATGATCAAAGTAGTGATGTAAAAGACTATTCGTACTCCTTCACTTCTTTTGACAAAAACAAAAGGGGAGAAAGTTTTTACTAGCTTGCAAACTTCAATGAAAAAAATTGCTAGCTCAAAAGAACTTGCTATCTCAATAGAAGAAAAAATAGTAAAACTTAGAAAATTTACAATCCTACATTTGCTAAGCTTCTATGTTTATATGTTATAATGAAAATTTAGCTTGCAAGTTTAAAGTGATAAAATCTTTACATAAATTTCATTCATATAGCAAATGAATCAAAGAAAGTGCAACTTGCACATCTCAAGAAGTGAATGAAAAATTACTATCTTGCCTATCTTTAGAAAGAAAAGTGCAAACTTGTACATTTCAAGGAGCTAGTAAAAATTGTCATGCTTGAACTTAAAAACTCACTATAATTGACTGTTGTATATCTTGATAGCTAGTATGATTGTAAAACTTGCATATCTTTTAAACTAGCTATGTTGTAACTTCTCCTTTTGTTGATGACATAGGGGGAGAAGTAGATTGATGAACTCATGCAATGTAATGTTGATTGAATATTTTATATATTTGCATGATATTTTTGTTGACATTATTTTGATATATGTTGCTTGGATTTGGGATAATCCAAATGTTCTATGCATATTGATAGGCAGAGTTTGGTTAAACTCCGAGGAGTTAAGGTTAACTTCATCATTAATTAGTTGTCATCATCAAAAAAAGGGAGACTATTGAGCCTCGAATTTTGATGATAAAACTAATTGATTGAGTTTTATTATCTAATTACATTTTGAGTGACGTAGGTCTACTATTGATCAGGATTAGACAGTTAACACAAGATAAATCAGCATTGCACTGGAGAAAATCACATCAAGAGATTGGACGTCAAGTCGGAGGTCCGGTCGACAATCGACAGAAGGCTTTGGACAAAGATATCAGGCATCGGGCCAAGAAGAGTGGTGTTGCACTAAGGATATCAGGGTTACGATGGTCAATCGTCAATTGAGCAATAGGCCACAAGAGATGACGATGTGTCAAAGAACTGGACGAAGCACCGACCAATGACATGCCGAGCAATAGGAAGTTGATTCATGTAATTGACTAGATCAAAGTAGAGTTACGGTTTATGTGTGCAGGATTAACTATGATAATGATGAAGATATAAAATGAAACAAAGTACTAGAGTCAAATGTGATGAAATCATTAGGAGTTCGAGAGTTCGATAGAAGATCGAAGATTCGTCGGGAGTGTTGCCAGAACTGGCCGAGAATGAGTAGGGAGCTTGCCAAAAGGTTTTTTGGAAGTTCATTGGAAAGATTCGTTAGAAGTTCACGGAGCTCGTCGAGAAAGATCGAAGCTTACCGAAGAAGCTCGTCGGAACTCACTAAGATCGTTATTTAGTCCAGGAGCTTACCGGGAGACTACAAAATGATATCCGAAGGTTCGTCAGAAGACCACCGAAAGCTCGTCGAAAGAAGTCTTGACTTGCCGAACATTGTTTAGCTTAGGAAATATCTTTAATTTCGTAGTTAGCATATAATTAAGGTTAGAATTAGGTATCAATCCTATAACCCTAGTAGAGGCCAACTGGGCCCGGTAATGGACTAGTTTAGGTCGGGTTTAAGGCCCAACCAGAAGTGTTGGACCTTGTTTGGCAGTAGTACCGCCAAACTAGGGCAGTGGCACTACTAGACTAGGGCGGTGGCACCGCCCGAGGTCCAGCTCCCCAGGATGTACTAGGCGATGGTACCATCCAGTACACTGACCGTGGTAGTGTGTCAGGCAGTAGTACTATCAAACTGGGCGGTATGTCAGGGTCAAACTAGCGGTGGTACTACTAGTGACAAGCGATGGTACCGCTAGTACCCGGTAAACCCAGGATGGGAAGGTTTTTAGCTCCATGTTTGAATCAGTTTAGAGCCTATAAATACTCCTCTCATCCATGGGTTAAATACACAAGCACACATACTTTAAAAGTGAGAAAATGCTATTCAAATCACTTTAGAAATCCCTCCTCTAGTTCTCATTTGTATTCCACTGAAAAAGAGAAGTGAAGTGCTTATAAGGGTTACCTCCTAAGCCCGTCAAAAGGAGAGAGCACTGTAAGAGAATTGATCTTCGCCTGTTGGAAGGAAGATAGCTAGTGGAAAACCGGTGGCCTCAAGAGAAGAGGAATTAGGAGTGGATGTAGATCGTATGACAGAACCACTGTAAAATTGGGTTTGTATTTACTTATTGTCATTTACATTACTACAAGCCTTTACTTTACTTGCTCTACTTTCTTTTCATCTTATTATATACGTTTTCAAGTTAAATGCAATTGAAACGCTTTTAATCAAAATATTGCTTTCAATCTTATGAAGTTTTTCGAAGTCTCTTAAATAGTTGAAATTTGTCGTACTTAACCGCTACACTAATTCATCCCCCCCCCCTCTTAGTGCTACTCTAGATCCCAACAGACCTTCATCCACCCCATGGATCTGTAAGAATTCAGGAATATACGATCTCTCTAGGTACTATCTTTTCTATATATGTAGTTTTCGAATTTGTAGATTTATTTTTTACGCACCGATCTTCGCACGACGATGAAATCGTTTTGTGAAAATTTAATATTTTTGTTTTCTATTCTTTCGCTACGCATGTGATGTCGCCCTTGGATTTCCCAACAATGTTGGCTATCACTCCCAATAATTGATTGTACTAGATCTAGAGCTTCCAAACCTACAAGTCTTGTATCAAAGAGTAGAGTACTGATATAGGACATCCTTGGTGGCTCAAGTCTAAGGACCAGATACACTACTAGGACTACAGAATCATTGTTTACCGATAAGGTATCATCAACCATCCAGCATTCCATGGGCAGATCAATCAGTAAACTCATTCTCCAATAAGCACATATAATGTATCCTTAGTGTCCCCACACGAGCAGCTATGAGATCAGTCGCCTCCATCATATGGATGGGTATACAATACACTAGTCTATCCAGTTATCTCGATGTCCTTCTCGAGTAACTTATGACTGGGATTATTTAGGATCTGTGTTTAAAGGTTAATCGATCTCATTATCGTGATCTCATCACGATCCGACTCTCATTGCATAGATCCATGGACATCATAATATATGTAACATGCAAGATAAAATGATAAAATATCAAATAATAATAAGCAAAAAGAATGCATATCAAGTCACACATGTCATCACTTATGTGATTGGCTTGCAGTACACTTATGACTAGCTTAAAGCCTTCTATCGATATATCAATCGATCCTCCGACTCGACGTCCAATCTTCTGATATGTTCCACTCTAGCCCAACATGAATTCTTCCTACTTTAATTGTCTCTTCCTGATCGAAACTAGTCTTGTGTCATTAAAATATAAATTAGATCTAAAATACTATCAATTGGTTTTATCATCAAAATCTGAGATTCAACAGGACTCTCCTCCCTAATTTTGGAGTTTGACGGATCACCACACCACCACTTTGCTACACTTGAATCTCAGACCCATTTGGTAAATTCAACGGATGATTCCTTGAGGATCCATTTATGGCAAATAGATCAATATTTAGAGGAGATGCGATGAGAATTCCAATAATCCAAAGGGGAAGGGTCGACCAACCCCACCTCATTGTCATTCACCCAAGACATCTAGGAGAGCCGATCCTAACCAACTTTTGCCTCCTAACATTGGAGGCCTTTGATGGTAGTATTGACCTGCTGGAGCATATCGATGCTTTTCATGCCCAAATGTCATTATATGGCACTCTAGACGCCCTAATTTGTTATGTCTTTCCAATCATATTAAGAGGCCCAACACAAGAATGGTACACCCATTTGAAGCATTCATTAGAGGTCTTAGATGGTAGTGTTGACCCAATGGAGCATATCGTTGCTTTCCATACCCAAATATCATTATACAGCACTTTAGATACCCTGATGTGTCATGCCTTCCCGAACACATTAAGAGGCTCAACATGAGAATGGTACATCGATTTGAAGCCATTGTCTATTAATTCTTTTGCATAGCTTATAAGGGAGTACAAGCTTCACTTTCTCGGGAATATGCGCCTGTGACCATTGGCGATAATACTTCTTGGAATTAGGAAAATACTATTGGACTTCATTGCTTGATTCACCAATGAAATCTAAGACATGCAAGATGCCCATCCGTCGCTCATAATACAAACCTTCATGATGAGAATCAACCCCTCTCACCTTTTTTTATTGTTAGTAGAGAGACCATCAACAAAGGTACCCAAGGTATTTTAGAGGGCTAATCAATACATCATTGCTGAGGTAATGGTCTCGGGTAAGTATAAGGAGACATGCAAAGATCAAGATAGGAGTAGCTACAATCCTCCTTGACCCCAAGGTCAACGTAATGAAGAAGAAGTGAACAACCTGAGTTACCTTGCTCGAGGTCCAAGTTGATTCTCCTGAATATGACTAAAGCTAAAGTATTTTTATAAATAAAAAAGAATAGGCTCTTAAAAAAACCATCAACTAATGAAGACTCCATTGTCAAAGAGAGATATGTCCAAGTCCTATCGCTTCCACTAGGATAATGACTATGACATAGAAGATTATCATAACTTGAAAGAATAGATTGAAGAACTCATTCGTCGAGAACACCTCAAGTAGTTCATCCAGAGGCATTTAGAACCTTCATCTCAATCTCAAAAGCTAGCGAAGAGATAGATTGACATCATCATTAGTAAACCTATCTTGGGAGGAGATAGCTCCTTGGGTCATAAGGTTTACACCCAGGCTAGCGTTAAAAGCGTTCATTGATGGAGGATGACATAAAAATTACACAAAGGAAGAGACGAAGTATCTCAACTCAAACCACGACGATGCCTTAGTAGTCTCCATGAGAATGATCAATGTCAAATGAAGAGGGTTATGATTGATACATATAAAGGGGGATTTATAAGGAGGGTGTTGATCTCTCTCCTCTCACGATTGAGACAAGTGTCCATTCGGGATAATTTCAAAGGGGCGTCGCTGGGTGATAGACTTCAAAAATATAGAATATAGGACTCAAAAAAGCCTAAAATCTATCATGATGGAGGATCAAAGTAAAAGTACGTATGAGGCATATGAGTCAAAAAAAAACCTGACTTATGTAAGGAGATTTATCACTGTAGAAGCATAGGACAAAATATGCCTAAGGCACATGAATCAATAAAACTCGATCCACATAAGAAGATCTACCATAATAGAGACACAAGATAAAATATATATGAGATATATGAGTTAGAAAAACTTAACTTGCATAAGGAGATCCGTCATAGAGCCACAAGATAAAATGTTGCATGACTTAGAAAAAACCTAACTCGGTAAAGAGATATCTTATTGATCATATAATATATGCATAAATATTTTTTAAAATATTTATTTATTTGATATAATTGTTTTATATATCTAAACCAAATTTTTATGTTTTATGGGGGATTATTAAGAGAAAATACCAAATTGTCCTAATTTCCTACTTGTTATCGAGTCACAAGTGGAGGATTTCTTAGATGGGCGACTCGCATGCACATCATCTCCATGCACAAATTAGTTTGTTGAACGACTTTTTGTGTTATTGCATCACACATGGATGACATGACACATCTTTTTCTTAGACGAAAAGAAGCTATAAATCGTTCTTCCTACTTCGCGAGAGGTGCGAGGAAAATCCAATCTTAGATAATATTTGAGTTATAATTTTTTTAATATGTTAGTATTAGAGTATAAGGATTTTTTACACTCATGTTTGAAAAAGGATTCGCTCCAGATTATATCTTACGATGTTTTTCTTAATCAAATATGAATGTAGGCAAAGAGTATATCTTAGGATAGCGATTCACGTGTCGAGATTTTTTTTTCTAATTTCAATCACATATTATGTGATTATATCTCTTAATTAAAAATTATTTATTTATTTATTTTTATCTCAAACTTATAGATACAAGCCAATTTATCATTTATTTGGTTGAAGTCCTTTTGAAGGTTGTAAATATTATATTTATCATTATAAACTATGACACAATATATCTTTTTAAATCCTCCATAACATATTAATCAATTTTAATCATGATTAATATTGATTTATTTAATTTAAAAATATATTTAAAATAAAAGCATTTAATATATCCCCATTTTGAGGACAGAATGAATTAATGGAGCTTGATTGAGTAAGGGACAGTATCTTGTTAGGCAAACGCTCCGATGATTAGAGCCATTATTGTTCAAATATTATAGTTGATTTGAAAAACCCATAATGATACAGTGTTTTAGATGTTGTAGAACAAGCCGATATGCTATTATTGTAGAGATTTACGGGAGGATGATGAATCATAAACTCTTGACTGAATCTAAAATGGGATAATACTTAAAATTAGTGATGAAACTGTTCATGCATATTCCCAACAAGGTGGGGTTGGGTTCGTGATAAGATCGGAAGGTGTTTGCTTAATCGCATGATGCATATTTTAGATTGTGTTTGCTTTTGATATATTATTATATTATTATAACATCTTGATGAGACATACGAAGGTTATATTAAAAATTATAGGGAAAATATAATATTTTCAAAATTTGAGAGGATAGATATGTAAAAGCCCCAAAAACTTGTATTCCATTTAATTTCATTATTTAGTAGTTTTAATCCCGGAACTAGTCAATAATACATAAACACCGAAATAGAGATACTGGTCGAACCAATAGCACTCAAATCCGATGCGGCAGCTCGCAGCCAATTCCATCTCCAAACTGGAGTCAAGCGAAGAATCCATTCTGAGGTAAGGATTCAAAGCCGCAACGAACCAACGGTCTCGTTGGTAACCGTAGCGTCGAATCCTTTATGACAATTCGACCGTTGAGGTGATCGATTCATCACTAATTCAATTGACACTATATTTGTCGAGATGACAGGTCCTCTCATTGGTGGATCGGGTGGGCCATCGATTACCCCACACTAATCCATACTTATGGAGGAAATCACATGATCGATTTTGGGAGCTTATTTCGCAATCATGTGTAAACAAGATGGGTCTGGAAGCCACATGAATGGACTACGTGCCGGGGCCCAGAGGGGGCAAATCCACGTCCTCATTGCAGCGTTTCGAGAAAGTGGTTTTATTCCGTCCCACCCGTTAGCGGCCAGAGAGGCGTATGGAAGGGACCACCAGCGCCCCCACCGGCCCCCGTGCCTCCTCCTTTTCCCCTGATTCTTTTACTTCCTTTCCCACCCGCTCGCCGGTCCCCGAAGCACCAATCCGCTTCGACGTTGCAGGATGCCGTGGTGGGTCCCGCTTCTTGAAGGTTGGTGGGATTGGTGGGATGTGAGGGTAAGAATAGAGTTGTTTCCTCCTTTTAATAAAAGAACTCTTTAATCTTTATGCGGAGCGAGGCGGTGAGCTGCGGAAGGACTGCTCCAGGACACCGCGCTCTCTCTCTCTCTCTCTCTCTCTCTCTCTCTGGGGGAACGATACGGTCACCTGCGGTCATTCTGAGTTTTGATCTTGGGAGCTCACTCGATCGCTGTCGAGGGAGGGAGGACGGAGGAGGAAGGAGTCATGGGTTGCGCGCAGTCGAGGGTCGATAACGAGGAGGCGGTGACGCGGTGCAAGGAACGGCGCCAGTGGATGAAGGCGGCGGTGGCGGCACGGAACGCCTTCGCGGCCGCGCACTCCGCCTACGCCGTCGCGCTCAAGAATACCGGCGCCGCCCTCAACGAGTTTGGCCAGAGCGAGGCCCACGACCCGGGCCCCTCTTCCTCTGCCACCGCTGCCGCGGCGGTCCCCGGCGCCTCCGGTGGCGTCCCCCCGGCCGTCCAGCCGCCCATCGACCCCCTCCCCCCGCCTCCGCCGCCGTTGCCGGAGTTCTCTCCGTCCCCTATCCAGCGCTCCATAAGCATGCCTGATCTCCCCAAGAAGTTCCCCTCCAAGGCCCAGCCGAACGCCTCCATCCGCGAGGACGATGACGAGGGCGAGGAGGAGGCGGACGAGGAGGAGGAAGAGGACGACCGCAACGGCGGCCTCGAACACCGCCGCCGCCCTGCGGGAGCCGCTGCCGCCGCGAGCTCCCCTTCCCCGTCCCCCTCCCCGGCTCCGCCGCCGCCGCCTCCTCAGCCCAGCCCTCCGCCCCCGCCGCCGCCGATGCCCGAGCCGAAGGCCTCGGAAACTTGGGATTATTTCTTCTCCTCCATGGACGACAACATGCAGGGGCCATCACTGACCCCGGCAGACGAGATCCGACCTGCGAGGGAGGACGCTTCGGAGGACCGGTTCAAGACATCATCTCCGCCGCCTCCAGTCACCGATCGCCATGTGATCGATGGCGATGATGAGCCGGTGACACCCGAAAAGGTGGTCTTGGAGACTCCGCTGCCACCAAAGGTGCAGGTGCCGAGGAAGCCGAAGCAGGGAACGCATGCGCACCACCAGCACGCGGCGTCAGCACCAGCACTGGATGCCAAAAGGGGGAAGATGGTGCCGGTAGATCGCCTCAGCAATAATCTCCTGAAGGTGCTCACAGATCTTGATGACCTTTTCCTCAAGGCGTCAGAGAGTACACATGAAGTTTCCAAGATGCTCGAGGCCACTAGAATGCACTACCACTCCAATTTTGCGGATAGCAGAGGTACTTTGATCCTTACCATTGTTTATTACTTTTAGCACCAATTAATTGATTCATCTGAATCTATGAGGCGAAAATGCTTGGAAAAGGGGTTCTAACAATTTGACACTGTGAAATATCACATTGTCATGGTTTGGTATAATCCGTATCCGTAGACTATTTTTTTTTATTTCTTTGCTTGCAGGTTGTAGTGGATTGCCTAGAATAAGTTCCTAATGTTTCTTCCTCTAATTCCATGGAGGACCATGGAATCCTAATCAGGGAAAGGGCACTATCTTTCCCTTCTTTTTTTTTTCTTTTTTTTTTTTGCAAAGGATAAATGATGAAGATGGGATTCGAGCGCAGTATCTCCTTGCGATATACTGTCAAAATCTTTACCAGCTAAAGTAGTTGACACGTTCAAAGGCATTATCTATGTTTGATACATGCTTCTCTGCTGGATCATGTTGCTAACTCACAAACTATTTCAAATGTGGTCTACTAATGCTCTTTCATTTTTGCATAATATGGCTAATCGTTGGAAGGGAATGCCATTCATCACTTGTTTCAACTATAAGCATCAGTGGATTTAGTGAGGGCCTTGCCAAAATATGCAGTCCATCTATTTTCTCTTGATTAAACCTCACTTCTATATGTGCTTGGCTGCAGCATATCGTGTGCCAGGGGTCTCCATGAAACCTAGGATTATGGCATTGTCTACGCCCCACATGTCGCCTAGTACATACCGTTCGATGGAAATGGCATAGGATGGGGAGGAATATTCAATACAAACTTGAGAGTCTTCATTTTGATTTCCTTGCCGCCTTTCTGGTTTGATTGCATTAGGAAGAAAACATTGTTCTGGCTAACTTGTTGCAAATTTTTCACTAGCAATTGCCAGGATTGATGCCTTCTTTTTGTTCTTCAGTGACTATTTGTGGTTTCGTGCAAACAAACAATAGAAAACTGGAAAACATATCCAATAAAAACATAAGTTACATTCTTTCTTTGTTTCATGAGTCATTCCCACTGCATGTGAATTGGCCTTTTGCATCTTTTCAAAATTAGCAAAAACTTGATGTCAAGAAAGCAAAGCCATCTTGGCTGCAAACATTTCCTGTGCATCCGGACATTCTGAGCTCCACAAATTCTTGTACGTTCAGAAAAGGGAGTTTATTCCTGATTTTGCTCATAGTTGTTTTTTCCTTGAAAAGGTCCTCCCAATCTGTTATGTTTTGCTCTCATATTTCACTTGACCTATTTGTATGTGAATTGGCCTTTTGCATCTTTTCAAAATTAGCAAAAACTTGATGTCAAGAAAGCAAAGCCATCTTGGCTGCAAACATTTCCTGTGCATCCGGACATTCTGAGCTCCACAAATTCTTGTACGTTCAGAAAAGGGAGTTTATTCCTGATTTTGCTCATAGTTGTTTTTTCCTTGAAAAGGTCCTCCCAATCTGTTATGTTTTGCTCTCATATTTCACTTGACCTATTTGTAACTTTTTTTTTTAACAGGTCACATAGATCATTCTGCCAGGGTCATGCGTGTTATTACATGGAATAGGTCATTTAAAGGTATGGCTGATGCAGATGGTGGTAAAGATGATTTTGACAATGATGAATGGGAAACTCATGCAACCGTGTTGGATAAGATCCTAGCATGGGAGAAAAAGTTATATGATGAAGTTAAGGTAAACGTCACATTTCCGTTGGAGGTCTATTATTTCTGTTGGCATCATAAAGTTTTGCCATTTTTTTATTATCTGTTATGATTACTTCAGTCAGTGAATTTCTGGGTATTTTGTATAGCCACACAAGGTGAAATTCGGTGCTTCAATTGATCCAATTTCTTCATTTCATGCATTGCTTCTTGTCTCACATAAGTCTATTTGTTATTTTAATAAATACTAGTTACAGGCTTCTGTTATCGCTATAAACTTGGTGGTTTTCAGTTGTAAAAATATCTGATATTATCTCTGTGGAAATTTCTGTGAGAAATATCAAATATTGGGGGTTGGAGTTGCTATTGTGTTTTGGACTTGATATATACCTGCAATTGAACTTAGTAGTTTTCCCTTGCATATGATGGATATCGACTGGGAAATTGAACTTTGGACTTGTAGCTATAAATTTAAGTTTCAATACGGAAACAAAATCCTAATTGTGAATAGACATTGAATCTTTGGCTTGTTGGAACATGCAAGTGTATCCTTTTTTAATAGTCTGCACTTTTGCATGGAACTTTTTTGCATCGCTAAAGTAAATTATTCACCTTCTGCTGCCAACTTCTTGTTTAGTATTAATTCAAGGAATAAACCGTGTCCCTCTGTCAGAAATCTGTTATCGTCCTCCATAACACACTTATCTGGTTATCGATGATAAAAAAATTCTTGCATCTGGCTATCAATTTAGCAAAAGCTTAGCCCACAACTGCTGCAGATTTCAAACAGAGTCTGCTTGATTCTATTCAACAGAAGACAAGTTTGAAGTTGATCTTCTGTCAGTCTTGTCCACAAGAGGCTTCTTTTTCTTGTCACCGATTGTTCATTGTCATGTTGGGCTTTTCCAAGTCCGTATCTAACTGTAAACTAATGGATGGCAGGCAGGTGAGCTTATGAAAATTGAGTACCAGAGGAAGGTTGCTTTACTGAATAGGCAAAAGAAACGTGGTGTCAGTAGTGAAGCATTGGAACGTACTAAAGCAGCTGTAAGCCATTTACACACTAGATACATAGTTGATATGCAGTCAATGGATTCAACTGTGTCAGAAATTGAACGTCTGCGTGATAAACAGCTTTATCCCAAACTAGTGGAGCTTGTTGACGGGTAAGTCCCCGCTTGAAGTTTTATGTCCAGGATGTATATTCATTTGTGATTCATTGTAGGTAATGGCCTATTTTATTAATGTTTTTTTTATAATATATTTTTTGGTAATTGTTCTGGGAATGCATAACTCCTGACTTCTTGCAATATGATTTACCTCTTTTGTGACTATCACTGCAATTAGGTGAGGTTTATGATTTTGTAATAGAGGTCTAAAGGAATCGTTCATGTTGCAGAGTCAATTAAGTTATCCCCTTTCTTTTTTCTTAATGAAAAAGTGCAGTTCATAGTACCTTAACATTTTTCATAACTTAAACATTATATATTTTCTTCTTAAGATTGTTCAGAACTTAAAAATTATCATTAAAACCCAAAATAGTTCCTATTTTGTTTAGCTAAATCACTTGTACCATGAAAAAAACTTCTGCAAATAACCTAAATTCTCTTTCCATCTTAACATTAGTAATAACCTTTTGCCAATTAACAGGATCCTTCCAACTCAGTCTCCCCCTTTTTTGGCGATATTCCTGAAGTGCAAATCACTTATAATCCAAAAAGACTTATTGCTTTATGTTGTTCTATGGGCTCGCATATTTCGCCATGCTTAGCTGTATGACACAATTTATCTTCTTGTAATGCTGCAAAGGTGTATCCAGAATAATTTTGCATATTTCATCATGTCTTGGTGCTTGACATGCAAAAATTACTCAGCCTACTACAAGCAGACTACCTGTCATATATGGTTATATCATTGACCAGGAGGTTTCTTCTCCTTGACTAACCTAAGTCCTAGTTCGGTTAGGCTAGGCTGACAAATGTGTACTATTCAGTACTGAAAAGCTTTTCTTTGCAAAATGGTCAATTGGAACCACTTTTGCGACTAGAATCTAGATTGTAGTCTAACCTGCCTAATCCTTGATTTGCGATTGGTTGACTCTATACTTGGTAGACTTACAATGCAATGGTCTAGCAACCCCAAATATAAATTGGACAATATTGTTCCATGCAACACCTTAACTTTTGTGTTAACCTCAGATCAGTACTGCTAAACAGATTAAACCACAATAGGAAGGGAAAACCTTGACCCACCCAAAAAAAAAATGCTGTTACCACATATGACAGCAATGCACCCAAAAATTACTGCATGGTGAAGTTTATTGGCTTTTGATTTGAGAAATATGTCCCTAGATCATGACTGTATGATACCGTTCAAATCATTATCTTGATATAGCAAGGTTGTTTTGTTTACTGTATCATGGTTTAGTTTACTGTATGACTGTATGATATCATTCAAATATGTCCCTAGATCATGACTGCAATGCACCCAAAAATTACTGCATGACTTGTTTTGTTTCCCAAAGTAGTTTCTAGGTCATCACTTTGTTTTATAGCTTTGGTGAGTTTGGAGTGCAAATATTTAGACTTTCATGATTTTATTTTGGATAGGATAGAAGCTAGCCTGCTACATTTCCCTGGGTTCATACTTCATACTTGTGTTGAATGTCTTGGCTAATGGATCTTTGTCTCGACGACGCATTTAAAATTCCCCTTCGCATAATAGCCATTATGTTGTTACAGTTAATGTCTTTCATATTTATTTGAGAAGCTAGATAAGCTTAACCTATTTATTTGCCAATGATCTATGTCTACATCAGATGCCATCGTCATAACCACTCTTGCAATCCATCAATCTTTGTCATGATTGGCCCGGTTTCTGCTTCTTGGGAAGGGGTTAGAGGTGTACAAGAACCTGTCTAGCTCAGAAAAGTATATACAAGTTCAAACCCTCAAACTGGCAGCATGTGGCTGCCTTGTTTTTTTGATAATTGCCCTTGTATCACCTGGAGGTGCATTGCTACTTATGATTATACTCCTCGTGCCTACAATTGCTTTCTTATGCGCAATCTGTGATTGATGGACAATATATATTGTCTCAGCTGTCTACATTATACTGCATGCATGTGCAGTCACTAACAGTGTTTAATTCTACTAACGACTATCTGCCCTCTCAGGATGGCCCAGATGTGGCACGCAATGAACATGCACCACCACGCCCAGCTGAAGATAGTCGAGGGTCTTAAATCCCTTGACATTACAAATTCTCCAAGGGAGACAAGTGAACATCACCATAAGCGCACCTTGCAACTGCTTGAAATTGCCAAGGAGTGGCATACACAATTCAACAAACTTGTCAGCCATCAGAAAGAGTACGTGGATTCTCTGAATAGTTGGTTGAAGTTAACTCTCATCCCTATCGAAAGCAGCTTGAAGGAGAAAGTGACGTCTCCACAAAGGCCGGCTCATGCCCCGATTCAGTCTCTCCTGCATGCATGGCATGAATATCTCGAAAAGCTTCCAGATGAGCTTGCAAAGAGTGCCATCCTCAGCTTTTCGGCAGTCATAAACACGATAGTGACACTCCAACAGGAAGAGCGAAAGCAGAAAGAGAAGTGTGAGGAGGCCCACAAGGAGTATTCGAAGAAGAATCGAGCGTTCGATGACTGGTTCCAGAAGTATTCGCAGAGGAGGATGGGTTCATCGGTGGGTGAGCCCGATGGCGGGGAGGGATCAAATCAAAAGGACCCAGTGGAGGAAAGGAGGTTTATGGTGGAGTCACTCAAAAGCAAGTTTGATGAAGAAGTCGAAGCCCACAGAAGGTTGTGCAAGCAGGTGAGAGAGAAATCACTGAGTAGTCTCAAGACCCACTTGCCAGAGCTTTTCCGAGCTATGTCAGACTTCGCCGATGCTTGTTCCAAGATGTATGCCAGCTTAAAGATGATCACACCTCCAACTAACTAGCTCCTTGGCAAATCTGCAGAGGTGTCTTTTTGTGCATTTTCATGTCCTCATGTTGCGGTTTCATTTGCATGTGGCATTCAGCATGGTGAACAGCTTTGTGTTGGGTTAGCTTAAGTTTATTAATGCATGTATTTATGTTTGAACTGGGTTGGGTAAAGAAAGCTTGGCATTCCTCCATCTTTTGCCTTGTACCCATTTTTGTGAGGGTCCTGAAGAAACAAGACCTAATTCTGCTTGATGGGTGATGTGTTGCTGCAGTTCTACGATGTACTGGCGCCAAAGGATAAAGACACCAAATAGATAGACGAATGTAGTCTTGATTATTATCATCGTAAATAGTTGAGAGTTATCAAATTAACAGATCAAGTCGGATGATGATAAATAATATCATGATTAATATAATATTGAATATGATCAGACTATCGCACAGCTAATAGCTAATATTCAAAATGGTGAAGGATGCAAGGATTTATTAGTGGACGGATAGGGTGGGAGACATGCAAGGACGGGTTTGGAGGCAGGTAAGTGTTCAACATTATTATGGTGGGTTCAATTAGAAAATTATTACTCAAATTCACATTGTGATAAAAAAAAAAAGAAAAGATTTTAGGATTCTAAATAAGAAAGAATTATTGGTGGATGAAATTAAAGATGTTATAATATGAAACAAATCTTTGATGAGAATATTCTATCTTAAATATCAAAGAACGTAAGGGACCGAATAAGAAATGATTACATGTAGATTGGACCGAAAAAGCATTAGTGTATTTTATTTTCTTGTGGAAAACCTATTATATCATAATCAAATTCTATTTCCTTGTGTTTGGCTTGCAATATTTTGCTTTTAGGATATTTCTCGGGGAATAAAATGGAGAAACAAAGAATAAATCCTTCAAATTAATGCGTAACATATTTCTTCCGAAAATGTATCTTTTTTTTTCCTTCTTTTTTTTCACACTTCCTTTGATTTTATTTCCCTTGAAGCATTGGAAAATAAACTTTATTTATTTATCTTTATCCCTTGTATTTAGACCATAGTGAATGAAAACAAAAGATTGTACTGAATAAGCCATCATAAAAAGGTATATACACCATAAAAAAAGTGTGGAAATTCGTTATCAAATGGTTTATTTTAATTTTTTATGCTTTCCATTAAATTCGTTTATTTTATTATAGTCTCATCAACATGCTTGTTTATAGACTTGCAAATAAAAGAGTCAACTACATATGTCATAAAAAACACTTATAAGTTAATGATGAAGTATATATTTAAACTCCTTAAACTAAAAAAATACAAATCTTTAATTCACTTTTTATATTTTTATTTGATCAACAACAAACTATTGGCTCACTTGGCCAAGATCTCGAAACTTAATAAGGAAGAGGTCTTGGGCTTCGATTCTTGCCGAAGATTGACTCAGGCTTGCTGCTTGATGCTTCACAGTTAGTTGAGATCTTTCCAGCATCGGCCCATGGGCAAGTTAATACTGGGCAAATTATAAAATATCCTTTATAGTTAGTTCTTCTTAACATCTTTGTCCCTTGAACATAAAAAATTTATATTAAAATTTGTATAATTATAAAAATGAAACATCTATATTTATTTATTCTAATACTATCGATTTTATTAATAAAAATATAAAAATAATAAATAAAAAATATAATTTTAACTTTTCAATTAATGATGATGAATGACGGCGCCATTAGAATATGCTGAGTGGCGCTTAATGGTGGTAGGCACGGATGATTATTATGGATGAGGAGAGTAACGATAATAGATGAGAGTCACTCTACATCTACGTTGATGCTGATACAGTTACCAAGCGACAAAAGGGTTGCTCACTACATTGTAGATAAAAAAACCTTTAATGCATATATTAAGTAATTCTTTTACTACTCAATAATTATATCGACACCAATGTAGATGTAGAGTGATGAAAGAATTACTCATTGTATCGATGTCGATATAGTTGTTAAGTGACAAAAGGATTATCAATACTATTCGATAATTACGTCGACGTCGATACAAATACAAAATAATCCTCATCTATAATAGTCACTTACGACTCCTAGTGGTGTCATTGTCTATTCACAATCGACACATCGATAATTAATCATTAGAATGTTAAACTTATCTTTTTTATATATTATTTTCATATTTTTATCGGTAAAACTAATGACATTAGGATAAATAAATTTATATATTTATTTTTATAATTATAAAATATTAATATAAATTTTTAGATTTAAAAATTAAAATACTAAGTAGTTTTAACTATAGAGGTGATATGCAATTAGCCCCTTAATACTTGTGGGGTATTCATCTTACATTAAACGCTTTATCCGCCGCCTCGTCATCTCCGTCTCAAGTAGTTGAGGCTTTAGTTTTTAATATATAAATAATAAACGATAACGAATAAAAATCTTCTCGCTCCACGGTCTCCGTCCCTCTCGCTCGCTCGTCACGCGCAAATGGTGGCCTTATCGTCGAGCTTTCTGTCTTCCTCCCCCCTCACTGCTCCTGTTCTCCACCTCAGTTCGCGATTCGACGTCACGAGGACGGCGGCTACCAAAACGGCCGTAGATGATGCCGGGGTGTTCGCTAGGGTTTTGACGTGCGCAGTCGGCCCTCGGCCCAGGAAGGCGTCGGGCGCTCCTCGCCCTCCTACTACTACTCGTTCAACTGCGACTTCGCCCCGGTTTCGCTCGACTCCCAAGCGCGCCCCGGCAGCGGCGGCCCCCGCGGCCGGTGCTCCACCGAAGAAGCGGCACTGGAAGGAGGGGGAGTTCCCAGGGATCTCCGGGAGCTCCGTCTCTCGGCGGCCGCGGACGCCCATCAAGAACCTCAAGAAGAAGGCGGACGACCGCGCCACCGCCAAGGCCTGGGCCTGCACCGTCACCGAGGCCCTCGCGGATCGGATCCAGAAGAAGCAGTGGCAGGAGGCGCTCGAGGTTCTCGAATTCCTCCTCCTCAAATCATTGTTCTTGCGTCATTTTTCCCCTTTGCCTACTTTTATTTAAAGCTCCCCCGAGTCTACTCGATAAGAAACTAGAAAAACTGGTTGTCACCTGTTTAGACAATTTCAGTAAAGAAAAATGCCAGCCGAACCTACAATTAGAAACGCTTTCTTGGACCAGCTTGTGCATTACTTGGGAAATGTTGATGGGTTTGTAGGACAAAAGCACAATGTTAATCCATTTAACCTCTGAGATTTAAGATTGTCTTTTTTTCTTCTTTCAGGTGATTGTCTTTTTTTCTTCTTTCAGGTGATAACACAGGAGTAACATTTTGTGATGGAAAAGGATTACATAAATCTATTGAATCCATGGTTAACTAATTATTGTTAGAGCTGCAAGAAATGATTTGGACAAAAAGGATATGAATTTTTTTGTTCTTTTGTTTTCTGTGATCTGCATCTTACCTGTCTCTTTCTTAAGCTCGCTTAATTAAAACTAGTGTGTTATATGTGACAAAGTCCAGTTGCAACTAGGCTCAAAACACTGGACCACAATACTTTTATGATTAGGTGCTTGAGTGAATTTAGTCTCCATCAGTGTGGCTGGGTTAGCTTTGATCTGGATACTTTTGGTGCTTGATGTTTCTTTAAGAACATTGGCAACTGACACAACGCCACAACACTGGAGAGGGGGGAAATAAAAAGGGAAAAATAAGGTATAACTTAAGGACTCTGAATGTACATGTGTGATACAATTTACCAAATTTCATTTTCGAAGATACTCTTGCAATCTAGAAAATGAATTACTTGCCACGAAAACCACTGTGACTTTTGCTTTCTACTTGACTGTGAATTTTGTTGTGAGATATCAACACTGTCCAAATCTATCCTCTTTCATTTTATCGTTTGTGTAGATCATCTTGTTTGGACATACTAAACTTACTACTCTGCATCTAACTCAATGTTTGTGTCATCGTCACTTCTCACAGTCCCAAGTTTCCTGCTGTGGTTTCTTTCCTTTTGCAGTTATCTATGTCTTTTGAACTTTTAATTTATATTTTGCTAGTTTGTAGGTCTTTGATATGCTGAAGGAGCAACCCTTTTACTCTCCAAAGGAAGGCACATATATGAAACTCCTCCTCCTCCTAGGAAAATCAGGTCAGCCCATTCAGGCACAGAAACTCTTTAACACTATGGTGGAAGAAGGTTGTCAGCCCACTTCTGAGCTATACACAGCATTGCTTGCGGCTTACTGTAGGAGCAACCTACTGGATGAAGCATTTTCTGTCCTAGTCAAGATGAAGACATTGCCTCATTGCCAACCAGATGTCTATACATACAGTACACTCATAAAGGCCTGTGTTGAGGCATCTAGATTCGATCTGGTTGATTCTCTGTATCAAGACATGTCAGAGCGCTTGATAACCCCAAATACTGTTACCCAAAACATAGTTCTCAGTGGCTATGGAAAGGCTGGAAAATTTGATGAGATGGAGAAAGTTCTCTCAGGGATGCTGGAAAGTACATCTTGCAAACCTGATGTCTGGACTATGAATATCATCCTAAGCCTATTTGGAAATGTGGGTCAGGTTGACATGATGGAAAAATGGTATGAGAAGTTCCGTAGCTTTGGAATCGAACCAGAGACACGTACTTTTAACATTTTGATCGGTGCCTATGGAAAGAGACGGATGTATGATAAGATGACATCAGTTATGGAATACATGCGGAAGTTAGCATTTCCGTGGACCACCTCCACTTATAACAATGTGATTGAGGCCTTTGCAGATGTTGGGGATGCAAAAAATATGGAGTACACTTTCAATCAGATGCGAGCCGAGGGGATGAAAGCTGATACTAAGACTTTCTGTTGCCTGCTTAATGGCTTCAGCAATGCAAGTCTCTTTCACAAGGTAGTGAGTACTGTTCAGCTAGCTGAGAGGCTGGAGGTACCAACTAACACATCTTTCTACAATGCTGTCATCTCTGCGTGCGCTAAAGCGGGTGATCTTCTGGAGATGGAGAGAGTTTTCAAGCATATGAAGGATAGGCATTGTGCTCCAGATACTGTCACATATCACATCTTGGTTGAAGCATACAGGAAGGAAGGAATGACTGATAAGATTTATGATCTAAAGCAGGAAAATCCAGGTATGGTTGAACTTGAGCTTGTAAGTCCATGAACGAAGTCATCTGATGATGCCAAAGATGGGTGGCTAACTTCTTATTTAAGAAGACTTGACTCGAGAGCAAGATATCGTTTTGTTTGCTCCATGATTTGAACCTCACTGCCCCATTTTGCCATGCCAAAGCAACCAAGGAGCAAGATCGAAACACACCGAGGGGACTCGATGACTGTGCATGCAGCCTCCCACTGTTATTTTATCGCAGAATGCATCTATTTAATCATCAACGACATTTCAGCAGAGTTCTGCATTTGCTGTGGTACTTTCTTGTTTATTATCTGACAGTTTTAAGGTTCTCCATGTTCGTTCTATCTGGACAATTTTGGTAAGTTTTACAGATTATGGTTGATTCTTTTTATATTCCTTTGAAGTTTTTTGATGGCTTGATTTGTGTATTATTTAATCTCCGAATGAGATGTAGTTAATGTACAGTTTGTATTGGGACTTCCTGAAGAGGAAAAGGGTAAAAGTTGACTGTTTCGTTGGGCTATATGATAAATCATCATTTATTTTCAACGACGCAAGCACAGTATCATGAATTGTTCGCAACGAAGGCATGATATCATGAATTGTTCGCAACAAAGGCTTTCGTTGTAATATTTATGTTTTTTAGTTTGTGTATGCCTTAAGCGACATATAAGGGATTTGTAGTAAGTCTGGTAGTCTCGTTTTGATTTGTTTTGTGAGTTGTCAAAGTTGATGGCTTTTAATTGTAACTCTCATGTAGTCATTGTTTGGAGACAAAACTATAAAAAGAAATTGGATTCTTCAGCCTGTAACTGTAACTTGCATTTGAGCATACTAGAATTTTGATGACACAAGTTGGATGAGGCTTCGGATAGTATCCCAAGGATAGGCCATTTTAAGGTTTCACAGTGGGGTCACATGGGCAATTTTGCATGAGGGCGCAGTGAGCTGCGTGGACTCCTTATCACATGATTATTTAGAGCTTTTGTGAAGTTCATCTTTGTATTTTGTAGTATTTATAAAATATTTACTTAAATGTCTGCTTGTGGAATTGATAGTTGCCCACTAGCTCATTTGTTTACTAATTCGTTTCTTTTCGTTTTCGTTACGGGTCCGAACCATATAAGGTTACAAAGCAGTTGATTTTTTATGGACAAATACTAGAATCGTGTTGTATGACTTGACTAAAACTAGTTAAGTTCACATATAATATCATAATAGAGTGGGACAAGCATACAAACAAGAACTTGACCTGCAACTTAGCAGAGATAGTGGGGTTGTAGAGATGACAGTTTATACATGTAATTGTTTCGGGAAAATAAGCATAGAGACATGGGGAATGGAGTTCTTAAAGGAATAGATATCTAAGAATTGGTGTTCAGATGAATGATTAACTCCTCATGTGTGAGGCATCATAAAGTCAAGTAAGCTAGGATAAACATGTATTCATACAAAAGTTGAGATGATTGATTTCAAGCTATATCTCAAGATCATCAACCTAACTTGATGGCACTCAATGCAAACCCGAGTGCTTAGTAAAGGAGGAAATCATGCAAATCGTAAATGGGTTAAACGGCGACCGAAAGAATTATAGACTCGTAAAGATGAGAGGAATTATAGACTCAAAGAATTTAGTATAGGATGAGTTGTGTGTGCTTGTAGCCATTCTAAGGAGGAGATCGTGCAAATCGATAACAGAGGATTGTATCAACAGTGTTACAATCTAGGCCTTATTGGCATAACAGAGGATTGTATCAATAAAGTGTTACAATCTGACAAATGCATTCGTAACGATAATACTTTAGTTATTTATAAGATGGAGTATTTTAGAGATGCTAGTTTTGAAAACTTCCAAAGAAGTTTGTAAGAAGGAAAATTTCTCTAATAGGATAAGTCTTTAGAGATAAGCCCCAGATTTTGGATGATTAATTCATGTGCAATAAATCACACACTCGAAGGAGATACCTAAAGGTGGACTTCATAAATCTCAAAGGATGTCAAAATTGAGCATACTACGAGGAGTCATCATGAGATTGCATGAGTTGATGCTTCGGTGGGCGCATTATAAAATTAAGGGAGTGTTCAAAAGCAACATTAAAGACAAAGAGACACTTTAGCTAACGAAGAGTACATTAGGCTCAATTGAAGATTAACCTATGCAATGATGGATGCACAGACCATTATTATCTGTAGATTGAGGAGTGAATAAAGGTCAAACTTGTTAAAGAACCCAAATTATATAAAGGGACTGTAGAATACAAAAAATGGTACGAAAGCACCCACTTTGTGGAACTTTCTTTCAAGTGAAGGTCAAAGACATGTCACGCTAGAGAAGAAGCATGACATTCCGTAAGTTTCATTATTTTGATGGAGCAAGTCCAAATGGAAGCTTTGAGACATATACACTTAATTTGGATAATGTGATTCACATATGCATTAAGATAGGAGATTTGACTCAACTAACAATGATAAAATTGGAGTTTGATATCCTTAGCATAGGGCAAAAGGTCACAAAAAGATGCTTTCTTAGAATATATCAAAGTTCTACTAATAGTTAAGATTTGTTAGGAGCAAAGGCTCAAGATTCAAATGGACACACCAATTTTAGTAAAGTGAAACTTTGAGAGATGTCAGGCAATGGATGGACGAACGTTAACTGCTAGAAGAGTGAACATAATCAAAAGTGTAGATGGCCTAAACGTGTTGGCAAAGGCCATACATGAACAGTTTCAGTCCAAGATTTTAACACTAAGATCAAAGAACAAGGGAGGGAGATAACATAGAGCAGTGGATCATGTTGGAATAGTTAGAGGTAATGCGACGCATCGACATGTCTCACAAGGGACTTAATCATCCCAAGGGATGGTTGGAGTTGTTGAGAGCTCTATTTTGATGAGCAATATAATAGAAAGAAGGGCTATGAATTCAAAAAATAAATTACATGGTACCACTATAGAGTTTTTTGTGCATTCATCAAATTTTAGTAGATAGAAGTGTAATATCACGAAGGGGGATCTTCTAAGTGCGTAATAGCAAGTCTTGCGAGAGACTTAATCATATGAAGGTATGATTGGAGCTACTAAATGAGATCTTCCAAGTGCGTACTAGCAAGTCTTGTGAGGGACTTCTCTAGAATTCATATTTACTTGAGGAAACCCCACACAATCAATGGGCAAGGCTAGGTGGGAGCAGTGATTTCAATAGGTGCTCGAGCGCTTGCCTAAGCGCTCGGGCGAGGCGAGGCGAGGCGAAGCCTGAGCGCCTCACTTCATTTCCAGGTGGCGCGCTTCAAAAAGGCATCGCTTGGGCACTCGCCCGAGCCTAGGCGTCGGGTGTTTCAGGCAAGCACCCGGGTTAAACTGAGCAACCAAACTAGCGTTAAAACACTAGTTCAGTCTACTTTAGTTGGTTCAATCGAACCAACTAAAGCATCTTTCAACCAACTAAAGTATCTTTCTCTCGTGTCTTCCCCAACCGTAACCTTGCTCGTCACTCCCATTGTCGTTGCTCGTTATCACTGTTGTAGCTACCGTTGCTCGCTGCTGCAACTGTCGCTACCACTGTCGTCGCTCGTCGCTGTCGTTGCCACTATCGTCGCTCCCGCTCCCGCTCTCGCTCTCGCTGCTCACTGCTACCGCTACCACTATCGCCGCTCCTATTGCCGTTGTTCGCTACTACCGTTGCCACTGTCATCGCTCACCACTCCCGCTCCCGTTGCTCGCTGCTACCGTTGCCGCTGCTCTTAGTCGCCCTCGATCTTCTATTACACTCTTCTCAATAGTATACTGTTAACAATATGTTAATAGTATACTATTAACTGTTAACAGTATTTTTATTTATCAGATTAATACTATATTATTTTTATTTTAATATTATATTTTATTTATTTAAAATTATTATTAAATTTTTATTTAAATAAATTATATTTATTAATTATATTATATATTTTTATATTTTAGCGCCTCGAGCATTTTTTGACCTTGGCACCTTTTGACGCCTAATGCTTTTTAAATTATTGGGTGGGAGAATGATTACTACTAAAGATGCAACAAACATGAGCCATATAATATGATGGTGGAGACTATGCATGCGAGATGTAATCTATATTTTCATCAATCGAAAATGAACTAATTGATAGAGGTGTTAAAGCAGGTGGTTGAAATGGGTATGGAAACAACGACGAATATAGAAGGACTTGGCTATCTAGAATCAACCATTAGGTAGAATGAATATAGACTAAGAGGAAGTATCATGATGTTGTAGTAGTGAATCTATCGATGGCTTAAGAAGAGAAGGGGCATGGATGCAAGTTGGTGAATGATAGTGTGTGGGCATGAGAGAGCTTTATGGTACGACAAAGGTGAGACTTCTAAACAATCATCAGTCACTTGCTCTCCAATATGAAGAACACAATGGTCGTGAAAGAGGGCTGATGTAGTGGAGAATGCAATAGCAAACTCCAAATACTAAGATGAGAAAGAAAAGCAATGGTTACATAACTTCACGAGACTTGTTTTGAAATGCTTCTTATCAAAATAGTTCAAAATAAGAGATTTTGATTTAATGTGATGGTGATCGATCATGGGACAAAGTAGGTAACATGCGATGTTTTTTTTGCTTGGAGGATTAGGCGGTAAAAATGATGAAGTAATTGGTACAATCCCAAAGAGAACTAAATTCATGTTGAGACAATTTTTCTTTTTCAGGACAATATTTCTTGCATTTCAAAAGTTCGACAATTAAAAGAAGGTAAATTTTAGTAGTCAACTCAGTGCTAGGAGTACAATATTTCTTGTGTTTCATAAGTGTAAATAAAGAGTAGGTGAAAGTTAAAATTCAACTTGATAGAGTACACACAAGGAGACAAGTGAAACAGGCAAGTGAAACTAAGTAAACATGGTCTTCTCAACTTTTGAAAGAATTAGATGAAATCAAGTATCACATTTTTCTTAATTATCAATCAGAGGAGCTTTGCATGCTTCAAGGATTGCCTAGAAGAAGACAATAAATGTCAAAATCCTCATCCATTGTGATTGATTTATTGAAGATAGCTTATCCATTTTATTTCCCAATAGTGTAACATCAAAAAGTGGAGGTGGTGTGAACTGTGGCAGTGGCTATGCAAAAGTGGAATTGTTGGACAAATTTTGTGAAGAACAAGACTTCAAATTCTACAAGGTGATATTTATTAAAACTCTAACATGCATGCAACTATTTAATTGTCACAAGGTTTTCTAAGGATTAGTACACAACAAAGAATGCCTTATTCCTTCATTAAAGGAATCCATAAGTATCAATGAAAATAAACACAATTCGATCAATCCCACTTCAAAGTATGAGTTACTAAAGAGCCATAATATTCACAAAAACTTCAACAAAAAAATCAAAGGAAATAAGAGATAATGTCGCGAACTATTGCAATGAAGACATTAGATGCAATATCCATGCTTTCAGTTGGTTGGATTTTGTAATAATTTTTTACTTGTAATCGTAGCTTACATATAATCATCGTGTGAAGGTAAAAATGTTCAAAACTAAAACCTCCAACTCACAATTATAAGATTTTCTAAAACAAAAATACAATCCAAAATGTCAATCATCTTAGCAATTTGAAACCAATCGAGTGGCATAAGACTGAATGATACTTGTCGATCATCTTAGCAATCTGACACCTCCCGAACAACATAAGACTGAATGATAACTCTGAATAATATCTAAGGATACACCTCCCGAATAACATAAGGCCAAATGATAACTCTGAATGATATCTAAGGATAGGCGATTCCAAAGCAATGGAAATGCCCAAATACAGTTCCATTGGCCCAGCATCTTCTTGTTTCGAGATAAGAATAAATTCCTTAAGTGAGAAATCCATATCATAACAGAACGTTTATCCTGGTGCGTTTATCTACATTAATCATATGATGCTGAGATAGATCTGGGCAGAGAGACCAAGCATGATTCTGAATACCATCCATTACTGATGGATGTATGCGTGTCTCCCAATGACAAACCAAGACTAATACCAACTCTTTTCAGACGATCCAATCCTAGAGTTAAACCCCCTTTTTCGTATGTTGGCATATCAATACAAATTAGACACAACGGTTCTGTCAATGATCGATACATGTCCAGTGCCGAGTTATTAAACGTTAAGACCAAAAGAAAAAGAAAAAAAATACGACCAGGCCGTTGCTGATGTGATCTGGAGATTTTAATTCTTGAGACCAAACCATTGGTGATGTGAGCTTTGGACGCCAGAACCGAGCTATCAGCCTCATGTTCATCTTACAGTGCAATGAACCTCATAGGCTTTAGTAACCACCAAATTTGCAGGGAAAAATAATTCAAATTTGCTCACTCTATCTATCTAAATAATAGAGTAGATGTACATAAAAAGAGGACGTTAGATCCACGAGGTATCGTTATTTTGCTATCATGAAAAATATACAACACATCAGATGCACAAACTGTACAATAGGATGGCAGAGAATGCTTACAAGCCATGGAGAAGCACACAGGTTTGGTAGATCACCGCCCTGCTACTTGATTAACTCTTTATCTAGCAGCAGACCTTCAGAAAACCATCTTCTGTTCCGACAAGAAACAATCTCGAGAAAGGAAGAATGCTTATCGTGGAGAGAACTGATTGGCTTCTCGTCCCTCTATCGGCAGAATACAATGTCTGAGGCGAAAGTTGGTACCGTCCACCCTGCTGCAAAGGTTCAACCCAACCAGGATGACAAAAATGGAGGAACAGTATGGAAACAATACCAAGGAGGTATGGCAAAGTTCACAAATAGATGATATGGAAGAACTAGTCTTAAGAACATCAAAGTTCAAAAATTTCTAATGGAATTAAGATCTTCACAGTGAGCTCACATGAAACAGAAACTAGTTGGCAATAAATCACGTGTGCCCGACATCAAATATCATTAGTAACCTCTAAATGGTAAAATGCAAAATTAATGGCTCACATACAGCGTACAAAGACCAAGGATAATAAATATTTTTAACTCTGTATAATAAATATTTTTTTAAAAAAAATCTCCTGAGAAAAGGATAATAAACATGTAAAACATACTTGATCTGCCGATGTAGAAAGAGACGTCAGAGCAATTTTATTTCTGGAAATTGAGATCACATCTTGAGACCACATCGCAAAGTTGGTGATGGCATCTGAATGGACTCGAAATACATTTAACTGAGAGGCTAGGCTCCTGCCATGGATACCCATGAAGAACAGTATCAGCTAAAGAATCATATTGCTTGGATTTAACACCAAATGTCAAATTTCAAAATATGATGTCATCTTTTTAGTGCTTTTGCCACTTGCAATGCATTTTGCATAATGGAATTTTCTGTAAGATTTAGGAAACCATTGGATTTATCAGAGAATAAAACTAGCAGCTAACAGTCTTATTTTCTTCTTAAACCTCAAATAATCTAGCAGCTAAGATTTAGGAAACTACTAAAGGTTTTATTTTCTTTGTAAACCTCAAATAAACTCAGTACTAAATTAATTAAATTCAATTTGGAGTAATTCATACACCATATAGGCTTTGTGCTTCGTGAGGAATCAAGTTTGGGAGTATTTCCCAAGGAAAGATTAGCATGTCTTTTAAAAGGAAGATAGTCAAGTATCATACATTTGTTGTTTTCTAATGTTGCACCAATATTGTGGATTAATCTCATATACCATCCAATGAATGTAAAATTGGGCTATGAAAAATAAGCTGGATTCAATATGAAACAATACAAGTATATAACATCTGAACAATGATTATATCTTTAATAACATCCAAAAAATGTACACAGGAAATGCAATATATTAAGTGAATCTTTGTTAAGAAAAAAATACTTGAACTCTGATTTATCTTTATTATCATCTGTGTACTTCTCCAATTCTTAGGTAAGTTTTAATTGTATAACATGGAAACTACTTACATGACTAAAAAAAGTAATAAAAGCATAACTTTAGCACCTTCTTAGGTCCCACACCCGCAAACTTCTGTCAAATGAGCTGGATACAAGCAGATAATCTTCTGGCGCAGCCAACTGAATATCAAAAAACAAAATATCTCTTTTAGTCCAAAATGCGAACTGAATAGATACAAGGTTATCAATATCAGAAATATAATATGTAAAACCTCTGGTTTAAATATTTTATGCAGAGTACCTTCGTAATATAACCATCATGTGCCCTCCAACGGGCAATTATGTTGCCACACCTCACATCAAGCAACCTACAATGACCTGAACTCAGCCCAGTTGCAATCCAGGAGGGGAGACTTGAGCCTCCATCTGCTTGAATGTTTTCAGAACCACAAGAGCAAATGGCTGACACAAGAGATGAAAAAGAATATTCAGCAGCATCAGTCTTCCATAGTTGCAGTTTGCGGTCTTGCAATACATCAATAAACCTGCATGGAATGTCCTGCTGCTTGATATCAATATAAGCCACACCGTGATACATTATCCCATTTAATGAACAATTAAGGCTAAAACTGCCACATTCAAGTAAGGAGTTCTTTCATACAAACTAAACCAAGATCAGAAAGCAAACCTTAGATGTCATTTTACACTTTGGAATCGAGGAGGAGATATGAAGTAGAGAAGCATTTTAGGTAAAAACTTCAGATACATTAGTTCCAGTTGGAAAATAAAAGAAAATTGGTCGTCAAAGAAACATATTTTTCAATTTCCTCAGATTCCTGGAGAGCTACCATAAACAAAAATAAACAGACAAAAGCTATGCATCCCACCTTAGTCATAACTTAATAAAAAAGGCTGCATCTAAAAGTTGCTAACTTTTGTCTGAACATTCATGTTCCACTAAATAAGATAAGAACTGAGCCCATATGTTGTAAGCTAGTAGCCTCTTACAGTTAATTTGGTTCCCATCACAACTCTTTATGAACCAACTGAAAAAAATGTGCAACAAAAATCAACTAAAGAAAAAGATATGAGGTAAGACTCTCCTCAAAGAATTAAGTAAGAAAAATTAAATTCATGTAATATTATACCATTCAAACATGGCAGACGGCATCTAGATTACCTGACTGAACCGTTTCCCATGCCAGCAACAAGTTTGTTTACAGAGTCTAAGTAATGTATGCAGGTGTACAAACTGCCACTGAATGCATTAGACAGTATGCCACCAGTGAGTTCATTGGCTATAAGCATGTTGCTTTGCTCTATAGCCACCTTATTGGCAGTTGGCAACGGGAAGCTTATTGATGATTCGGCATATGCTGATATTAATTTTCCAGTATCACCATTCCATACATGAATGGTACCATCACAAGAAGCTATCCTTCCACTTACAGACAATGTACATATGCCATTTACAACCTACAAGGTATAAAGTCTCTTTAATTAGAAAAGCATAGCAGAAAAAAAATCACTTCGAAAAGTATACGGTCTTGAAAATGCAGTTCCATTCACATGCCAAGAAAAAAATAGGCAAGTGACTACAGTCCAAAACCACATCAGGCAAATGTTAACAAGGATACCAAGATATTCAAAAAATTTTACCAGCAACTATCAACTATTGATCAGTAGGAATAATTTAAAAATGTTTTCAAACTTCAATTATCATCAAGGAAACAATGATGAAAGTTAAGCAAGAACAGGGAGCAGAAGCAAACTGCTAGAAGATGTACTATGTGACAAAGGAATTGTTGAAGCCAAGGATTACAGATTTTCATGCAGCACCTCAGATAAGTAAACAGCAACAAAAATTAAAACAAGTAAACCACCCTAATCTTTAGTATAATGAGAATATCACCCTCCAAGTTGTACATAGGAGCATCTATGTAACATAGAAATCAATAAGAAGCAGAAAACATTAGCAAACTAGACAAAATTACGTGTAAATAAAGCCAGGTTATTCACATGACTAGCATTAAAAAAACAAAATCCATTCAGTTCTAGTCCATGTTATGAAGGAACGGTGGATATATTGTGACGTGCGACTTCTGCAGGCATATTATAAAAACACATCACATTCTTCTGATGTGTACTTATGCTACTAATTCAGAATAGTTTTTCTGAGTTGCCCACAGTTATTACTAAAGTTTGGAATGTATGAATGAATGACTGGATGAGAAAAGCAAAGACTTGGAATATATGTAGTAGTAAAAGAATGATGTGGGGTTTGGCATGGGTTTTTGCCATCATGTGTTGGAAACTATGGAAAGATAGAATCAAGAGAATTTTCCAAAGGAGTCAAAAACTTAATTCAGACAGAGGTAGTTACATGACTTCAAATGATTTCTATTTCCTGGAACCTATTCTTCTTCTGTAGCTTCTTCCTTGATATTCATCATTCTGTCTCTTTCTGTTACTTCTTCTCTGTAACCTGCTTTTTCTCTTGCCATCCTTGTACTCTTTATGAAACGAGAACAACAGGCTTCCTGTCTCTTCTCAAGAAAAAGAAAGGGATAAAGACTGTAGAATTTGTGATGAACAACTTCTGCATATCCAACAACTTTCTATAATGTCCATCACAAATTAAAACTATTTCAGATCATTTAATGAGCAGCAACCACTGAGTACAGAGGATCTAAAAAAAGTATCAAAAAATTCATTGATCCATAAAACTGAACAAGAGGTTTTTTTCTTGCACATAAATCTTAAACACAGAAGATATATCCCCATGATGTAACTAAGAGGAATCACCTATAATTAATCAAAAGAATGAAAAGACTATTAAAAAAGTTGTTGTTTCAAAATATTGAAATATCAGGATCAGAAAGAATCCTTGGCAGAAACTAACCTCATCATGGCCATAATAGCCCGATGTGCAATTCATTCTTGCTAATTCCCACTTCTGAACACTACCCTTGAATCCAGGACCAACACCTCCAGTATAAAATGTACATTCGTCATGACAAACAGCTATTGATCTCACTGCTCCAGGGTGTGAACGGGCTGAGTAAAGAACTGATGCTTTGATCTTCCAAGGTGGTTCATCTTTCAAGCTTCCACTGCGACCAAGAAAATCAGGCACATCTGAGCTAGCATCAGGACTAGGGAACCAAAACCATGGCATATGATTCTTAAGATCTGCAGTATCATGATGCTGCTCAGAGTGCTTAAACTTTTCAGCATATGGAAACTCATTCATATCTTTGTTGGAACTTAACAGACTTGTGCCACTTTTAGCTCCTTGAGATTGTGGTACAGACCAGCCAACATCATTTAACAGTAATTTTGCTGGATTGTAGATGGAGGAAGAAATTCTGCCAACACTAAGCCTTTGAGCACTAAAACTTTCACCACTACTTCTATGAGTTTCCCCCACAATATCCCACTGAAAAGTAAAAGAAATATTAGGACACCTATTTACATGTGAACTACAAACTGCAAAGGACCCCTGTGCTTCCCTACATTATAGAAGCACTGTTCTGTCCCCATCAAAATAATAATTCTTGCAGCAGTTCAAGGGATACCTTCCAGTTGTAGTATCTTTGAAGAATTTGCTCCAAAAGAAACCATGTAGAACAGCATTGACGAAGTTTCTCTATGCTAATAAGAGATGCCAAGAAAGGATACAGCAGCAAACTGCAAAAGAGTCGTGCATAATTCACCTACCAGGATATTACGAGGACATTGGCAAGGTTATGGGACAATTAGAAACGAAAAAGACTCCAAAAGAAACCATGTAGAACAGCATTGACAAAGCTTCTCTATGCCAATAAGAGATGCCAAGAAAGGATACAGCAGCAAACTGCAAAAGAATCATGCATAATTTACCTACCAGGATATTACCAGGACATTGGCAAGGTTATGAGACACTTGAAACTAAAAGAAAATAGCGATTTCTTGCAGCAGAAGTTGAAAAGAACATGAACTAAACATACACAAGGTCCATTCTACTCTCAATCCGGATATCCTCTTCCACTTTTTGCTTAAAGATCCTGACATTCCTTCCAGATGCATCAGGTCTGGGGGTTGCTGATTGGGAAAAGGCCAGCTCATCAAACAAATTTTTCAGTTGTGGCAATACATATAAGCTGGTGAAATCTGGCCCAAGCCTTTTACAGACTGAAATTAGTGTGGCTGCAGCAACCTGGCAAGCAATTATAAGATAGCATTGATAAAAAAGAATATAGATATGCCTTTATGCTTGATTCCATATACTGCACAACAAATTAGTATGTGGTAAAACACATCTGGTGACAAAAATTTAGTTTAATTGCATAAAAGTGAAAAAAGAGAACAGAAGAGAGAACTACCTGAACCACAGATAGATCCAACTGAGTCTGCATAAGAACCCTAACATGGAGGCAAACTTTGTCCTGCAAATTAGAACAATCAACAAATTTTCATAGGTTTCACAAAAGTTAAATAAAAACAAGTAATAAATAAAATCAAGAAAACCACCTCACCTGAATCAGCTCTTTTAGAATGACCTCTTTTGGCATGACCATAATAAGACCCTCTAAAGTAGAAAAACTATCAATCAGAGTTAACACATTCCAGCTTCGCATGGGTTCAGGCTTATTGATCTGTGAAACATTGATACATGAGAGAATAATATTTCGAAGTAAAGGCAAGAGCTGTCCACTGATAAAAGCTTCTCCCAGAAGGCTACCTGGCAATTAAATTGGTCATGCTAGATTAGAAAGCCAACTCATCCTCAATGAAAATGAAATCGAAGACAATGGAGAGCCCAATTAACTGAAGTACCAATTCTAACCAAAGCATCAATTCCATCAGAAGAGAGTCCTTTTCCAAAGGAATGGATTAGTGGTAAGATAGTCTGGAAGATAGGCATAAGTTAAATGTAATTTAAATGTCTGTTATTACACACAGGAAGTCTACTTATAGGGTACCCATGCAGAAAATGACCTGATGAATTGTGATAGGATAACCAAGCTCATCGCTTGAACCAATCAGTGCCACAGATGCAGCACATGCAGTTACTTTGTTAGGTGGATTGACTAAATTTGCAATAACAAAAGAATGCATCTTCTCCAGATATGCTTGTTTACCCAATTGCTTCCACAAAACCCTCACAAAGGAGTCCTGAAGGAGAGAAACCTTCAGATGAGAATATTGTGTTGCCTGTAATGATCATACAAATGTTTAGACAGGAACAATTTTGTCTTTATGTATAATGTTCCATGCAGGTAATGCAATTAGCTAAAAAATATATATATTCACATTGGTAGTGACCTGCCTGTAAAATCTTCTGAATGATGGGCAAAATCAATGCTTTTATTGCAGGAGAACTCAAGCAATTTATAAATTCTTTTAGTAGACACAAAGCTGATTCAGTTTCAATATCCGAGAGAGATGATGTCACAAAGGGCAAGCAGAAAGAGGCACACATTTCTGCAGCAGTTGCCCCCATTGATTTGAGGGCTCCTCCACTTGCAAGCTTAGCAGCATACTGAAAGCAGTAACCAGTGTTAGCCAAAAGCTGAAGTGGTGCAAGAAACAAGAATGCAGACCTGACTGATGGAGAAAAGTATGGTGACTCGAGAAAGCATTTTGCTGACGGCCTCCTGATGAAAAAGAAAAAGTTCAGTGCATGTGCATGTGCATTAAGTTCTACACATGCATATAACTAAAGATCAAAAACAGGATAAAAAAGCAAAGCCATAAAGACAAAATAGAGCAACATTGAGAAAAAGACAATGTTTTAATGTAACTCAAGCTGCCTATTCTGTCACATAAGCTAAATAATTTCACTGCTTTCCAAAAATACAATCATATGTCCATGGAAGAATCTCTTGCACAAAGATGTAAGAATCATGTTCTTTGAGAAAACCTAATATAGAGTTAGTGTTTCAGGGCAGGATCCTTATGAATGGCATCAAAAATACCTTCTCCAATCCCTGTGGATAGATGCTTCAACAAGAAGTGCAACATGAGGAGGCAGTTCCTGAATTGCTCCTGGCATGACACCACTTTCTTTGTATGCAGCAAATGAGACAGGATCAAAAAGTGGTCTCTTCAAATAAAGTTCAGCCAATATGCAACCATAAGAGAATATGTCCTTGGCATAATTATCAGAACATACCCCCAAATATGATGACTTCTGTCTCCAGTTGAGAGACTCTTGAAAGCCCATGGAGAGATTATCATCAGCCTCAAAGCACTCAAGAAGGCAACCCAAATCAAAATCGGATGGAAGTGAAGTTGCATCGCTAGTTTTTTCTACAGTGCCTATGATAGAAAGATCACTTAGCTGAGACTTTAAAGAGCAAGCATAGTCAAGAAACTCCTCCTGGTAATTATAAACAGAATCGAGGTAGCGTGTTTGTTCACAAAATAGAGTAGCTGTCTCTAGATTGTCCAAATACCTAGTTCCTGAAAGAAGTTCCTCGGGATCCAAATGTGAGGACCCATTAGTGATGCTAGAAATTTCTTTGCTTTCATGTTGCAGTTGGCACTTGAAACATGATTCTTTTAGGCCATGATACTGAGAATGTCGTGTGACACCATGGCGCATAGGGTGCGGTTTAGTAAAAAGTTGCAAGCGCCCCGTCGACTTTGGTGTTGATGGATTAGAAGTAGGCAACATCACATTCTTGGCTTCAACAGATGCTTCGCCTGAGAGTTTGTAACCAAAGGTGATGTCAATCCAATGATGAATTTGTCGTGATACACGATCACTTTCTAACGCATCACGATGTAACGAAATAAACTCCTCTGGAGATGTTGTCCAAGATGGCAATGCCAGGTCACTCATCTCAGAGTGAAGAGATGTAAAAACTCGAGGATCACAATAGAACTCAGGAATGCACTCATCTGGAGTCCACTGGTAAAGTCTGTGCATGCTTGATGGATACTCATTAGGCTCATAAACAGATCTCACAGCAGACCGAAGTACTGACAAAGGTAACCTTCTTGCTTTATAACTGCAGACTGCTAGCTCAGAGAGGCATTCATCTGAAACATGATGAGGAATTTCCGATGAAGAATACGTGAAATCCAATTGTTCATCACCCTTGGCCAACCGCCATTTGCTTTTTGTAAGGTCCCTCCACCCAACATCAGAATTTTCATCAGGTTTCACACTGAAGTCTATGACCCAGGGCATTACCATATGGAATGAGTGGTCACCCCACCTTCTACCAGCTAGCTTGTTCAACAAAAGAAGGTACTCATAGTTGCTCAGATCACCTGCCCACCAGCGCCTGAAACTGGTACTCCAATTCATAGATGTCGACAATCCAAAGTCAGCATAAATTTCTTGACAAGGGCACTCCTCTGCGAAACAACATGCTTTTCTGGAAGCAGAATGAGAAGCTTCTTTCAAGCACGACATCTCACTAATGTTCAAACATGCCCAAAGTGATTCATTCAAATGTATGCTCGAAGGGCTTATGTTACCATGAGCAAATCCTAACCCATGGATGTATGCTAAAGCAGAAAGAATCTGGTAGGTCAAAAATCTTATGTGCCAATCAGACTTCAAAACCATGGGGCTATATTTCAAAACATTTTCCAGAGTATATGAAGCTTTAGGATGCAATAAGTATGAATATACAGGTGCTTCTAGAATACCTAAAATGGGGAAAATATTAGGGTGTCTCATACTGCCTATAAGATTGCTTGCAGAAGCAGGGTAAGCAACTAACTTTAGAAAGTTTGCAACATCATAGTCAGTAGTTCTTCCTTCTCTAAAAAAATTTACTAATGAACTGGAGTTGTTCCCAAGTGCTCCGGACAAATACTTTAAACTGAGGTTTCTGATTGTGGCATAAGAAGCTCTACCAACATAGGCATCTGGAGTTATTGCAGCAATGACCCTAACAAGATATTGCTGATCATGAGTGCTAACAGGAGAACTTTCATGACCCACAGCTACCAGACCTTCACAAATGCAGACAAAAGAAAGTAAGGAGACATCTTGCTATGAAGATTGTAAGTCATTTCTGCCAATATTATTGCCAACATCTCTTTGGCACTGACCTTCCTCTGATAGAGACTGTTTATCTTTACCACCTGCACTATCCCCAAGACTTCCCGAAGAGCTGCTAGAGCTGCAAGGACCCCTTCAAGTCAAGAGTTAACAGATATATACAAGCTCTTTTCAGTATATGAAATATAATGTGATGACTTACATATTCTGCCCCAAGGACCTAATCTTTTCATTAAATAATCCCACCAGAACAAGTTGAACAGAGACCTCCTCACTGCAATTTTGCTCCATCAATCACAGTTCGCTAAAGTAAGGTGTAATGAAAAAGCAGGCAGATAATTTTTTCTTTAAAAAAACATTTCATATTATGTTGACTTGCACAATAAATTCTAAAACTTTGTTTACCTTAATAAATTGTCTACTTCCCCCGTCAAGTAGACCTACAGTAAGAAGAAGAGGGATCATATACCAGCAAAAGTAGTGACATAAAACCAACTGATTGGTCAAGTGGTACTCATAACAGATTGAAAAAAGTTCCACACTGAAATGGTGTTTTTATGAACGTAATTTTACAAAAAAATAGGGCAATCCACTCAAATACAGAACTGGCTTAGCATTAGTTATTCTTTTAGTTAATAGCCCAAAAGACAAAAAAGTGGCTTCAATGAATAAAGAGATTATTTGTATCATAAGTCTATCATCAGTGTTTGGAGTCCTAAACATCAAACTAACTAAATTATCCATGGTATAATCTCTAAACTGAAATATATAGTATAAAATTAAACAAGTTACTTCTCGAACAATAATTTCAATTCATTATGGAGGTAATTTTCAATGAAACACGCTACAGATTGAATAGACTGAATCGTATGCTTGGCATTCTTTTAAGACTTTACTCGGATCAAATACCTTAATGATGATGATGTAGTTGTTTTGAAATAAAATAAAATAAAACTTTGATGTTGTTGTAGATGGGAAGAAGATCTTCCAAGCCTCTTCCATCAGTATGGAATAGCTGACACCTCATAGGACTTCTAAAGGTTAAGTAGGCTCTGCGTAAGATTTATTGACCCAGCTTCAACCATCCAAATCTAATAGTGCATGTACAACAAATGAAAATTTAGCAAATATAAAATTTAAAAGAACAGTAGATTTGTATTTACGTTTTAAAGCTCCTGCAACCAAAGAAAAGAATTTCACCAAGTAAGAGTCAGTGCTTGTTCTAGAAACCATAGTAGACTAAGAAATCTCTGAACTAGCTGAATGATAATATAAGAGTAAGGATTCATATCCAGGAGCTTTTCTTCAAGCAACAGATTTTAAGGATGATATTTACAGAAACGATCCACGGTAATAGCCTCGTCACTTGTAAGGATCAGCCTGTGAATATCTAAGTGGCATAAGTGTGGTATAAAGGTGTACATGTCTCTTGTTGATTTCATGAACATGGAAACATGATCTAAAATGCTGCTCGAAACCAGTAAGTACCAACCTAGTTTCGATCTAGCCAAGAACAATGTTACTCACAGAACAAACCACAATCAACTTACCCAACCATCTCGTGATGATGCCAGATCTACATAACGTGGTAATGGCTGGTTAAGTTGACTTCATCATTCTTTCAATGGGGAACTCCTATCATCATTTCATTCAACTCAACTATTCTCCTTCCAATTTCACACCCGACAACTACCGTTTTCTTCCCCAGCGCAAACCCAAGCTATTACCCTTACAGCTAAGTTAGAATCAAAAACCAATTAGACTTTCAAGTGCCACTTTCTAAAGAATTAACTAGAGAAAGAAGAATGGATTTAGGGAGAAAGAAGGAATCAGACCTGAAGGACGGCGGAAGAACCGAAGGGGAGTGCGGTGTCGGAGACCCCATAGCGGAAGAAGAGATCGGTCGAGAGATCAGAATGGACCTGCCGCTCCAAGCACTCGAAGCAAGGAGACAACTGCTCCATCGGCGCCGGAGGAGCGGCGATCGCCGGCCCACGCTCCGATCTGATCCCCATCGAGCGGTCGGCACCCTCGATCGACTCCGTTGTATTACACCGCCGCCCACGGCGTCGAGGGGATCACTCCGCCATCGGACGGATGGGATCGTTGAGATGATCGAGTTGAACGGCTTCGAGTCCATCAGACAGAGTAATTACTGGTGCAGAAAAGTTTCTGATCGCAACCCATTTCTAGTTCGGATTCGGATGCGGATGCGATTTATGGGATTCATATCCGGATCCATAAGCATATGAATCCGAAACGAGGAACCATCCGATGATAGAATTTGAGGTCAGATATATGCAATTTAAGGCAAAATTATATAGGGCAATTTTTGAGAAAAGTCTCAAATTTATGTTGGATCCCCTCTTTTCTAAATTACCTACAGAGAATCCTTATTTTTTTAAATGATAAAAATATCTTCATTTATAATTGTCGAGATCCGATTAGACCGAATTTTTCAAACCGGTTCGATGTTATTAGTTTTGACGGGTTCCGATAATTTTGGTTCAATTAAATCAAATATAATGTTTCTCGAATACAATTAGAAACATGATTACTCTATTCAAAAATATTATAATTTAATCCTAATCAATTTAAATTCCTACAAACATTAATTATTAACTTAAACATATATATTAACATTTCAAAAAATATTTTATTTTGAGAGTTATTCTGCAATTTTGAATGAAAATTAAGAATATTTTTACGTATTTCAAAATGAAAGATGATAAGTTCTTAATTTCTTTTGCGTAACCTTAAAGTTTATAATTTTTTTTTAATTTATGTAATAGTTATTTTATTACTATGAAGAATGATATAAAAATATTCTTAATTAGAATTTTTGTAATACGATTACAATATTTTTGTCAATTTCTATTAATTAGAATATTTTTAATACGCTTACAATATTTTATTATAACTAATAAAAAATTATTTCTATTAATTAAAACTTCATTTGGAGGTATTATAAAATTATTAATATATGAATTTGAATTATTTTAGATGAAAATTGTATGAAGCATATTTCAAAATAAATTATGAAAAAATTTATATTTTATCTTAAATTTAGGTCTAAATATTTTTTTAAAAAAATATTACAATAAAAAGTCTATGTTCTTATATTTTCTCGTAAAGCACCAATATTTTGGTATTTTCTCTGACTCACAATTTTAAAAATGATAAAAGTACCCTCAATTGCTGCTGCTTTGGTTTTTTTTTTTTTTTTTTTTTTTTTTTTTTTGGGGGGGGGTGGGCGGCGGTTGCTCCCCTCTCTCTCTCTCTCTCTCTCTCTCTCTCTCTCTCTCTCTCTCTCTCTCTCAAATTCATTATATTGAACCAATATATTTTATCTAACCAAATCAGTCAATTAAACCAATTTAACCGATCCAAAACTTGGAACTTGTCCAAAATAAATAACAATAAATAAAATATTAGTATATATTATTAATCATGAATTATATATAAACAATGTAAAAAAAATAAATTATGAAAAAAGCAATGGTACAATTTCAAGAAACCTTGGAATTCGACCAACAAATGTGTAAATGATAACTTTATTTATTTCAAACCTCCAAAGATGAAGCCACGTATAACTTTATGAATTCACTTCATAATATGTATATAATGAAAGCAACTCTGGTGTTGAGTATACAACTCTTTGTTGGGAAACTATGCCTTGAATATGTAGAAACGATCATGTGCACATGTCAATCAGACACTTGACAAAATAATAAGCAGACTAGAAGACAAATTTAACATGTAAAACTCTTCAACGTAAAGAAAGAAAAAAAAAAAGGCAATGAGAAAGATCAAAAAAATTCTTTCACTATAAAATAATATGTTTGCAAAATTCTTTCTAAACTAACTTAATGATTCCAAATACCATGAAAAAAAAATGATATCACATGAGTTTCACAAAAATTAGGGATAAAATTAAGAAGAAGAAAAAATATTTAAAATTTGAAGAACATGATGTATAGATTAATATACCCAAAAAAATATGATAATTATATTTGAGTTTGACTTTACAATTATCGAATCCACGTGACAGGATTTCTTTTATTTTCTACGTACTATGACATATTTTTTTCTTTTCTTATCATCTAAGATATGGTTTTAATTAAGGATATGGTCCGAACGGTTGTGATGCTGCATGTGGGCCATAAATAAAATTCTAAGCTTCAGATCAGTGTAGAGTTGACTAAGATGGTGAAACTGTTTAAAGAAACACCAAAATATCCTCATTAATTCCCATCACATTCGTCCGCGTAATTTTTGCCTTGGATCTGCAAGAAGACACTCCCAAAACACGCCATGTGCATCTGCTTCATCTCCATTCCCCCCACATCTACACAGCAGAAAGGAAGCCCGAAGCTCACATTCCTTTACATCTCCTCCTCTTGGTTTCGTTCTTCTTCCTTCAGCCAATGTCTACTTTACGGTGAGCTTCTTGATTGCATGTTCTTGAGGTGTACAGATTGCATGTTTGACTCCAAGTTTTGTGTGGTTGACTTAGGTTGGAAGGCAAGGTGGCGATCATCACCGGGGCCGCGAGTGGCATCGGCGAGGCCGCCGCGAGGCTCTTCGCGTCCAACGGCGCCACCGTCGTCGTTGCGGACATCCAAGATGAGCTGGGCACTCGAGTGGCCGCCTCCATCGGGCTTGGCCGATGCAGCTACCGGCACTGCGACGTGACCAGCGAGGAGGAGGTGGAGGCGACGGTGGACTACGTGGTGCGCACCCACGGCCGTTTGGACGTTATGCTCAGCAACGCCGGCGTCCTCGGCCCGTTGGCGTCCGTCCTGAACGTGAACCTGGGTGAGATGGACCACGTCATGGCGGTGAACCTGCGCGGCGCAGCCGCGGCGGTGAAGCACGCGGCCCGGGCGATGGTGGCCAAGGGCACCCGCGGGTCCATCATATGCACCGGCAGCGTCACCGCCTGCCAGGGCGGGCTCGGCCCGGTGGCCTACACCGCCTCGAAGCACGCGCTGGTGGGGTTGGTGAGCGCCGCCGCCGGGGAGCTGGGCCTGCACGGGATCCGGGTGAACTGCGTCTCGCCCTTCGGGGTGGCGACGCCGCTGGCCTGCGGGTACCACGGCAGGAGCCCGGAGCAGGTGGAGGATTCTTCCTGCGCCGCCGCCAACCTCAAGGGCGTGGTACTCAAGGCCCACCATGTGGCGGAGGCGGCGCTCTTCCTGGCCTCCGAGGAGTCCGCGTTCATCAGTGGCCATAACTTGGTCATCGACGGAGGGACTACCGTCGTCAATTCCTGCTTTCGGATGATGAGATAAAAGCGTGGGGAATTGGCCGAGAGAATCGAACGAGGTGACGAAGACGATGGATTGGATTCTTATACCTCATGTTCTCGTTCCTTCATCTTTTGGGAATCATCTCTTATATCACCAAATGAGTACGTTTAAAACCTTTGGACTGTACTCTTATCCCAATTCGACATCCTCACAGCTTCTTGTTTGTCGGCGGTCCACGTCCAGAATGATAATATAAATCAACATGTAACGTCATATCCAGTGATTCAATGATTTAACGTATTAGATAAACTGATAAGCCATCAGAATTTAAGACGGTATTAGAGTCAAAGCCATCGGACGTAATATACATCCATAAGTTTGCATTAAAAACGAGAAAAAGAACTGATATAAATTAACAGTTAACCGAGATGAACTACATTGACATGTAGATAAGTCTTTAGATTTCGTATGGTACTGCAAAATAAAGACTTATCTACAATATATTTCGTATTTTACTCTTTGTAATATATATATATATATATATATATATATATATATATATATATATATATATATATATATATATATCTTTCTTGTTGGAAAACGATCCATATATGGTCATCTGATCCTGTGGGCTTTGTTTTGGGCTATTAGTTTAACGACCCTCACCATCGATTAAAGCATCATTTTGCTGGTAGATATTATGGTAATAATCATAAGAAAACTCCTTTTGCATGTTTCTTTACCATGAGTCACGGAAATCAACTTAAGCATGGCAGTATACCGCGTACACTGGTCCTCTTAGAGTCAAAATTTTTGCAACGTGATATACGTTAGGGTCAGAGGGATCAGTTTGAGAGCCTGCTTCTTCCTGCTCGGAGGAGATTTAGATTCATCAGAACAGCTCATCCAATTACTTCTGTGACACAAAAGATGATGAAACCGGTCAGCAGAACAAAGTACTCAGCAGCTCTACCATACATCCGTCCTGCTCTAACATGGCTTCCGCCCTCCATTAGGTGGTCATGCGGTCCTAGAGAACTCCCGTCTTCCAATTGCCTCCATTTCCCATGCATGCTTCTTCTCGTTTGTTGTTCCCGCTGTTGCTTTCTGTTGTCGGTTTACGGAACCCCGGCATGCATGAGCATCAACAAGTACAGCAGAAGCATTACTTTAATGGCGATGACGAGGACGAGGAGGCATGTGATGACAAGTAGCTTCGCATAAAGTTAGGTTAAGCGCGATAGTGACGAGCACAGAAACAGCAAGAATCCTGGGTTTCGGTGCCTTTTTCCCTCGAGGTGGTCCATGGTTTGGTTATCATATGATACATCATGAGGAACGTCTTCCTACGTTTCAGAAGCATCAAGAAAGTACAACGATATTGGTTGTTCAGTGGAGGAGGAGGAGGAGGAAGCTTGAAGACTTGTCAAAGTGCATGACTTTCCACATGCTACTCTTCGGCAGAAAGGCTCAAAAACTATATGCCCGATCGATGACTGTTGTCCGCAACGGAGTGGTTGATCGCTGGCTCCATGATTTGTTTAGACCGGATTCTGAGCTCCCAAGCTTGACTGGCTGCTCACAGAATCATCAGAAGGTGACAAGAGGCGCCCTTGGGTTGATGCTCCGTCGTCCTCATCAGAATCTGTGGATGGAGACATGGAAAGGAACAAGAGATGCTGATGAGCAGCAACATGAAGAGTATATGTCGCTACATGCATGGTCCCAAACTAGTGGATGAAATTGACGGCTTCCTTCTTTGACTGTGCTTTGCAAAGAGCATGAAAGTTCCCTACTTTTCAGGAAAGGTTTCAGCTCAAAGAGATTGATGTGTTCTAAGCCGAACGTTGAGGCCAAAAAAGACGGAACGTAAGAGAGTCTTTCACCATCAAAGAATGAGGAAAAAAGAAAAAAGAAGAGGCAGATTGGGAAGAGATGGGATAAGAATAAAATGTATTGATAAATATAATGCAAGAAAAGCCGATAAAAACAGTGCTTTTTTCCTTCCTTTGTGTGATGAGCAAGCAATCATCACTAAAGCAGATGAATTGCCTCAAAGAAGAATAATATTTTGACCTCAATGCACAAGACAACACTTCATACGAACAAATGATTTCTTTACGTAGATTCTGTGGATGACAAAAGCATCAGATGAACCGAGAGCGACATTAGTCACTTTCCGACTCACTCTATCACATATATATATATATATATATATATATATATATATATATATATATATATATATATATATATATATATATATATATATATATATATATATATATATATATACACACACACACAAAGGTAATCGACAACCATGTCGAAAGTGTCTTGTAGGAACTCATCGATTAATCTACTTGAGTTGGCTCCTTGTCGGCCTCATGGAGAAGGGAAGCGTGACGTATTTGGCCATCCATGTGGGAAGTCATTAAGGACCGGGCCATAATTTATTCGACCGTCTTATTTTTCTCCGAATTTTACTGGTTAGGATTTGCCGTCCATATGGGATGCATTACGTTGAGGGATGATCAGCCAAGGTTTCCAATATTTGTGCATGTACTTCCACTCCACCACCTGAAGAAAAAAAAAAAGGAAATATGATTTGAAATGCTCACTCCATATCATTTCGTGATTAATGTAGTAATCACGATCGATGATTATAAATCATTAAGGCGTTCGGAATCCCACTTTGACTTTTCACGTTGTAATCCAAATATATATATATATAATATATATAATATTTATTTAAATCGGACCGACGATGGGATGAAAAGTAGGAATGGAACGGGCGGTTCGGAAGGACAAATCCGAATCCTTTATTTTGGCGAGCCGGGTTCGGCTTTGGGTTAATCAGAAGCTTTGGCTGACTTGGCAACTCATCATTGACCCAACTGTCCGGGCAATGGCCCCCGCGGTGGGCCCCACGGCTCAGCCTCAGCCAACCACCACCGCCCTGCGGTGTTGTCGCGCCCACGATTCCGAGTAACCTCGAAGCTGCTTTTGACTTTGCGCATAATACTACTACACCGATGAAGAGATGTATCCACTTGCACCAACAGTCGTCGTACTACGTCGCCTGCGCGCGCGCGCGCGAGAGAGAGAGAGTGAGGGGCTTTGTGGAGCAGCGGTATCTATCTGACCCGTCCAAATCAGATTGTGATATCAACTGATCGGATGTGGAGATGGGTTGGATAGTCGAATGAGTTGTTGTTAGGTTCGGAAATCGATAGAGGGAAATTTATCGTACTCCATCGGTTATCATTTCACAAAACTTAGAGAAAAAGAAAGAGAAGAAAAGATTGCACCAGGTCAGCGTCTGGTTGGGAATCTCCTGGCTGCTGTTCTACCTTTTGGCATCCACATATACACCTCCTCAATCTTTCTCCTCCTGTTCGCACCGCACCGCACACAATATAAAGCCCGCATAGCCTCCTCCCCACCGCACAACCTCCATGGTGTATGTCCTCTCGCACCCTTCTCAAGCAGCCCACTTCCCTACTCCGACTCCTAGTCGCTTCCAGCCTCCTCTCTTCCTGGTCCCTTAGCGCTCGCCTCCAGATTGTGGTCGCATGGTGGAGCAGCAGAAGCCATGGTGATTGCGTCGGTCACGGCAGAGAGCAACGAGAGGATCAGCACCCTCGAGTACCCCGTGGTCGACCTCTCGTGGAAGAGAGGCCGGGCGGCGGAGCTGCTCGTGCGGGCCTGCGAGGAGTTCGGCTTCGTCAAGGTGGTCAACCATGGCGTGCCCAGGAGCGACATCGCCAAGATGGAGGCCGAGGGTGCGAGGTTCTTCGCATTGCCTCCCTGCGAGAAGCAGAAGGCCGGCCCGCCCACCCCGCTCGGTTACGGCATTCGGAGCATCGGCTTCAACGGCGACATGGGGGAGTTGGAGTACCTTCTCCTCCATTCCAACCCTTCTTACATCTCCCAGAAAGCAAAGACGATTTGTAGAAAGGATCCAATACATTTCAGGTATGCCGGGAATGGACCACCAACCTCTCTCTCTCTCTCTCTCTCTCTCTCTCTCTCTCTCTCTCTCTCTCTCTCTCTTGCATGCATAGAATAGATGGTTAAAGAACTCGGCAGGCAAGCATGCAAAACTATTAAATTATATGTTTCTGGTGCTTTAAGATTCCTCCTTGGCATTGTATGATATCATGCTGCCAATCTCGGAATGCACCAACATGGATTCATCATCGCTGAGAATGGCGATCGAAATCTTCTTTCTGAACGGGGATGGCACTGGCGAGAGAGAGAGAGAGAGAGAGAGAGAGAGAGAGAGAGAGAGAGAGAGTCCATGATTGTGATCTTAGAAAAAGCATTGCTAATGGTGGCGGATGTATCTCCTTCAATCATTGGTTGGTTGAAGTTGAACCCTACTAGGTAATTACTAGAAGAAATCACCGAACTCTCAGTGAGGAAAAGGATTGACAAGCATATCTAAATGCTTAATGACAATGACATGTGGATGAGATCAAGAAGGTGTCTCATCAACCAACAGGGACCCGACATTTCAACAGGAAGGATGAACATGTCCTCTACTTTCCTCCTTGTGTAGAATTCCACAGGAGTTTGCAGTCATATTACCTATTACAGTCGTATCGTAGACTTTGATTTGCCGGGTGTTCTAATCGTATACATGATCGCATCACCCACTTTTCGTCATAGCTAGATTAGGTTTGGCTCAGCAATCACGGAAATAGGTCGAATGATAATACCTTGCTTGCGTTGATGCTTCCTCGCCACTATTTCATCTTTGACATTTCATCTCAAGCCTTGGCTTGAGAAGGTAATCAAATCAACGCCCACCTACCCAGGCCTAAGGAAATCGCAGTGCATAGCTCATAAATCATAGTGTAGAGCCTGTACAAGTTTGATAAGGGTTGTCATGCATTATTCGAACTGCAAGCTAAGACCGTGATGCTGTTGAGGTTTCTTAGAGCAGGCACATAATGAAGAGGAACGATGGGAGAGAAAGAGTAGGGTTAGAATAATGGAGGTGTACCCATCTGAGAAAAGGCACTCCCGGTCGTACTTGTCAATTCCTGTCAGTGGCAGGACAGACAACTAAGGGCTCAGAGACTCAAATCCACAGCTCAGTTCTTAGTGCACATGCCTACGGCTAACTGTGCAGAAGCTGAGCTGAAGCTGTTAGTCTAAAGCAGTCATGAATAATTTGGGGAAGTGGATCCGGACTGGCGGAAAGAAGGGCATGGGGGTGGGCTCTAGCCGATTCAAAAGCAGGAATTATCAGGTTCCAGCGGTGGAGTTCATGTGTCCGGCTGTGGCCGTGGCTGTGGAGTACGTGTCTTTGTGTGCACCCCATGCTCTCTCTCTCTCTCTCTCCCCAGCTTACCCCCATCCCATGAACTCTCACCAGCATTCTGGTCAATTGAAGCTCGTGTAGAAGAGTCACTGAAACGGGAATCAATGGTCCGGAATGCACAGCAGAGTAGCACAAGGGATCATGGGTTGGGAACAGGCACAGAAAAAACTATGCACAAGGAGGGGGGAAACAGTCGGGTCCCACAAGAAGTACATCACACCTGAACGAAAGATGCTTGCCTCCAGCCATGCTATCCATTACAAGCCAAACAAACTATAGATGCACATACCTTGGCCCCCCCTCCTTTTATGGTAAAAAAAGGGGGGTTAGTGGCACCAGAAAGGGGATACAAAGGGGAGCAGCAGCAGCTTGGGAGGGAGATGACTTGTAAAAATGGTGTCCTGTCCTCTCACCTTTTGCTTGTGCCTGCATGTTTCCATAGTGCAGCTTCCTTCATCCATCTGCTTCAGCTGTTTCATCACTCACTCACTTTCCTTTTGGTTGTTCCTTTACAGTGGGGTGGTGAATGAGTATGTGAAGCAAGTGAGGCAGCTGGCATGTCAGCTACTGGACATGGTGGGAGAAGGGCTGGGGCTGCAGGACACCCGAGTCTTCAGCAGGCTGCTGCAGGACAGCGAGAATGACTCCTTGGTCAGGCTGAATCATTACCCCCCTTGGCCCGGCAGCGACAGGGCCGGGGGTGATGCCGACCGCGACCCCGCCGGCGGCAAGTCCAGGGACAAGAGGAGCGGCGGCGGCAGGATCGGGTTCGGCGAGCACTCCGACCCGCAGATCCTTAGCATCCTCCGGTCCAACGACGTCGACGGCCTGCAGATACTCTCGGCGCAGGCGGACGACGGCGGCGTGTGGATCCCGGTGCCGGCAGACCCGGTGGCGTTTTATGTCATCGTCGGCGACGCGCTCCAGGTTAGTACACGACGCTTGTGGGACGTGCATTCATCCTTTTTGCTGTCGCCTACCACCACGTCAAGATTCGGGGCGTATCTACGCGTCCTCTCTTACATCTAAATCATATCTACCGTGTCCACGTGATTCCCACAGCTCTCCACCCCCCCATCCTGTAAAACCGATCCTTTCCTTCTTTCTTTTTCCCCTTCATTTATACGAGTAATAATAGGTGGTTAATCTTTGGCAGTTAATGTACTATAACAAGATTCAAACTCAACTACGCAATATCTAGTCGATTCGGATAAGAGATTCCCACCCTTCCACTGCACCCAAATAAAATCAAGTCTTGATTCCTGTGATCATTCATATTCGATAGATCCACTGATCTGATCGTTTTTAAGATGTTTACATCATCTATCTATCTTTCCTAAATATGATCATTTATATATCTCCGGTTGGATCGATCGTTTCTTTTGACATATCGTATCGCGTTGGATCAGATTTGTTTATTTAAATCAGAAAACAAATAGATAAGTAGGTGTTTTTTCCTGGAAAGAGAAACGAGTGATAGACCCAAAAGGAACACTCGTATATCAACCTGTCTCCATTGGCACTGCATCCTTTCCGCTCCCTTTTCTTTCTTTTGGAGAAGGAAGAGACGAGGAGACTGCTTTTGATGGGTCAAACGTAAAGTGGCACTGATACGACTTCCGTGTATCCCGGTGCCAACAACAATGGGACCCACATGAACCCACCCCCTTCTCTCTCTCTCTCTCTGTCTCTCTCTCTCTGTGCGTCCGTGTGTTTCTGGAGATGGATCGAGGAACGGCCGAGGAGAGAGATGTCGCAGAAGTGACTGACCTCGGTTTAATTTGCGTGTGTGTGTTGACGAAGGCGATGACGAACGGAAGGCTGGTGAGCGTGAGGCACAGAGCCATGGCGAACTCCTGCAGGCCGAGAACGTCGACGGTCTTCTTCGGCGCGCCGTCGCCGGGCACGCGCATCACGCCGCTCCCTCAGATGATCAAGCCGGACGCCCCCCGGCGCTACAAGTCCTTTACCTGGGCCGAGTACAAGAAGGCCATGTACTCCCTCAGGCTCGGCCACAATCGCCTCGACCTCTTCCTGGCCGATCCTGATGATCACGACCAAGAATCAGGCATCTCCAACTAACTCGAGAAGAAGAATACGAAGAAGTGAGGGGTCTCATAATCCATGTTAACCCAAATTTTGATAATTACCTGCACATAGGATAGTTGATGCGACAGTGTTTTCACTGAGTGTAGTCTTTGTTTTCTCTCTCTCTCTCTCTCTCTCTCTCTCTCTCTCTCTCTCTCTCTCTCTCTCTCTCTCTCTCTCTCTCTCTCCTTCTTTAGTGTGATACTTAATGGTGTGTATATTTCTTTTTTTTTTCTTCTTCTTCTTCTTCTTAAAATGAGGCTTTGAGTTTGCGCTTTCTGTATTTTCTTTGCAATAAAAAAGAGTTATGATATGAGTTTGTGAATCTTGTGGAGTAAAAAACCAATGGAACTGTTCATGTGGGATGAACTGAAGCAATTGGAGGGAGAGCTGCAAACCCCGACTGGTTTCTCATTGTAATTCCACAGAATTCAAATAGTTCATGAGCAGGTTCAACCTTTCTTCTATTTTTTGATAGCTGAGTAGGTGTGCTACGACTTTATGCTCCTCTAAAGTGGAGAAATGATGGGGAGATGTGTCCCCATCACAAAAAGTTGCCGTGGTGGATCAAAAGTTGCATCAAAAGGCTATTTGCATATTACATTGTTTTGCGTAGAATGATTCTTTTCACCAAAATTGACTCTCTCTCTCTCTCTCTCTCTCTCTCTCTCTTTAAAGCTTAGCAGAATCAATACACAATCAGCATTTTTTTTCTCCTGACTTTTTCTTTTGAATTGTTCCAAATAAATATTAGTCGGATCGGTATGTATCAATCGGTATTATAAAGAATCAAACAAATAATATAAGAGTATTACTTTATTATTTTATAATAATATCAGACGATACGAGTCAATATATTATCCAAAATAATACACTTGAGATATTGTAAGTTGAAACAAAAGCAAAAACTATTCCTCATAGAGAGATGTGTGATACGAAGTGGAGCAGCACCAGAGATTGGGTCAAGATTGATTGGCACTGAAAGAATGATGCAAGTCAACATTGTGAATAACAATAATGAGTGTTCCATCTAAATTTCTCTGCAAATTCATCACATCAGTAACCTTAAACTTGATCTTTGGTGAGCAAAGGCTGAGTTCATGAAGATGTCATCAAGAAAGAAGGATGGATTTCTACTCAGCTTATATTGGCTGCTTTCTTTTTTATCGTTAATTTCTTCTGCTCGAAAACAAATACAAAGTAACATTCCAACATCGACCGCATTAATTCCTGGATGAAAACATCCTACATTTTTTGCAGACCAAAATAGTGTCCAAGTGTTCCAGAAATAGGTAGCACAGAGGTCAACCAACAACGACAACAAGAACCAGGATGGTGACAATGACTAAACAATAATTAAGATATATGGATTCAAGAGGTACATGCACAACATTCATAGAATTAAGAGGCAAGTATATTTCTTATACCTCGCAAGTACACATGCACTATTTCTTAGCGATATGAGTAAACAGATCATAGTCCTAAGAAAGCACATTGCTGTCTTGCATGCTCCGGGATCAACTTTAGCACAATCTCCATCGGAACTCCCTTTAACTCTGTCGATCATGCACGGCCAATAGAGATGCATTATTTTCAAAAGGAGAAAGGATGAGTTTGATAACATCAGTCGAATGTAATCCACAGTTATACAGAAGTGTCATTCCAATCCAGACTTACCATGAGGCTTGAAGTTAAAGAGAGGAGGTAGATATCGACCATTTGGTAAACGAGCATTTGGATCTCGAAGTTCATAAAAAAACGGGTGAATCAATGCCTCCAACTGCACATGTAGCAACCTAGTTAGGCATCCCAAATTTTTATCTGGACATACGATATGCCCTTGACGTACTTAAAAGGACGCCTTTGATATACTCACAGCAGTGCTCCTCAAGTTTGGAGAATACTGAAGAAGCCTAGAGACAAGATCTACTGCTTCAGGTGGCATTCTTTTATGAAAAACCTGACAGACCGTTCTAAGATTTGGTTATAACTGTAAAGGGGACATCTAAAAGAAAATAGAAAGTTGGGAATTTGGAAAAGAATAGCATGATGAGAAGTTATATGAATATACCTTGTGCCATGGGTGAGCTTTGATCTGTGGAAACTTAAACTCTGTATAATTGGGGTTCATGCATTTAATTTCTTCTCTTGTTGGGGTACCCAAAATCTGCACCATGTCAAATGAACAGATAAAAACAAAAGTTGTCATATCAAGAACACAGCTATAAGATAGAAATAGGAAAAATGCAGGGGAGACCTTGATAATTTCTACAAGTTGATCAACTCCACTCTCACCAGGAAAGAGAGGCTGTGGATGAAACCAAATCAATCATTTGCAGGAAAAGTTTAATTCTCTTGAAATTCTTCTAAGGTAGTATGTAGTAGTATACCTGTCCAAGGAGGAGTTCAGCAAGAACACAGCCAGCTGACCATATGTCAATTGCTGTCGTGTACTCGGTGGCACCAAATATAAGCTCAGGTGCTCGATAATATCTTGAACAAATGTATGATATATTTGGTTCCCCTTTCACCTGTTAAAACCAATAAGTGGTCTAAATTCACTCAAGGAATCCATTCATAGCACACCAGAAAGGGTCAAAGATGTACCAAAACTTTCGCACTCCCAAAGTCACAGAGTTTCAGCTGGTGTGTATGTGGGTTGACCTGTTACAGAAAGTCTGGTTGGTATTTCTAATTTTCTATTGATGGAAGTTAAAAGTTCTAACATAAGCAAACACAGGTAAAGCATTATATATCCATGACCATCCACATATATAACTAGGGGTGGACATCATCATCAGGGGCAACATCAATATATATGTACATATCTAAAAGTTGTATGCTAATACTTGCAATATCCTCCCATGTTTACATATTAAATAGAATGTTCCATAAGATCGGTTCCCTTGAAAGCTAGGTATGAAACCAACATTAAGAATGCAGCATATCATCAGTCTCCTGAAATGCTTACTTGACTGATTTGCTATTATTATACTGCCCTGAAAAATGATGTGATAGAAACTATTCTCTATTATAAACAGCACCCACCCCCCCCCCCCAACACAAATCAAAAACCCAAAAATAATAATAATAAAAAGAATAGCATGTTCTATAATTTCCATCTCCATCACATAAGGACATGAGTTTAAGAGGTGATTACAGTTGAATTAGATAAATAAACAACTCCACCAATTTAAGTGCAAGAAATGTTTTATTAGCTCTATTTACAACAAGAGGTATAGGTAGAGGCTTGAGGGGCATAATAAAAGATGTACCACCTTCTCCCAACAATTAACACTAAATGTACATTAGCCAATGCATATGTGGCTCCACAATTGTCTAGCTATGTGCACCATTGTATAAACCATGGTTTGCCGTACCGAGGCATACCGCTCAATACAAGTAGTATGTACCAGTTTGATAGGGAACCGATACGAGCGATACATTGATACACCCCATCATACCATGTGCCAGTATACTCGGTATGGCTCGGTACATACCATATCGATAGCTGGTCAGTACACTGGTACGAACCAGCAAGGCATGTGTGGATGCATGCAAATCAACAATCGGTCGATTCTGCATATGTGGACCGGTACGGTTTGGTGTGGATATACCATACTGACAGCTAGTTTGCACACTGATACAGACCGATAATGTGGTAAAGTCACATACAAATATACCATGTACAATACATGTGGATTTTTAACAAATAAAATGAATACATATGTCTGCCTACTTATCCATGTCAAACTAATAGGCATGTCTGGATGCATGCAAATGTAATGCACTCACCTACATTTTCATTTTTTTTAATAAATAAAGCAAATACGTATGCATGTATGCATATACATGTTAAACAAAATTTGCACGTATGTTTAAACACATTAATAAACACTTCAAAGTAACCCCATCTTACTTAAATGGCAATGTAAACATCAGTTTACAATCACATGCATCTCCTCTTCTCTGAACAAAGTTTTATCCTTGAAAAAGGGGATGAGATGAGACGTCTATATCTTTTGTCCTTGTATCCGTATGAAGTTGGGTATTCCATAAAAAAGAGAGAACATTTTTCCATGAAAATAGTGAAATAACATACCAAAAGATTCTGTGGTTTTATGTCCCTGTGGCACACCCCAATGCAACCATGAATATAAGCCAACGCTCTACAAATCTGTCAACATAAAAGAAATATCAGGATATGTACCTTTTGAAGTTTCTAGAATTCGTTCATTCAACTAATGGACTGGATGATATGATAAAACCATGGCATCATTTAGAAAAAGCAGAGGAGAATTATAAATATGACCCGATAAAATCTAGATGCCTGGGGAAATTATCCAAGCATACAACATATTCACGAATCTAATAAACACAAGGTCAATGTGGAAAGCATTATAAAGTAAAATCAGAAAACTTCGTTTCAGATAGAACTTCCCCAAAAAAAAATTGCCAAATGAAGATTGATAAGAAATTTGGACTTACCTGATACATGTAAAGCTTCACATATAGCAATGGCATACGCTGATTCATCTTGTTATAGTGCTTGATTACTCGATGAACAGTCTCAGGCACATACTCTAGAACCAAATTAAGATAAAGCTCTTCCTTTTCAGTTGTTGAAAAGAAGCAGTGCTTCAAACAAACAACATTTGGATGATCAAGAATACGCATAGTTTGCAACTCTCGGTTCTTATATCTCTTGTCTTGAAGAACTTTTTTTATAGCTACTGTCTCACCCGTCTCAAGACACTTTGCCTATAGATAACAAAGATTATTAGGAAAAGATAGCTAGAACAATAGTAGATATGCATATAGTGCAGAGCTACATGTAGTCCTGTAAAACCCTCTATACTAATGCACAAAAAAAAGTAACAGTAAGGAATACACAAGTATAATCCACTCCTGTCAATGACAACAAGACAATTTGCTATTCTAGTGGCTTAAGTGAAATGTTAAACTCACCTGGAACACAACTCCAAATGATCCATGCCCAACAACACGTTCAGCCATGTAACTTATAGTCTGCGAGACATCCAGCATAAGTAACTACCAAAAGGGCCAGAAACCTACAACTGGATAACAATGATGATGAATCAACCAAGAAACATTTACTTGGCAAACTAGCCAGTTTACCTGTTTGGGTTGGCCATTTCTGCCACCTATAGTTGTCACAATTATATGGCCTGTCTCTGTCCCAGTACCATCAATTACAGTAGCTTCCACTTCCTACAAATAGAATCCAATGAAGACTAATACATAACTATGGCTTTGAAATAATTACAGTTTTCTTCATTTGAAGAAATGGGAAATAAAGAGGTACCATTGATCCTATGCATCATTCAGTGTATCCACTTACCTTATCATCTCTTATTTTCATATCATTCAATTCATCTGGCAAACTATCCACGCAAATACTAGTACCATCATTATTTTTCAACCCTGACGAGGGTGCCACGCTCACCGAAGCCATCAGCTGTGCAAGGTACTTTACTAATATCTGTATCAGTAGCTCATATAAGCAACAGATCCTAAAGCAAATACCTGTTAGAAAAACAAAATGCATATCAACAAGACAGGCACGGAGGACTTTTCTTTAATATTAGGAAACCTAACGCAATGTTTAAAAGTGTGCAAATATGTAGCACATAAATGTGTGTTTGCTGAATAAAAGCTTGCGCAACAAAGCACACAATCAACCTAGGTTTCAGCTTCCATGCACATCGAAAATGAATATGAACTATGTGTTTCCAGAGCAAAGACAAAATCATACTGTCCGTGCATGATTAGTACTTAAGGAGTTAAAGCTTGTTTCAAATCCCGCAGATTAATGTTTGGAATTCAATGCAAAATTTTCAGAACAACATAATTGACTTCAGATTTCCATAACAAATATCCATAATTCTTGCTTCAAGTCTAGTTCTTCGAAAAAAATATATGTCAGTCTCCACTAACTACATGGGCCAAAGCTCGGCATCCATGATAAGAATAAGCTCCGTCATCGCTTGGGAAGCTCAAGCCTACCTAATTTGTAAATGCAGAGTCCTTAAAACGGAAACTAATAAGTGAATTATCATAGGAGAATGTATAACGATCTTGAAGCTACAAGATCCGAAACAATAGCAAATGATTCAAGTCAAAACACGAAAAATAGCACAAAGGATCTTCATTTCTCTGTCCCGGAAAAGGAACTAGAAAATTAGGAAACCGGCATTCTCATCTAAAGTAAGAAGAAGCTCAAAATCCATTCTTTGCAAACCGCGGAGCCGAACTAAAAGCAATATTACGAGGCTTAAGCCCTGAAGTTTTGGCGGATGAGGAAGCACGAAAAAATGCAAACCGGAAAACCCTAAAAAGATCCCCTTTCATCTCGCGCTACGAGGCGAAGTAATTCCAGATCCCGACTCATGGAACCGCAGAAAGTATCACGAAGAGAACGGCTAAATGAGATCAACAACCACCAGAAGATCAAAGCCAGCTCAGCCCAAAAAGATTTGTAGAACATGGTAAAAAGAAACGATTCACGCAGAATTCCTCGCCGAGCACAAATCAAGACAGCGATCCGACAACAACAATAACCGGGAACAGATGCCGTGAATGGAAAGACAGAGATCGATCCTTTCCTCTCTTCTTCGTCTCCTTCTGGCCTTCCCCGTTTCTCTCCTCCGCCGAGGTTCGAGGGGGGAGAAACGAGCCAAGTGTGAACAGGGTTCCAGATTTTCCTTTAATTTTTTCCCACACATATTTTTCCTATTTTTGAAAAACCTTTTGCATATGAGCCCCTGAAATGTTGGCATTTACAACCACATAAGGATCTATTGCACATGAACACAGAAAAAAAAATGACGAATGTGTTCGATTAATTAAGAAATTAATTTTGATCATCCCATTGTCCCATCGAGCCAATCTCATATACAAATTGTTAAAAGTGAAAAAAAATAAATAAAATAAAAATAGATGATTGATAATTTATATAGAAAGTAATATTTTTTTCCGAAAATAAATGAAATTCGAGCTCAAACCTTATGATGAATTGTTAAAAAAAATTTAAAAAATTATATAATAATTAAAGAAATATATACAAAAAATGGATTAGTGGTGATTTGAAAATCTTTATCAGAATAAATTCGATTGAATTGAACAATTATTGATTTCTGACCACATAGTGGCTTGAGGGATTGGTTGACAACTCTTTCATATTTAAATGAATGATTGAGGCAACAAAACCTCATCTTCCATCATTATTTCAAGGTAAGGTTTAAAGATGCCTAATTAATAGCTTAAAAGCAACCAAGTACTAACTTCCTGTATTGTGAACCTCCCACTTCTAATCTGCCTGTGTGATGCATGCACCAAACGTTAAGAGTCTTACAGGGAGACACTAAGATCTAAAGAATCAGCTCTAGCATGAGAACAAATCAACACCCCTTAAAAATATTGAAAATTATGAGAATTACAATAACTAACGAAATAAAAGAGTCATAACAATGGTTAGATTATCGAAATACAAAAAGCTGTTGGTAAATAATATCATGGCATGAGAAACCGGAAAATTCTCAGATGATTACGCTTCTGCCCACATGTGTCGGCCCATGCTGTCTGATATGGATCGTCCCGTGGTAGGCAACTGCTCGATCATTCTCTGGCTGCAATAAGTTTACTGCAACACTCGTAGATATCACGTGGTTGCGGCGTGATGACTGATACACGCCGACTGCTTCGCAGGGGAATCCTGGCCGTCCTGATCGAGTTGTTTCGATAAGCACACCCCTTGTTTTATTAGTTCCACTCGTTGGTGCAAACGCCACTCGTCCATGTCACCCGCATTGTGAGAAATGGGTGGTATTCTTATCAGTCTGCTTCAATGAGTGGTTTCCACATTTGCGCCGTTCGTCAACGCCTCAGCATTATTCGACGGCTCTCTTGGATCGCCTGCGGATCGAAAGAGGAAGGCGCAGCGAGCAGTAGATGGCGGCGGATCGGAGGGTCGGGGTGGCGATGGACTTCTCGCCGTGCTGCAAGGTGGCGCTCCGGTGGGCGGTGGAGAACGTGGTGAGGGACGGCGACCACCTCATCGTGGTCAACGTCCAGAAGGAGGGCTCCTATGAAGAGGGCGAGATGCAGCTCTGGGAGACCACCGGATCTCGTATGGATCGTCTGCTCCCTCGTTCTCTCTCCTCCGATCCCCTTCGCACTTTGCCCCTTTCCCTTTGATTCCTCTGATTCGTTTCATTTCGTTCAAAGGGAACTTTGAACTTTTTCTCTCTTTGTTAACCCCTGTCCTTGATGTCGACCCCAAAAAGACTTTTGGTGTTACGATCGTCCTTTTGTTGAAAAGATCGATTTTTTTTAGGCTTTCCTGCACGTAGAAGCAGATCGTGGAGTGACTAAGTCAGGGTTGCAATAATTGCAACATATCTGGTGGTTGTTCATTAAATGAGACTCTAGGACTCGATTATTGTTTAGGTCCAGGTAAAGCTGGTGACAAGTATTATTTAGGAGTGGACAAGCTATGATCTCGATTTCGCTATACGATGAATTGCAACTCGTCTATGTTTGTGATTTGTGTCCAATTAAGTACTGATGGCATTCACTCAATGGTACACGCTTGCCATTTCTTTATTGAAGCTTTGTTTGCTAGCTTTGGAATTCTTGATCATTAATTCCAGGAATATTTATTTTTCTGTTGCTTCCAAATTTCATGACTTTCATCTAGTAAATTTATTTCTAGTTCATGTAGGATATCACTGCAATAAGAAATCATAGAAAGTCCTCCAACTTTTGTGGCTTTACTGCAAGTATAAATGTGATATTATGGCAGTAGATTTGTATTTATAGATTCTACAGCACACGGAATACTTTGGAACAACGTCCAATTATGTCTCTTTTTTGTGTAATGCTTTCTGTGTTCGGTTAACGTCCATCATCCACCAGGTAATCTCATAAATTGAAACGTAAATGATGCTAGAAGAAATTTGCATGATTCCACATTATTATTATGCAGTGGATGGACAAGCAGTTGGCGAGAGAATTGATGGTAAAAAAAGTTATAGTTTTCATCATATGGCATAATATTTAAACTTTGAACATAGCGTACTAATACGACGCTGAGAAAATGTGATTGTGCTCATTCTTTTAATTGTTTTCTCAGTATGACTGGCTTATAAGTCCCTGTTTTTGAATTAAGAATGGACTTGGTTGGGCCAGAATGGTAAAAATGTCTTGGATCGGATTCATTAGAAAACAGTGGTTGAATTGGAAATCCATGCGTTGTTATGTAGAATTAGTCTATAGCCAGCCTACTGATACAGAACAGAAAACACTAGAGTGCTGTGTAAGCATTTAAAAGCATTTGAATAAGTATACATGCAATATGACATGACAATATTTAGCCTTTTCTACTGTCTGTCTCTTGGTGCTTCCTTCTACACAGTTTAATTTTGGTGAATCGTTTGAGGCTCTCCTTCTGTGGTACCAATCATAGCCTTCAACCTTTTCTTCTCCTTGTGACAAGAGAACATATTAATGTAAGCAATAAATCTTTTGTAGTTTTAACATATATTCATATCTGTGCATTTAGTGGGTAGTTGATTGAGAGTTACGAATTCTGAATAATAATATGTTGATGCTACAGAACTCTAAACATTGAATTCACTCTCTTCGTTAGGTTAAAATTCAACATGATTAATATCATCTTAAAATGTTTTCTTTTTTTGGAGTTAGCAATGCTCTTGGATCAACAAAATCCAAGCAAGCCAAGTTTTACCTTTGAAGCACTTCTCAGTGTCAGTTTGCTGATTTCTAGATGAGAAAATAAATTCACATCAGATCTTGCTTGCCCTGCATACAAATGCACTTTCCTGCAGGGTTTAAAAGCTTAGTTCATCTTTTAAAATTCCTTCCTTGGTTGACCTTGTCTTTTATTTTGTTGGTTGTCTACATGACCATTGAGGTTGTCAATACCAATATTAATCATATAACAAATGTGACTCTCTCAAGCTAACTACTCTCACTTTCCAATTTGCTATTGTATTTTTTATTATTTAAAAAATTGAAGCTCCTTGTGGATAAGAAAATGTTCCCTAAGAAAGCACAGCTTCTCTATCTCTATCAACTCAGTCAAGTTTATGATTGCAGCAGAGTTATGACTGTGATATGTCAAACTTATGCCTGCCTATTCTGCTTGTAGTTATATAATTTAAGCTGTGATTCATGTCAGTATGACATTCTAAACACATTGCCATTTGCTAGTCTCTATCTCCTTTTCTATTCTGATATTTCTGTTTATCAGTCTTAAATAATGTGTTTAGCTTCTTGCAGTAATGTTTTTGGTTTGTCCAATGTATGGCAGCGTTTATCCCACTGACGGATTTCTCTGACCCTGGTATTGCAAAGAAATATGGGGTGAAGCCTGATGCTGAAACTCTGGACATTCTCAACACTATAGCCAGGCAAAAGGAGGTAGTCTCTATTTGTCAATTTTTCTCAAGCCTAACAGTGAACAGATACGAGTTTTCTAAGTTTAAGGGACTTGTTTTTTGTGCTACAATATTCCAGGTTGTTGTTCTGATGAAGATCTACTGGGGAGATGCACGCGAAAAAATATGTGAAGCAATTGATAGCATTCCTCTGAGCTGTTTGATCATTGGGAATAGAGGGCATGGGGGGATTAAGAGGTTGACTAGTCTCCTTTTGTTACTGACCTTTTGTTCAAGCGAGAACCCTTTTATGTTGAGACTTCTTGTCACAAGATGTGCTTATGGCAAGTAGCCATTTTACTGTGTCATTTATGAATGATTAGTGATGCGCTGATTTTTCTTCTGTAGGCTGCTGTTGGGTAGTGTGAGTAACCATGTGGTGAACAATGGTACCTGCCCAGTCACAGTTGTCAAGGGTGTTGATCATTAAAACTAGTTCATCTGCTTCTTCCACGAGGACCCGTGCCATGCCATGCCCTGCTGTGTTGTCGTGCTTGTAGAACTTGCGATCACCTTACTCTAATAAAAATGGTGTCTGATGAGCATGTACTTGTAACTTACAATGTGTATTACTTTTCTGTTGACCGGATACTGTGACAATTCTGCTGTCCACTTTTTCCAAAATAATCATCTGGGGTTTCATGATGCTGGATTCTGTAAACTCGGAGCGTATTCGATTTTGTTATGCATCTTTCCACACATGATGATCTAGGTCTGGAATTGTCCAATTCTCGTGTGTTAATGGTGGCAAGTCAATTTTGTCACTTGTTTGGATCCCATATTTGTTTAGCCAATTGCAATATGAATCAATAATTGCGTGGGGTTTGAATCATAAAGCCCTTCAAAACTAGCATGGAAGCCCCATTTTTCTATTATGTTCTAAATTCTAAGCATATAATTTTGCAACATTGGAATGTGCTGTTAATACATCGCATGTCCTCTAGCATGTGTCATTTTCTTGTTCTACTGCATTTCATGAAGGCCATGCAGCAGGCAAAATGCTTCTCATTGTCATATCTGAATCTTTTCCATCATGTTATACTCTTCATCACAAACTGTTAATAAAGGCCGATTATTTCGTCTTTAATTTACCGAGAAGACTTATGAATTGTTGGGTTATTTATTGCGAGGGAGAGAATAAGAGAAATTTATAGATCAATAATTATAGAATATATCAGATAATTGATGGAGAATATCAAAAATTTTAATTTATGAGTAAACCAAATATATGGAATATCTTCGTTCAGTTAATCAAACTCTAAGTCCAAAATCATATGCACATTTCACATATATTGGAGGGATAAAACCCGATACTACTCGAATCCGGATCGTAAATTCCCAAACATGGGTCGATTTGAACCAATCCAATCCCAACAACGTCATTTGGTTGAGTTCAGCCGCGATCGAGACCCCGACCTCGCACGCGATAATGCCGTATGTCATGATGAAATAACCCATATAATATCCGAATCATAATCTTTATACCCCAATTTTGCCCCTCTTCGTTACGGTAAATTTCAAGTTTGTTTCTCGAAGGAATATTGCTGGCAATCAAGTAAACATGATCAAATAGTTGGTTTATTATGTTCCCACGTTTTCTCCACCACAGGAATTAGCTTTCTTTGAAAACAAACGAAGCAGACTACGGAACACCAGACGTGATCATTTGGATGCGTGGCGACACTCCATTGGCGCGATATCACCTCATCGGACAGGCGGCAAGGTAATTGTACTGTAGGTTACGAACCGTCTCGTGTTTTCTTTCAAGGGCGAACACCACGGGGACGAGAGATAGCTCGGAATGATGACCCGCCGTCCTTGCGATGGCAGTTGCCGTCGTCTCGGTCGCCGCCGCCGAGGTATACTTCGAAGAGCGATTCGGAGGTATGCTCTCTCCATCATTGCACTTGAGATCTGTGGTCTGGTCTCTGCTTCTGCGCTCGACATCGACCCGCATTTCGATCAATCGGTAGTATTTCTGCTTTCGTTGATACGATCTCTCTGTTTTCGATGTGTATTGACTTCGATCTGCGGACGATGATGCTATGTGCTATTTGAATTAGGTCCCGAACAGGGGCGCTGATTAATTAGATTAACATTTGGTTTTATCTTTGATTAATCGATTGATGCGTTATCAGATGAACGCGATTAAGTGTTGGAGTTGATGGAATCGAGAAAATTGATGATTCCAGTTCCTTTGCAGTTGACGCTTCTCAATTTTGCACGCATGGCAGGAAAATTACTGATATTTTAGTTTACCTACATTTTGGTATAGCGGCAGTTCTTCTTCTTGTTCGTTGGTGGTCTCTACTAGGGTTTTAGATGTTAGTGCTTATTGTCTTCTCATGAGCATTGCGTGAAGCTGATCATCATGGCGGCTAGTTTAGAGCGTTCTGACCAAATTCACCAAAAGGTGTGATCGCCTTAAATCTTTGCCATGTGTCGTGACCTGCTAGATTGTGGTGTCAGAAGAATTGGCTGTTCGATGCTGAATAACTGTGAGTCGCTTGAGAGTGGATCATTTGTTTGTTTGTGGATTTTACTTCTAATGCCTGTTGGATGTATCCTTGATTAACTAGTGGTTAGTCTAAATTATGATGCAGATGTTACAAAGCGATATTTTCAATCCGGTGAAGCTATATTCTTACAATCTGTTTTGGGATTAAGGATTTAGAATAATGGAACTTTTTGTGTGTAAAAATATGGTTATGCAAATCACGGATAGAATGATGGACTTTCATAGCTCTGTATTGAACTGTCAAGTAATTTGAAAATTGTTTCCTGCTAAACATTACTTATATACACTTCTCTCTATCCGTATGATTAATTTAATTCTGTAATTTTTTGTTGCAAAATGAAGATGAATGGGAGAATCAGTGGGCCATATCTGACTGGAAGAAGGATGAGAACATGGCTGGAGACTGGAACCACACATCTGGTAAATGGACTGGTGATCCTGAAGATAAAAGGTATCCATCTACAGTTACTAAAACTCATTGTATGATCCTGCCGCAGAATTACTGTCCTGAGTTTTGTAGCGTATATGATGGAAATCATCAATTTAGCAACCATACACCCCGATAGCTAAAGAGCTATGATACATATGGAATGCAAATTGACACCCTCCAACGAATTGAAACAAGGCGGATCGTTCAAGAATGAAGTAAGGGAAACTATTCTAATTACTTATCAATAGAAAATTGATGAAATAACTAGAATAGCACTTTGAATTCCCTTAAGACGCCACAAACTAAAAGTCCGATAAGTCAAAGGAAAAGCAAAGATTTGGTTTGAACGCCACAAGCGTAAAAGCTCGATAAGTTCTAAAGTTCATACAAGAACTTAAAACAAAACACTCACCTGGTGTTGAAGAATTGTTATACTTCCCAATTGTCTGCATCTTACATCGAGAGTCAACCTCATTTATATAGTATGAGGATAGTACAAAGAGAATGAATGCATTAAATAACATTTATATTCCTAATTCATGAATTTTGGTAAACATAGTTGAATGGACTTTTATTCTTCAAGTTGAGGTCTTCAAATTTGTCCTTCTCTCTTTATGATCACGTTGGCCATTTTGAATCTTCTTGCAGATAGAATGTTGATTGAGTCTTGATTAGCTTGATCGTTCATATCATTCCCCTTTCTGAAAAGGATTCGTCCTCGAATCATAGCCTCCATCACCTTGTTTGTACTTGATGATGTATGGAAAAGATTCAATAAACTCCACCCATTTTGCATGCCTACGACTTAGCTTTAAGATTTCCTTGGTCTCTTCTGGTTACATCTATATCTTGCCTATTTGGTATGCTTGCACTTGGAATGAAATCAATTTGATGCTCAATTCCTCTAATGGTGGCAAACCATTTGGAACTTCTTCGGAAAGATGTCCTCATTTTCCTGCAAAAGATCAACAATAACACTAGGCAAACTTTTGTCAATTTTGTTAGAAGAAATCAAAATGACCTTGTACATAAGTACAAGTAAGGGTTGCCTCATGGTTAACACCTCTTTTACATCACTCATTTTGCATAAACACTCATTTTTCTTTCACTCAAGCCTTCCTTGTTTTCTCTCCCCTTGTGTTTCCCAATACTCTTATTTTTATCACTCATCTCATCTTTTCTTTCTCTCTTTCTTGCTCCCTCCCAAAAGTTTTGGTTAATGAAGACTCAAGCTCCTCATATTGTTGTCTTATGCGCATCTGGTCTTCAAGAATTGTCTTCTGAGGCAACGGTCCAGTGATATTTCATCCACGATCAAGGAATAACGGTTCTTGAACCCATCATGTGTTACCCTACGATCATATTGCCATGGTCTCCCCAACAACATGTGACCAAAGATACATAGGTACCACATCACACCAAACTTCATCCTTATATCTACCAATTGAAAAATGAACTAACACTTGCGATTTACCTTTACTACACCACTATCATTCAACCATTGCAACTTGTAAGGTTTCTGATGTTTGATAGTAGGCAATTTCGCTTTCTCCACAAGCAAGGTACTTGCCACATTGGTACAACTTCCGCTTATCAACAATCACATTGCACAACTTGTTAGCAATCAAACAATGAGTATGAAACTGATTTTCACGTTGTTCACCATGTTCATCATTTTACTTTGCAAACTAAGTGTGCGTTGAATAACCAAAATTTCACCTTTAGCATACTCTACGTCACTAGTATCCTCCTGGAATGTCATCATCATCCTCTCTTTCACTTTCGATTCTATATTCCCATCTTTTATAATCATAACTCTCTTATTTGGACATTCACGTGCTATATGTCCATGTCCAAACACTTAAAGCACTTAATACCTCTACTTTGATTAGGTTGATTCTCACCTTTACCCTTGCTATCTAATTCATTTTTGCCTTTAATTCCATCAATTTTAGGCTTAACAATTGGTATATCATCCTTTTACTCCAATTCGGTTTCCAAGTGAAGAAAAACCCGAATAAGGTTTTGAATCATACCTTGTGCCTTTTCTTTTGAGTTGTCTCTCAATCTTCATGGCCATATTCACCATATCCTCAATCTCCACATAATGCTGCAATTCCACAAGATCAAGAATGTTCTTGTTTAATCCACTCGGAATCGAGCCATTGTAGCTCACGGTCTTCCTCCACATTAGCCCTTATCATTGCTATCTTCATCTCCTTGTGATATTCATCAACACTCATGGAACCTTGTGTCAAAGTTTGCGATCGTTGATGCAAATCCCGATAGTAATGACTTGGGACTAATCTCCTCCTCATTATTTGTTTCATCTCCAACCAAGTCTCTACGGGCCTTTCACCATTTCTACGCTGTCTTTACATAATTGATCCCACCAAATTATAGCATAATTACAAAATTCAACAAAGAAAAATTTTACCTTTTTCTCTTGAAGTAGTTGTGACATTCAAATATCGGCTCCACTTTTCGCTCCCACTCCAAATAAGTATCTGGATTATTCTTTCCTTGAAAAGAAGGAATTTTCATTTGATGTTTGCCTATGTTTCGTCCACACTATAAAAACGTTCTCTCCTAGTTTGTCTCCTAGAATTAACATCTTGACCAATTAGAGTGACTTGGTCATCGCGATGTCATCTCTACCATCATATTCATCTTGACGAAGGTGGTTGTCTCTCGCTATGTGGTTCACCTTGCAATCTATTAATTGCATCATCATGCCTTTCTAGATGATCTCTTACATCTCCTATCACTTTGAACATTCGTTCAAATTGTTGTTGCATTGCTTGAAGTAAAATATCATTTGATGAAGAACTCGCTTCTTTATCTTTAGACATGTTTGAAACCTCGAAAGACAAAGTTAGAATAGCCTCACCAACACTCTCTCACGTGTTTTACTCAAGATTTGATTCACTCCACTCGTGTTTTCACACAATGTTTGGCTTTTCTCGATATTGATCTCACCACTCTTGCCTTTTATCTCTCTTGTTTTGTTCTTTGAGTTCTTAGATTAATTAAAAAAACTTAAACAAACAATTCAGATTGTGGCAATTCAAGGGTATTGAAATTGACATAAAAGCAAATATAATGTAAGCCAATTTAAAGGAGTGTATGATGCACTTCAATCATAAGCAAAGATTTGAATTCAAGTATTTTGGAAAAAAAAAAAAAAAAATTCCAAACTCAAACAAGAATTCAAAATAATGAAGAAAGAATTCTGCAATTTGCACGAAGTCCCTGAATTCACAATTTTTTTAAAAATTTCGATCTCTTTCTTTCTTTCCTTTTTTACCTTTGATCTTCTCCTCTCTCTCTTTTTTTTCTTTGACCTTTGATTTTCTCTCTTTTTTTACTTTTGATTTTCTCTCTCTCGTTTTTTTAACTTTCTGTTTCTCTTTCTTTTTTGACGATAAAGTGAGGGAAAAAATAAAAAACAAACATGATAGCATAAGAAACACAAAGAATAAGAAGAAAGGAAGAATAGCAATTATGGATATCGTGATAAGAGAACAGGGAAATGTTAAAAGATAACAAATAAATGGATAAGCAAACCTCAAACTTGAGCCGTGCTCGATACCAAATGATGGAAATCATCAATTTAGCAACCATACACCCCGATAGCTAAAGAGCTATGATACATATGGAATGCAAATTGACACCCTCCAACAATTGAAACAAGGCGGATCGTTCAAGAATGAAGGAAACTATTCTAATTACTTATCAATAGAAAATTGATGAAATAACTAGAATAGCACTTTGAATTCCCTTAAGACGCCACAAACTAAAAGTCCGATAAGTCAAAGGAAAAGCAAAGATTTGGTTTGAACGCCATACAAGCGTAAAAGCCTGATAAGTTCTAAAGTTCATACAAGAACTTAAAACAAAACACTCACCGGTGTTGAAGAATTGTTATACTTCCCAATTGTCTGTCTTACACTGAGAGTCAACCTCATTTATATAGTATGAGGATAGTACAAATAGAATGAATGCATTAAATAACATTTATATTCCTAATTCATGAATTTTGGTAAACATAGCTGAATGGACTTTTATTCTTCAAGTTGAGGTCTTCAAATTTGTCCTTCTCTCTTTATGATCACGTTGGCCATTTTTGAATCTTCTTGCAATCATAGAATGTTGATTGAGTCTTGATTAGCTTGATCTCGTTCATATCAGTATAATTCCACAGAAAAACTGTAAGCATCTGTTGTTATAAGATGCCAGTGGTTTAATAAATTCTTTGGCTGCAGGAATTCAAACTACTGAAGACTACAGATCCTATGCCATTTCAGCAGAGTTTCCAGAATTCAGCAACAAGGACAAGACATTAGTTTTGCAATTCTTAGTCAAACATGAACAAAAACTTGACTGCGGTGGTGGCTATATTAAGCTGCTTAGTGGTGAAATTGATCAGAAGAAATTTGGTGGAGACACCCAATAGGTACATCTTACTTTCTTGGGTAGCCTCCTGGATAGTAACTGATATTGCACCTTCTTTTCTTCATTGTTGGTAATCTAAATTGATGATCTGCATTTGGAAATTGCAGTATTATGTTTGGCCCAGATATCTGTGGGTACAGCACCAAAAAGGTTCATGAAGTCACATGTGAGACTGACCAGCTAACACATGTTTACACTTTCATTATCTTCCTGGATGCCATGTACAGCATCCTTATTGACAACAATGAGAAGCAAACGGGTAGCTTATATAGTGACTGGGATATTCTTCCTCCCAACAATATCAAGGATCCCAATGCCAAAAAGGTAACTGTTGTCTTCATGTGGTTCATCATAAACTATTTAGGAGTGCATTAGTTTCACACATAATTAGTTGTCTGATCTCATTGTTCTATATGACAGCCAGAAGATTGGGATGACAAGGAGTATATCCCTGACCCCAAGGACAAGAAACCAGAGGCAGTCTTAACTCAACTTCATTAACATTTATCTTTTTTCTTTTTGTTTGAAGGGTTGAGTACAATGCTGCTTACCAATGGTTGTAGTTCTTAACTATTTGTAATAGGGAGATACCATGTGGCTTATGTTATGATAAGACCCCTAGGGTTTTATCATAGAAGAGGAAGAGGAAGAAAGGGATAAGATTAATTCGAGGGGATCGACCTCCTAAGGTTTGCCAAAGGCTGAAATGCTATTTTCTTGATAAAGAAAAAAAGCAAATACCTCCCGATTTATAGAGTTTCACTCCTGAGTCCATTAAGACTTAGACTTCTAATCAAAATAATAAATCTTAAATAAGACCCTTAGTCGATTAGAAGGCCTAGCCGACTCCTACTAGATCTAGAAAACTTAAGAGAATATTACATCAGTTTAGGACTCAGAAACTCATAAATTTAAGGGTTCCTAACATTCCTCACCCCTTCAAATTAGCCTTGTTCTCAAGGTTGAGCAGCATCAAACTCTGAGAACTTCTCTTTCAGCATCTTGTAGGACTCTCAAGTGGCATCTTCAATTGGTAAGTTGGCCCATTATACTAGCATTTCAGTCACAGGATATCTGTGACGCGTTATAACCCGTTAATCAATTAAGTAGAGTCTCTACTTTGTGATAGTATAAGCAATGAGCCGGCCTTCTAATGTAGCAGTCATTGTAGTCTTCTGAAGAACTCTCTTCATCCGATGGATAGTGACAGTTGTAACCTTATTTCCATATCTTCTCTTTAGGATCACCTAATTTCTATCAATAAAAAACTTCATGATTAGTTTAGAAAAATTCTACAAAACATCACATAGGGTTAATAGCCATTCAATTCTAGGCACCACTTCAAAATCTTATAAGGGTAGCAAAAAAAATTCACAAGCAATTATTGGCCATGCTTAATCAGTTTTATCTTCAAACATTTGCTATTACAAGTTAGAATCCATCCATCAGTGACTTTACATCAAATTTGTTAGAGCCTTCAATGTGATAGGCTAATTGGGCAACAACCTTATTGTCCATAAAATTGTTAATGCTACTAGTATTAATCAAAATAGTAACAGGCTGATATTTTAAAGTTCCTCTAACTATCATAGTTTTGCGAGTTAGAGTAGTCGACCAATGCATGCACTGTATGTGTGATAGGTACAACATCATCATCAGTATCTATACCTTCATGATCAGAGTCCACATTGTCGGCTTTCGGTTCCTCCTCGATCGGTTCAATCATCAAAAGCTTTCCTTGTTTGCATCGGTGCTCCTTACTTCACTTTTCATCACAATGCTAGCACAAACCCTTCGCTAATCTTTTATTGAGTTCTTCTCGAGTTAGTCTTGGGGTTTTAGGGTTTTAGTTGGGAATAGATGGGGTGGGCGACTTGTTGATCATCTGTTTGTTATCACTTCTGTTACGGTGATTCTCCATGTTGATTTTTTCCTTGTGTAAACGTGCAAATAAGATCGTAGCTATCATAGTACGGGGTTGGTGAGTCTTGACTTCACACCAAATATCTGACTTAAGTCCTTCGATAAATGTATCCATCAATTATCATTTGGACCAGTCTCTGGCTTGATTTGACAGTCGTTCAAATCTGCTATGATATTCTAGCACTATAGAAGTCTAATAAATTTTGACGAGCTACCCATCAATATTCTCATATTCAGATGGTCCAAAGCGAATAAGAAGTCATCTCTTGAATTGCTCCTACGAGGGGAACTCATGATAGGTTTCGTACTAATCATACCATTGGATTACATCTCCATCTAGTTGGATTGAAGCTATTTCTACCTTGGATTTTTCTAGAGTTATGTGAAAACAAAATTTTTTTTTCTGCCCTAGAGATCCAACTGGTTAGATCCCTATCTTCGCATTTTGGAAATTCCACCTTAATGCATGGGTAGCTTGTGTCATGTTCTCGGTGTCTTTTTCTTGTGTCTCTAGATCTATTCAATATCAGACTTGAGCTTTTATCTTGTTAAAACTTATTGAAGTTCTCCAATAGGCTCTTTTTGAAATTGTTAAGGGTTTCCTATAACCAATTCTCAATTCTGGCTTACAAGGCTTCTAGTTGGATTTTTATTGAATTATTGGTGACCATTGCGTAGGATTGCAGATCTGTAATTCTCAACTTCTATTTCTAATATCGAGTCAAGGGTATTAGCATTGCCCTATTCAGTGCGGCTACTGTAATGTTAATTGGTGACAACATTGTGGGCGTGAAGGGTGGCTGCAAGGATGCTGATGAAGCCCTAGACATTGAGAGGCTGGGAGGCAGCGATGGTGGCATGGCTAGGAGCAGCGTGGCCGAGGGCTCGCCGTAATCGTTGCGTGGAGGGTCCCTGCTGTTGAGGGCTGGGAGGCAGCGATGCTCGTTGTGTGGAGGGATCATTGCTAGTGAGGGCTAGGAGGCAGCGATGGCGGTGCGATTGGGAGCAGCATCGTCAAGGGCTCGTTGCAGTTGCTAGGAGGTTGTGGGAGTGCCGAGGGTCCCTGCGAAAACCCTAGCCCTCTATGCGATGGTGTCTGTAGCAAGAGCATATTAGACCACGATGAGTGGCGAGGGAAACATAGCAACGACGATGAAGGGAGAGAAGAGAAGGGCTCGACTAGGAAGCCATGACGATCGTGTGGTTGGTTAGCAATAGGACGTCGAGAGGATAGGAACTGCAGATCAGCAGGCTGGAAGGCGTGTTACTGGAAGGAGATGTTGGCAGTGCCATCTTCGGCGAGGGCGCGACCGAGAGAGATGGCGATGCGGCTAAGGGCGACTGCGGCGGGAGATGGGATGTGGAGAGTTATAGTAGGAACACTGAGGATCGTTGCTTTGATACTAGATGATAAGACCCCCAGGATTGTATCATAGAAGAAGAAAAGGAAAAAATGGATAAGATTACTTCGAGAGGATCAACCTCCTTGATTACTTCGAGGGGATCGACCTCCTAAGGTTTGCCAAATATTGAAATGTTATTTTCTTGATGAAGAAAAGAAGCAGATACATCTCTATTTATAGAGTTACACTCCTGAGTCCATTAAGACTTGGACTCCTAATCAAAATAATAAATCTCAAATAAGACCTCTAGCTGACTAGAAGGCCTAGCCGGCTCCTACTAGAACTAGAAAACTCAAGAGAACATTACATCAATTTAGGACTCAGAAACTCAGAAATTTAAGGGTTCTTAACATTTTATTTACTCTTGTTTGCATAAAGGAGCTATTGGATAACTTTGCATTATGCTGTTCAGTGACTTGCAAAAGGGTTTCAAATTAAGTTCCAGATCAAACTTGTACTATAACTTTTTTCCTGAAATGGGGGACATGTAAGTCAAGGCAAAAATGTTAGTCTTTTATTAACTTATTTGTACATGCATAATATTTTCCTAACTACCTACACTTGCTCAAATGAACATATCATATTGGTATATTTAGATTACATCAGCTATTCAAGTTGCCATCTGATATTTTTTTTAGCAATAACATGAATTCGAAAATGCCAATCATGGCACACCACCTTTCATCAATGTCTGCTTGTTAAATGTACCTTTTGACAATAACAAATTAAGTTGACCTTATTGATGAAGGGGTATGATGACATCCCTAAGGAGATTCCTGATCCTGATGCCAAAAAGGTACTGTTATTATTTGGGAAAAAAAAAAGAAACTAGTTTGAGGAAGTAGTGTTGTGTCATGTCCTCTGTATCTTCTGCTACTGCATAATTGTTTTTACACATTTTTTTGCAGCCAGAAGATTGGGATGAAGAAGAGGATGGTGAATGGATGGCCCCAACCATTCCAAACCCTGAATACAAGGGGCCCTGGAAACCAAAGGTCTATAGAGCAACTCATTCATCAAAGAATCTGCATTAGAGCATGAGAAAAGAATCTAATTTATTATTTTGGTTTCTTTACAGAAAATTAAGAATCTTAATTACAAGGGAAAGTAGAAGGCACCAATGATTGACAATCCGAGTATTTATACAATTTATTTCCTGAATTTGAATGTGTTCTGCCTTATCAGTCAATTAGAGTTTAACCTTTAATCTTTTTGCAGACTTCAAGGATGATCCTTACATCTACTATGCCTACTCCAAACTGATTCAGATGCAGAAGATGAAAAGGAGACTCCTTATGTAGCACTCTTTAACTTTCTTCACTCTGATGCCCTGTGTTTCTCTAAAATCCTACCAGTTATTGTGCAAGTGTAATTGTTGCATCTATATTGTTCTATTCTCATCTAGAGGGAATCTAGAGAGTTTTCTACAATTTTCACAGACGAGTTAATTGGGTAGTATTCAAAATTGCAGTCACCTTGAGAACCATTTCATTTCATGGAGAGAACAACTTGAGCAGAGAGCATTGTTGCATAACCAGTGTGTGACCTTAAACCTGAACTTTTAGATGCATTTAGTCCATTTTCCTGATGCAGTGGTGTTAAAATGGATTAACGACATCTTTTATTCTTGTCATGTCACCTTTTTTTTTGTTTTGTTCTTCCCTTTCGTGGTTTCAAGTACCATATCAAGCTGGAGATGTTTTCAATTGTAGGTTTGGATTGCAACGGCATTTACTGCTCGGAGGAAACCCAAACATCAAGTCATGTCTTTTTCGCCGGAACAAGGTTACGCTCAGATTCTCTCTCTCTCTCTCTCTCTCTCTCTCTCTCTCTCTCTCTCTCTCTTTTTGAGATGCTTGCTCATCGTCCTAAATTAGTCTGAATCAATTGTAACCATGCAATCCCAGAGTTTGGTAGCAACACCACCTCCTACTACCTCTCCAAATGCTTGCTTTATATTCTGCTTTCTAAAATGTGTGGTATAGGATGGACGGTTAATGAACCTGAGACGCCGAATTCGGATTTTCCTGCAGCACATGAGGCCCCAACACCCACCCCCACACCCCCTTCTTAGTGTCGGATAACTACCTACATTTGGGATTTTTAAAGCCTTCTCCACTTGGCTCAAGATATCTGTCATTCTGATAAATTAGAACGTGAAAGATTTGTTGCAATAAATCCCAACTAAAAAAAGAGATGAAATGAGATCATAAATCTCTGGCTTTAAGGAAGTTGTACTATAACTAGCTTCATTATTTTTCTATGATAACATGATGCCAACATAAAATGAGTATGGGTGAATTCTCGAAATTATAGTTTTAGTTTTTTTTAAATAAATAAATAAATAAAATAATATTTTAGATTTGATGAATAATATAACTAAAAATAAGGATTCACTATTTTGGGCTAAGGCCAATAGTGTCATTTATACATTACCCTTAGACTAGCAAGATCTTTAAAGTATCTGTCATTCGAATAAAGTAGAATGTCAAGGTGAAAGATTTGTTACATTAAATCCCAGCTTAAAAAAAAAAAGAAGAAACGAGATCATAAATCTCCGACTCCAAGAGAGTTGTACTAGAACTAACCTCATTATTTTTCTAAGGTAACATGATTCCAACCTAAGGTGAATTCTAAATAATAATATTATTTTATTTTTAAAAAATAAATTAAATAATATTATAGATTTGATGAATAATATAATTAAAAAAAGGATTATTACTTTGAGTTAAGGCCAATAGTGTCATTTACACATCACCCTTAGGCTAGCAAGATATTTAGAATATCTATTATTCAGATAAAATAGAATGCCAAATGAAAGTTTTGCTGCATTAAATCTCAGCTAAAAAAAGCGAACAAACGGGATCACAAATCTCTAGATCTAAGCGCGTTGTACCAGAACTAACCTCATTATTTTTCTATGGTAACATGATGCTAACGTAAAATGAGTATTGGTGAATTCTAATATATACATGAAATTATATTTTTATTTTTTAAATAAATAAATTAAATAATATTTTAGATTTGATATATAATATAACTAAAAATATGGATTTATTATTTTGAGTTAAGGCCAATAGTGTCATTTATCCATCACCCTTAAACTAGTGAGAACTTCAGAATATCTACCATTCGAATAATGTAGAATGTCAAGGTGAAAGATTTGGTGCATTAAATCCCAGCCAAAAAAGAGAAGAAATGAGATCATAAATCTCCGGCTCTAAGGGAGTTGTACTAGAACTAACCTTATTATTTTTCTATGGTAACATGATGTCAACATAAAATGAGTATAGGTGAATTCTGATATATACTTGAAATTATTATTTTTTTTATTTTTTTTAAAAAGAAACAAATTAAACAATATTGTAGATTTGATTAATAATGTAACTAAAAATAAAGATTTATTACTTCGGGTTAAGGCCAATAGTATCATTTATACATCACCCTTAGAACATCTATTATTCGGATAAAAGTAGAATGTCAAGCTAAAAGATTTACTGCATTAAATCCCAGCTAAAAAAAGAGAACAAACGAGATCACAAATCTTTGGCTCTAAGGGAGTTGTAATAGAACTAACCTTATTATTTTTCTATGGTAACATGATGCCAACATAAAATGAGTATTGTTGAATTCTAATATATACACGAAATTATCATTTTTTTTTAATAAATAACTAAATAATATTATAAATTTGATGAATAAGGTAACTAAAAATAAAGATTTATTATTTTGAGCTAAGGCTAGTAGTGTCAATTAAACATCACCCGTAGACTAGCAAGATCTATCTTTAGAATATCTGTCATTCAAGGCGAAAGATTTGCTACTTTAATTCCTAGCTAGAGAGAGAGAGGAGAGAGAGAGAGAGAGAGAGAGAGAGAGAGAGAGAGATCATTGGCTCTAAGGGAGTTGTACCAGGACTAACCTTATTATTTATCTATGGTAACATGATGCGAACATAAAACGAGTATCGATAAATTCTGATATATACACCAAATTATAATTTCATTTTTTAAAAAATAAATAAATTAAATAATATTATATATTTGATGAATAATATAACTAAAAATAAAGAGTTATTATTTTGAGTTAAGGCTAATAGTGTCATTTCATGTATTAATTGCGTTTAATACATAAATAACTCTAAAATTAATGGTACATATTCATTTGAGCTTTATCTGAAGCAAATATAATTACATATATATATATATATATCATATTGTAACATATTTATCTAAATAATAATTAATATTTTTTTTCATAGTTTAGACAAGGTAGAATCGTTGGATATGACATGAATATGCAAAATGGTTTTTAGGAATAAAACAATTCATATCAATGATGCAAAAAGGAAACAGAGGAAGATGTAACAAAATTTAAGAAAAATAAATATTCTTAATTTGATTAAGGATGTTGTTATGTATTAAAAGAGGTAAAAGATGATCTCAAATAGTTGGACATACAGATTATTGCTGGTAGCAGTGATTAGTAATTATTTTATTTCATTTTTCTTTATTTCATCTCTAGCAAAATAAGCGGCGGAAAAGGATTTAATGGATCCTTTGACGTGCAGATCCGGTAACCCGCATCCAACTCGCCAACTTCAAAACTGCCACTGTAGAGCTACTATTTAGTTACCTTGTAAGAGAACGTCGGCTGAGTCTCCCGCCCCGCCCTGCCCCTACCCGACCCCTCTTTCGGCGATCGGATCGGTGGTAACGGATCGGAAACGATTCCGATCGCCAGATCCCATCTTCTCGGCAGGGTTCCCGGAGAGATTCGATAGATCTGGTCGCCGGCCCGTCCGCCCGCGATGTTTCTTTTAGATTGGTTCTACGGAGTCCTCGCCTCACTTGGGTTGTGGCAGAAGGAGGCCAAGATTCTGTTCCTGGGGCTCGATAATTCCGGGAAGACCACGCTGCTTCATATGCTCAAGGACGAGGTCGGATCCTTCTCCATCTGTTCAGTTTTGTTGATTTCTTTTGATCGAAGGTCATTTTGATTGGATTTGTTTGATCGAATGCAGCGACTGGTTCAGCACCAACCAACGCAGCACCCGACATCGGAGGAGCTGAGCATCGGGAATATCAAGTTCAAGGCGTTTGATCTGGGAGGTCATCAGATCGCACGACGCGTGTGGAAGGATTACTTCGCTAAAGTGCGTCATCTTTCTACGATCCTTTTTGTCTTGCTTGGTTAGGCATCTAATTCTTGTTTCCGTTGTTTTAGATCTCTTCATATGTCTGTTTGAAACACGGTATCTGGTTTTTCTTCCTCTTACATGGATACGGTTCTTTTTCTTGCTCAGTTATTCTTTTCTTGTCTTGGGACATCTTCTTCTTGATCTCGTTTCTATAGTTCTTGCGGTTTTGAATTGACAAATCCCTAAAAATTATGCTTGTCTTCCTTCTTGCTTCTCTGTTGTTTTGGTAGTTTATGTAGGTACAGTTCTGCTGTGCCTCATCGCTCTCTTTAGTTGAATTCAAAAGCACAGCAGATGTTGCTTATGAAAATATGATTTATGGTATGGAGCTTCAGAGTGGTTTTGTGAGAATTGCCTCCAGTACATAATTCGACCCACACTCCTCTGTCTCTGTTCATCACATATATCCCGTACGGTAGAGCCTCATGCATCAATATAGTATCTGTGTTCAAAATACTGTCACATTGGTCCACACCGAAAGATAGATATTTTATCGGTTCATTAGTGAACCCTCCCCCCTGTTCATCTACTATCCCTCGTTCTATCCTCTTATTCATCTATCTTCCTTTTTTCCTCTACCACTCCCTCCTTTTAGATATCATTGCACATACGGTATCAATATCCCACGTGTTGTAATCATCGAATACTTTTTGTGTCTTATGCCCATGATATTGTTCTGCAAGTGAATTATTTGAGGACAAGGTTCACTATTTGGTAAATGACTTTTTTCCATATACATTATTCTAAATTCTAACTGACACTCTAATTGAGTATTTCTTGTTCAACTAAACCTACAGACAGATGAATTTGGTTATTCCTTTGAGTTGGATAGATGGAGTATGTTCTATTGGACATCATGTCACCGGCCCAAATGATAACAAACGTATCAACCTTGCACTATGGTTATCACAGTGTGTTGGCTTCCTGTGTGAGTGACGATCTAAGTTAGTGCATCAATCATGATGAGTAAAAGAGCATATAGAAGGGATGACACTTATATTGGCTTATAGCTATACTTTTCCTTAGTGCAGATAGGGTTGCTGTATTATATAGATTTAAAATATCTAACACGATTATCAAAATCAAACCGAATCATATGGATCAAATCCACTTACTAGATTAGTTTGGTGAAAAAGAAATTAAATCAATCGACTAATGAACCTATTGGGTCACATAACACCCTTGTAATATAGCTAAGGTTACTTAAATGTCCTTCATATATGTCTTATTATAATTTATTTTAGAAGATAATTTAAGTGATTTTAAATTAGGATTAAGTGGAGAAAGAAAGTGCTATTCCTAGCTCTTTTCCTTCCACCACTCACCCTCCGACCCACCACTAGTCTTTTCATCTCCCTTCATCGTCATCTCTCCACACCCCCTCCCTTGTATCTTTTTTTTTTTGGGGTAACTCATCTTCCTATATCCTTTCTTATTTGAAAACGCTTTTACAATCGATCACTCCTTTCTATTTGTTTCACCTTCTTTGAAAACTCCTTTACCACCGATCACTCCTTTCTTTTCAATAAGATTTTCTTCAATTTGCTCATTTTGCCATGATCACTTTTGTTTTTGCAATTATGTCTTTACTGATATTCCTTCTTATAGTATCTCATTGTACATGAGTGAAATTTTTTGATATGATATGGAATAAACTTAGCAGAATCATCGAGTGAAATTTTGATGACAAAAAATAATAATTTTGATTTATAGAAATATATATGTATCCAATATTTGAATCATGATCATTAGGTTTGCTGAACTATTTTTTTGATACTGAACAATTTATTTTGAATGAGACTAATGTTTTACTTTTCGAATACTATCATGTCATTTAATCAGGATAAATATTTATGCTTACCATTTCTTTTTATCTCATTCTATGTTCCGATATGACCAGGTTTTGGGTTCAATCATGTTTAAGATTGATTTGTTTATTTTTTAAAAATATTTTTAAATACTGTATATATACTTAAGATATTATATATTTTAAAATATTTCTTAATTAAACATGCAATCCAACCAAATGATCTTTTGATCTGACCAATAATGTATTGATCTAAGATTCGAACGTGTTGCTATTTGATTCGGTTCTCTGCATACTACATAGATTGCGCCTGTCCTAACGGTAAGAATGTACGATGCGAGATTTCCAAATTGGTCACCACGTTAATGTGTAGATGTGACCATAGTAATGTCCAGATGTGAACTTGCGCATGAGGGCACACGGACCGGCAGACCTGACTACAACGTTGGTAAGCTAGGAGTAATGGTGGATGTGAACCTTTTACAAAGTGGCTACCCAGCTAGCATCATTCACATGTCACCGTCAAGACAGTCACATTTGATTGGTTACATAACACTCTGAATTGACGACACCAGCCTATGTTCTGACCAAGGCGAAGACAGATTAAATAATACCTAGGGATGCCAAAACATATAGTGAAAATTAAAGTATTCATATTGTTAAGTATGCCATTTAATTTGTACTGACAAAATTTAACAATGAAAAGTCGTATTGCTCTTGCTCCATAGGGAAAAAAAAAGAAAAAGAAATCCTTTGCTTTCTGTCACATCACCATATCTCCCTTGTGTCATCCATAAATATGCTCTACATTCGTCAAGTGTTGTGCCTGAGCCTACCACTGTGGAGTAACTTTGTAATCTTAGGTTCTTGTGACATTTTATTCTCTTTTCCTTCCATTTTCTAATCTATTTAGCAAATTAGATCTTAAGAAATAGGCAAACTATGTATCATGCTGGTTTGTTTCCGTGTAACTCTGTATCAGTTTCATAAGACACTGGAATCGATCAATTTGTTGCCGATGCTATGTTGCAGATATGCTCAAATGGTAGATCCGATGATGCACCTTGATGGTTCGTTAAACTCTGTCACCATCTCTAGCTGACTTATTCGTGAAACATTCTTGCGATTGCGAGCTTGCTCGTGACTTGTTCTGTTCTCGGTGAAACATTCTGTTGTTGATCTGCTACTCTAGTCATTTGTGCCGATCTGTACAACAAATGTGCTTTTCTAAATAGGTGGACGCAGTGGTATATCTAGTGGACGCATGGGACAAGGAGAGGTTTGCAGAGTCCAAAAAGGAACTGGATGCGCTCCTTAGTGACGATGCCTTGGCAAATGTCCCGTTCCTCGTCCTGGGGAACAAGATCGACATCCCATATGCGGCATCTGAGGAGGAGTTGTGCTTCCACCTAGGCCTGCACCACTTCATAACCGGGAAGGGCAAGGTTAAACTTACCGACCCCAATGTCCGCCCCATTGAGGTCTTCATGTGCAGCATCGTGCGCAAGATGGGTTTCGGTGATGGCTTCAAATGGCTTTCGCAATACATAAAGTAGGACCCTATTTTGATGTGGCTCAAATTGTCATTTGATTTTGGATTTTGGTGGGATGCAGTGCATGGCCATCCTGATGTTCTCCATTCGTTTCGCACAGTACAGACAAAGACAGGATTACATCTTCCCCTTCGAGCGAGCTAATGTTCCTCAAGTGATGCTCCTTTTTTTATTTTTTGTTCCTCATGAGCAATTTATACTTGGATTGATCTCTTGCTTTGGAACCAATGTTCCACTGACATAGACGCAGCTAACTAGTGTTTGGTGCATCAAACCAGCCTAAGCGTCTATTCTAGATGAGACCTGGAAGTGACTGTTCTAGCTTATGGCTCTATGTTTTGGGCCTATAGTTTCGATGCTAAATTGCCAAGTGGATAGATTGCTGGTAATGTGCCCCACAAGTTGGTTGCTTCAAAGTAAGCATGCACAGCATTCTGATGCCTCTTCTTTGAACAATCAAAATTAAGGTAACATTCGGACAATCAATCAAAATTAAGGTAACATTCGGACAATCAATCAAAATTAAGGTAACATTCGGACAATCACTCAAAGATACTAGGTTATTCATTATGAATAATAAGGACAGTTTTTCAAGAATAGTTTACTAATATGGTGAAACAATATGTTGCTTATGTCAACGCACTTCATTTATCCATCTTAATCAATATGGAGCAATGGTTACTTTAACTAAGCCCGGTACTACCAGCTCTATAATGCACGGATCAGTAGATTCGTGTCTTTGTCTCCTTGTGACTACCGCTAAAGGAAGAGCAAGAAACAAGTCTTTTTCATTTTTCTCCCTTTTAGATCCTGGTTTCACATGCACAACGGCACCGACCTTTCATTCCGTGTGCATCATATATATATGTATATATATATATATATATATATATATATATATATATATATATATATATATATATATATATATATATACATATATATATATATATATATATATATATATATATATATATATATATATATATATATATATATATATATATATATATATATATATATATATATATATATATGATGCTCCAACAAGAATATAATATATTATATATATATATATGTATATATATATGTATATATATATATGTATATATATATATATATGATGCTCCAACAAGAATATAATATATTTTATTTTATTTTTTAAGCTTCTACATCATCAACTAGATTTTCAAAAATAGTTAAATACTGACTAAAATATCTCATAAATAAATAATAATATGATGCAATGCGATAATTCATCCATTGAATTGTTAGTCTTATCACTAATCTAAGATGCTTAAATCCAGCCGTCATAGGCGACGTGATGATGACCATCTCGTGCTGCATCGCGTGGAAAGATCGAGTTATGTGCGATGATGGTACGTTGTTACACATCTACCCTTGCTGAGTTTTAAGAATAGCGAACATGGCCCTAATGTATATATTATATGCTCTACGTATTAAGATTTTAATTTGAGTGGACAGTTATACACGGCTAATTACAGAATTATACTGTAATTAACTATCTTTAGTATCCTGAATTTTTTACTTTCAAAAGTCATATTAAAATTTTTATACTTATAAAAAAGAACATTTGACCCATTACTTCAATAAAACTTTTATTTTTTTTAATCATATAAGGATTTTAATATATGACGAAAGTATAAAGATCTAATATAATTTTTAAAAATATAAAGATCAAAATACTAAGAATAACTAATTATAAAAGATAATTTATAATTAGCTCGTTACACACACTACTTAAGCATAATCATATATTTGAAGATATATGTGACATATATTTAATTAGATAATTCAATCTTGTCCTTATCATTCTTAAATGAAAAAGACGAGTAACGAAACACGCAAAAAAAAAAAATAAAAATAAAAAATAATATATATATATATATATATATATATATATATATATATATATTCTGAACATTGGTAGAATAGTGACATCGAGTGGCAAGTGGCGGTCTAATTAGAATCGGACAAAAGACCCGGCCCTAGAAGGGATCGACACCGTCCGGTCCAGTTCGGTGCGGTGCCCGACCTCAGAGGTTTCTTAGGGACGCCGCGTTTGTTGGACGGACTCTTCCTTGCTGCTCTTTCGTCTCCAGATCGTTATCCCCTGGCTTTCCGCTCCCTCGCTTCCACTGGATTGCCATTCGATGAGCTGAATTAATAGGCGCAAAGATCGTTTGTTGGGAGGGGGAAGGGACCTGAACCCGTCGAATCGTTGCCCTGCAACTCGCTACGGGTCGCCAGAATCGCCTTCAAGATTTTGATTTTGAATCCGGTTGTTCTCTTGTTGTGATCTCTGTCTGCAGCGCGGCGCCTCGAGTTGTCGCCTCCTCTTGATTGCGTCTGGAGATTTTTGGAGCCAAAAGTCCAACATTCGAAGACCGCGGAAAGCGGATTGGTCCAGAGGTCGAAGCTTCGTACGATTTCAGCAGCACATACAGGGGACGGAAGGCGCGAAGCTTATAAGGGTTTCGATGGGGAGAGTGAAACTGAAGATAAAGAGATTGGAGAATAGCAACAGCCGGCAGGTCACCTATTCGAAGAGGAAAACGGGGGTGACGAAGAAGGCGAAGGAGCTATCTATTTTGTGCGATATCGACCTGGTCCTTCTCATGTTCGCGCCTAATGGGAAGCCTACCATATGCGTCGGAGACCGCAGGTACTAGCTACTATTACCACTCGGTCATCGTTCGTGGCCATGCGGTTGTTTCAATAATTTGGCAGAGCTCTTTGCTATATCAGATTTGAGAAACATGTTCTTTCTTTTTTGCCTGATTGCTGCTGAATGTTTCTAAGTGTGATGATGCATTTTTGAGTGGGTTATGTATGTTGTTTAGTTGAGGTTGAACCTCAGGGTCATGGTAAGGTTGCTAAGTAAGTCAAGTTTAGGAGTAAGCTTGCATACATTGACCCTTTCTAGATCATGTATTTGGCCGGAGCCATGTGCATTGAGCTGCCCTTATAATTGTTGTTTAATTCTGTAAATAGTCGTTCCTAGGCAATGGAATGAGATCATCTTGACTGGCAATGTCCGCTACAAGTCTTCTTAAGCATGACCATATATATTAATTGATTAGTTCAGGGAGAGGACGCATAATAGTTACAACATCTTATGCACTTTTGGTAAATAGTAAAGATGGAAATAGATGTGGAAGCACTATCTTCTATTATATGAGGGGTGATTTTTTGGTAAATAGTAAAGGTGTCCTCTCATAATTCCCCTCCATCTCTTATGCACTTTTACTCCAATGCATTCTTCTTTTTGTCTAGTAGCAATACTGAGGAAGTTGTTGCAAGGTTTGCTCAAGTATCCCATCAAGAAAGGGCAAAAAGGCATGCTAAAATTCTCATTGGCTTTTAAATGTGTTTCTTTGTGAATTATATGTCTCTGATGTCACCTTTCAACTTTTTGTAATTTTAACAGAAAGTTGGAGAGTCTTGAAGTAAGTTTGTTCACCATTCTGCGGTGATCAATATATTGAGTATGATCATTCCATCTTTGTTACAGAAACTTCAATTCAAGCATCCGAGGATCATTATCACATACTTTGCAAAACTTATGTCCCCTTTTTTCCTAGGCTCTGAAGAAAACATTCAAGAAGTTGGACCACGATGTTGATATCCAAGAGTTCCTTGGTTCCAGGTACTGATTGTTTTTATATACTTGGCATATGTTACAAAAATGTTCCAAATTTCTTATGCTCTTTTGTTTTTCTTGCAGCACCCAAACAGTTGAGGTATTTATCATTTGACATTTCCTACCACATCATCATTTTCAGTAAATATAATTATTGAACTATTTGAAATTCCTGTTACTAACTAAAACCCTGTGTTCAGGAGATAACTAATCACTGGTCGTCATTGCATGGCCAACTATTGGATGTACAAAAAAGACTAAGGTGCTATACCTTAGTTTTCTATTTTTTTTTGGCTTTTTTTTAATATGATATACTGTGATTTCATAGTGGTGACCTTGTAGCTACTTAAGTTTTGCAAGTCATATAAAGTGTTGTGGCAGGATACCTCAACTTCCAAGGAATCATAAAACTATAAGAGGAATAATTTCTGCTGATGTTGAGTTGTCATTTAGAATGAGCAATATAGGTCAAGAAACTGAAAGTTGTTTGCTATGGCCTTTTCCTTAAATTTAGAAAGCCAATTCAGTGCATATAATGGAAGTTTCCAAGATAACTCCCAGTGAAAAATAGTTTGAGAGTACTCTGTAATAAAGATTGTAGTTGGTCAGAATTTATGTTATCATTGTAAGGAAGAAACAGTAGTTTTGGTCTCACCTTGAGGGAGAAAGAAATTTATATAACCACACATAGACTCCCCCAGAGATATATTTGTGCTTCTCGTGCATGTAACTTTTCCCTAATGAAGCTTAACGATTCCATTAGCTGACCGCAAATGGCTGGAATTAGGAGTTTTCTGTTATATCCGAGAAGAATCCAAAGCCAAAGGTGAGATTAGAAGTTGGGTGATTAGCAAATGAACCATAGGCAGAAGCAGGAGTATAACTAACTGTCTTCTATCATTGCTCCAGTCCTTAAGTTGTAAATTGAGAAGATTTTTAAGATCAAACAATTTCTTTCTTCATGATGTACGATCGATCAATTTCATTAAGATCAATGTTATAGCAGCTTCTTCACCAAGAACACAATGAACTTAGAAACAGCTACTACAGGACAGTCTTCTACAGTTCCTTTTTCCTGATAGGACATTTGTTTTTCTATATGAATGATTGAAATGCCATTTGTCCTAGGTACAAATGAACAGTTTTACATGTCTGTTAACTTAGTTTCCAATTGTGTTTGCTAAACTGAAGTTGATGCACATTTAAGTCCTTTTAATCATTCCTAGTTCAACCATAAATGCTGCTGGAAAATAATTTTTAGGTTGAAAATACTAGTTATTCCAGCTCATTTTGTGTATTTAACAATTTTTTTTACTTTTCCTCCAGCAATTGGGCTGACCCAGACAAGATTGATAACATAAACCATATTACCACAATGGAACAATCTCTTAAGGAATCTCTCGGCCGAATTCAAGTGCATAAGGTAAAACACATTCTGAATTTATGATCACAAATTGGACCATTTTACTGAAGCTTCTGGATAAGGTAAAACATATGTAATTCAAGTGCATAAGGTGATATTGGACCATATTACTGAAGCTTCTGTTGTTTTTTCTACATATAGTTTTCTTTTAATGTATATGGATATTGCCAATGAATTACAGAGCCTTTTGAGTATATCCATAATGTTGTATGCGATACCAGAATCATGTTGACCTGAAGTAACAATCTCAGAGAATTCCTTCTTTGGGTGTTTAGCTTGGTCACTTTTAGTCCTATGAATTTTGAATAGCAATTGATAATCCTGATCGTATGGTAATGATAACACCATCAAATGACAATTCATAAAGTTCTTGGCATGTTAAGATTTACCATTCTGTCTACTTTCTCTCTCTATAGTGAATGTGTATTAAGTTTATGAGAAAGCAATTTAAGTCATCTTTTATATCTAAATATACAATTTATCAAAATTTTGTTTGTTAGCTTGTACAGTTCTTCTAAACTGCAAACTAAAACCAAACAGAAAGGTAAAATTACCAATTATTATTTTACATTCCCCATCAAACTGTATCAAAGGTCCTTGTTCGGTAACTTTGCTAATGGTTCATTTGTATACCTTCTCTAGATAATCTGGCGTGTGAAGTTTATGGGAATATAAGTTGTTTTAAGACAAAATACAATGCTTCAGAACTTCTATTCAGTATGTTGTCATCCTCTAAAAATTTAAGCTATTTGGACCAGGGTATGCAATACCGTGTCGCATATTTCTCGACGAAAGACGATCGGTTATCTGATGCTTCGACGCATCGCTTTGGTATATATAATATATATTTATAATTATAAATATTATATATATTTTTTCTTTCCTCGGCGACGTCGCACTCGCAACGCGTCGCCGAGATATCAAATCGCGACGCCGCTCGCGTGACGTCGCCTAAAACTATAAAAAATATTTTTTATTAAAAATAGCCTCGGCGACATCGCCGAGGCTTCGACAACGCCGCCAAGCCTCGTGGAAAGCGCAGGCTATGTTTTGCCGAGCCTCGGGACGCGCCCGAGGCTTCGCGACGCCGCCGAGCCTCGGTGATGTCGCCGAGTATTAAAAATTGATTTTTATTTAAAAATAAAAAATTCATACCGACGGTAGCGGGCAGTCCGCGTGCACGGTATCCTGTCGACATGTATGCCATGCGGTACAGTCGGTATTGCCGACCTATTTTGGACATTATATGGATGTTCAGAAATATGGCAGTATATATCTCATAGTTTTGGTACATAAACTATTACAAAATTGATCAGGTATTATGTTACTCAAACAGCTTCTAGCCAACAACATGCAAGGATGAGCAAATTAATCACAAAATTGATTAAACGTTGTGTGACTCAGAGAGCCTTCACTAATGGCATGCAAGGATGAGCTTTAACATGTGAACCAAACGTTTAAGCCAAAATGACTAAATAATAGGCAGCTAAATCCACACTACAAGTCCATCATCTTTTTATTCTTCTGATGTAGAATGAGTATTAACAATCTCTTCTTGTCAAATCTTAAATCTTTGACATCCTCATTGGGCTTATACATTAGCTTAGGCATCATGATGTCTGACTTTCAAATTTGCAACTTTCTCATCAAACACCATTATAAATCGGAGTGCCACAATCTCCTCCACTAGTACCAATAATGTCCACCACAACAAGAATCCTTATAACAAGCTCCCTTTTAGGCTTAACTCAATTTAATGCCCATTCTCAAAGTTCATATGATAACCTTAGTGACTTAGTCTTGCTTGTGTCAACCCATAATATTGGCTCAAAGGGGGTGTTCATGACCCATGTACTCTTCTACTAGCTCAACAACTTGCAAGCTCACTCTGGAAACTGGTCACCCCATTTTTTTAGTGATATGCCACTATGTTCATGCACAAGGCCATTGCCTTATGACTTTCCTTGTAAGGGACAACATGGCTATGGATCGTGCAATATTCACTCCTACTTTCATGTTTTATAAAAGTTTTACTTTTGAAAATTCTTTGTTTTATTTGTCTTGACAGGAGAACTTTGGAAAGCAACTTATTTCTGTAGATTCCAGTGGCCAGGTAAAATGTCTTTTTAGTCATGTCCTCCCTTTCAAGTGTTTGTTGCTCTATGGAAGGGAAATGGCACATGCATATTTATAAATGGAACTAAGCTGATATAGTTCTGTCACTTTTGTAGTTCCAGAATGAGATCCATCTATCCGCAGGATTAGGCTGTGAGCAAGGAGCCTCACCCGTTTCATGGCTTCATATCAATGATGATCAGCAATTGATGCTTCCACAAGATGCTAATCTGCTACCTTGGAGGTGAGATGGCAATATAATTGCTTCCTATTATTCTTCAAATACAGTCATAATTTTGTCTTATCTGTGCTGCTTCTTGTTTGCCCAATCATATACTGCAACCTATCATTCTTCATTTACTAAGTAGCTTTTGTTACTTTTAAGATACAGCCAGTCTGTAGTTATTTGCTATCTGTGTCATTTCTTATTTTTCCAATCATAGTCTTCTTCCTATCATTCTTCATTTATTAAGTAGCTGTTGCTATTTCTAGGATACAGTCATTTGTAGTTTTGTGCTATCTTTGCTATTTATATGTCCAATCCTAGTCTAGGAACATATAGTCACATTGCAATGAGTTCCATGAACTTGTAGGGCCATCAGCAACTGAACTAATCCATTTATCCATAAAAATGGTAGCTAATTCTTTTTTATCAGCTTAACTGGATGTTGAATATTCATTTTACCTATATCTATTTTTTTTCCTTTTTAGACTTGGTACTTGAATGTTTAGCAGTGTTAAGTATCCACTAATTTCAACTGCAATTTATGTGATGCTTTTCAACTTTCTAATGTACTTCATTTGGGATATCAATTTTAAGCAAGTCATAGATTTTGGATAGTTATTATTGGCACTTTGAAAGATTTCTCTGAATAAGGATATGATTTGTTAAACCACTATTCAAGATCAAAATACTCCAAGATCATGTCCAACCTCCAATTACATGTGAATCATCACCAGGACCTTCCAGTTTCAATTAATTCAAGTACAGTCTAGAGTTGTTCAAACTCTTATGGAAAGTTGATGTCTTATTTTTTAGAGACATTGGATGCTCCATGGGCACATCCCTTCAAAATTATCATGCATACTTCAGCACAGGTGAACAGACAGTGGCCAATGAGCAAATACAAGAGGAGTGCTTGCATGAATATAGTCAGAATACATGTTTGAGGCGACAACTGGGAGTACAGTATCCCTACAACTCTTACAGTCAGAATTTGCTATGTGAAAGAACATTCAAGCCTGAGGCAGAAAAAAGCTTGCAGGAAAGTACTATAGATTACCAAGTGAATCACTTCGATGCTAGCTTTCACAATTGGGTTTCCACATCTGGGACATGTGATGTTGCAATGTATGACGAGCAGTCATACACCCAAGTAAGATTTTGAAATTTGAATCATGTTTTATCTTATTCTGTTCCATAATTGGTTGATTGAAAGTGCAACCAGAAACATTGGCAACCACAAAATTTAGGAGATTGCATGGTCATGCTTGAAGGTTTTGTCCCTTCCATCTATGATCTATCTACACTCACCAGCGGTTGTATGGTTTGCCATGCACCCCAGCCTAACAGGTGTTCCCTGCATCCCCTACTGTTAAGTGCTGGTTCCTGGGTCAGGACACATTTTAGGACACGGGACATTTCCAATTAAGATTGAGATATTTCATGATACCAAAAGTGTATATGGGATATGCTTAGCACTCCAAGAATGAAAGGGAGACACATGATGCCTGTCTGTTCTTTTCCTTGAGTTGAAGTTAGATTGAACTAGGAGTGATCTCTGCTCCTAATTTATATATTTAAATGTGCTGTGATTTTTCGTTTAGTTATGCATTCTGCTGCTTGATGCTTTCCCCCTCTTATATTTTGCATAATCTCCTTCCAGTGTGCATATTTCGAACTTCTGAATTAGTAAACCAACTTATCTAGTAACTATCATTTTTCTTCTTGTTATATTCCATACTGTAACTGGTAATTTGCCGCTTCAAGTGATGGGATTATCCTAATTCATGCAATATTATATCTGGTATTTTGTTAGCAATCTCAAAGCTTCAAATGGCCTGATCTTAGATGTCAGGATCGTGGCCAATGAGAGGGTAAATCCTCTGTTGCCGTTTCTGATGTCTTTCTCGGAATAAGAACCTCAAATCTCATAAAGCCCTCATGCACAGAAAATACCTGGGATTGCCATGTAATGAGAAATCCTTGTAGATATCAGTTTCATGTTTTGCCTGATTGATGATTTCCTGCTTGCCATTGCTTATGCGTTGCCTATCAATCTAACTCTTGTTTTCACTGAACCTAATTTTGCAGCAATCTTAGAGAAAAGAGCTGGCAGATGGCAGGAGTCTCCAGTAAATACCATCTTAATCCATTGCTTCGAACAATATCTAGGCAACTGGTGATACAAAATGGTACCATGGAGTACTGGTATGATCGTAGTGTATTCCTGTAACCGGAGAATGCTTTAGATAATACTCTGCTGATGGTGCTCAACTGTGCAGCCATTCAACTGTGTTTAGGCTGTTTGTAGGTCATGAGGTTTCGTTTTCTCCTTTTTTTTTTTTTTTTTCCTTTTTCCTTTTTTTTCCCCCCTGTAATTATTGATCATTCTCTGAACTTCTGCCTCCTCTTGTAAAAGTGCTGCTGTGAACCGACTCGACCATGCCAAGTTTTTGCTTATGATCAGGACTGGATCAATCCATCTTAAAGGACGTGAAATCCTAGTTCACACCATGATTAGAGTTTTGATGTTTACCTTTGTTCTGATCATTCCGATCGTAGCATGCAAATTCAACATGAAAAGTTAATTGTGGTTTTTCTTAGCGCTGAATTGTCTGGGAACTGTTCCCATCAACAAGACGATTTAAGCATACACCACAGTTGGAACCCTCGGTGAACTATTGAAGTTTCCCTCACTTGAGAAAATTGGAGTTAGAAGGATGGGCTGAAAAATTGACCTGGTGATGTTATTGATTTGAGATTGAGGCAAAGATGTCCATATGCCAATGAGAGGTGTTTCACAAGGGCTTTTCTAAGGAGTTACTCTTTCCAAGCCAAAAATGAATCATAGGCTATCATCACCCACCCAATAATTCATACATGTACAAGTTGTTCTTTAGCCAAGTGAACCTTCTGCCTTGTCTTCCTATGATATGCCACATCATTTGGAAGCTTGTGTTTGTAATTAACTCCTACCAGTCCCAACTTCATCATCAACAAAGATGATGGTAGCACAACCTGTCAACACCTGTGTTGTCCATTAGTGAAAGAGGTAGAAGTTGCTAATGTGTCAATCAAGTGTTGCTGGCCCATCAATTTGCCAATCAAAACTGTGGATACTGGAAACTTGCACAACAAACAGCCTAAGATGAGCTCATGGCAGGCCCAGACATTGACAACACAAGCATGAAGCACAACTCAGGAAACAGTGGCAGGCATTTAAAGTGGCATGTGTGCGCCATTTCACATCAAGTGTCCAACCACCTCTTATATCAATCGCATTAAACCATGTGGCATATGATAGAAGAATACTCCAACAACATAAAACCATTTATCTAGAAAGAGTAACAGCAAATGCAATGGTATGAAGCAAACCTGTGGATTCCAACCACTACCAAAAACTTTTCTTACAGATTGAATGAACAAATGTAGCTGTACAGGAATGCACATTGCCATCTCTGATGCCAACCTTCTTTTCATTTCAGACCAAGACAGCTGATGAGGTTGATGAAGGAAGAAGCAGTAGTATCAAATGGTAGAAGAAAAAGCTCTTGTTGGGATTTATTGGAAAGAATCAGCTCAAGCCTCTCAATTGTACATATAGGCTGAAATGAACATAATCACAGGAAAGAAGTGTTTATCAGGCTTCTGCGGCAGCAGTGGAGTCGAGGGAGAAGCAAGAGAATGAAGAATTCGAGTTCAGATCAGAGCATGGATCAGGGAAGACTGATTCAGAATATCCAGAGACATTAGAACATGACCAAGAATTAGAAGGATCTGATGTAATCGACAGTGCGATATTTGAAAGACAGATAGCGGTGAAGGGATCATTTTCGATTCCTGAGAAGAATCCGGCGGTGGATATGTTGGTTCCAACAATGTTCTTGAGTGTGACCTGCTTAATCTTCGGGAGAGCATCTGGATCATACTCATCATTTGGATGACCACCACAGTGACCAGTGAACCGAAATGCCTCGTGCACATTCTCCATCTCGACATTTGATACAACTATGTCTTTGATGAAGCCACCCCGCCCTCTTGTGGTCTTGAAATTTATGCCGGTTAACGAATTGTCGATATGGAGATGCTCGACATATATGAATGAGATTCCACCTGACATCTCACTGCCAAAAGCGAGAGCAGAACCGAGGGGTGTCTGCAGATGGACTTTGCTGATATGGATATATGTCGAAGGCGTGCCATAAGCGATGCCATAGTTGTCCCATCCACTTTTAAGGGCAATCGCATCATGTCCGACATCAATGCTGCAGTCTTCAATGCATAAATTGGAGCAAGAATCTGAAGAGCACAAATAGGATTGATAAAGATTAATCTGCTATTCCATCAGCTAAATAGGCTTAAATATTCAGAACAAGAAGATTGGTCTGTCATCAATGATTTAACAATGTACTTGTGATCACTTTTGGCTGAATGAAAATTTTGTGAACAATGCACATGAAAACCTTTTTCTCAATGATGTTAAGAAAAGTTTTGAGTTTTGTCTCTTTCAGGAGTTCTTGCGAATGAGACTGAGGATCATTTAGGAATTTATATCAAGGAAATGAGGATCAACTCCGACTGATCCAAACTGTGTAGGACAGCATAAAATTTACTCTTTTGAATACACATAATAAACTAATTTACAAGGTTTAAAATCAGTAAAAACATTAAATTTGGAATTGCTTTCCGAGAGAGGAAAAATGGGTTTGACAATTAAATGAAAGTTTCAGTTAAGATTTGCTAACACATAACATTCACAGAGAGGACTAAGAAAACATGAGAAACAAAGCTGATAATAATAATAGGTACTTGCATTATTACCTGGCACTATGCCATTTGTATATGGAGAATCGGATGAAGCATGAATTGTTATGTTCTGAATCTCTACATTTCTGCATCACATGAACATGACTCTTTTGTGAGAAAAATTCCAATTCCAATTCCAAATCCAAAGAGCAAAAACAAGCCCCTAACTTTGCTTTAAAAAACCAAGGAAACAGGATTCATAATATACCTGCAATAGACAGGATGAATGCTCCAGGCAGGGGAATTCAAGAAAGTCAAATTTGAAACCACGATATCATTAGAATTCACTAGTTCGAGAAGATGAGGACGGCTATAGTTCAGAGAATGTGAGTCAAACCACTCCCACCAAATAAGACCTTGTCCATCGATAGTGCCGTTATCACCTGTCGCAAAGATTAAATCAAGTATTTTACACTCAGAAATAGGACTAGCAACCATAAACATGAAATGTTTGTGCATGACACATCAAAGAAGCCATGCCTGTTATCACTACATCAGTCAAGTTATATCCATTTATCAAGCTGCGATGCCTTGCACCGGGTAGATCTAATCCTTGACCATAAGAGGGCAAGGACTCGACGATAGGCCATTGCGATGAATCCTGAAGGTGAAAAAGAAAAAGATTAAGTGATCATTTCGAAAATTCTAGTCTGTGGATATAAAGGTTGTGATGTCAAATCCCTCTAACATCTTATTTCTCAAACTCTTTTATCTTAATTGCAGCACATCGATATCTCCAGGGCATAGAAGACGACATTTTGACCATATTTCCCTCATTCCAGAATGTAAAGTATTTATATTGGAAATACAAATGATTCAAGTGAAGTAAAACCAAAATGAAATCATGAAGAGTTAATTATGCTCCGGTAACTTGGTAACTTCTACCAAATTTCCATCCACAAGCACCGAGGCCAAGAGAAATATATACATCATATTAATCCGAAGATTAAGGCAGCAGTACCAATCGAAGCAAGTCCAATTCCACTATGTGGAGTTCAGATCTGGCAGTGAAGATGCCTCATCATTTACTTCAACTATGGTAGCGTGCCATAATTGCCTAACATATTTAGAGAACATTTATTTGGTAGAATCAGAATACTTATTCTAGCTAAATTTGACTAGAATTAAGAAGAAATAGCAGACAGAATAAGTTGATGTCTATCCACTATAATTCAGACCTGACTGCCGATTATAATGGCATCTTGCTCCAGGAAGAGTGTAAGATGACTGGTGAGATTGAAGCTTCCAGTGAGCCACCTCCCCTGAGGCACATAGAGCTGAGCACCTCCTTTGTCGGCAAATGACCTCACATAGAACACTGCATTCTGAAAGGCCACTGTGTTCAGAGTAACTCCATCTCCGACCGCTCCAAATTCCGTGATGGTCACACTGTGTGGCCTTGGCGTCGAGATGTGCTTGTAGTTGCAGTGGCCATCACTGCTTCGACTGACTTCAATGGCGTCCGCGACAGCTAAAATTAGTATCACAATTGCCTCTGGAAGACAAGCAGCAACAAATGCACAATGATCAACACGTGAAATAGCATGTGTGCTTTCTGGAATTGGCAGCAATTCGACATCAATGTAAAGACCAGCAAGAATGGATGGTGGTGATGATTCATAACAAAAAGGGCAAGCCAAATGTGCCGGTCACTTTCCATCACCAATCAAAGAAACAGAGAAGGATGCAAAAGGAGTCGAAGCTCTCAGAAGGATGAAAGAAGAGATCTTTGCAATAGTTGCTGCAGAAGACCTCAAAACATTTGTGATCCAAATGGGCCATTTCACACAAAGCAAGGACTGATTGCATAACGACTGCCACTGGTTGAGCTTAGAATCACAGTTCACATAGCCACTTCAATAGAGAAACTCATGGTAGAAACGCTAGAATTTGGCATGGCGAAAGACGGATGAAAATTACAACTCCAACAAAACTACCAATATGACATCGACCTAGCGCAGTGGAGTGCTGATCACCAAGCAAAATGAATCATTTATCCTAGAAAACAATGAGAAAAGGCAAGGAAAAAAAACATACTTACTAGCCTCTTCATGAATCCCCCCTTGAGACAAGGGGCAACAAGCTGTTCCAACAGCAGAGGATGGAAGAAGAAGAAGAAGTAGGATTACTGATGTGAGAGGGCAACAGGAGCAAGCGCAGGGAGAGGAGGAGGAGGAGGAGCACAAAAGCCAGGAAGCTGTCCATTTATAATAAAAGAAAACTAGAGATGATGAGGAAAATAGCAGGAAATCCAAGTGTAGATTGACCAAAGACTTGAGACTCAGATTCTGACACCATTAGGAATAGCTTGTGGTGATGTAGACAGGAGAGTGGACAGCCAATAGGAGACAGTGGGTGGAGACATGGAAGAGTCCCTTTTGGCCGGGCAATGTAGTCTTCATGAAACCAAGCGTCTGGAAGCAAGAAAAATAAGGAAGACAAGGGGGTCCTCCTCTCCATGCCAACTAATAATAACATTTCAGTGGATCATCCTCTTAAATACCATTGCGGCTGAGAGAGAGAGAGAGAGAGAGAAGAATTTTACAGCGATGCGGTAGAACTTCAGTTAAACATGTTGCCAACAAAACACGACAGGAAATCCAATACAAGTAAACGACTGCTGTCTTAGAAAAAACCCCTATTTATTTCTCATTCAGATGCTTTCCTCTCTCGTCGATGCCAAACTTATAATAACATGTCAGTGTGGCTCATGCTCGTGAATAGCAGTGAAAGAGGACGTGCTATGTATGTATATACAAGGAAATGGCATTCGGCTCACATCCTTTCCTCTCTTCTTCTCCCCATGCCAACTAAATTTACCACAGTGCAGCTCCTGATAAAAATGTTGCTTTCATCTGCCTCAGAGTTGCCGATCCTAAGGTACCGAGGATTTGTATCAGGTACAAACACGAAGTGTGGATATGTGATTGTATGCACATCTGTGTGTCAGAGAGAGAGAGAGAGAGAGAGTGGTGGACAGAGCAATGTGGACACCAGCTTAGTGAATCAGGTCTTGGTTTCATGCAGATGTTTGGGATGTGATGTGAGAGGAAATGGCTGCGGCTGTAGACGTGGGTGAAACAGAGCGGTGGGGTCGAGTGGGTGCATGGGACTGCGTGTCGCATGTGGCTTGCCAGGGAGGAGGTGGCCCCCACACCTTCAATCATGCCCTTTGGCCTGCCGTCGCTCAATCACTTTTTGACATAACATCTGTTTACACTAAACATTGTACGCGCGCGCGCGCACACACACACACTCTCTCTCTCTGCCTTCGGGGTGATGGTGACATGGGAATGCCGGTTGGGTCCACGGCAGCGTGGTGGAGACAGACACCATGGGAGGGGTGAGCTGTGATGTTTGGTGAGAGGACGAGGGTGGCGATGAGAGGGGAGATGTTGAAAGCCCTTTTGGTTCACTCGTATTCAATCGCGTTGATGAGTTCTTGGAATTCCACTCTGCCCACCTGTTATTTCTTGTTGTTTTCTCTGTATTCTCCATCGATGAAGACAAGCGGGGTTTTGACCGGAATGCTTGGGGAGTCGGCCGGGCGGTGGAGCAGTGAGAGCGTGGGTGAGGTTAGGTCCGGAGAGAGCATAGAATGAAGGCTGGTGAATCACTCCATTTATTTCTGGAGAATCATACAGATAAACAAACCACTTCCAGGTTGCACAGTCTGGTCGGGCATGAAGGCATTGATTCTTGAGCTCCGAAGAAGATAATTAAGAATACGGAATCTTTATCGATATGAATGATTGGGTGTTGCTGCTGCCTTGGTTGGATTATGCTGAGGAAACAGTTGGTACTTGATTGACAGCTATATCTATTCTCTATGGTTCTCGGATCACGCCACTTTGCTGGTTCTTAGTTCACTTTTCTCATGTAGTCGAGATGTGCGTTAGATGCCACTGCAAGACCGGAGGCTGAAGGAGCCTCCTGATATATGCCGAAAGACGGAAGCTGCTGAATGTGTTATCCTCCCCGCTCTTTAAACATGATTGCAGAGTTTAATTGCACCTGTACACTGAAGCACTTGCTATATAAATAGACTGGAAGATGATTCGCTTGCAGATCCCCAAAAGATGTATATGGGTGAGTCATGTTTTTTTTAACAAAAGTGCAAAAGCAAAATTAAACCTTATCACACCTACCATATGTTTGATATCAAAATATAGAAAACATCAAAATCTCACCAACCACAATGCATCAAATGAACTCCATTCACAATTTTGGTAAAAAGTAATAAATTTTGGAAAATGCACTCCTCTTATTGGCAGAAAATCCAACATGAGGAGAAGCTTTTCTGTTGCAGTTGCATCCTCCAACAACATGCACTGCACTATGGATGTTTTACAAGTCACAATATGCACAAAAACATACCTCAAGATTTAAGAGGATTGACTCCCTCAAATATAGTTTCAATCCCTTGGAAGAACTGAACATAAAGAATATATTTCCAAATGTGAGGCCAGCCATTCTGATCCTTGTTTTCAAATGCTTTATCAAACATAAAAAACTCAATCCCTCCGTAGAAGTAATCACTTGGATGAGGAATTTTCTAATGATGTCTGCAACAAGTCACCGAACGTAAGAACTGTTAATAGATAAGATTTCCTCAACCGCACGAGGAAATCTCGGTAGACGGTTGAGAAAAATCCTCTCTTCCTCCTTTCTTCCTATGTATAAATAAGGCTTTGTCAAGCTGCATTGATCAATCCATTATTCTTTTCAATTCATTTCAACATGGTATCGTGAGCTATAGAGCAAATTCTCTTCTTCTTCAGTCCGGCGATAAATCATTTTGCTATCAGAATCATGCTCCGGAAGTCCTCCTTTCTCTCGCTGCCGACGAGCGTGACTCAAGCGATCGTTGCCTCCTTTCTATGCATCGAACTGCTTTTGCTCCCCAAGCGGCGGACATCCTCTCGATCCGGCCACGACCACCACCCTACCTTCGAGCGGATCTGCATCCACCGCATCTACGAGATTGCCGCCATCAAAGAAGCTCTCGGCGGCGTCGTCCATCACCGCCACCAGCCCTTTCGGCAAAGGCGAGCACTCTCTCGCGGCGACGTTGGAATCAAGGAGTGGCGGTGGGGTGGGAACAGAGGCAAGGGAATCCTTTCCCATTTTTCCCCAGAGAGAGCTCGCAACACACTCTCGCGCCGACCAACAGGTGGGAAGTGAGACGAGGCGCGGCCACCACCTCTGCCAGCCTCTTTCTCGACGGAGGCAGAGCATTCTCTGCTTCCACCAGTAGGTGAGGGGGCAGCATAGGCAGGCGGCTGTCTAGCATCCGGAGGATCCTCGGCAACCATTGACGCTGTCGCTTCTTCAAACCGCCGCAACGAGCGTGCAGTGTGACGCAAACAGGACAGCGCCACTGATCTCCTCTGTCGCCGAACTCCATCGAACGATGCGATCTGCACCGGTTGAGTCTTCGACGCCCATTCTGCATAAAGCAAATCGGGCGAGGTGACAGCGGTTTCCTTCCCTTACGACCCATCGAAGCCGACGCCATCGTATCATCAAATGACTTCATCATCTACTTCCTATACTCCAGTCATTGTCCCTGCAGGGAACAATAGCAGTTCTCAATCTCCAAGCCTCATCACTATCAATGCTGTGGCACTCATTCCTTTCAAGTTATCCAAAAGCGGAAATTATGCATCTTGGCGTGCTCAATTTTCTAATCTTCTATTTGGATATGACCTTATAGGTTACATCGACTTCTGATCCGCTGCGGTGCTCAATGCGACCAGGAGGATCTAGTCCCATACCAAATCCACTCACAAACCGTGGTTACGCCAAGATCGTCTCATCCTCCAAGCCATTCAAGCTTCCGTCCGCTGGGTCCATCGCCCCACTAATATCTTCATGTATGATCATGCGAAGCATGGTCCAAGTTGCAAACAACATTGGCAAATCGCCACAGCGTACTCGCATGCTCACTCTTATCCATCGATGAAAGTGAAACAAGAGGGAAGTACTATTGCTGATTACTTACAAAATATCAAAGTGATCATCAATGACTTAACTTTGATAGGTCATTCCCTCAGTGAAGAAGAAGTCCTCGTTCATACCCTTAATGGCTTAGGGGACGAATACAAGAATTGGCAAAATGCATTCGAGCACGTGACTCTCCAATATCATTTGAAGAACTCTATGACAAGTTGACCGACTACGAGACATATTTGAAGCGCGACGATCGGCGGCCGGACCAACTATCACAACTCAAGTCAGTCATAAATCCAAGAGAAAGAGCAACCAATACAATAAGCGCGTCAATCAAGGTCCAACAAAGCTGCCTCCTGACCTTATGGGTTCCACACCAAATCCCTCTCATCCACATTATCAAGGTGATATCCCCTATAATCATCAGCACTTGCGTCCTGACCTCAGCGGCCATCGCCGAATCATCTGTTAGTTGTGTGATAAGATCGGGTACTCAGCGAAAGTCTGTCGCTCTCGACCTCGACTTCCTACTCCAATACAGTGGCCTCAAGCCAATCTCACAACTACTCCGATGACTAGTCAACCCAATTGGATTGTGGACTCTGGTGCATCACATCACATCACCTCCGACCTTCAGAACTTGTCTGTCCACAATAACTATGGCGACGATGAAGATGTCATCATCGGTGATGGTAAAGGACTCCCTATCACTCATACTGGTTCCACAATACTTAATTCACTCACCACACTTGATGATGTTTTGTGTGCACCCCACATCAAAAGAAACCTTATTTCTATCTCTCAATTCTGCAAGCAAAATAATACCTCCATTGAATTTTTTCCTGACTCCTTTCTTGTCAAGGATTTGAGCACGGGGGCATCCTTAGTCCAAGGCCAGAACAAAGACAACATTTATGAGTGGCCATCCACCTCGAAAACAAACCACCCCACTGTTCACTCCTCAGTTGTTGCTCCAGTTGATGTGTGGCATCGACGTCTTGGTCATCCCTCGTCTCTTATTCAAAGAAAAGTTACTTTCTCATTATTCACTTCCTACTCTACTAGCAACATTTTAACTTATTGTGATGCTTGTCGTAGCAATAAAAGTCATAGACTACCTTTTGACACATCTTCTATATCTTGTTCTAAACTTTGAAATTATTTATCTCGATGTTTGGGGTCCCGCCTCAACCCTTTCTTTGACAAGTTTCGTTTTATGTTATTTTTGTTGACTATTTCACTAAGTACACATGGTTATATCCCCTCGTCATAAATCTGAAGTTTTAATCGTCTTTACCAACTTTAGAAAGTTAGTCGAGAATTTCTTTCAGTCTTCCATTAAAACAGTTTACTCGATGGCGGAGGTGAATATCAAGCCCTCGCATCCTGTCTTGCACTTGTGGTATACAACACCTCAAGTCACCTCCTCATACTCCCCAATTGGTTGGTTCTGCTGAGCGCAAACATCAACATATAGTTGAAACCGGGCTCACACTTCTACATCAGCCTCGTTGCTATCACCTTTTTGACAAATGCCTTTCAAACCGCTGTCTATCTCATTAATCGTTTGCTCACTCTAGTTTTACAATACAAGTCACCATTTGAGAAACTATTCCACAAGCCTCCAAACTTTCATAAACTCAAAGTCTGTTGTCTATGTTATCCGTGGCTACGTCCTTATGCCTCACATAAGCTTACACCGCGATCTAAGCCCTCGTATTTTTATTGATACTCTCTTGAATATAATGCTTTTAGTTGCTACGAGCCACACACCTAAAAAGTCTTTCTGACGTCATGTTATTTTTGTGAGTCTTCTTTTCCTTTTCAAAATCATGAGTACTCTACCATGCAAGCTACTCCGACAAACACACATCATCAAGCATCTCCTCAACCCCGTCACATGAACCTCCCACAACACCATCCAATCATAACCCTCCCGGTCAATACACTCCTCCTGTTCAACACCTCCTACCTATCCCTCCAATCCCCTCTTCACCAATACCTCACCACATCATCGGTGTTGTTGAAGTCAAAGCAGACTAGTCCACTTGATCTCAATGCCTCACCACCGACTATGCCAACAACTCAACCTACCACTACGTAGCTCCTAGTCATCATATGATAACACGCTCCAAAAGTGGTATTGTTAAACCACGTCAAGTTCTTGATCTACATGCCACAACAAACTCTTCCTTGAAGTCATGAACCCACCACAATTAATCAAGCGCAAAAATCTCCACACCAAGCGTAAAGCAATGTGTGAAGAATATGATGCTCTTCTTCATAACTCTACATGGACCCTAGTTCCCTTCTCACACACAAAACATCATCGGGTGTAAATGGGTCTTTCGAATTAAGCGTAACCCAGATGGATCTATTGCTAGATATAAAGCACGTCTAGTTGCCAAAGGGTTTCATCAACGACACTGGTGTTGACTTCACAGAGACATTCAGCCCATTGTCAAACCAACAACAATACGACTTATCTTGAGCTTGGCTATCTCAAAAGGCTAGCATATACGACAATTGGATGTTAACAATGCCTTTTTACAGGGGACTCTATCTGAAGATGTCTTCATGCAGCAACCCCCTGGCTTTGTTCATCCACAATATCCAAGGCATGTTTGCAAACTAAAAGGCTATTTATTCCTTCAAAGCTCCAAGAGCCTGGTATAATGAACTTGGCACATTTTTAACATCAATGGGTTTTCTCAATTCCAAATCGATTTGTTATTCCTACGACAACATCATGAAAATACTATATATCTTTTGGTGTATGTAGATGATATTGTTGTCACAGAAATAATCTTTTGAAATCCGTACATTCTTAAAGCAACTAGCCATTCGGTTCTCTCTCAAAGATCTAGGTACCTTGAGCTACTTTCTAGGAGTGGAAGCTACATTCACCTCTTCAGTCTTTTTCTATCACAAAGAAAGTATATTCAAGATTTATTATCAAAGACAAATATGCAGGATGCTAAAGAGGTTGCCACTCCCCTCTCTACTAGTGAGTCAACAAACTTTGTGATGGAAGTCCCGCTACTGGACTCTACTCAATACCGGCAAGTACTTGACTCCTTACAATACTTGGCTCACACGCCCAGACGTTTCATTTGCAATCAATAAATTGTCACAATTCATGCATCGACCATCTACAATACATTGGTCTCAGGTCAAAACGAATTTTGCGATATCTTAAGGGGACTCTAAATCATGGCCTCTTTTTCCGCAAACACACCGCTTCAACTTCATGCCTTTCCGATGCTTGATTGGGCAGAAATTATGATGATAGAACATCCACGTCAGGCATATTATACTTCTTGGAGCTAATCCAATCGCTTGAGTTCTAAGAAACAAAAGCAGCTTGCCCGATCCACAATCAAGGTGAATACCGTGCCATTGCCATAACTACTACTCAAATAAATTGGATCACAAATCGCTCAAGGAACTCAACGTCAACTCTACTGTCCTCCTACAATATCTGCGATAATATTGGAGCTACCTATTTATATGCCAATCCAAAGATTTCACTCACGCATGAAGCATATTGCCATTAACTTCCACTTTGTACGAGATCAAGTTATCAGACATCAACTACGTGTTTCTCACGCATACTACCGATCAACTAGCAGACTCACTTACGAAGTCTCTCGCTCGTAAATTATTTTCATTACATCGGTCCAAGATCAGTGTCCTTGACAGAGCTTGATCTTGCGAGGGCATGTTAATAGATAAGATTTCCTCAACCGCACGAGGAAATCTCGGTAGAACTTGAGGAAAATCCTCTCTTCCTCCTTTCTTCCTATGTATAAATAAGGCTTTGTCAAGCTGCATTGATCAATCCATTATTCTTTTCAATTCATTTCAACAAGAACAAGGACACACCCAACTCTAACTTGGTTGACTGGTTGAATGCCAGGGATACATTGTAGCAAGCATGCATCAGAAAGTAATTATATCAAAGTAAAGTCATTTGGATCAAAAAGCATCAAGATACTTATCACAAACACTAGTTTTCCGAAAAACAAAGAAGATTGGACTCTCAAGAGTCGCATAAACATCACCATAAACAAAACAAGAGGAAGCTTAACAAACATTCATTACTCCATGAATGTAAGACTTTCAAATAAAAAGGAGAAGCTTGGATTAATGCAGTTATGGTGTATGTTGCTCAGATTTTGAATCATCTTGGGTCTTCAGGGTACTGATGGTACCATTGCTAGTATTGGACGGTGCCACTTTAAGTTCGCTCGATTTTGACTTGGGCCGCATTCACCACCTATCACGTGTGGTACCATCACTTAATAATGGGCGATACCGTCGCCTTTCATAGTCTCGGAGATCGTGTCTTAGAGACCGAGCTACCGACAGTTCCATCGTCTCTTTTGGCAGTGCCACCACTTAACTCACTTTTTGGATCACTATTTGAGCCTTTCACTTGACCCAATATAGCTCAAACTTGAGCCTAGTTGACCCATAATTGAGTTAGTCCAATTCTAACCCAATTACATATTTTAATTTAGATAATTATTACAAAGCTTGAATCATTGTTGTCCGACATATCATTCATCCATTGGCGCTTCGTCTGATTCTTCGGCGCATCGACATGTCATTCGTTCATTGGCGCTTCGTCTGATTCATCGGCGTATCGTCCTCTCTTATAGCTTATTGCCCAATTGACAATTGTTCTCCGCAACTTTGATCTCCTTAGCGTAATTCTGATCTTCTTGGCCCGATGCCTGAACTCATCGTTCGAAGCCTTCTACCGATACGTCGACCGATCCTTCGGCTTGACGTCCAATCTTCTAACATATTCTCCTCCTACCCAACGTTTAATTCTTCTTACTTTAATTATTTATTCTTGATCGAATGTAGTCTTGTGTCACTCAAAAAATAGTTAGATTACAAACACTATCAATTTATTTTATCATTAAAATATGAGATTCAATGGTAGGATGGTCATTTTAAAGAAAGGAGCACTCTATTAGATTTTTTCAAACTTAGGGCACCATTTGGGAAATTATAAACTTCAGGGACTTCTTCCAAATATTTGCCATGATCAATAAATATATTTAAAGAGATATTAAAATTTTAAAGGAGAAAAAAATGTTATTATTGAATTTTGAAACGGTGGATACGTAAACCCTCATTGTAGGTTCTCTCTGATGTTCCCAAAAATTGGAAGATCTCATGATGAGCTGGGATTGAAAACAATATCATCATTGCTAGGGCAATCGAAACATGAACAAACTAGATGCATATTGAACTGACTCAAACAAGAACAAGCAGGATGTTACACGTCAAAACCTCCCAGCTCCATCGCAACCAAAGATAAGTAACAGGCGAATAACTTAATACACCACAAGAACCTACAATGTTGCAGTTCCTGACATACACAAACGAAGAAAGAATAAAAAGAAAAAAGTGTTCCCTCGTAACGTGCAACACATCATCATCAAAACTTCAAAACATTTCAACATAGGCATCATCGGGAACCAAAACAAGACTAAAGATCAAATCCAAAAGAAACAAGCAATTTGCCTTGTCAACAGTGCAAAAGCAAAATTGAACTTTATTAATTTTGGTAAAGAGTAATAAATTTTGGGAGATGCACTAGGAAAAGCTCATTTTGCTCGTTGACTGGTCACAACAGTCTAAATGGATTGAAGATTCTATGGCATGGTTTTGCAGAAGGTCGAGCAGGAACATCCTTGATCCAATACTGAAGCCACCTCATTATCAGGCAAATACCCATCCTCGGGCAGTATTCAACGTGATTAGGTTCAAAATTCAAATAGACTGAAACTTGACATGGAGCAGCCAGGACTGGTGATGTCTACAACTTTGGAAACACTGGTAGATGCATATTTGAAGCACACTCCAGTCATGGCAATTTCACAAGGGTTCAAGAAATCATGTCTGCTAATTATAGTGATCACTCGGACAGAACCAGAAGACTGAACTAAACAGATAAAAGAAGACAATACTAACATTCTATTATATCATTTCCATACTGATCGAACTAAGAAATAAGAGGTAACCAATACCATGTTCTGCCCAAGAGGAGCTCAGAGGGCGAACTGATCGAAGGTCGAGCACTCCCCTACGGACTTCAGGATGTTGATTGATTTAACATAATAAATATGGATCAAACATATTTTATAGATTCAAATCGGATTTTAAAATATTTTTATAAAACTTATTAAATTCATAATAATATACATGAAATCCTATAATAATTATGAAGCACATTAATACGGAAGCATAAATCCATTAAAATATTTTCTAAATTAATTAATGATTTGACCTTCCAATTACAGAGTATTCTTAAGAACTTTTAATTTCTTTTTGACGGGTGAAGACAAACTTCATTCGATACTGCAACCGAGGACCATAACCCTATTTATACTCATAATTAATAAATCTATAATTATGCTTATATTCATAATTGATGAATCGATAACAATGTCCCAAGATGTTTTATATTCCTAACTTATCTCATCATTAAGTTAGAAATATGATTGATAGTATCTACATAATTAATTTTCATGACGGTTATGCTCCTTACCCAAATAAATTTACTTTAACTAGATTACTTTAATTTTGACTAATCAAAATAATTGTTAAAAAATCTAGGGGCGACATCACATGTGCAATGGAAAAACATAAAACAAAAATCTTGGATTTCCACAAAACGGTTCCATCGTTGTGCGAAGATCGGTGCATAAAAACATAAATCTGTGAATCCAAAAATTATGTTTGTAAGATAGATAATGCATAGGGAGATCATATATCTATGAGATTTCTGTAGATCCGTGGGGAGGATGAAGAAGGTCAAGCGTCCTCCTCTCTAGCGGTGATTCACATAGTAGATATTGCGAAGATGCTCCTCTTTGGGGAGAGGAGAATAAGAGATGGCCACCAGGAAGCCCCAGCCTATGGACCTTTGGTTCCCTCATATTTATAGAGGCCCCCTGTAAACCCTAATGGATCCTGCCCTATTGGATATTGGATCTTCATCTAATTACCCAAGCCTCTTAGATTAATGAGTCTTTATCAAATAATTTAACTCTTATTGGATCTCATATATGGGATCCAATAATATAGGAGCTTATTGGATATCCAATAAGATAGGAGCTCTCGCAGATATCTCATATCCGAACCTCTACTCGTCGCAATACCTACCATATATGTGTGACTCTCTAGGCCCAATATCGAGTTTGCCATGAGTCATATATATCAAAACTCCTTCTGACTCAGTAAATTATTATCTCCATAATAATTCACTTGACTCATTGACTACGGACGTACTAGGCCACTACGCTATAGTCCCAAGATGATACGAGGGAATTCAATCCTTCGGACCTACCCGTCCTCAGTTACCATGTACCTATAGTCTCTCATCCTTCTAATATTCCAGAGATCATATATCGGGCATGGTACTGTCAGGCCTATACGGTTTCCAATTGAGTCTCGCTCTAATCGGATTCTCCCGGAGAACTCCTTCTCTCTCAATCCGAATGACCATGGCCAAGGATTTGTCTAAGCAAGAATACATAAGATATTCCTCTCATGATACAAAGAGTGGATGATCCTCTATTAATACTCAATTGCTTTTGTAAAGTTGGCTACCATTCTTGAGAACTGATTGTACCAAATTTGAAAATTTTCAAACCTGTAAGTCCGGCGTCAAAGAATGGAGTACTCATACAAGACATCTTTGATGTCTCAAGTCTACGGACCAGATACACTACTAGGACTATAGAATTGCTGTCTGACGTCAGGTATCAATAACCATCTAGCATTTTGTAAGCGGATCAATCAGTGAACTCATTCTCCAATAAGCATCTGCACTATACCCTTAGTGTCCCCACACGAGTAATTATGAGACCAGCCGCCTCCATCATATGAATGTGTATACAGCACATCAGTCTATTTGGTTATCTCGATGTCTCTCTCAAGTAACTTATGACCAGGATTATTTAGGGTCTGTGTTTAAAGGTGAATCGGTCTCATTATCGTGATCTCATCACGATCCGATTCCCATTGCACAGATCCAATGACATCATAATATACATATAGATAAAGTGAGAAAATACTAATAATCATAAGCAAAGAGATTGATGCGACGTGTTACAAGTGTCATCACTCATGTGATTAGCTTGTAGGGTACCTATAACTATCAATAATAACTTAACACATTTAATTATACATGCGCGACCTTTAAAATTCTAACAATCTCCCACTGGGTCACATATTTATCCTTATAAATGTGCTATACTTTATGAGCTCAAAACTATTGCCATCATTAAATAGGACATACAATACAATCTCGTCCATTGGCCATATGAGTATGGGACCAAAGTAGTCATTTGCTATATCAATCATAGCTAAACTTATCAATAATCACTAATATTAATATAATTAAATGACATAGATCAATCATAAAATGTCCAGCATGAAAATTACATGAATGTGATATATACATGTCAATTTCAACTGGTCCAACTTTATCTTCATGAGATCATTAATAACTTTAATAGTCATAATATATAAAATGTAATAAACTGAACCTTTATTTCTGATCAAAAAATATTTATACAAATATAGAATCTGGCATAGAACATATAATAAATATATGACAAACTCCCATTAAACTGAAGTTTTCTTAAATTCTAATACACTTATATCAGTAGTATACTCATGAAAGGCCTTGGGTGGTACACCTTTTGTGAGAGAATTTACCAACATAAAGTTTGTTCCTAAGTATTCTATAAAAAATTATTTACTTTGCACCCTTTCTTTCACAACTAGGAATTTGATGTAAATGTACTTTAACTTAATCGAGCTCCTATTATTGTTAGAGTATAAAATAGTTGATTTATTATCACAGTATATCTTTAATGGTCTTTCAACCCCTTGTACTATTTGTAGCCCAGTGATAAAATTTCTCAATCAAATTCCATGATTGGATGTCTCAAAGCAAACTATAAATTTCACTGCCATGGTGGAAGAAGTAATAAGAGATTGTTTGGCACTACGTCAATAAATCGTCCCACCAACTAACATATAAATGTAGCCCGAAGTGGATTTCCTACTGTCTTGAAATCCAACAAAATCGGAGTCAGAATACTCAATAATCTCAAAATGGTCTAATCTCCTTTATGTGAGCATATGATCTTTTGTCTTTTTTAAATATCTCATAACTCTTTGCGCTACCTTCCACTAATCTATTCTAGGATTACTTAAGTATCTACATAATACTTCAATAATGTATGCTATATCCGGATGCGTATAAACTTGTGTATACATTAGACTTCCTATAGTTGATGCATAAGGAATCTTCTGTAGTTTTTGAGTTTTTAAATTTCCTTTATGGCATTGATTGAGACTAAACTTGTCTTCCTTTGCGACAGGGGTGTTTCCTGGTTTACAATCTTGTATGCCAAACCTTTTGAGTATCTTATTGATATAGTTTCTTTGTGATAATCCTAGAATATTCAGAGATTTATCTCAATGTATCTAGATTCTTAATACAAAAAAGGCATCACCAAGATCTTTCATCTCAAAATTTCTTGATAAAAATATCTTGGTTTAGTATAATATACTTATATCATTTGTAATAAGCAGAATGTCATCCACATACAATATCAGGAAAATAAATTTGCTCCCACTGAACTTGTGATGCACATAATCATCAACAATATTTATCTCAAAACAATATGAGAGAATTACTGATGAAATTTGTGATACCACTGACGGGATACCTATTTTAGTTCATAGATGGATTTTATCAATTTACAAACCATTTTCTTTGGGTCTCCTGACACAATTTTCTGGTTGTACCATATAATTGTTTTATTACTATTTCCATTGAAAAATGCTATTTCAACATCCATACGATGAAGCTCCAAATTAAAATGTACAATTAGAACCATAATTATCCTAAAAGAGTCCTTCATTGAAACCGAAGAAGTCTCTTTAAAGTCAATCCCTTCCTATTTCATACTTTCTAGTAATGGGACAAGTTCTCAAATTTTATTATTTTGCATGGACTTATACTCTTGATTCATTGCTTCAATCCAATTATCCGAATTGAAATTCTCTATGGCTTAACGGAAGTTGATTGGATCATCTTTTATCATACTAATACTTTTTTTATGTTCTTGGAGAAATACCACATAATCATCCGAAATGACACTCCTTTCCTTAGTGGATCATTGCAAAGGTGCTAGTTCTTGTGGCATAGGTTATTGAGAATGTTGAGTTTGTTTCTCATGAATAATTTTTCCATACTATATGGAAGCTGAAATGACTATATCCTTTTGAGGTACTGAATTTGCCACATCAGTAGCACCTATATGAATTGGATCAGATTGAACCAATTCTTCCTCAAAGGTAAAGTCTTTAACCTTATTTCTCCCCCCAAACTTAATATCATTAAAGAATGTAGTAATACCCGTCTCAAAAATATTTCTTGATTTGAGATCATAAAATTCATACCTCTTAGATCATTCAGAATAACCAATAAAATAACTACTCACTGTTTAGGGTTCCAATTTCTTTTTATTAGGCCTGCAAGGCCTTGCCTCAACTAGATAACCCCATACATGAAAGTGCCTTAGACTAGGCTTTCTTCTAGTCCAAAGCTCATAAGGTATTTTTACAGTTACTTTAATTGATATTCTGTTAAGAATGTAAGATGTAGTCTTTATTGCATCTCTCCAGAGTGACTCTGGCAAAATAAATTGAGAAATCATATTTTTTATCATGTCCTTAAGTGATCTATTTCATCTTTCAGCTATACCATTCATACTAGGTGACCTTTGCATTATATACTAAGGGACAATTTCACACTCCTCTAAGTATAGAGCAAATGGTCCTAAATATTATTCACCCGAGTCATCATTTTTACTATAATATTTCTCTCCATGATCAGATCTAACGCTTTTTATCCTTTTACTGAGTTGATTTTCAACTTCAACTTTAAATTATTTGAACACATTCAAAGATTGAGACTTTTTATGTATTAGATATAGGTATCCATATCTAAAGTAATCGTCTATGAATGATATAAAGTATTATTGATCATTCCATGAAGTTGTAGGAAATGACCCACAAATATCTATATATATCAATTCTAAGATGTTCGTAGCTCTATATGCACATGATCTCTTAGGTTTGGTTTGTTTACCTTTAATGCATTCAACACAAACATCTAAACCCGATAAGTCAATGGGATCAAGAATCCCTTCTGACATATCTTTCAACTTTATTTTTAGATATGTGACTTAAATGTTTGTGCCATAATACACTCGGATATTTAATTTTATATTTAGTACCTCACAATTTCACATTCAAGGATTCATAATAGGATGCTATAGTATCAAGCAAAAATAGATTATCATAAGCCATAAGTAAACTAGTTTCAATCACATTTGAATTTAAAGACAAAGTAAACTTATTATTTCCAAATGAACAAGAATAATCAGATTTATCTAAATAAGAAACATAAATTAAATTCTATCTAGATGACAGTACAATAAAAGTATCTTTCAAATCTAAATAATATTTAGTACACAATGACAATCTAAATGTGCTTATAGCTTCCACATTTTTCGATTTTTCATCCCCCATATAAATGGAACCCTGTATTGAGACACTGATGTTAGTAGTTGCACCGGAGTCTAACCACTAAATGTTTATAGGTACTAAAGTTAAATTGACTTTAAAACAAACCAAAGTAAGAAACATACCCTTTTTAGTATGCCAAGCGTGATATTTGGTGCAATCCTTCTTTAAATGCCCAGATTTTCTATAGAAGAAACAAGTATCAGTCTTATTTTGGTTCTTTTGTGCTAGACCTTTATCAGCCTCATTCATTCCAGATTTGTATTTCATTTTCTTGTCCTTGTCCTTAGAGGTGCTGGCCACACTTTAAGTCTTTTCTTACTTCAACTTCTCTTCTTCTTACACACTATGAAATGAGCTCATTAAGAAACTATTTATCCTTTTGGCAGTTATAACTAACCTTAAATTGATTGAATTATGCAGGGAGAGATATCATAACCAAATGGACAAATAAGTCCTCTAATAAGCCAAGCTTTAATGCTTTAAGCTTTGAAGCAAGATTAGACATCTCCATGATGTACTCCCTTATATTTTTTTTACCGTTGTACCTCATGGAAATCAAGCTTTGAAGTAGAGTGCTTGTTTCCGCCTTATCGTTTTTAAGAAAATGCTTTTCTATTTCGGCAAGAAAATCTTTGGCTTTGATAATTCCTTCGGATACCATAGCCCTCAAGGCCTCTAGAATGCCGTGCTTAATAATCATAAGACTCATGCGATCAAACCTATCTCACTTCTCATATAGTCTCATTTCATTATGAGTACTATTATCCATAAGAGTAGTAGGTTGGTCTTCCCTTAGTGCAAGGTCCAAATCCATGTAGCCCAAAACGATCAGAATTCTTAAAGTTGGTTCCACTTAGAATCGATACTGAACTAAAGTTAGCAGATATTATAGCAAAAGAACCTAAACAAGAGAACAATAGACAACCACAAATTATACTCATATATATTACCATAAACTTAAGTAAATTCAAATAATGATATAACCCATCTCAAGATACCAAGTTCAATATTAATATCTTGTCTTTAGACTTCAATATTAATTGCTAGTGATAGTCTTGTTATAATGATCAAACACTAACAATAAGGCATGTTAAATGATAAACCTATCTTTGGATTGATTTATCATTTATATGTATAACTTTATAATTATCACGTGTTTACCATTACATATGTATAAAATCCTACCAATTATTAACCTTCCTTTAGGCCGGGTAATTACCGCATAGATATAAATACACACTGCATTTAATATTTTCATGAGAAATGTCACATATGAGAGGTTGCTAGGAAATCGGGAGATTCGGCATCTCATGTACAGCAGAAAATAAAAACAAGATCGGATTTCCCATAGTTATGTACTTGGTCGTCGTGTGACGATTGGTGCATAAAAATCGTAAATCCAAAAAATCCGCATGTATCATGTCAGAAGCATTACTTGGGGAGATCGTATATCCCTGAAAATTTCAGATCCGATGTAGAGGATGAAGGAGCACTAGCGTACTCCTCTTTAGCGGTAATCCACACAGCAGATGCAACAACGACGCTCCTCAAATCACCGCGGGATCTTTCTCAACGTGCACCACAAGCCTGTAAGAGTCAAGGAGGAGGAGAGGAGACTGAAGAGAATAGGAGGATGACTACCATGAGCTCTCAGCTTATGAACCAGGAGGTTCCTCCTATTTATAGAGGTGGAGGAAGCTTATTCTTAACAGAGCCTGTTCACACTGGATCTCTATCTAATTAGATCTCATTAGATCTTATCCACAAGATCCATTTTGATCTCATCCAATTGGATCTTATTTAATCATTTAATTGGATCTCATCCAATTATCCAATTGGATCTTATCCAATTATCCAATTGGATCTCATCCAATTATCTAATTGGATCTCATCCAATTATCCAATTGAATCTCATCTATAGGATCCAAACTAGGGGTTTCGCAGATATCTCATATCCACACCTCTACTCATCACAACATCCACCTTATGTAGGCCCGATACCGAGCTGGTCGTGAGTCGCTCCCGTCAGAACTCCTTTTGACTCAGAACACCTTCTGATATAGTGAATTATTATCTTCATAATAATTCACTCGACTCATCGACTATAGACGTACTAGGCCACTATGCCATAGTCCCCAGACGGTACAGGGGGATATAATCCATCGGACCTATCTGTCCTCAGTTACCATGTATCTATAGTCCCTCATCCATCTAATATTCCAGAGATCGTATATTGGGCATGGTAGAGTCAGGCCCGTACGGAATCCTGTCTGAGTCTCGCTCTAATCGGATTCTCCTAGAGAACTCCTCTCTTAATCTGAACGATCCTGGCCAGGGATTTTGCTTGAGCGAGCACACGCGAGATATATCTTTCACGATACCAAGAGTGGATGATACTCAATTGCCTTCGTAAGATTGACTACCATTCTTGAGAATCGGCTATACCAGATCTGGAGCTCTCCAAACCTATAAGTCTGGCGTCAAAGAGTGGAGTTCTCAAACAAGACATCTTTGATGCCTCAAGTCTAAGGACCAGACACACTATTGAGACTATAGAATTATTGTCTAACATTAGGTATCATTAACCATATAACATTCTGTAAGCGGATCAATTAGTGAACTCATTCTCCAATAAGCACCTACACTATACCTCTAGTGTCCCCACACAAGCGACTATGAGACTAGTCGCCTCCATCATATAGATGAGTATATAGCACACCAGTCTATCCGGTTATCTCGATGTCCTCATTGAGTAACCTATGACTAGGATGATTTAGGATCTGTGTTTAGAGGTATATCGATCTCATTATCATGATCTCATCATGATCCGATTCCCATTGCACAGATCTATGGACATCACAATATTCATCCAGATAATATGAGAAAATATTAATAATAATATGCAAAGAGATTGACGTAACATGTAACAGGTACCATCACTTACGTGATTGGCTTGTAGGGCACCTACAACCAACAATCTCTCACTTGACCTAAAGTCAATCACCTACGTATTTGATCCCCATCAGACCTCTGTGACACTCAAATATAATATGAGTCAACAGCTTTGTTAGTGGATCTGCAATGTTATCTTCGGATGGAACTCTTTTCACTACTACATCTCCTCGGGCCACGATCTCTCTAATCAAGTGGAAACTCCTCAGAATATTTCTAATGAGACCTGGGTTCCCTAACTTGATCGATCGCTATGTTATTATCGCCCTATATAGGAATCAGTTTTACGCTGTTTGACATGACTCCTAGATCTGTGATGAACTTTTTCATCCAGACTCCCTCCTTTATTGCCTCTGTTGTAGCAATATATTCCGCCTCTATGGTTGAGTCAGCAATAGTATCTTGCTTGGAACTTTTCCAGCATACTGCTCCTCCATTCAAGGTGAAGACATACCCTGAATTCGACTTGCTATCATTGACATCGGATTGGATGCTCGAGTCCGTGTAGCCCGCAACTCTAAGGCTATTGCCTCCATATACCAATAAAAAATTCTTAGTTATTCTCAAGTACTTAAGGATAAACTTTACTATTTTTTAGTGCTCCAAGCCCGGATTTGCCTGATACCTGCTCATGATACTCAGAGCATGTGCTACATCAGGCCTAGTATATAGCATAGCATACATGATAGACCCTATCGCTGAGGCATATAGTATTCTATCCATGTATACCCTTTTTTCAGGAGTCTTTGGGGACATACTCCTAGAAAGTGATATTCCATGTCTCATAGGTATGAGACATCTCTTGAAATTTTTCATGCCAAACCTTTTGACAATGGAGTCTATGTACCTAGATTGGGACAAGCCAAGCATCATTTTGGATTTATCTCTATAGATCTGAATCCCCAGAATATAGGATGCTTCCCTTAAGTCCTTCATGGAGAAGTATCTAGATAGCCAAGCTTTTACTATAGAGAGCATTCCTATATCATTCCCAATGATTAAGATGTCATCAATATATAACACCAAGAATGTGATAGTGCTTCCACTTACCTTCCTATACACACAAGGCTCATCTTCGTTCTTAACGAAGTCATAAGATCTGATCACCTCATCAAATCTTATATTTCAACTTCAGGAAGCTTGCTTTAGTCCATAAATGGACTTAAGCAATTTGCACACATTATCTAGACTGTGCTTGGATATGAACCCTTCAGGCTATATCATATATATTTTCTCTTCGAGGCTACCATTGAGGAATATAGTTTTCACGTCTATCTGCCATATCTCATAGTCATAATGTGCTACAACAGTCAAAATAATTCGAATGGATTTCAACATAGCTACGGGTGCAAAGGTTTCATCATAGTCAACACCTTGCTTCTGACGATACCCCTTAGCCACTAGCCTTACCTTATAGGTCTCCACCTTTCCATCTACCCCGATCTTCTTCTTGAAGATCCATTTGCAGCCAATAGGTACGATACCCTCGGGTGCATCAATAAGGTTCCAGACCTTGTTGGAGTACATGGATTCCATCTTAGAATTCATGGCTTCTTACCACTTCTCGGAGTCTATACTCATAATAGCCTCCTCGTAAGTCTGAGGATCAATGTTCTAAATGTCCTCTCCACTAATATGTCCCACATATCTTTCAGTAGGGTATGACACTCTACTAGTCCTACATAAAATTGGAACTTGTGTGTTAGGTACATGAACAGACTCAATCTCTGGAATGGTACTTGAGCTTGGTTCTCCAACCTCGCTCAATTCTATCATGCTCCCACTGTTTCCGCCAAGAATGTGTTCCTTCTTAAGAAACACTGCTCTTTTGGTAATAAAGATCTTTTGGTCCTCAGGGTGATTGAAATAATAACCACAAGTTTCCTTGGGGTATCTCACGAACTTGTACCGTTCCGTCCTGAATTCCAACTTATCAAGGTCGTGTCTTTTAATGTGGGCAGGGCAGCCCCAAATCTTAATAACCTTAAAATCGAGCTTCTTCCTTCTCCATATCTTATGTGGTGTAGATACTACCGATCTAGATGGAACTTTGTTTAGAAGGTAAATTACGATCTATGGGGCATATCCCCAAAATGAGATATGTAGGTCAGTGAAACTCATCATGGACCGCACCATATCTAATAGTATGTGATTCCTCCTTTCTGATACACCATTGAGTTGTGGTGTATAAGGAGGTGTCCATTGGGATAGAATCCCATGGTCCTTGAGGAACTAGGTGAATTCTGTACTCAGGTATTCTCCTCCTCGATATGATCGAAGAGTTTTAATACTCTTTCTAGTCTGGTTCTCTACTTCATTTTTATACTTCTTGAATTTCTCGAAGGCTTCAGACTTATACTTCATCCAGTACACATGTCCATACATAGAGAAATCATCAATGAAAGTAATGAAGTAGGAATAACCACCTATGGCATGAGTTGACATAAGACCATATACATCACTATGTATGAGTTCTAGTAACTCAACGGCTCTCTCTCCAGTTCCACTAAATGGAGAGTTGGTCAATTTTCTACGAAGGCATGGCTCACAAGTTGTATATGACTTGTAGTCAAATAGATCTATGTATCCATTTTTTAATAACTTTTGAATCCTTTCCTCATGGATATGACCTTGCCTACAATGCCACAAATATGTATTGTTCACCTCTTCTCATTTCCTCTTGGCCATGCTTACATACATGATGTGTGAAGCATTATTTAGCATAAACAAACCATTATGCAATATCCCTCTAGTAATGATCTTATCATTCTTACTGATTAAACAATAATTGTTCTTAAAAAATATTTTATAACCATTTAATGTCAAACATGAAATGGAAATAATATTTTTGATAATAGAGGGAATAAAATAACATGCATCTAATACAATAATAGCTTCATCAGGCAGGTGTAGAGTGATCTCGCCGACAGCAACAGTAGCAACTCTTGCTCTATTGTCCATCTTGAGGTCCATCTCACCTTTTGTCAATCTCCTATGCCTTGTTAGAACCTACAATGAATTGCAGATATGATAAGCACTATCGGTATCAAATACCCATGCATTATCACAAGAATCTGACATATGGAGATTGATCATGAAAGTACTTGAAGCTTTTCTAAGCTTCTGTTTCACTTTTTCCGCAAGATACACATTGCAGTTCCTCTTCCAATGCCCATCTTGATCGCAGTAGAAGCACTGACCTTTGTCCTTTGCTAGATCAATTTTGGCAACCTTTGCCTTACCCTATTTGCTCGTCCTTACCCTTCTCAAGGGTCTTCCTAGCCTCTCTTTTCTTTTTGGTCTCACCAATATAGAGAACTAATTTCTCTTTCTTGATAGTGCTCTCTGCCTCCCTCAACATATTGAGGAGCCCAAGGAGAGATACCTCAAGTTTGTTCATATTGAAATTCATGATGAACTGAGAAAAGGAATCTGATAGGGACTGAAGTATGAGATCAACACAAGTTATCATCTAGGACCATTCCAAGACCTATGTGTTTTTCAATCCACTCTATCATCTTCAGGACATGGTTTTGAACTGGTGTCCCCTTAGTCATCTTAGCATGGAAGAGCCTCTTGGATATCTCATGTCACTGAGTTCTTCCCTGTTCCTTAAACAGTTTACGGAGGTGCAGGAGTATGGAATGAGCATCCATGTTTTCATGTTATCTCTATAACTCAAGAGTCATAGAGGCTAACATGAAACACTGGGCGAGAGCGGAATCATCTATATACTTCACATATTGGGCAAACTCTTCTTGAGGAGCTTCTGCCTCAGGTTGGGGCATGACCGTATCTAAGATATATGCGATTTTCTCCGCTGTAAGAACTATTCTTAGGTTGTGGAGCCAATCCGTATAATTTGGACCAGTGAGGCAGTTGGCATCTAGTATGCCATGTAGAGGGTTTGATGATGACATGTTTCTGATAAACAAGTGATATAGCATAAGTAAATAATACAAAAATAAACAATCAAGATATGGACTTCTATCTTGACATGCTCCCACTAATTTTTTTAGCGAGTCACATGACACCCTCATGCATGTGAAACGGAAGTCTCTAGTAGACTTCTAGTGGGGATCGGGATCCAATCGGCATCTTAGTGCAACCTCGAAGAACTCGACCAATCATACTAAGCCCAAAAGGTAGACAACTCTTGCCAATCACAACTCCTTGTGATTCCCATCATATTTGGCCTTCGAACCACCATGGCCTCGAGGGACTCGACCAACCATGATGTCCAGTTAAGTCATCACTATCGTTACAAGATGAGTCTGATTTAGTGATATGCCCTCAAGGGACTCGACCAAGCATACCATGTCCTCATGTCACCAGTGACATCTCTATGTCGAAGACAAGATAGCGAGATGCGAAATAGGTGAGCCTCGAGGGACTCGACCAACTCAGCCTACATCGGGAATCGGTTCCTGCCCCTAACGATGGAAGGCCACGTGGGTCAATCTTATTGCCTCACATTTACCACGTGGAGAGGATTTTTTATTTGGTCTCCTAACATAACGTGTCACACACATACATATTATATCTACATCGCATGCAAATATATATATATATATATATATATATATATATATATATATATATATATATATACATATCTAGTAGGTGTATATCTAATCACACATCACATGAGTAATCACACCAGATGATCATGGACCACATCTTAAGTCGGTAAACGTGAGGCAATTAGATTGATGATAGGACCCTAGCAGGGTTAGGTCCTACTCAACCATGTAGCAGCTAATAAAAACCCTGTGAGAATGTAATAAACCCCACCTAGCCGCCTCTATCCTATAAAGAAGAGAGGCTAGGGTTTATATTTGGGTCTTTGGGCTTCTTAGCCGTCGCCCCCCTTGTTACTGGGCCGGTCCGCTAAGGTTGAGAGTAAATTGGGTAGTTCACTTAGGAAGCAGCCCCTAGGGCTAGGGTTTAGAGCTCTTTATAAGCTTGTAGCCTCCACCTCTTTGGAATAAGAAAGATCAATCTACAATTGCAGCCACCAAAGTTACTTGGAGGGTGGAACCCTATAGCGCTCCAAGGGTTGATCCCCTCAAAGATCAATCTCTATAGAATTCCTCTGGGGTTCTATCATCTGGTATCAGAGCAGCGATCTTGCTGCTTTTGCTACCATCCCTGCCGCCCACCATTAGCCAAGCAATTCCCACAATTGCTCTTGACGTCGTCGTCTCCACCATCATCTCTTGACGTAGATCAAATCAATCTCTGATCGCCACCTCTAATTGCATCGAGATCTGGTATTTTTCTACCACCAATACCTTTTGCTGCTGCAATTTTTCATCTAAAATATCAAAAAGAAGTTTTTCTATCGATCCCTTGCTGCGAATTCCTTGCATCGCAAAAGTTACCATCTTTGCGAATGTAGGATTGCTGCAGAAAATTTCAGCCGCGTGTTGCTGCCTTTAACCGATCTAATTGTTATCCTTTTTGAACGAAATTTTTTGTGCACCTCATAGATCATCTTGGCTCCCATCCGTGATTGATCTATTGTGGAATTCATCACAAAACAAATTCGTGTGTTGCTGCAATCTCTCGTCACAAAGTGCTGAAATTTTTTTGACGAGAATTCTGCTATCGCAACTTGCACCAATTTCTTTACTGCTTTGCTGCCGAAATTTCTTGATCCAATTTGTTATCCTTGTTGCTATCTAAACTAAGATTCTACCATCAAACCCCCTCCTCAAACCCCTGAGTTTTCGCTAGAAATTTTGTCGTGAAACCGCTATTTCTTCGACGACAATTCTGCTCTTACGAGACAGCGCATATAGGCAGCAATTTCTACTTATTTTTGTCAAATCTTTGCTGCGAGCTACCACAGATCTAAAACCCTCTTCCCTAACCTTCATCCACTACCATCTCAGCCCAAAACTCCATAAATCGCAGCCCCAAACAGCACCCAAAACAGCCACAAAACAAGCCTAAATCGCAGCCTACATTCACCAATCCACCAACCCTTTCAACCACCACTTCTCTCAACCAATACATGCCTTTAACTCGACAGCAAAAAAGAGATCTTAATATTACAGATTTGGAGACATATGTTATGGCATCCGAGGAGGCAATTGATGCTAAATTCGAAGCCTTCGAGACACGAATAGAGGAGAAGATTCGGACTCTCTTTGCCGAACTTAGTTTGGGTCGACCACCGAGCCTAAAGAAATCACATCAAGGGGAGAGCTCTAATCGAAGAGATGACCTCCAGGAGAGGGGAGGCTCTATGACTGATCCCTACTATCCACGCATGAGGGTGGACTTCCCTAGATGGGAAGAAGGAGACCCGATTGGTTGGATCTCGCGCGCGGAGCGATATTTTCGGTATCACAAAACCGCGGACGCATCTATGGTGGAAATTGCAGCTATACATCTTGAAGGGAATGCCATACAATGGTTTGATTGGTTTGAACACACTCATGGAGTCCTCTCATGGCGACAATTCAAAGAAGGACTGCTGATCCGCTTCGGACCAACAGATTACAAGAACATCGACGGACAACTAGCAAAGATCCAACAAACCTCCACCATCCAGGAGTATCAAACCAGGTTTGAAAGATTATCTAATCAAACTCATGATTGGTCTAAAAAATAGTTATTGGGGACATTTATTGATGGCTTGAAGCCAGAGATCCGGGGAGAAGTTAAAGCACGACAACCGTACACACTTATGGTAGCCATCTCTTTCGCACGACTTCAGGAGGAGCGATTGAACCACGAAGCCCAGAGGACTAGGGTCGCTCCCCGACCAGCAATATTGAAGCCCTCAGCCCCTCCTACTGTCATCCGAGCTCCTGCACCAAAAAGGTTGACAAGAGAAGAGTTTCGAGACCGATCTGCCAAGGGGTTATGTTGGCATTGTGACGAGTCGTGGAGCCGCAAGCATCACTGTAAAAAGGGGAGACTTCTTGTGATTGAACTAGTGGAAGAAGAGATCAGTGAACAGCTAGAAGAAAGTATTGAACATGAGGATGAAGATGTGGAAGAAGAGCCACAATCGGTCGACTTTATGGTACATGCGCTAGCTGGCTACTCAAATCCGCAAACGATGAAAGTTGGAGGCCTGCTCAAACAACAATCAATCACCGTTCTCATCGATACAGGCAGCACTAATAACTTTCTAAACAGTAAAGTTGCTGCTCGGATGGTGCTCCACATTGAAGGTTGTAGCAAGTTCGACGTAAAGGTCGCGGCTAATCCTAAAATACGACCAAAGATGCCCGCAGTGAAACTATTACTACAGACCAAGAAATTGTTGCCGACTTCTTCCTCCTACCAATTGATGATTATGAGGTCAGTGCTGGGCATAGAATGGCTAACGACACTAGGTGATGTTTCTTGAACTTTTCCAAATTGATTATGAAATTCTATTATAAAGGTAAACAGTCACTCTACGCTGAAGCGCTTGAAGCAACGTAACCACCGCTTTCAACCCAATGAATGGAGAAAGTTTTACACAAGATAAATGGTGGCTTTCTTATGCATCTCCAAAGTAGCAACCAAAGGGAGAGAAAACAGAAATTAAAAATCAAAATATCACCCAACTGCTTGTTGAATTTGATGATGTTTTTGCTGAACCACGCGGTCTTCCTCCTACTCGGCAACATGACCACCGGATTCCAATCCTTCCGGGCAAACCACCAGCAAACACTCAGCCTTACCACTATCCTCATGTCCAGAAGGATGAAATTGAGAAAATCGTGAAGGAAATGCTCAAACAGGGTGATTCGACCAAGTGCAGCCCCTACTCCTCACCGGTGCTACTTGTGCACAAGAAAGACTAACTTGGCGGATGTGGCCGACTACCAAGCTCTAAATGACATCACCGTCAAGGATAAGTACCCCATACCAGTGGTGGATGAACTTCTTGATGAATTAAAAGGAGCTCGAGTCTTCACGAAGTTGGACCTTCAATCCGGTTATCATCAAATTCGGGTATGTGAAGGCGACATCCCAAAAACTACTTTCCGCACTCACAACGGGCATTATGAATTCTTGGTAATGCCCTTTGGACTCACTAATGCTCCTTTAACCTTCCAAAGTCTCATGAACGACATTTTTCAGAGCTTTCTTCGTAAATTTGTGCTGGTATTTTTTAATGATATTCTCATTTACAGCCCTTCTCTTGAGACTTACTTTCAGCACTTGCGAATTATTCTGACGATTCTTTGAGAGAATACTCTTTTTGTTAAGCTATCAAAGTGCAGCTTTCTCCAGCAAAAAGTAGAGTACCTTGGGCATATAATATCAGAAGGAGTGGCCGTAGACCCAACAAAAATCGAAGCAATGCAAGGCTGGCCGAAACCTACAAATGTGAAATTGCTGCGTGGGTTCCTTGGACTAACATGCTACTACCGAAAATTTGTGAAGGACTATGGGAAGATTAGTGCTCCCCTCACTTCTCTACTGAAAAAAGATGCCTTCCTATGGTCGAACAAAGCCTCCGCTGCCTTCGATAGACTTAAGGCAGCCATGACGACAACACCGGTGCTAGCACTACCAGATTTTAGCCGACCCTTCATCATTGAGGCCGATGCATCTGGAGTTGGAATTGGAGCTGTTCTCATGCAAGATGGTTGACCACTCGCATACACTAGTAAGGCATTGTCTCCCTCCCATCAAAAAATGTCTATCTACGATAAGGAGATGCTCGCCATTGTGCACGCAGTAACAAAGTGGAGACCCTACCTGATTGGCCAACGATTTCAGATTAAAACCGACCATAGAAGCCTTAAGTACTTTTTGGAGCAGAAGATATCATCCCCAGAGCAGCAAATATGGGTAACTAAACTTCTAGGATTTGATTATGAAATTATTTACAAAAAGGGGAAAGAAAACGTTGTTGCAGATGCACTCTCACGCCTCCCTCAGCAAGCTGAATTTTCAGCTATCTCTCTTCCTGCCACCGGCTTCCTCGAGGGCATTAGGGAGGAATGGAAGAAGGATCCAGAAACCAACAACATCATCAAAAAATTGGAGGAGGATCCAAGTGCAATAGCTCACTATACTTGGGATTCGAGGGATCTACGCTATAAAGGTCGTATTGTGCTTATACCAAACTCCCTTGCATCAAAGTCATTCTCAAGCACGAAATGCACTCCACACCTTCAGCAGGGCACTCCGGATTTCTAAGAACCTACAAAAGAGTGAAGCAAAACTTTTATTGGAAAGGGATGAAAAAAAATTATTTCTGAATACGTAGCACAATGTGATGTATATCAACAGCAAAAAGGTGAAACAGTGGCGAGTCCAGGGAAACTACAACTACTACCCATACTAGACTCGGTGTGGACTGACATCTCCATGGACTTCATCGAAGGGCTGCCACCTTCCAAAGGTAAAAGCACAATCCTTGTGGTGGTTGATCGACTTACGAAATATGCTCATTTTTGTGCTGTGTGCAATCCCTACACTGCTGTTAGTATTGCTCAGATTTTCATAGAAAATATTGTTAAACTGTATGGGATGCCAAGGTCCATTGTAAGTGATCGTGACAGGATCTTTACTAGTAAATTTTGGATCGAGTTATTTCAGTTACAGGGCACCAAACTCAAGATGAGCACTGCATACCATCCATAAACTGACGGCTAAACAGAAGTGGTGAACAGATGTTTAGAGACATACCTTCGGTGTTTCACTAGTGATCGACCAAAGGAGTGGACGAAATGGCTCCCCTGGGCCGAATGGTGGTACAATACTACATATCATTCATCTACAAAATGTACCCCATATGAAGCATTATATGGTCGGCCGGCTCCTATGATTCCAAAGTATGTAATTGGCTCGGCTAAGGTAGATCAGGTCGACCAAGATTTAATTGACAGGGACAAACTCCTACAAATTGCTAAAGGATAATCTCTACTTTGCTCAAGCTAGAATGAAGCGACAGTGACACACGAAGAAGTGAAAGAGAATTTTTAGTAGGAGATTGGATTTATCTTTGCCTACAACCATACAAGCAACTATCCATCAACACACGAGTCTCCATGAAGCTATCTCCACGTTTTTATGGGCCCTATCGGATCATAGAGCGTATTGGAGCCGTGGCGTCATGAGACTTAAATTACCCAAGATGCCAAACTTCACCCTGTCTTCCACGTGTCATGCTTGAAGCCCAAGTTGGGAGAACATGAGACACCCCAGATCCAACCGCCCAACACCACCGATGATGGAAATATTCAAGCCCACCACAAGCCATCCTCGACCAGCAGAGTCGTGATACGCCGTTGACGTCCCTCTCTCAAGTTCTAGTACATTGGACTAATTTACCACTCGAAGATGCCACATGAGAATCATATGAGGAGTCAAGTCCCTTCCTCTGAGTTTATGGAACCCCAGCCTTGAGGACAAGGCTGATTTGAAGAGGGCGAGCTTAATAGGACCCTAGCAGGGTTAGGTCATACTCAACCATGTAGCAGCTAATAAAAACCCTATGAGAATATAATAAACCCCACCTAGCCGCCTCTATCCTATAAAGAAGAGAGGCTAGGGTTTATATTTGGGTCTTTGGGCTTCTTAGCCGTCGCCCCCCTTGTTACTGGGCCGGCTCGCTAAGGTTGAGGGTAAATTGGGTAGTTCACTTAGGAAGCAGCCCCTAGGGCTAGGGTTTGGAGCTCTATATAAGCTTGTAGCCTCCACCTTTTTGGAATAAGAAAGATCAATCTACAATTGCAGCCACCAGGCTACTTGGAGGGTGGAACCCCTATAGCGTTCCAAGGGTTGATCCCCCTCAAAGATCAATCTCCATAGAATTCCTCTGGGGTTCTATCAATTGACCCACGTGACCTTCGATCATTATAACTAGGAACCGATTCCTGGCGTAGGTTGAGGTGGTCGAGTCCCTCGAGACTCACCTATATCGCGTCTTGCTATCTTATATATGACATAGAGATGTCATTGGTGACCTGAGGACATGGTATGCTTGATCGAGTCCATCGAGAGTATATCACTGAATCAGACTCATCTGGTAACGATGGTGATGACTTAACCGAACATCATGGTTGGTCGAGTCCCTTGAGGCCATAGTGGTTCAGAGGCCGAGCAGGACGGGAATCACAAGGAGTTGTGATTGGCAAGAGTTGCCTACCTTTACGGGCTTAACGTGATTGGTCGAGTCCCTCGAGGTTACGTTAAGACATCGATTGGATCCTGATCCCCACTAGAGATCCGTCGAGGGTCTTTGATTCACATACCGGAGGGTGTTGTGTGTCTTACGAAAAATTAGTAGGAATACATTAAGATAGAAGTCCTTATCTTAATTGTTTAAATTTCTACAAAGTCTGCATGTTATTTATTTCTGCTACATCTTTTATTTCAGAAAAAATATCATTTTTAAATCCTTTACGTGGCATACTTGATGCCAACTGCCTCATTGGTCCAAATTATACGGATTGGCTTCACAACCTGAGAATCATTCTCATGGCGAAGAAAATCACGTATGTCCTTGATACAGTGATCCCTATGCCCGACGAAGGGGCAAGCGAGGATGAGATCGCTCGTTATGTGAAGTACTTAGATGATTCCACTCTTGCTCAGTGTTATATGTTGGCCTCTATGACTACTGAGTTACAGAGACATCATGAAAATATGGATGCTAATTCCATACTCCTGCATCTCTGCAAACTGTTTGAGGAACAGGGAAGAACTCAATAATATGAGATATCAAAGAGTCTTTTCCGTGCCAGGATGACTAAGGGGACACCGGTTCAAAACCATGTCCTTAAGATGATTAAGTGGATCAAGAAACTCACAGGTCTAGGAATGGTCCTAGAGGATAACCTGTGTGTGGATCTTGTACTTCAGTCCTGTTAGAACCCTCCGCGGATTCTAAGTTTGGGGTTGATCTCTATAGGGGATTGGCCTCCTTGGAACTCTATAGGGGTTCCTTCCTCCAAGTTGCTGCACAAAGGCTGCAAAAATATTGATCTATTCCTTGATTAAAAGAGGATGAATACATGATTATTTATAGGGCTTCTAAGCCCCAACTCCTAATAGGACTCTTACTCAAGACTCCTACTTCTAACCAACTTTTAATTAGGACTCCTTCTCTAGTAGGATTCCTAATTCTAATAGGACTTTTTTCCTAATAGGACTTTTACTTCTAATAGGACTCTTTCCCTAATAGGACTTCTACTTCTAATAGGACTCTTTTCCTAATAGGACTCCTCAATTAATAGGACTCTTTTCCTAATAGGACTCCTACTTCTAATAGGACTCTTTTCCTAATAGGACTCCTACTTCTAATAGGACTCTTTTCCTAATAGAACTCATACTTCTAATAGGATTCTTTCTCTAATAGGACTCCTTTCCTAAGAAGTAACCTAACCCTAACCTAGTCGGCCTCTTCACCTCTTTAATAAGGGTCGACTAGATAGGATTTACATGAATGCCCTTATCAATGAAACTAAATTAGGACTCTCATAGCTAGAGTCCTAACAGACCCGCCCTCTTCAAATCAGCCTTGTCCTCGAGGCTGACGTTCCATGAATTCTGAGAATTTGATCTTCAAGTCGTTGTAGTTCTCCCAAGTGGCATCTTCTGCTGGTAGGTTTGCCCACTATATTAACACTTCAGTAGCAGGTCATCGTTGTCGAGTCACGATTCGTTGATCAATAATGGCACTTGGTTGGGTCTGGAGCTCTCCTTGGGTAGTTATATTTGGTAGATGGATTTGGGCTGTCTCGTGTTATCCCAACTTGAGCTTCAAACATGATACATGGAAGACTGGATGGATTCGGGAGCTGGTGGGTAAGTCTAATCTGTATGCTACTGCTCCGATGCACTCCAAAATCTGGTAGGGTCCATAGAACTGAGGTGAAAGCTTCATAGACGCTCTGGTTTGGATTGATGTTTGTTTGTATGGCTGGAGCCGTAGGAAGACCCAATCTCCTACTAAAAATTCTCTTTCACCTTTGCGTTGATCATATTGCTGTTTCATCCTTGCTTGTGCTGCAGTGAGATTATCTTTTAGCAACTTCAGCATTTTGTCTCTATCTTGTAGTTCCATGTCTACTTGTTCTACTTTAGAGGTGCTCAACACATATTTTGGAATTACAGGGGGGGTTCGGCCATACATGGCCTCATAGGGAGTACATTTTGTGGAGGAATGATAAGTTGTATTATACCACCACTCGGCCCAGGGAAGCCACTTTGTCCATTCTTTTGGTCGGTCACTAGTGAAGCATCTAAGGTATGTCTCCAAACACCTGTTCACCACTTTAGTTTGGCCGTCGGTCTGTGGGTGATATGCCGTACTCATCTTTAATTTAGTTCCTTGCATCTGGAATAACTCTGTCCAAAATTTGCTCATGAAGACCCTATCATGATCACTTACAATAGATCTCAGCATCCCATGTAATTTTATAATATTCTCCATAAAGATTCGAGCAATACTAGAAGCAGTGTAGGGATTACGGATGGCACAATAGTGAGCATACTTTATAAGACGATCAACCACGACAAAAATTATACCTTTTCCTTGTGACGAGGGAAGCCCTTCGATGAAATCCATTGATATATCAGTCCATATTGATTCTGGGATGGGTAGAGGTTGTAACTTTCCAGGACTTGCCACTGTCTCACCTTTGTGTCGTTGACATATATCACATTGTGCTACAAATTCAGCAATAATATTTTTCATCCCTATCCAATAAAAATTTTGCTTAATTCTTTTATAGGTTCTAAGGAACCCGGAGTGCCCTACAGTGTGGAATGCATCTCTTGAAGGATGGTCTTTATGCAAGTAGAATTTGGCACAAGCACAATGCGTCCTTTATATCGCAAGTCCTTTGAGTCCCAACTGTAATGAGCCATAGAGCTTGGTGCTTCCTTTAATTTTTTTATGATTTTACTCATTTCCAGATTATCTTGCCATTCCCTCCTAATATCCTCAAGGAAGTCGCTGGTCGGAAGTGAAATAGCCAAAAATTCAGCTTGCTCGGGTAGCCGTGAAAGTGCATCTACAACAACATTATCTTTCCCTTTTTTGTAAGTTATTTCATAATCATATCCAAGAAGCTTTGTTACCCATTTTTGCTGCTTAAGTTGTACCAAAAAGCCGCTGCATGCTTTGTGCACAACTTTCTCCATTCGTTGTGTGCAAATTGTTGTTACGTCGCCCCCACGTTTCTTGTACAGTATCACCTGTTTCCCCTTGCTGTAAAATTTCATAATTAATTTCAAAAAATTACAGAAAATATCACCTAATGTCATTAACCATTCGATGCCAAGCACGGCCTCATAATCATCGAGAGAGAGGAGGAAAAAATTTGCAATTATCTCTTGGTCCTGCAGCAACAGTTTCACCTATGGGCACTTACGATCACACTTCAAAATTCGTCCATCTGCGAATTTAACATTGAACCTGCTGCAATTCTCAATAGGTAAGGCCATCCGGACAGCAACCTTTCTGTTCATAAAATTATTAGTGCTCCCGGTGTCAATAAGAACTGTGATTGGTTGTTGCTTCAGAAATCCTCCCACTTTCATTATTTGCGGGTTCGCATAACCGGCAAGGGCATGCATCATAATATCAATTGGCTGTTGTTCTTCATCCATGACCTCTTCCTCATGCTCCTGGACCTCCTCCTTCATGTCTTCAAGAGGTTCAATCAATAGGAGGCGGCCCCTTTTGCAGCGATGTTCGCGGTTCCACGGCTCGTCGCAATGCCAACAAAGACCCTTTGCTGATCGATCACGTAGTTCTTCTCTTGTCAATTTTTTGGGCAGCGAAGGATGGCTGGGAGCAGAAGGGGGTTTATATGTTGAGGTTCTAGGAGTGGTTCCCATCCTCCGAGAATCTTGGTTGAGTCGTTCTTCTTGTATTCGGGCAAAAGAAATCACAGCCATCACGGTACGGGGCTGTCGTGCCTTAACTTCCCCTTTTATCTCTGGCTTAAGTCCTTCGATAAATATTCCTAACAATTGACGGTCAGTCCAATCACGAGCAAGGTAAGATAGCTTCTTAAACCTGGTTTGGTACTCTTGAATTGTAGAGGTTTGTCGAATCTTTGCGAGTTGGCCGTCGATATTTTTATACTCCGTAGGTCCAAAATGGTTCAGCAGTGCATTCTTAAATTGATTCCATGTCGGAGCCCCATGATTATATTCCAGCCAATTGTACCATTGAATAGCATCTCCTTCAAGGTGGATGACAGCAATCTCCACCATAGCATTATCCGACGTTCGGTAGTAGCGAAAGTAACGTTCATGCTACAAATCCACCCCCCCGGTCTCCTTCTTCCCATCGTGGGAAATCCACCCTCATGCATGGATGAAGCACGTCTGAGGGCTGTCCCTCCTTCTCTGGGGTCCTTTCTAAATTCTCTCCTTGCTACAGTTTGGTTGGACTCGATGGTTGTCCAATTCTGAATTCTACAAACAAAGCGCGCAATTTGTCTTTCAAGCGCGATTCAAGCCGTGATTCAATCCGAGATTCCCATGCTTCAAATTTGGCATCAATTGGATCTTGGGAAGCCATAGCATATGTCTGTAGATCAGAGATGCCCTTGTCTTTTTTCTGTTGATGGGTTAATGGCATGGGGTGGTGGAAGGTTCGGACAATAGATTGGTGATTGAAGGGTTCAGCTATAATGGTTTACTGTTTTGGGTTGTAGTTTTTGAAGCTGTTAGGGTTATGAAACTAGGTTATGATGGCTGCATCTTGAGGCTAGAGGGATGCCCTAAAGACGTCTTGGCTTGTGGCAGCAAGGTGGCTAGGGTTTGGTAGGTTACGGAGAAGAAAAAAGGACAAAGGTGCAATACCAGATTTTTCGCCGAAAAAATTCCAGCAGTAAAGATGTAATTTTTTCCAGAAATTTTCAAAAGAGATTCAAGTAAAACTCAAAGGGGATCTGCTGATAAGGAAGAGGTAATGCTGTAAAAAATTTCGTAGGAAGAAACGACAGCAAAAGGTTTGTCAAAATTGAGAATCACGGAGAGGTGTTATAGCAGATTTTTACGTCTAAAGTGCAGCAATTTGGACATAAAAGATAAGTAGTTTATATTGAGAATTTTTCGACAAAACCAAAGGAAAAACCACTGTTAGGAAGTGTCAAAGCCGTCGTAAAAATTTCATAGAGATTTGGATAGAAAAACGCAAAGTAGCAAGATCAAAAAGGCGCTATATGCGGCTAAAATTCTGCAAAGGCGACTTTCGTTGTAGAGATGAAAACTTTACGACGAAAAGTTTATGCAGCAATATAGGAACGAATTTTTTGGATTTTTTGAATAAGGATAACTAAATTGCAGCAGCAGTAAGGTAGATAACCAGAACCTGTTGCAATTCACGGGAAGATCAAAGGATGATCTACGGTGGTGGAGATGACGGTGGAATTCAGCGATGATCTTCTAAGCAATTGTGGGAATTGCTTTGCGCGGTTGTGGAGGGCTGGTGGATGGCTGTAGAAGGGCAACGAGATGCCAAGAACGCTGCTCTGATACCAAGTGTTAGAACCCTCCGCGGATTCTAAGCTTGGGGTTGATCTCTATAGGGGATCGGCCTCCTTGGAACTCTATAGGGGTTCCTTCCTCCAAGTTGCTGCACAAAGGCTACAAAAATATTGATCTATTCCTTGATTAAAAGAGGATGAATACATGGTTATTTATAGGGCTTCTAAGCCTCAACTCCTAATAGGACTCTTACTCAAGACTCCTACTTCTAACCAACTTCTAATTAGGACTCCTTCTCTAGTAGGATTCCTAATTCTAATAGGACTTTTTCCTTAATAGGACTTTTACTTCTAATAGGACTCTTTCCCTAATAGGACTTCTACTTCTAATAGGACTCTTTTCCTAATAGGACTCCTTATATAATAGGACTCTTTTCCTAATAGGACTCCTACTTCTAATAGGACTCTTTTCCTAATAGGACTCCTACTTCTAATAGGACTCTTTTCCTAATAGAACTCCTACTTCTAATAGGATTTTTTCTCTAATAGGACTCCTTTCCTAAGAAGTAACCTAACCCTAACCTAGCCGGCCTCTTCACCTCTTTAATAAGGGTCGGCTAGATAGGATTTACATGAATGCCCTTATCAATGAAACTAAATTAGGACTCTCATAGCTAGAGTCCTAACAAGTCCCTACCAGATTCCTTTTCTCAGTTCATAATAAATTTTAATATGAACAAACTTGAGGTGATCCTCCCAGAGCTCCTCAATATGTTGGGAGAAGCAGAGAGCACCATCAAGAAAGAGAAGTCGGTTCTCTACACTGGTGAGACCAGAAAGAAAAGGAAGGCTGAGAAGACCCTTAATGAAGGCAAGGGCAAGGGCAAAATGGGTAAGGCAAAGGTTGCCAAGAAAGACCCAACAAATGAAAAAGGCCAGTGCTTCCACTGCGGCAAAGATGGGCACTGGAAGAGGAACTGCAAAGAGTACCTTACAGAGAGGGTGAAACAGAAGCTTGTAGAAGCTTCAGGTACATTCATGATCAGTCTCCATTTGTCAAAATCTTTTGATAACACATGGGTATTGGATACCGGGAGTGCTTATCATATCTGTAATTCGTTGTAGGTTCTGACAGGACCTAGAAGACTGAACAGAGGTGAGATAGACCTTAAGATGGGCAATGGAGCAAAGGTTGCTGCAGTGGCTATTGGCAAGGTCACTTTATATCTGCCTGGTGGAGCTATTATTGCATTAGATGCATGCTATTATGTTCCTTCTATTATCAAAAATATTATTTTCATTTCATGTTTGACAATTAGTGGATATGAATTAGTTTTTGAGAACAATGGTTGTTCAATAATATTAGATGATCAGATCATTATGAGAGGAACATTGCATAATGGTTTATTTATGCTAGATACAACTCAACATATCATGAGTGTAAGTGAGTTTAAGAGGAAATGAGAAGTGGAGAACCAGACAGGAAAGAGTATTAAAACCCTTCGAACAGATCGAGGAGGTGCGTACTTGAGTACAGAGTTCACCTAGTTCCTCAAAGACCATGAGATTTTATCCCAATGGACACATCCTTATACACCACAGTTTAATGGTGTATCAGAAAGGAGGAATCGTACACTGTTAGACATGGTGCATTCCATGATGTGTTTCGCCGACCTACCCATCTCATTCTGGGGATATGCCCTAGAAACCGCAGCTTACCTTCTGAACAGAATTCCAACTAAGTCAGTGATGTTTACTCCATATGAGATATGGAATGAGAAGAAGCCCGATCTTAAGGTTGTTAAGATTTGAGGCTGCCCTGCCCATATTAAGAGACACAACTCTGACAAGTTGAAATCCAGAATGGAACGGTGCAAGTTCGTGGGATACTCCAAGGAAACTTGTGGGTATTATTTTTATCATCCTAAGGACCAAAAGGTCTTTGTAGCCAAGAGAATAGTATTCCTTGAGAAGGAACACATTCTTGGTGAAGACAGTGGGAGCATGATAGAGTTGAGCGAGGTTAGAGAACCTAGCTCAAGCACCATTCCAGATTCTGTTCAGATACCTAACACACAAGTTCCAACTTTTCGTAGGTCCGATAGAGTATCTCATCCTCCTGAGAGATATGTGGGACATATCAAAGGAGAGGATGTTAAGGATATTGATCCTCAGACCTATGAGGAGGCTATTATGAGCATAGACTCCGGGAAATGGCAAGAAGCCATAAATTCAGAAATGGATTCCATGTGCTCCAACAAGGTCTGGAACCTAGTTAATGCACCTGAGGGTATTGTACCCATTGGCTGTAAGTGGATCTTCAAAAAGAAGATTAGAGTAGATGGAAAGGTAGAGACCTATAAAGCAAGGCTAGTGGCTAAGGGGTATCATCAAAGGCAAAGTGTTGACTATGACGAAACTTTCTCACTTGTAGCTATGCTAAAATCCATTCGAATTCTATTGGCTATTGCAGCACACTATGATTATGAGATTTGGCAGATGGACGTTAAAACTACATTCCTGAATGGTAACCTCGAGGAGGAGGTGTATATGATACAGCCTGAAAGATTCGTGTCCAGGGATAACCCAGATAAGGTGTGCAGGTTGCTTAGGTCCATTTATGGATTGAAGCAAGCTTCCCGAAGTTGGAACATAAGATTTGATGAGGCGATCAGATCTTATGACTTCGTTAAGAACGAAGATGAGCCTTGTATGTACATGAAAGTAAGTGGGAGCACTATCACCTTTTTGGTATTATATGTGGATGACATCCTAATCATTGGGAATGATGTAGGAATGCTCTTCACAGTAAAGACTTGGTTATTCAGGCATTTCTCCATGAAGGACTTAGGGGAAGCATCCTACATATTGGGGATACAGATCTATAGAGATAGATCTAAGAGGATGCTTGGCTTATCCTAGTTAAGGTACATAGACACCATCGTCAAAAGGTTTGACATGAAAGATTCCAAGATAGGTCTCATACCAATGAGATATGGAATATCACTTTCTAGGAGTATGTCCCCAAAGACTCCTGAAGAAAGGGCACACATGGATATGATGCCATATACATCAGTGATAGGATCTATCATATATGCTATGCTATGTATCAGACCTGATATAGCGTATGCTCTGAGTGTCACGAGTAGATATCAGGCAGATCCAGGCTTGGAGTACTAGAAAGTAGTAAAATATATCCTTAAGTACTTGAGAAGGACTAAGGATTTTTTACTGGTATATGGAGGTAATAGCCTCAAGGTTGAGGGCTACATGGACTTGAGCTTCCAGTCTGATGTCGATGATAGCAAGTCTAATTTAGGGTATGTGTTCACCCTGAATGGAAGAGCAGTATGCTGGAAGCAAGCAAGACACTACTGCTGACTCGACCATAGAGGCGGAATACAAAGGAGGGAGTTTGGATGAAGAAGTTCATCATAGATCTAGGAGTCGTCCCGAGCAGCGAGGAGCCGATTCCCTTATATTATGACAACTACGGGATGATTACTCAAATAAAGGAACCCGGGTCTCATCAGAAGTTTTCTGAGGAGGTTCCAACTTATTAGAGAGATCGTGACCCGAAAAGATGTAGTGGTGGAAAGAGTACCATCTGAAGATAACATTGCAGATCAACTGACAAAGCCATTGACTCAGATTGTCTTTGAGCATCACAGAGGTCTGATGGGGATCAGACATGTTGGTGATTGGCTTTAGGTCAAGTGCGAGATTGCTAGTCATATGTGCCCTGTAAGCCAATCACATGAGTAATGACACTTATAACTTAATATGCACTTTATCTCTTTGCTTATTATTAGGCGTTTATCACTTTATCTTGCGTGTTGCATATATTATGATGTCCCTGGATCTGTGCAATGGGAATTAGATCGTGATGAGATCACGATAATGAGACCGATTCATCTTTAAACACAGACCCTGAATTATCCTGGTCATAGGTTATTCGAGAAGGACATCAAGATAACCAAAAAGACTGGTGTGCTGTATACCCGTTCATATGATGGAGGTAGCTAGTCTCATAGCTACTCGTGTGGGGACACTAAGGGTACAATGCAGGTGCTCATTGGAGAATGAGTTTACTGATTGATCCGCCTAAAGAATGTTGGATGGTTATTGATACCTCACATCAGACAGTGATTCTGTAGTCCCAGTAGTGTATCTGGTCCTTAGACTTGAGACACCAAGGATGTCCTGTATGAGTACTCCACTCTTTGATACCAGACTTATAGGTTTGGAAAGTTCCAGATCTAGTACAACCGGTCATTGGGAATGGTAGCCAACCTTACGAGGGCTATTGAGTGTTAATAGAGGATATCCGCTCTCGGTATCATGAGAGGAATATCCCATGTGTTCTTGCTCGAACAAATCCTTGGCCAAGGTTATTTGGATTGAGAGGGAAAGGGTTCTCCGGGAGAATCCGACAAGAGTAAGACTCGAGGAGAGACCGTATGGGCCTGACAGCACCATGTCCGGTATAGAGTCTTTGGGATATTAGATGGATGAGAGATTATAGATACATGGTAACTAAAGATAAATAGGTCCAAAGGATTGGATTCCCTTGTATCGTCTGGGGGCTGCAGCGTACTAGCCTGGTACGTCCGCAATCGATGAGTTTGGTGAATTATTATAGAGATAATAATTCACTAAGTCAGAAGGAGTTCTGACAAGTATGACTCACAGCCAGCTTAATATTAGGCCTAGAGGGTCATACACATATGGTAGGTGTTGCGACGAGTAGAGGTTCGGATATGTGATATCCGTTGAACTCCCTATCTTATTGGATATCCATTAAGTTCCTGAATTATTGGATCTTGAGATGAGATCCAATAATTGCTAATAAGAGATTATTGGGTAGAAACCCACTATTCCAAGAGGCTTGGGTGATTGAATGGAGATCCAATACCCAATAGGGCAAAAAGATCCATTAGGATTTTTAGAGGGCCTCTATAAATAGGAGGGAACCAAAGCTCTATAGGCTGAGGATTTTCTTTTGGTAGCCACCTCCTATTCCCTCTCCCCAGAGAGAGAGAGAGAGGTGCACTGTCGCAATCCCTACCGTGTGCATACCGCTAGAGAGAAGGACGCTTGACCTCCTTCATCCTCTCCCACAGATCTGTAGGAATTCAGGGATATACGATCTCCATAGGTATCTTCTTTTACATATGTAGTTTTGCGGATTTGTTTTTGACGCACCGATCTTCGCACGACGATGAAAACTTTCTATAGGAAATTTGGGGTTTTGTTTTCTGTTCTTCCGCTGTGCATATGATGTCACTCCCCTGATGGATTTCCCAACATATCCGGTTATCTCGATGTCCTCATCGAGTAACCTATGACCAGGATGATTTAGGATCTGTGTTTAAAGATATATCGGTCTCATTATTGTGATCTCATCACGATCTGATTCTTATTGCATAGATCCAGATAATGTGAGAAAATATCAAAAATAATATGCGAAGAGATCGACGTAACATATAACAGGTGTTATCACTCATTTGATTGGCTTGTAGGGCACCTACAACCAACAGAGGTCACTCTAGTGACTTCATGTATCAAATTACTCAATCTAATATTAAATAATTATAAAATCACTAATTGAATTTGAAACATATTAGTCAAATTGGCTTGGTCTTAATTTATTGACTCAAACATTTAATGCATGTAAACTATTTAATTTATGTCAAAAAATAATTTTATAGAACCTGTTAGTATACCTTCACGCCGTGGTTGCTGAGTCAGCATGGCTAGGTCTAAGTCCGGATGTGCTGGGGTCACCTTGGTTTATCTCCAGGTAGGAAGCCGGCGTCGGATCAGTTGAAGCGATTCGTTAGTCTACTCGGGGATGATGCCTCCTTCCACTGTTCAGCCTGTCATGCGTCCTCCTCTTCCTACACATAGGTCAGGTCAGGGTTTTATGACTCAACCCCTCCAATGATTAAGTTAATCTTTTTAGGAAAAATGTTTGTTCAGAGAAAGGAAGTCCTTTCTAGCAGTGTCGGTTTCGGGTTCTTATACCGAAAAAGGGGGGGCTATGCTATGGAGGCACTATCCCGGGCTTCCCGAGACAGTGCTGTGCCTCGAACGGCACCCGTACTTGTACGGACGTGTGCTCGGTGGAGCTGCTGAGGCATCGCCCTGAGCTTTCCGGGAGGGTGCCATGCTAATGTGGTCTGCCACCCTGGCCTTTATGTCGACATGACGGTGGGGCACTGCCCATGGGAGGGTGGCATCGGTATATGCCCCATCATCCCCCCCTGGAGAAAGCCATGTGTAGGCTCTTGTTGGGAGGATCTGAGGCATGGCTTATGTCTTTGGGTATTGAAGTTGTTGGTTTAGCTTTTGGTCAGTATTGGAGAGGTTTCCCGGGGGATAGTCAGTTAGGTTGATTTGTCGATCAGTGATTGGTCCGATAGCACGGGGGTCCTACAGATGATAGACGTGACTAAAGCATGGCTTGGGCGGCCTGAGGCCGAGGTACAAGACTTGGGTAGCCTGCGGTCGAGGTGTATGACTTGGGCAGCCTACGACCGAGGTACAAGATTCGGGCAACCTGCAGTCGAGGTGTACGACTCGGGTAGCCTACGACCGAGGTATAAGACTCAGGTAGCCTACGGCCGAGATACAAGACTCGGGCAGCCTGTGGCTAAGGTACAAGACTCATGCAGCCTGCGACCGAGGTGTATGACTCGGGCAGTCTGCGATCGTGGTACAAGACTCAGGCAGCCTACAGTCGAGATACAAGACTCGGGCAGCCTATGGCCGAGCCGTGTACGACTCGAGAAGCCTACGATCGAGGTACAAGACTCGGGCAACCTACTATTGGCTCCACCCTTGGTTGACTCTAGGGTCTTTATTCGCTTCATTCGATCTGCTAATCCTTACCTTGTTCATTAGAACTTGCAAAGGTCAGTCCCAATGTTTCAAGCGCCAAGCTCTCATAGCATTGGCTTTGGCAGGAAATCCAAGTGTCAACAGGTTGTTGAGTCAGAAGATATTCAATGCTGGGTGACGCTTGGGGTTGCCCACCATGGTGCAACCATTGACAAACATTAATGGTGGAGTGAGCTGTCGTCCTCCCCAGGGAGGCGAAGGGTCGCCTCGATCGACAAAACCCTCCTTATAAGCGAGCATGCAGCTCATTTTATTTCTGTGCTTCCAACCGGTTTGCCTCCTCGGTCATCCCTTCTTCGGTCTCCATCGTCTTCGCCCTCTTCGGTGGCCTTCTTCCTCGATCTTCCTCTTCGGTCGTTTCCTTTCCCTCTCATAGGTCAGTCGGATGACCTCCTCTTCCTCTTTATCTTCTTTGTCCTCATCCACTAGTGATGTCGAGGGTAGCCCATTGCCCTCGGGTTGTGACTCCCCTGTCAACGAGAAGATGGCGTGGGCACTTGAGGCCCTCATGTTGTGGCATGACCTCGACTCCGTTGTGACCGAGGAGCTGCTCGATTGTGTCCGGGAGCACTATAGCATACTGGTAGACTACGCGTTTCATGCTCCTCGGTCAAGGCAGCGTGCTTACGATCCATTCCCATAAGGGTTCGGTCTTACCTTGGACGCGCTTGAGGTAAGACTTTGATTCTCCCTACATCCCATCATTGAGTCCTGCCTTTCTTGGTGGTGCATCTCCCCGTCCCAGATGGCGTCGAACTCCTGGCATTACCTGATGTTGTTTCTCGGGGAATGCCAGAATGCAGGTATCACTCTGACCCGACCTCTCCTCTTTTCTTACTTTCGTCTCTCCAAGGGGTCGGGTGGATATTATCTGTCAGCCCAGTCGGGCTTTAAGGTTTGCAGGACTCCTTCTAACAATAAAGGATAGAAGGGTTGGTTTTTCTTTGTTTGTTGTGCATGGGGGTGGAGCTTCGGCCTTCGATGGTCATCGCGTATGATAAATAACTCCACCCCGGGACTGACTGATGAAGAGTACGAGAACCTCGGGAGATTGAAGGAGATACTCTCTTCTTCTAAAGTGATTAAAAACATGACCGAGCAGTGGCTCGTCGAGGCAGGGCTTAGCCCGATATCTCGGGGTATGCCTGCAGCTGCTTCTGCCTATTTGATTTTTTGCTAACTGTTTTTCGACATTTCGCCTAACCTCCTACTTTTATGCAGACATGGTGAATCTCAAGACGGTATGAGGAATGCTGCGGGCTTCTTCAGTTCCCACTCCTCGCCCGATGACATAGCCGTCCTTGGAGCCGTGCGAACAGCCTGGGAGTGCCAAGGCTGATTGAGCGTGGAAGAAGGCAAAGATCTGTGCCTCGAAGAAATCTGAGTTGGTCACTGCTAGGCAGGGGCAACCTCAGCTGAGCGCATGCCCGGTGCGGGGATCGACTGTGGGCAAGGCGAAGCAGGGCCCAATCGGGAAGAGACGGGGAAAGCTACCCGTTTGCCTTCTGTGCATGATCTCTGCCGCACCCAGGCCCACACCAAGGACGAGCCATTCCAAGCTCTGTTCATGGGCGACCTTCCGGAAGGGGAGGCGTCCGACCCGATTGTGCCCTGTTGGGCGAGTCTGACCCGTGGGGATCGGGTATGGATTGATGGCCAATCCGTGGCTTCATTTGTCTATGGGGGACTCCATCCAGACCTGGCTCAGCAATTGTATAGCTCTCCCTCGGAGGTCTTGATCGCGAAGTCGCTAATATGGGTAAGGGGCATATCCTCGGTTTCTCATGTTGCTCGAGATCTTTCTTCGTTCTAACCTAATATTTTGCGTAGGGCCAACATTACTTTATGGCACTGATCGATTACGTGCAAGATGCTAGTCGAATCATCAGTTGCATGGGCAACAAGATTGCTGAGCTCTGTAATCAGATCGAGGAGCTTAAGGCTGGGGTCGCACCCGAGGCCGTTGCGGTTGCCGAGCAACGTGTGATCGAGCTAGAAGCAGAAGTCACATGTCTAAAGTTTGAGCTCGGGGAAGCCACGTGGCAAAGGGGGGAGTCTTGGGAACAACTGAAGGAGTCTCGTGCCCGAGTTCGTTCGATGGAGAATGAACTGCTTGAGCTTTCCTGAAACTTGGAGGTGGCTCGGGCCGAGTCCAGAGCATCCACCGAGGCACTGGCGGAAGAGGCTCAATAGAGGCCCTAGAAAGATAAGAAGCTGATCGAGGCCTATGAGGAATCTCGAGGGTTTCAGCTCGGGCTAGCTAGGTCGGGGTAGGTTACCTATGAATATATGTATCGAGTTACGATGGCTCGGTTCTGGGCCCGATATCTGGACTTCCAGCTTGAAGAGGATCCCTATGCTAGCTTACCTGAGGATGAAACTGTCAACATGCCCGAGGAAGTACCTTTTGACGACAGTGCGAACCCTCCCAAGGCCTAATTTTGATTGTTAGTTTTGTAAGGGGACGATCGGGTGTAGCCTCAATTTGTAAACCACGGTCGACCTAATTATATAATCAGATTTTGAACTTTAATGAGAACTTTTTGCTTCAACTCTTGCACACATCCTTGCGTTGCTTAGTTAGCTACACGAAAATTTTTTTCAGGTTAGACACGTTCCATGTCCTCGGTATTGGGTGGCCCTCCATCATGGCTAACTGGTAGGTGCTGTCTCTAACGACATCGATCACCTGATAAGGTCCTTCCCAACTTGGGGAGAGCTTGCCAAGCGATCGAGTCGGATCGCTGACCTCGGCCCTTCGTAGGACCAAGTTGTTTAACCTGATCGGTTGGACACATAGCTTTCAGTTGTAGAGCTTGGCAATGGCCCTTTTATAGGTGAGGGTTTTAAGGTGGGCATCGGCTCATCGCTCTTCCACCAAGTTGAGCCCGGCTCGCAGCCCTCCGACGATGCTTCTTCCTTGTAATTTTTCGCCCGGGGCATCAGGAAGACGATCCCGGGTGGTAGGACGGCCTTAGTGCCGAATGCGAGGCTATAGGGGGATTCCCCCGTAGCGATTTTTGGTGTGGTCCAGGAAGACCACAGAATGCTCGGGAGATCTTCTGCCCAAGCACCTCGAGCCCCGGACACCTTCTTCTTAAGTCCCTCTAGGATAGCTCAATTGGTTACCTCTACCAAGTCGTTCGTCTAGGGATGGGCCACCGAGATGAATTTCAATTGTATTTCATAACTCGAGCAAAATTCTTTGAATCTGTCGTTATTGAACTGAGTCCCGTTATCAGTGATGGTGACCCTCGGGATACCGAAGTGGGTTAATATGTTTTTCTAAACGAACCTCTCCACCTGGCGCTCGGTAATTGTTGCTAACGGCTCAACCTCTATCCATTTGGTGAAGTAATCTACCTCGATGATCACATACCTTTACTGTCCTGAGGCTGGCGGGAAAGGCCCGAGGAGGTTCATTCCCCATTGCGTGAAGGGCCAAGCACAGTCGATGGGCGTAAGTGGGACTGCGGGTTGTCGGGGTGTTTTAGCATGCTTTTGGCATGAGACACATCATTGTATGTAGTCCTTCACGTCTCGATGCATGGTTAGCTAATAATATCCTTGGCAAAGAATTTTGATGGCCAGGGTCTGCCCACCGATGTGTTCATCGCAGATTCCCTCGTTTACTTCGAACAGGACCGACTGAGCCTCTTCGGGATCCAAGCACCGTAAGAGTGGTCGGGTGAATGACCTTCGGTAGAGTCACCCGTTTATCTTGTAGTACCAGGCTTGAGTGCGCCATAGACGTCAGGTCGTGGCTTTGTCTGTGGGCAATATCCCATCTCTCTTGTACCATAGTATCTCTTGCATCCACGTCAGCCACGCATTGGCTGAGGCCACCACCCCGGTTGTGATCGTGCGGGATGGGAGCTCCTCGACCTCGGGCCTCGAGTTGGCGTCGGATCCTTAGGTGAGTTTGCCAGCACGTCGGCCCACCCGTTTTGGTCCCATGACACCCTGGACAATATAAAGCGTGAGAAGCTCGCAGCGAGTTTCTTTGCCTCAGTGAGATATTTTGACATGTTCGGGTCCCGAGCTTTGTAGCCCCCGTTGACGTGCTAAGCCACCAGCTACGAGTCAGTGTAGACTTTGATGTCTTCTACCTATACCTCAATGGCTAGCTTGAGCCCAGCCAAGAGTGCTTCATATTCTGCTTCGTTGTTAGTGGCCTTGAAACTGAAGCAGAGGGAGCACTCGAGCAATTGTTTGTTGGGGCCTTCCAACACCAGTCTTGCACCAGCACTCCTAGAGTTGGCTGACCCGTCCACACGCAAGCTCCATCTCCTCTCAGGGTGCCCCGATGCGTTGTCCTCAGGTGGGGTTAGTTCTAAGATGAAGTCGGCGACTGCTTGAGCCTTAATGGCAGCCCTCGAGGCATATTGTATGTTAAATTCGCTAAGCTCGATCGACCACTTGAGCAGGCGACTTGAGATATCGAACTTAGATAAAACTTATCGAAGCGGGTGGTCGATGATTACATTGATCGGGTGAGTCTGAAAGTAAGGTCGTAGCTTTCGAGTCATTAGCACGAGCGCCAGAGCCAGCCTTTCGATTGGCTGGTATCATTCCTCAAGTCTGTTTAGTATGTGGCTAGTGTAGTAGACCGGGTGCTATACTCCAGAGGTCCCCTTGACCAGGACGGAGCTGACCACCTGTTTGGAAGCGGCCAAGTAGAGGCTGAGCTGTTCTCTCATGGGAACCGTGGCAAGGCGAGGGAGATTGACCAAATGTTGCTTGACCTGGACAAAGGCCTCCTCACATTCCTCCATCCATTTGAAGTTCCCCGAGCTCTTTAAGGCTCGGAAGAAGGGGAGACATTTGTCGCCCAATCGGGATAGGAATCTAGACAAGGCGGTGACTCTCCTGGTCAGCCGCTACACCTCCTTGATTGTCTGGGGCGGTTGCATATCGATGATGGCTTGGACCTTCTCCGGTTTGGTGCCAATCCCTCTTCTGTGGATAATGAAAATTTCCTGAAGAAAACAACGAAGACGCACTTTGCAGGATTGAGGCGCATGCCAAACTTTTGCAGTGTGGTGAATGCCTCGGCAAGATCTGCTAGGTGTGCTGAGGTTGTCCTGCTTTTGACGATCATGTCCTCTGCGTATACCTCCATGTTCTGCTCAATCTGTTGGGTGAACATTTTGTTCACCATTCTCTGGTACGTGGTTCTAGCATTCTTTAATCCAAACGGCATGACCCGATAGAAATATACTCCTTGGTCAGTGATAAAGGCCGTATGCTCCTGGTCCTTGGGCGCCACCTTGATCTAGTTATAACTTGAGAAGGCATCCATAAATGAAAGGAGTTCATGTCTGGAGGTCATGTTGACCAGCTGATCAATCCTCAGGAGGGGATAACAGTCCTTCGGGCATGCTCAGTTGAGGTTGATGTAGTCAACACATTCTCCAACTTTCATTAGGTTTTTTGACGAGAACTATATTTGATAACCACCAAGGATACTTGGCCTCGGCTATGAAGCCTGCTGCCAAGAGGCGCTCTACTTCGTAGTGGACTGCTTGCTGCCGATCGGGGGCCAACCTTCGAGGCTTCTGTTTTACTGGATGAGCTTCGGGGGAGATGCTCAGGTGATGTTGTGCAACTCCACGGTTGATCCCGGGCATGTTCGCTAGTGACTAGGCGAAGATGTCGGCATTCTTGGTCAGGAAGCTGATGAGTTGCACCCGCTCTTGCTCCGGGAGCTCCAATCTGACCCTCGTAACCCGATCGGGTCGATCTTTTTACAGTGGTACGTCCATAGTGGACTCCATCGGTTTAGGGTGCTGAGGTGGTTTCTTGATATCCCACGGGTCTTCCAACGATTGCTCGCATCTTAGCCTTTTGGGTAGCGAGACCGTCATCAAGTAGCATTGCTTGGACTCGCGGGGATTTCCCCTGGCTTCCCCAACTCTGCCTCGGGTCGAGAACTTTATCGTCCGATGGTAAGTGAAGACGATGGCGCAAAACATATTAAGGGTTGGTCGGCCCAGGATCGCGTTATATGCCAAGAGAAGGTCCACCACCATGAAGGTTGTCATTATCGTGTTTGACCTTGGCTCTTCTCTTAGGGTTATGGGTAGGGCGATCATGCCGAGCGGGGAGATCGAATCACCCATGAACTTGGTGAGTGACGAGTGTATCGACGTCAGGGTTTCCTTGAGCAGGCCGAGCCTCTGGAAAGCGTCGATGTAGAGAACATCGGTGGAGCCCCCCATGTTTGTCATGATCCTTTTTACACGGGCGTTGGTGATGCTGGTTGTGATCACCAACGCGTCATCGTGCTCGAAGTATTCCATCTCTTTAGTCGGGAATGTAATTTCAGGGTTGTGCTGTTGCCTCGGGGACTCTCTTATAGCTGCTCGGGTGTAGGCCTTTTGTCCCGATATACTATCTCCCTCCGAGGCTGGACCACCTATGATCACATCAATTTATCGCTCGATGGGGCCTGCAGGGTGTGGTGACGGGTCTCGGTTCCCTTTCAAATAGTGATCGAGATGCCCCCGACAGATGAGTTCTTCAATCTGACGCTTCAAGTCGCGGCACTCCTCGGTGTCGTGGCAATGCTCCCGATGAAATCGACAGTACTTTGTCTAGTCTCGGAGCTTCCGGGGACTCTTCATCGGGTTGGGAGCTTTCAGGAGACCATTTTCTTTAATCTGGAGGAATATCTCTGTTCTGGATGCACCCTAGGCCGGAAGGGGGGACCATGGGGGTGGCGCATCGGGTCGATCCACCCTCCTCCTCGGGGCGACTGATGTCTGTCCCTAGGAGGACTCTACCCTGCTACCTCTTTTATGCTCCTCCCACTTCCCGACCATTAAGGATTCTACTGCAACATATCGATTTGCACATTGGAACATCTCCGGGACTGCCACAAGTGGCCACTCGACGAGTGACCAAAAAAACCTAGAGGGCCGCAGCCCCATCATGAATGCCAGCATTTTCAAAGAGGGGTGAGTGTCGGGAAGTCCCCGGATTTCTGTAGCGAAACATATTACAAGTGAGAAAGGGGCTCATCCTCTTTTTGATTGAGATCGAGGAGCAGGGCAGTAGATGGCTTTGGCCAAGTGTAGGCCAGGAAGTTGAGCTCGAAATCTTTGGCAAGTTGGCCGAAGGATGCGATTGACCTGGCTCTCAACCGACTGTACCATGCTCAAGATGGCCCCTTGAGAGTGGTGGGGAACGCCCTGCATATAAGGGTATCGGAGGTCTCATATAACACCATCTGGGCTCGGAAGGTAGCCACATGTTCAGTCGGGTTAGAGCTACCATTATATGCGTCGAGCGAAGGGAGGCGGAAGCTCGATGGAACGGGCTTATCTTGTATCTCGTGGGTGAAAGGAGATCCGCGATGGGCATCGTCCTCGAGTTCCTCTTTGGACTTGCGGACTTCCCTTTGCACTTCGTCGAGTTGCTAGTTGATGAAGCGCAACTGGGCTCGGACGGAGTCCATCGAGTCGGATGACAGCGTGTCGGGCTCTTGCACCATCCTCGGATTTCTCGATGTATCTTCTGGAAATGAAAATGCGTCCGCCTCGGGTGGAATCAGCGGCACCCTCGAGATCGAAGGCGCAGCGGGGGCCAGAGCCGGCGGCTCTAACTGCTGCAGGGGCGGGGATGTCGATTATTGCACTAGTTGAGGTATGAATGGGACAATGGCCTGCAACATCCTGGCTAAAGTTTGGACTTGGTGAGTGAGGTCGTAGAATGCCTCGTGTGAGACGGGTAGCTAGCTGGTCGGGGCAGCCCTAGGCGATGACAACCTCGGGTTGGTGAACAACTGCCAGTAATGTCCTGAAATCACAATAGGGTCCTCAGTCTAGAGCCCGTGGGAAAGTGGGGTTGTTCCTCAGGCTCACAATTCGGGTGAGATCCTTCCATCGGGCATTCGCCCGGGTTTGTTTGTTGATCTTGTGACGTTCGGGCCCTCCTTCTAGCACCAATTTGTTAATATACCTTTACGTCGTGGCCGCTGAGTTAGCATGGCTAGGTCCGAGTCCAGATATGCTAGGGTCACCTTGGTTGATCTCCAGGCAGGAAGCCAGTGTTGGGTCGGTTGAAACGATACGTCAGTCTGCTCGGGGATGATGCCTCCTTCCACTGTTGGGCCCGTCATGCGTCCTCCTATTCCTGCACATAGGTCGGGTCGGGGTTTTACGACCCGACCCCTCCAATGCTTAAGTTAGTCCTTTTGGGAGAGATGTTTGTTCAGAGAAAGGAAGTTCTTTCTAGCGGTGCCGGTTTGGGGTTCTTATATTGAAAAAGGGAGGGCTGACCTCCGATGTGCTGTGGAGTATCGTCCCGAGTTTATAGGTGGCACTATAGAGGCGCCGTCTTGGGATTCCCGGGGCAGCACTGTGGAGGCACCATCCCAGGCTTCCCAAGGCAGCATTGTGGAGGCGTCGTCCTGAGCTTCCCAGGGTAGCGCTATGGAGGCATCGTCCCGGGCTTCTTGGGATAGCGTTGTGCCTCGGACGGTGCCCGTACTCATACAGGCGCACGCTCAATGGAGCTGCTGAGGCACCATCCTGAGCTTTCTTGGAGGGTGCCGTGTTGATGTGGTCTACCACTCTGACCTTTGTGTTGACGTGGTGATGGGGCACCGCCCATGGGAGGGTGGTGTCGGTATGTGCCCCATCATTAATGATATCTCATTGTCAAATAACAATTCTGTGGTTCTAGTTGTATATCTAGTCTTTAAACTTGAGACACTAAGGATACCCTATATGAGTACTCCACTCTTTGATACCGGACTTATAGGTCTAGAAGTTCCAGATCTAGCACAACCGATCATTAGGAGTAGCAGTCAATCTTACAAGAGTAATTGAGTATCGATGGTGTTGGAAAATCCTTAAGGGGAGCGACATCACATGCGTAGCTGAAGAACAGAAAATAAAACCCCAGATTTTTCGTAGAAAGTTTCTGTCATCGTGCGAAGATCGGTGCATCAAAAATAAATCCGTAAAACTGCATGTGTAAAAGAAGATACCTAGGGAGATCATATATCCCTGAATTCCTACAGATCTATGGGAGAGGATGAAGGAGGTCAAGTGTCCTCCTCTTTAGCCGTATCCACACAACAGGGATTACAACGATGCATCTCTCTCTTTGGGGAGAGGAGAACAGGAGGCGACTACCAAAAGAAACCCTCAACTTATAGAGCTTTAGTTCCCTCCTATTTATAGAGGCCCCCTGAAAACCCTAATGGATCTTTTGTCCTATTGGGTATTGGAGCTCCATCCAATTACCCAAGCCTCTTAGATTAGTGGGTCTCTACCCAATAATCTCTTATTAGCAATTATTGGATCTCATCTCAAGATCCAATAATTCAGGGGCTTAATGGATATCCAATAAGATAGGGGGTTCAGCGGATATCTCATATCCGAACCTTTACTCGTTGCAACACCTACCATATGTGTATGACCCTCTAGATCCAATATCGAGCTGGCCGTGAGTCATACTTGTTAGAACTCCTTCTGACTTAGTGAATTATTATCTCTATAATAATTCACCCAACTCATCGACTACGGATGTACCAGGCCACTACGCTGTGGCCCTCTAGACGATACAGGGGAATCCAATCCTTTGGACCTATCTATCCTCAGTTACCATGTATCTATAGTCCCTCATCCATCCAATATCCCAGAGATCTTATACCGGGCATGGTGTCACAGGCCCATACGGTCTCTCTTTGAGTCTTGCTCTTGTCGGATTTCCCCGGAGAACTTTTTCTCTCTCAATCCGAATAACCTTGGCCTAGGATTTATTCGAGCAAGAACACATGGAATATTCTTCTCATGATACCGAGAGCGGATGATCCTCTATTAACACTCAATAGCTCTCGTAAGATTGGCTACCACTCCCAATAACCGGCTGTACTAGATCTGGAACTTTCCAAACCTATAAGTCCGGTATCAAAGAGTGGAGTACTCATACAGGACATCCTTAGTGTCTTAAGTCTAAGAACTAAATACACTACCAAGACTACAGAATCGCTGTCTGACGTGAGGTATCAATAGCCATCCAGCATTCCGTAGGCAGATCAATCAGTGAACTCATTCCCCAATGAGCACCTGCACTATACCCTTAGTATCCCCACACGAGTAGCTATGAGACCAACTACCTCCATCATATGGAGGAGTATACAACACACTAGTCTATCCGGTTATCTCGATGTCATTCTCGAGTAACCTATGACTAGGATAATTCAGGATTTGTGTTTAAAGGTGAATTGGATTCATTATCGTGATCTCATCACGATCCGATTCCCATTGCACAGATCCAAGGGCATCACAATATATGCAACACGCAAGATAAAGTGATAAAATACCTAATAATAAGCAAAGAGAAAAAGTGCATATCAAGTCACAAGTGCCATCACTCATATGATTGGCTTACAGGGCACATACGACTAGTAGATGGAGGATCATCTGCTCTCGGTGTCATGAGAGAAATATCTCATATATTCTTGCTCAGGGAAATCCTTAGCCAGGGTTATTTGGATTGAGAAAGAAAGAGTTATCTAGGAGAATCAGATTAGAGTGAAACTTGATTAAATTTTGTATGGGTCTGATAGCACTATACCTAGTATATGATCTCTAAGATATTAGATGGATGAAGGACTATAGATATACAATAACCGAGGGTAGATAGATCCAATTGATTAGATTCTCCTATACTATCTGGGGACTATATACATCTATAGTCGATGAGTCGAATGAATTATTATAGAGATAATAATTCACTAAGTCAAAAGGAGTTTTGATAGGTGTAACTCATGGCCAACTCAATATTGGGCTTAGAGGGTCATACACATAGTAGATCTTATGACAAGTAGAGGTTTGAATATAAGATATCCGTTGAGCCCCTATTTTATTAAATCCTTTGGATGAGATCAAATAAGAGCAAATGTTGATTATTAGATAGAGATCTATTAATTCAAGAGGTTATGATAGATAGAGATCTAATACCTAATAGGACATGATCCATTAGGGTTAAGTTAACAAGAACATTTATAAATAGGAGAGGACCAAAAGGGTCAAAGGCTAGACCCAATTGGCCGCCACCCTATATTCTTCTCCCTCCCTCTCCTCTTCAACTAACAATCCTCTTGGTGGTGTAAGAGGACAACAAGAAGGGGGTCGGCCCTTTTTGATTATTGCTACGAGGACATCTAACCTCCTTCATCCATAGACTTGGATCTGTATTTTTACAGAGATATATGATCTCCCATAAGTAAGAACATCTTAGGAATCTTATGTGATTTTTTGGTTTATGAAGTTTTTGCTCTCAATCTTCGCACAACGATCAGATATGATTCTTTTGGGAAACCAATTTTATTTTCTGATTTTCATTGTGTATGTGATGCCTCTCCCATGTTTCCCAACAAGTACAACTCAGCCGACCCAACACTAGAGTCATAATTATTGGCAAGTTGAAATAACATTAGCAAATTAAGGTTTGACAATAGCGATAGAGAGTAGTTGGGAGCCAAGAGACATGTTGCAACTATAGTAAAAGATTAAATATTCAACAAAGGAAAAGAGATACAATGTTTACAAAGGTTTCGATGAGAACATTGAAGGAATACATGCGAGAGAATGTCATCGATAAATTTATACATATGGTTTTCGATATAATATTTGTGTATGTCCATGTCTTTTAGTTTTATTAATACTTTGTACATCATATAAATGACTTATAGTAGACTTGCTAGCCCTATTTCAGATGGGTTTTGTAGTTGTTTTAATCATTTGAATATAGGTTATGTGTAACCATTTTAAAAATATGTTATCTATGCAACCATTTTAAGGGTTTTTTAGCTCATTAGAGTGTTGCGAAGTATTAGCCAGTACAACACCCTAGAGCTACCCGAGTGACACATGACTGAATGAGCCTTTAGGGTATTATTTATGGTTGGTTAACTGTCTTATTCCACAATAGTATCATGTGGATATTTATGGAGACTTTTGATCATGATGGATCATCTTGGGCTCTTTCTCACATGATCATTCAAAGTTCGTGAAGTTTATATTTGTAATTTGTATTATCTATTAAGTGCTTACTGAAATGTCTACTTTTGAGATCCTAAGTTAAATACCTCCTTTAATATATTTTCTCTTTTGTAAGTCTTTAAATGATCATAAGAGGTTTTGGGAATGTTGATCATTTACGGACAAACATATTAAGGTGTCACATGACTTAGATAAAATTAATTAAATTTGTGATACTAAACAATGCGAGGCCAAGTGTTTAGCCCTAATAACGGTCCAAGTTTGTCTTACTTTAACTTTATTGATAATTATAAGAAATCACAAGTGGGCTATATTTAAGCCTAAAATTAGTTTAATTCAATCCAAAATGAATTCAAAACTTTTGACATATCATTCAATCATTTAGCATATTATTATATTATCAAACTCGATGTTTAATTTCTAGTATGTTGTCTAATCTCTTGGCTAGACGTTCATTAGTTAGAATCCTATGTTGATATATTTTATATATCACTTATCTCAATAAGACATTAATTACTTCTATTCATCGATTATTTTTATTATCAAAAGCCAATATCAATAATCTCTTTCTTTTTTATGATAATAACTAAGAGGTTTTAAAAAGACTCTTCTTTATTATCTATATGTTATTATAAAAAATAATAATATACATGAACTTAAAGAAAAGAGAATATGTCCTTTTAAATATATATATTGAATTCAAACAAATAAAAAATTAATATTAAATTTTTATTAATATTATCAATATTAAGGTTCAATCGTTTTCAAGCTAAAGATGCAACAATAAACAATATCTAGGCGTAACATTTATCGAACATAAACTCATAATGTTGAGATATAGTATATTCATTTCTAAGTATTACGATTCTATCATAATGTCAACCATGATTCATAAACAAAGGTTCTAGTTAAACACAGAAAAACACAAGTTAAAAACATAAACACACATAAAATAAGTTAAATAACAATCATAAGTCATCATCACATAAGTCAAAACATAAGTATCTTCTCTCCCTTGTTCATCAACAGAAAGTAAAATGTCTAAACAAAGTTTAAAATTATCTATAAATCAAATACATCAAGACGCTAGTGAAGATATTACATCTCTACAAAAATTTGGTCTTGACCAATCTCATTATTATCCATACAAATTGCTAGTTACTTTATGTCCATATCTCATTAATCACAGTACATCTTAATCTTGTTAGTAGATTTTTATCAATGATACTAAATTTATTATGTTTAACTATTTCTTTACCACTAGCTATGGCAACATCATACATAGTGATAAAGAAATGTTTAAGGATAAGTGAATTAACATAGTTCATACAAATGTTTAATTTGGACTTAAAAGCATCTCAAATCGGTTGTTGAAACTCATAAAATTAATTGGTCTTATATCAAGTAGATTGTATCTCATCCCTAGTGAATGGGGTGTGAATGATGATAAAAATTACAATGCATCGGAACTCAATCAAAGAAAGCCATTATACACTAAGTTAAAATTAAATAAGAATCCAAAGGAAAAAAACAATTTACTAATATTAGAATTAGGAATGCAAATTTTATACATTCCCTCCAAACCCATCAATCCCATTATCACTATTTATTTCAATTGCTAGTATATTTCAATAAAATTAATATAATAACATTTTTATTTTAGGTAAATGCTGAACAACTGAAATAAAAATTGACAGTCCTCAATTTTTTTTTCTCACTTGGCTTTCAAGCCGATGTTTTTATTACTAAAACTAAATGATGATATGTGGGCTTTGACACAGAAAAATCGACAACACATCATGTTTATCTAATCTATAAATTTTTGGTTTACAAGAATAACAGCTCATAATAATGATGACTCAACGTGGATGGGGTGATCAATTCAGTCAAAAAGATAACCCGTAGGCTACAATATCAACACAAACTGTTGCTCAAAACTAATAATTCAACACATAACTTATCAACTCAATAACGATAGTATATCTCACATAATCACTTGAGAAGTTAATATTAGCATAAAATTTATAATCATACTATCTATAATACGAATAAACTTTAATGCCAAAATCTGAAATCAAATAGTAATGAATCTAAATAATATTATGATGCGTACCTTTATTGTTGTTCAGAAAAATAAACTTTATCTGATCCACAAGCATATCATCATCAGATCTGAAATATCAATCTGTAAGGAGAACTAAACTCACCTTCTCATTTTTTCTTATCTTTTAATAGGGCCACTTAGATTAATGATTAGGGAGATTGAGAGAGAAACTATAATAGAGAGATTAAGATAGAAACTATAATATCTCAACTGCACTTTCTTATTTCTTCTTTTTATATTCTTATGTGTTCGTCTAATGCATCTCTAGAGGTCCTGTCTATTTATAGGCAAGAGTAGAGGGTTTAAGATAAAATATTAGGAGATTTCCTCCCATGAAGGGCATCTCCTAAGGAATCCTACTTTAATTGGACTTCTTTTCTATTAGCCAATAACCATAATAAGAATCCAATCATATTCTTAATATATCTCACCTAATTAAATAAGGCCACATTATCTAACATTCTCTCACTTGGCCCATTAAATAATAAGATATAATAATATTCAAAATCAAAATAAATAAATAAAATTTATTTAAAAATAATTTTTTGATTCTAAAATTTTAAAAAATTTATTTACACGCGTGTAAATTTTTAAAAATAGGTAATAAGTCCAATGAATATAATAATACTACATTAAGTCTAACTAGCAATACGAGCCATAACGATTGTATGTCATTAATATCACATTTCCTTCTATGTACCACAACACTGTTAGCCTTTCCTAATGCAGTCCAAAATGACCATTATAATTTATCTTGTCAAGACAATCCTATCATCATATTCAATCATAATATGTACATACATAACTGTGAACAGGATAGCAGAAACAAATAACTTTAAGTACGTAAGTAAAAATGTAAATTATAGTATCCATTCAAATATGTATCACCATATCCTTTATGGGTTGCTCACAAACCCAATCATAAGAATATGTTCTTTCAAAACACTTTAGGCTATATAAGTCCTAAGTAAAATGGATCAGTAATCAATACAATGGAACTCAAGTAATTAATTGACATTAGATATTTCTGGACTCATCTTCTCTAACCATGATAGAACCCTAGAGGAATTCTATGTAGATTGATCCTTGAGGGGGATCAACCCTTGGAACACTATAGGGGTTCCACCCTCCAAGTAGCCTGGTGGTTGTAATTGTAGATGATTCTTCTTATTCCCAAAAGATTGAGGTTGCATGCTTATATAGAGCTCCAAACCCTAGCCCTAGGGGCTGTTTTTTAAGTGAACTACCCATTTTGCCCTCAACCTTAGCGGGCCGGCCCAGTAATAAGGGGGGCGGCGGCTAAGAAGCCCAAAAACCCAAATGTAAACCCTAGCCTCTCTTCTTTATAGGATAGAGGCGACTAGGTGGGGTTTATTACACTCTCACAGGGTTTTTATTAACTGCTACATGGTTAAGTAGGACCCAACCCTGCTAGGGTCCTATCAAGCTCGCCATCTTCAAATCAGCCTTGTTCTCAAGGTTGAGGTTCCATGAACTCAGGGAATCGGGTCTTCAGCTCCTCATATGATTCTCATGTGGCATCTTTGAGTGATAAATTAGTCCAATGTACTAGTACTTTAGTAGAGGGACGTCGATGATACATCACGATTTTGCAATCGAGGATGGCTTATGGTTGGGCTTGAATATTTTCATCATCAGTGGTGTTGGGCAGTTGGATCTGGGGTGACTCGTGTTCTCCCAACTTGGGCTTCAAGCATGACACATGAAAGACAAGGTGAATTTTGGTATCTTTAAGTAATTTAAGTCTGTACGCCACAGCTCCAATACGCTCTATGATCTGATAGGACCCATAAAAACGTGGAGATAGCTTCATGGAGGCTCGTGTGTTGATAGAGAGCTACTTGTATGGCTGTAGGCGAAAATAAACCCAATCTCCTACTGAAAATTCTCTTTCGCTTCATCGTGTCGCACTTCTCGCTTCATTCTAGCTTGCAAAGAAAGAGATTATCATTTAGCAATTGTAGGAGTTCGTCCCTGTCAATTAGATCTTGGTCAACTTGATCTACCTTGGTTGAGCCAATTACATACTTTGGAATCACAAGGGTCGACCGACTATACAATGCTTCATATGGGGTACATTTTGTAGATGAATGATACGTAGTATTATACCACCATTCGGCCCAAGGGAGCCATTTTGTCTACTCTTTCGGTCGGTCACTGGCGAAACACCGAAGGTACGTCTCTAAACACCTGTTCACCACATTTGTTTGGCCGTCAGTTTGTGAATGATATGCTGTGCTCATCTTGAGTTTGGTGCCCTACAACTGAAATAACTCGGTCCAAAATTTACTAGTGAAGACCCTGTCACGATTACTTACAATGGACCTTGGCATCCCATGTAATTTAATAATATTTTATATGAAAATTTGAGCAATACTAGCAGCAGTGTAGGGATTTCGTACAGCACAAAAATGAGCATATTTCGTAAGTCGATCAACCACCATGAGGATTGTGCTTTTACCTTTGGAAGGTAGTAGCCCTTCGATGAAATCCATAGAGATGTCAGTCCACACTGAGTCCAGTATGGGTAGCGGTTGTAGTTTCCCTGGACTCACCACTGTTTCACTCTTTTGCTGTTGACATACATCACATTGTGTCACGTATTCAGAAATAAATTTTTTCATCCCTCTCCAATAAAAATTTTACTTCACTCTTTTGTAGGTTCTCAGAAATCCAGAGTGTCCTGCTGAAGGTGTGGAGTGCATTTCGTGCAGAATGACTTTGATGTAAGAGGAGTCGGGTGTAAGCATAATACGACCTTTGTAGCGTAGATCCCTCAATCTCAAGTATAGTGAGCTATTGTGCCTGGATCCTCCTCTAATTTTGTTAATGATATTGCTGGTCTCTGGGTCCTTCTTCTATTCCTCCCTAATGTTCTCAAGGAAGCCAGTGGTAGGAAGAGAGACAGCTAAAAATTTAGCTTGCTTAGGTAGCCATGAGAGCGCATCTGCAATAACATTTTCTTTCCTCTTTTTGTAAATAATTTCATAATCAAATTCTAGAAGTTTGGTTACCCATTTTTGCTACTCCAGGGATGATATCTTCTACTCCAAAAAGTACTTGAGGCTTCTATGGTCGGTTCTAATATGAAATCATCGACCGATTAGGTAGGGTCTCAACTTTGTTATTGCGTGCATAATGGCAAGCATCTCCTTATCATAGATAGACATTTTTTGATGGGAGGGAGACAACGCCTTGCTGGTGTATGCGAGTGGTCGACCCTCTTGCATGAGAATAGCCCCAATTCCGACTCCAGATGCGTCGACCTCAATGATGAAGGGTTGGCTGAAATTTGGTAATGCTAGCATTGGCGTCGTCGTCATGGCTGTCTTAAGTTTATCAAAGGTAGCGGAAGCTTCGTCCGACCATTGGAATGCATCTTTTTCAGTAGAGAAGTGAGGGGTGCATTGATCTTCCCATAGTTCTTCATGAATTTTCGGTAGTAGCCCGTTAGTCCAAGGAACCCACGCAGTAATTTCACATCTGTAGGTTTTGGCCAGCTCTGCATTGCCTCGATTTTTGTTGGGTCTACTGCCACTCCTTCTGATATTATGTGCCCAAGGTACTTTACTTTTTCCTGGAGAATGCTGCACTTTGATAGTTTAACAAAAAGAGTATTCTCCTGAAGGATCGTCAAAACAGACTGCAAATGCTAAAAGTGAGTCTCAAGAGAAGGGTTGTAAATGAGAATATCATCAAAAAATACCAACACGAATTTGTGAAGAAAGCTCCAAAAAATATCATTCATGAGACTTTAAAAAGTTGAAGGAGCATTAGTGAGTCCAAAAGGCATTACCAAGAATTCATAGTGGCCGTTATAAGTGCGGAAAGCTATTTTTGGGATGTCGTCTTCACATATTTGGTGGTAACCGGATCGGAGGTCCAACTTCGTGAAGACTCGAGCTCCTCTTAACTCATCAATAAGTTCATCCACCACTGGTATTGGGTACTTATCCTTGACGGTGATACTATTTAGAGCTCGGTAGTCGATGCACATCCGCCAAGTTCCGTCCTTCTTGCATACAAGTAGTACCGGTGAGGAATAGGGGCTGCGGCTTGGCCGAATCACCACTGTTTCAAGCATCTCCTTTACGATCTTCTCAATCTCATCCTTCTGGAGGTGAGGATAGTGGTATAGCCGAGTGTTCGCTGGTGGTTTGCCCGGAAGAATTGGAATTCGGTGGTCATGTTGCCGAGTAGGAGGAAGACCACGCGGTTCGGTAAAAACATCGTTAAATTTAGCAAGCAATTGGGTGAGATTTTGATCTTCAATTTCTATTTTCTTCCCCTTTGGTTGCTGCTAGAGATGCATCAAAAAGCCACCATTTATCTTGTGTAAAACTTTCTCCATTCGTTGGGTCGAAATGGTGGTTACGTTGCTTCCGTGCTTCCCGCGTATGGTGACTTGTTTGCCCTTACAGTAAAATTTCATAATTAATTTGAAAAAGTTCCAAGAGATGTCACCTAGCATTGTCAGCCATTCTATGCCCAGCACAGCCTCATAATCATCAATTGGTAGGAGGAAGAAGTCGGCGATAATTTCTTGGTCTTGTAATAATAGTTTCACCTGCGGGCATCTTTGGTCGCACTTTAGGATTCGACCATTGGCGACCTTTACGTCGAACTTGCTAGAGCCTTCGATGTGGAGTGCCATCCGAGTAGCGACCTTACTATTTTGGAAGTTATTTATGCTGCTCATGTCGATGAGAACGGTGATCGGTTGTTGTTTGAGAAGGCCTCCAACTTTCATCGTTTGTGGATTTGAGTAGCCTGCTAACGCATGTACCATAAAGTCGATCGATTGTGTTTCTTCTTCCATATCTCCTTCCTCATGTTCAAGGTTCTTTTCTGGCTATTCAATGACCTATTCTTCCACTGGTTCGATCATAAGAATTCTCCCCTTTTTACAGCGATGCTCGCGGCTCCATGGCTCATCGCAATGCCAACATAACCCCTTTGTAGATCGCTCTCGAAACTCTTCTCTTGTCAACTTTTTTAGTGCAGAAGCTCGGCTGACAATAGGAGGGGCTGAGGGCTTTGGTACTACTAGTCGGGGAGTGACCCTAGTCCTTTGGGCTTCGTGGTTCAATCGCTCCTCTTGAAGTCGTGCGAAAGAGATGGCTGTTATAAGTGTGTACGACTGTCGCGTTTTAACTTCTCCCCGAATTTTTGACTTCAAGCCCTCAATAAATGTTCTCAATAGCTGTTTTTCAGACCAATACACGAGTTTGATTAGATAACTGTTCAAACCTGGTTTGATACTCATGAATGGTGGAGGTTTGTCAGATCTTCGCTAGTTGTCTGTCGATGTTCTCGTAATCGGTTGGTCCGAAGCGGATCAGCAGTCCTTCTTTGAATTATCGCTATGAGAGAACTCCATGAGTGTGTTCAAACTAATCAAACCACTGTATGACATCCCCTTCAAGATGTATAGCTGTAATTTCCACCATAGATGTGTCTGTGGTTTTGTGGTACCAAAAATATCGCTCTGCGCGCGAGATCCACCTAATCGGGTCTCCTTCTTCCCATCTAGGGAAGTCCATCCTCATGCGTGGGTAGTGGGGATCGGTTATAGAGCTTTTCCCCTCCTGGAAGTCATCTCTTCGATCAAAGCTCTCTCCTTGATGCGATTTCTTTGGGCTCGGTGGTCGACCCAAACTGAGTTCAACAAAGAGGGTCCGAATCTTCTCCTCCATCCGCGTCTCGAAGGCTTCGAACTTTGCATTGATTGCCTCCTCAGATGCCATAGTATATGCCTCCATATCTGTAATATTAAGATCTCTCTTTTATTATTGGGTTAAAGGCATGTATTATTTGAGGGAAGTTATGGCCGAAAGGGTTTGTGGATTGGTGGATGTAGTCTGCGGTTTAGGCTTATTTTATGGCCATTTTGGGTGCGGTTTGGGGCTATGATTTGATGGAGTTTTGGGCTGAGATGGTAGTGGATGAAGGTTAGGGAAGAGGGTTTTAGATCTATGGTAGATGGCAGTAGAGATTTGACAGAATTCAGTGGAAGTTGCTGCCGATATGCGCTGTCTCGCAAGAGCAAATTATCATCGAAGAAACAACGGTTTCTCGACGAAATTTCCAGCGAGAACCTAGAAATTTGAGGAGGGGATTTGACAGCAGAATCTCAATTTAATTAACAGCAAGGATGAAAACTTGGATCAAGAAAATTTTGGCAGCATAACAACAAAGAATTCGGTGCAAGTTGCGATTGCAGAATTCTCGTCGAAAAATTTCAGCGGTTTGCAGTGAAAACTTGCAGCAACACAGTAATGTTTCAGAGATGAATTCCATGATAGATCAATCCCAGATGAAAGCCAAGATGATCTATGAGGTGCTCAAGAAATTTTGTTTAAAAAGGATAGCGATAGATCTGTTTAAAGGCAGCAATATGCGGCTGAAATTTTCTGCAATAATCCTTCGTTCGCAAAGATGATAACTTTTATGACGAAAGGAATTCGCAGCAAGGGATATATAGTAAGACCCTTTTTTGGTATTTTGAATGACAAATTGCAGCAGCAAAAGGTATTAGTGATAAGAGAATACCAGATCTCTAATGCAATTGGAAGCGACAGCGGTATATTAATTTGATCTACGACAGAAGATGAAGGTGGAGACGGCGATGTCAAGAGCAATTGGGGGAATTGCTTGGTTGATGGTGGGCGGCAGGAACGGTAGCAAAAGCAGTAAAATCACTGCTCTGATACCAGATGATAGAACCTCAGAGGAATTCTATGTAGATTGATCTTTGAGGAGGATCAACCCTTAGAACACTATAGAGATTCCACCCTCTAAGTAGCCTGGTGGCTGCAATTGTAGATGATTCTTCTTATTCCCAAGAGATTGAGGCTACATGCTTATATAGAGCTCCAAACCCTAGCCTTAGGGGTTGCTTCCTAAGTGAACTACCCATTTTGCCCTCAACCTTAGCGGGCCAGCCCAGTAACAAGGGGGGCGGCGGCTAAGAAGCCCAAAGACCCAAATGTAAACCCTAGCCTCTCTTCTTTATAAGATAGAGGCAGCTAGATGTGGTTTATTACACTCTCATAGGGTTTTTTATTAGCTGCTACATAGTTGAGTAAGACCCAACCCTACTAGGGTTCTATCAGACTATCAAATACTTTCTACTATAATGCATAGAGATGCAATAGTACTTATCATTCTTATAGAAGAAAACTACTGCGATGTCATAAAATATCTTCAGCAACTTAATAATTGAATTTGACCACACCAAGTCTTGAGATAAAAATTTCATAGTTTATGAAGTTTGATAAATGGCCTCAAAGCATACCACAAAATCAACTTTCATTAATAATAATATAATAATAGATTGCCCCTCTAATTGATATGGATATTAACCGTAAGGTAGACTTCCAATTATTGAGGTAATTTATAGAATCAGCATTTGAAAAATACTATCATTTCAAGATGATATAATTTCATACATGTGAGCATATAATCCTTCGTCTCTTTCAGATATCTTATTATTTTTCTTTACAGTCCTTTAATGTTTTCACTTATGCGTAACTCTAATATCTACTCAACATTTTAATTACAAAAACTGATATATGTTCTGACATAGACTTGAGCATAGACTTTCAACTACGCATATATAAAGAATATTCTCTTTATCTGATTCTTTTCAAGTCATTTTAAAGCACTCACTTTTGACTAAAATTCTACTTTTATGATTTGTTGAATAAAGTTATTTATTAAATAATTTCAAGGCTCGGTTAATATATCTTTTCTGAAATAATCTTAATAATTATTAAGATATATCCTTAAGTATCTCAATACTAATAATATAAGATGTCTCATTCATATCAACTATATTAAAATACTTAGTGATAATTTCTTGGTTTAGTATAATATATCAAGATCATTATTGGCAGTGCAAAATATTATCCACATATATGATCAATATAATAAACTTGCTCCTACTTATATTTAGATATGAATACTGATGAACAATATTTTTCTTAAATCTAAATGAATCAATGATATCAAGAAATCTTATATATCATTGTCTAGAAGCTTGTTTAAGATCATAAATAGATTTCTGAATTTGCATACAAATTTTATATTTCTTTCATTTTCTCTATGAGTCATTCAGAATAACCCATATGAAAGCTAGATCCTTAATAAAAAAATTATTTTTATATTATTATGATGTAACTCAAGCTTATAATGAGTCACTAATATTATGACGATTTTTAACGAGTTCCTTTAACAATTATATATCTTGTTATGGTCAATACATTCTTTATGAGTAAAATCTATAACCATATTAAAAACTAAAAGTTTGACTATTATATCATTTGACATTGTCCTTTGAGTCATATTTATATAATAAATTCTTTTATAATTATTGGACAATTTGATGAATTCATCAGACATCATTTTGGTTATTGATTTTAACTCTTCTTTTATTGTATCATGTTACTTTTCAGAATCGTTACTTTTCGTGACTTGTGGAATCAATAAGGGATCTATTCTGATTCCTATATCAAAATATAATTGTTATAGATATACCACATAATAATCATAAATGACAGGATTTCTTTCCCATTGAGATATTCCCAAGACTGTCAATTGTGATTGTTCTAAAGAATAATTAATAGCGATATCAATATAATGTGGGAGTTTTGTAATGTTATTTTGTTGTTTACTTTTATTAAATTATTTAATATTTTGAGTAATAATAATCTCTCGAATAATAAAAGAGTATCAACATGTATCTCCTCTATATTAAAATTAAATTTTAAGATTTTTTACTCCCATTGATTCGCTATTTTACAGGAATCTTATATTACCAGATTTAACTATCCTCGATATGATTACTAAGATTGTAAAATTTTTAAATAAATAATAAAATATTTAGAAATAATTATTAAATTTAATTTTCTTTAATGTAAATAGAAGATCCTTATCTCTATAGGACAATCTCAAATATATAAATATCTTAAGTTAGGTTTCCTATCATTTCATAACTCAAAAAAAGTTATGTAATTTCTTTATTAGAAATCTCATTTAAGATATACATAGTTATCCTTAAATCTTCTTCTCACACTGAATTGGGTACAAAAGAATAATCCATCATGCTCCTAATCATATTTATAAGCATACGATTATATCTTTCAGCAATCATATTCTATTGTGACACATATGGTAAATCATATTGAACACATATATCTTGTTTTTTTCAAGAATATAGTAAAAGAACTAGAATTATAATTGGATTCATTATAAATACCATAAAATTCATCACCCCTATCAGATATGATAATTTTAAATTTTCTATCTAATTGTCTCTCGATCTCATTTATGCACACTTCAAGAGTGTCAACGGTTCGAGACTTTACATGAATTAGATATATATAATCATATCTCAATAGTTTATCTATATAGTGATAAAATGTATCTTTTTAATGGGATGAAAATATAAAGTGACTCACAGATGTAAACATAATCTCAAGGAGTTTATGAAATTATATTTATTTTAATATTTAATTATATGATCGTTATAAACTTAATATCATATTAATTACGTATAGACTTTTATACAGAATTCAAAGGATAACTTTTATTAGATCATACTAAGTTCACAACTACCGAAAGAGAAATAATATTCTAATAATTCTAGGTAAAGAATCCAAATTCTCAGAATTATAAGAATATAGCATGGATCCTCAAGATTCATCAAATGAATCATCTTTAGATGTAAGCGATAAATACAAACTACTATCGCTTTCACTTTAAGATGATTCTTATAACGATGAATATTTCATTCTCCTTTAGTTTTAGCCCTCTTTTTTTTAATCATTAAAATGAATCTCTATTATTGGTAATATATATTGAAGCATCAAATTAATCCACTAAATATTAAAAAAATAATTTCTGTAATATTTGATTTGAACCATATAAATGTTGTATTTATAACTTTTTATTTCAAATCAAATCTTATAGTTCTTCTTCACATAACTTTTTTTGTTACATAAGAAATATTTTATTATGAAAAAAATTATTTTATGAGTTTATATAGTAATTATAAACTCAGGTGACTTGTACTTCATCCTTATTTTATTATCACCTACTCTTTGAATAGTACTCAAAATATTATAAGTCTTGAACTTATAACTTTGTCAATTATATTGAGGTTATAATTTTAAATTCCTCAAATACTATCATTTTTAGTCAGTTCTTTCATATCAGTTAATGGCTTATCAAAAAATTTAAATTGATCCTTAAATATTCTCATACGTTAGTTGTAAATTGTACCGAAGTCTAAGTATTATAAAATTGAGTCTTTCATACCATCCTGATCAGTCGTCTTAATTATTTATTCTATAAAATTTTCAGTAAATAAGTCTGTGTTCCCTTCAAATAATCTGATCAAGGTCTCACTCATTCAATATAACTTACATATGCTCAAGCTATTTATTCTAGAAAATATATTCTAGAAAATATAGGGACATTTATAAAAATACAATGAAGGAAGTACCACTATAATTATATAACATTAATGCTTTGAGTTTTTCAATGAATGTTGAACTATTGATATCATCAATATTTTA